>CM053769.1:256913909-256939153 GCA_028658325.1 Potorous gilbertii | reverse complement strand
CTTGATTTTCAAAATCCTTTTTGAGCTCCTCCATGGCCTGAGCCCATGGGGTATCTCTTTCAGATATTTGGGATACAGAGGCTTCGACTACCTTGTCTTTGCCTGATGGTAAGCAGACCTCCTCGTCGTCAGAGTCAAATGGAGGAATGATCTTTTCAAGGAAATAACCATCTATGGTCTTAGTTTTTTTCCCTTTTCTGGGCATTTTTCCAGCCAGTTATTTGATTTCTGAGAGTCCTCTCCACCCTCTGGCCTAGATCCGCCTAGCCAGTGCTTGGGGTCTGTGATTCAAATGCTGCTCCCCAGCCTCAGGGCTTTTGGCGGCAGGCTTGACTGCTTTTCAAAGGGTGCTTATCTGCTGGTTCTCAGGTGGGGGCAGGGCCGCCTCTCAGGCTCAGTTCCCTCAGGGGGTTTATACAGAGATCCTTTGTAGTGGAGCTGGGGTGGATCTCCAGCCCACTATGGGATTCTCTGGCTGAGCTGCCTCAGCTTCTGCCGCAGCGGCTGCCTCCCAGGGTGTCCGAGTTCCGGAGATCCCCCGTTCCCCTCTCAGCCCGTCTCTCTCACTGACCTGTGCATCTGTGGGTGGAGGGATCTTCGTGGCCACCTGGAGATTCAGGTCCCTGACGCCTGCAGGGCTCTGCTCGCTCCTCTCAGTGCCGCATGGCCGGGGTGGGGGAGGGGAGCGCTGGGCAGGCCAGGACTGGGCTCCCGTCTGAGGTACCTTTGCGGTCGGTTTTTCAGGGCTCTCTGCAATGGAAATCTCCTTCACTGTGTTTCTGGGCGGCTTCCTCTGTTCCAGAATTTGTCAGAAGTTCTTTTTACAGGGAATCTATGGGCTGTGGATTCGGAGCTAGCAAATGTGAGTCTTTCTACTCTGCCATCTTGGCTCCGCCCCCTAGAAGAAAACAATTTGATGAAAATTAGAATTGGGCAAGTAGAAGCTAATGAGGCTATCATACATCAAGAATTAGTCAAACAAAATCTAAAGAATGGAAAGATAGGGCAGAGCCAAGATGGTGGAGTAGAAATATGCACCTACAGTAGCTCTTACCCCACAGTTCATAAAATATCTGTAAAGAGGAACTCTCAGCAAGTGCTAGTGCAGCAGAAGCCACAAAACAATGGAGTGGAGGAGATTTCTAGCCCAGAGTGGCCTAAAGACCAGTGGGAAAGGTCTATCACACCAGAATCAGAGAAAAGTTTAGTCTGGCCTTGGCAACGGGTCATTGAGAGGAACAGATCCGAGCAGACTTCAGGGACAGAAACTCCAGTGGCAACATAGATCCCACAATCCACAGGTGCCAAAGGTCAGTGAGAGGGTCTTTTCAGCTAGTCAAGGAGTGAGAAGCGTGTCCCCATAACTCAGGCCTCCTCAGGTAGCAGCAGTAGAGGCAGCATCAGATGAGGCTCAGAAATCAGGCAGTAGGTCACATCAATTTTTGAAGGTCTTATAGTAAACCCCTTGAGGGAACTAAGCCCTGTGTGGTGGTCTTGCCCCTTCCTGAGCAGCTGTTCTTAATCTCACACTGAATAGCAACCCTGCTTCAGACTAAAGCCCCTGCAGGTTTGGAGCAGCTCATCTGAATCTCAACCCTTAGTGCTGGCTTGTCGGAACTGGAGGCAAGGTGGTTGTTAAGAGGAAACTTACAAGTCAAGTAATTGGCTGGGAAAATGCTCAAAAAAGAGGAAAAAATAAGGTCATAGGAGATTATAGGTGTCTCCTCCGTCCTTTTGGATGAGGAAGAACAAAGCATACTATCAGAGGAAGTCAAGACCTCTGACTCCAGGGCCTCAAATGGAAACTTAAACTGGGCTCAATCAATAGAAGACCTTAAAAAACAAGTTCACAGCTTAGTAAAGGAAAACCAAAAAAAAAATGCTGAGGAAAACAACAGCTTCAAAAAGAGGCTAACTCAATTGGAAAAAGAGGTTCAAAAAGAGGCTACATTCTGCTCCAAAGAGTTGAAGGAGGTTTCAAAAAGCAGGTTTAGACAAAATTAGACAAAAGTTCACTGAACAAAATAATTCGTTGAAAGAGAGAATTGAATTCAGGAAAATTAATGATTGTGACTTAAACCAACCATTTAGTAAACAAAACCAAAAATTGAAAAGAAATAGAAGATAATGTGAAACATCTCATTGGAAAAACAACTTACATGGAAAGTAGATACAGGAGAAACCATTTAAAAATTATGGGACTACCTGAAAGCCAATGATCAAGAAAAGATCCTAGACATTATCTTCCATGAATTTATCAAGATAAACTGCCCTGAGCTGCTAGAACCCGAGGGTAAAAGAAATTTTGAAAGAATCCACCAATTACCTCCTGAAAGAGACCCAAACAGAAAAACTCCTAGGAATATTGTAGCCAAATTTTAGAGTTCCCAGATCAAGGAGAAAATATTGCAAGCAGCTAGTAAGAAACAATTTGAGTATTGTGGAAGTACAATCAAAGAAACACAGAATCTGGCAGCTTCAACGTTAACGGATTGAAATGCCTGGAATGGGATATTTTGGCGGTCAAAGGAACTGGGATTGAAAGCAAGAATCACCTTCCCGGTAAAACAGAGTATAACACTTTAAGGGAATAAATGGTCATTCAATGACATAGAGGACTTTCAATCGTTAATATTGAGGAAAAGACCAGATCTGTATAGAAAATTTGCCTTCCCAAGACAAGAATCAAGAGAAACATGAAAAGGTAAACTGGAAAGAAAAATCACAAAAGACTCTCTAAAGTTGAACTATTTACATTACTACATGGAAAGAAAATGTTTATAACCCTTGAATCTTTTCTCATTATTTGGGTAGATGGAGAGATTATACATACATACGTACACACACACACACACACACACACACACACACACACACGCACACTTATAAAAAGAGAGTACAGGGTGTGTTGAATCAGAAGAGACGGCATCCACACCCCCCAAAAAATAAAATAAAATAAAAATTAAGGGGTGAATGAGGAAAATACCAGAAAGGAAAAGGAAGAAATGGAACAGTACAGATTATAACTCATAAAAGAGATAAGAAAAATCTTGCTCAGTGGAGGAGAAACGGGAGAAGGGGAGAGGGGAAAATGAAGCTACTCTCTCCACATGTGACTGAAGAGGGAATAACATGCTCACTAAATTTGATACGACAATTTATATCACACCACAGGAAGTAGGAGAAGAGGCAACAAGTGCCGATAATGTTAGAAGGGAGGTCAAATGGGAGAAGGGAGTCACTAAAAACAAACACTTTCGAGAAGGGGCAAGGAAAATTGCAGGGGGGGAATTAAGAGGGGATAGAGTAGGACAGAGGGCAATATAATTAGGATTTCACACCATGATTATTATGGAAGTCTTTTGCAAAACAACATATATTTAGTCTGTATTGAATTGCTTGCCTTCTCAGTGGGGCTGGGGAAGGAGGAGGGGAGGGAGAAAAGTTGGAATTCAAAGAATGAGCAATGAATGTTGAGAATTTTTATTGCATATAATCAGGAAATAAGAAATACAGGAAATGGAGTATAGGAACTTGTCTTGCCCTCCAAGAAAAGAGAAGATGGGGATAAGGGAAGCGGGGTGGGGTGTGATAAAAGGGAGGGTACATTGAGGGAGGGAGCAATCAGAATGCAAGGTATTAGGAGGAGGGGAGTGATGTGGAGAAAAATTGGACATGTTACAAAGTGAGGTAAGGGCAATTAGCATTAAAAACAATTGACTAAATTAATTACTGAGAACAAATCAATGACATCTTTATTTTGGGGAAAGGAATTTTGGTCTAAATTTCCTAGAGGAAGGTAACTTTGTCATTGATGGATAAGTTAAGGTTTTAATGGTAAATTTGATTTTATTATTGCTATTTAATCAGTAACTAGAACATATATAGAAAGGCATATAAGCCACTTAAGACTTGCTTCAAAAGATGTTCCCTCATCAAAGTGAAATTATAATCATATTTGAAACCTGGTTATTGGACTTTTCCATTTTTAGATACTATGGGACTATTAAGTGACTGTTCTTCTGAGTCTAACTCCAGGTATGTATAGCAAGAAAGGCTGTCTGGGCCTCCATTCCATGATGCCAGTAAGCCTGTGAGATGCTGGTATGATCTGCAAATGGTGACCTCATGGGAAGGGTGGGAGAGAGACTGTTCAGCCTGGACTTAGGTAGGATTCTCCTGACCCAATCTCCCCACTGCTACCTGGAAGACTTTAAGCCTGATTGAATGCAAGTGGACCATCTCATTCTGCCTGAAATTGACATGAAGTTGGGGAGATATTGTATTCCTGTAATGTCTCTACTATTGATGACAATTTCCTATAGTCAAAAGGTTTGTACGCTTAATACCAGATCTATTAAATTTTAGGTTATTGGTAGGGGAACATCTGAGGTTAAGTCTAAAATTAAGCTATTAGACATACGACTTTAGATCAACAACAATAAGTTAATGTCCTTTAGTTCTTAGTGATTCTGTAGAGACAATTAGGTCAAGAGCTTGTGAAGTTAGCAACAAAAAATATTATTTGTGTCTCAGTTGGCTAATGTTTTTAAAAAAATTCTTTTGTGGTCCACACTGTAGATTCTTTAGAAAGAAGTACCACCTGAGAAAAAGTTTGTATTGTTTTATCTGTTATAACCTGTGCTAAAAATGAAAAAAATAAATAAATAAGAGGAAAACAAAATTGCCATTATCAAAAATGAAAAAAGGTGAATTTACAATCGATGAAATAAATGCAATTATTAGGACCTATTTTGTCCAGCCATATGCCAATTAAACTAAAAATTTAAATAAAATACATGAATATTTACTAAAAAAAAAAAACTTTCGAATTAACAGATAGGTAAATGAAATTCTTGACTATTTTTGAAAAAATATATAAAAACCATAAGTGGATGCATAAGGAGACAGATTTATACACAAATTGGAACAGAAATTTAAAGAATATTTTATTTCAATATTACAGAAAACTGTAAAATAAAGAGGTAATAAAGGATTCCTACTAAATTCCGTTTACGACCCATATATTGTCTTGATACTTAAATCAAGGAGAGTCAAACGAGAAAGAAAACTATAGACAATTTTGTCTAATGAATATTGATGCACAAAAATATAATAATGTAATAGCAAGGACATTATCAAGAAGATCAGACTCTATAACCTGGTATGAGGGCAAGCAAAGTAGGATCTTTTGCTGTTTTTTTGTTTACATCAAGAAGTACAATACCTCTGAATAATGTGATTAAGAAGGATCTTTCCCAAGCATTGTTGGGCCTGGAAAGATCTGTAACCCTTTTGTTAATCAGGTACTGGTTGTCAAGGGATATGATGACCTCTGGCTCTAAAAATTGTGTAAAGACTAAGGTAACGTTTTACTTTTCACCTTAGTTTTGGAACAAAATTTTTATGGCAGATGAGACTCTGGGAAGCCACTAAGCATCGTCCTCTCCAACGAGCTTTGAAAATCCAGATATTTATGCTCCCCTCTCTGGTAACTATGGTCAGACAGTTGGACCTATCTGTTGAATTGTAATGTATGTATTGACTATGGTCACATGGAAGATGCCATGTCTATTGATCTTTGATTTCTCCATATTTTCTCTGAAGTTCAGGGTGCTGACTTTTCCCCCCAAACTAACTGAGTGATACATGAGCTTGATTAAAGTGATTTTAACCCCTAAAAAAAGAATGAAAAGATACAAGAAAATGTAAAATATTTAATTGGAAAGAGAACTGACCTGGAAAATAGATCCAGGAAAGAAAATTTAAGCATCATTGGCCTACCAGAAAGCCATGATGAAAAATGAAGAATCTGGAAAATACCTTCAAAGAAATCAAGGAAATCTACCCATAAGTGCTAGATGCAGAAGGCAACATATTCATTGAAAGAATACATCGTTCACCTCCTGAAAGGGATCCCAAACTAAAAACACCAAGAAATGTAGTTGCCAAATGCCAGAACTATCAAGTGAAGGAAAAATTTCCACAGGTAGCTAGAAAGAAATAATTCAAATATCGAGGAGGTACACTCAGGCCCTTGCTGTTTCTACATTAAATGATTGAAGGATTTCTAATATGATACTCTGTAAGACAAAGGAACTGGGATTACAACCAAGGAACAATTAGCCAGCAAAGTTCAACTTAACATTTCAGGCAAGGAGACAGTCATTCAACGAAGTAAAGGATTTCCATACCTTCCTAATAAACAGACCAGAACTCAACAGAAAATTCAGTCTTCAAAAACATGTCTCAAGACAGCCATAAAAACCGGCAAAAAGAAAAACTTGTTTCACAGTTTGTGCAAACTGTTTCCCTCCCTGTAAGGGAAGATGATATTTGTTATTCTTGAGAATTGTTTATCTGTTATGAAATATAAAAGGGATATACCTAGATAGAGGGAATGGGTATAAAGTAAATTATGTGATGATAAAAAAGTGATTTAAGCATGAGAAGAGACTGTAACAGGAGGTGTGAAAAGTAGGAAGAAAAAAATGGTAAACTATATTACAGGAAGAAGTACAAAATTATATTAGAGTAGATAGAAAGAGGGCGAGGAGATGAGCATTGTTTGAGAGACACTCTCGTGATTGCCCAAGATCACACAGGTATTGAGTGTCAAGTGTCTGAGATGAGATTTGAATTCAGGTCCTCCAGACTCCTGCTCTGATGTTCTATCCACTGCAACACCTAGCTGCTCCAATTGGAAACTAATCTAATCCTAAAGAAGGAGTGGGTTAAGGAAAAAATCAATAGAACCAATCAACAATTTCATTCAACAAAATGAAACTAATGAATCAACCTACCAAGTCTTATGGGATACTGCAAAAGCAATTTTTAGAGGATGCTTTATATCTTTCAATGACTATATGAATAAAATAGAAAAAGAGATCAATAAATTCAGCATGCAGCTGAAAAAGACAGAAAAAGAACAAATTGAAAATCCTTAAGTAAATACCAAATCAGAAATACTGAAAAACAGGAGACATTAACAAAATTGAAATTAATAAAACTATTGAACTAATAGACAAAACTGAATTGGTTTTATGAAAAACCAATGAAACTGAAAAAACTTTGATCAATTTGATTAAAAAAAAAGAAAGCAGAAAATCAAATTACCAATATCCAAAAGGAAAGAGGTAAAGTGGGAGAAATTAAAACAATAATTTAGATATTACTTTGCAGAATTTTAATCTAAATGAATTGGATGAAATGAGTTGGATAAAAAAATGTAAGTTGCCCAGATTAACAGAAGAAATTGAATACTTAAACAACACCACCTCAGAAAAAGAAATTGAACAAGTCATCAAGGAACTCCCTAGGAATAAATCTCCATGTGGGATGGATTTACAAGTGAATTCTATCAACCATTTAAGAACAGTTAAGTTAATAGTATATAGACTATTAGAGAAAATTGGGGAAGAAGGAGTTCTCCCAAATTCTTTTTATGATACAAATATTGTTTTGATACCAAAACCAGGAAATGGCAAAACAGGGAAAGAAATTATGGATTAATTTCTTTAATAAATATAGGTACAAAAATTATAAATAAGAGGTTAGCAAAAATACCAGAACTGATCATGAGAATAATGGATTATGGTCACATAGGATTCATACTAGGAATTCAGGGCTTGTTGAATAGTAGAAAAACTATTAGCAATATTGATCATATCAACAACAAAACTAACAGAAATCACATGATAATCTCAACAGATACAGAAAAAACTTTTGACCAAATTCAACAATTATTCCTAATAAAAATATTGGAGAGCATAGGAATAAAGGGAACTTTCCACAAAATAATAAGCAGTGTCTACGTAAAACTTTCAAAAGCATTATATGAAATGGAGATAACCTAGATGCATTACCAGTAAGATCAGGGGTGAAACAAGGATGTGCTTTATCAACACTATTATTCAATATGGTAGTAGAAATGTTAGCTGTAGCAATTAGAGAAAATAAAGAAATTGAAGGAATTATAATAGGCAAAGAAGAAACTAAGTTATCCCTCTTTGCAGATGTTATGATGATATAGTTAGTGAAGTCCAGAAATTCAAGTAAAAAAACTACTTTAAATAACGCACAACTTTGGCAAATTTGAAGGTTATAAAATAAACCTACACAAATCTCCATTTTTATGGACCATTTAAAAGTCCAACAGCAAGACATGAAAAAAGACATCTCATTTTTTTTCTTTTATTTTTAATTTATTAGTTTAACTTTTAACGTCCATTTTCACAAAATTTTGGATTCCAAATTTTCTCCCCATTTCTCCCTCCCCCCACCCCAAAACACTGAGCATTCTAATTGCCCCGATCACCAATCTGCCCTATCTTCTATCATCCCTCCCTTCCCTTGTCTCCATCATCTCTTTTGTCCTGTAGGGCCAGATAAGTTTCCATACCTTATTACCTGTATTTCTTATTTCCTAGTACCAAAAACAGTACTCAACTGTTGTTCCTAAAACTTTGAGTTCCAATTTCTCCCCATCCCTCTCTCCCCACCCATTCCCTTTGGGAAGGCAGGCAATTTAATATAGGCCATATCTGGGTAGTTTTGCAAATGACTTCCGTAATAGTCGTGTTGTGTAAGACTAACTATATTTCCCTCCATCCTATCCTGGCCTCCATTGCTTCTATTCTCTCTTTTGATCCTCTCCCTCCCCAAGAGTATTGACTTCAAATTGTTCCCTCCTCCCATTGCCCTCCCTTCCATCTTTCCCCCTCCCCTCCTATCCCCTTCTCACCCACTTTCCTGTGTTGTAAGATAGGTTTGTTCCTTCCTTTAGTCGAATGTGATGAGAGTAAATTTCATGTTTTCCTCTCACCTCCCCTTTATTCCCTCCACTGAAAAGTCTTTTGCTTACCTCTTTTATGAGAGATAATTTGCCCCATTCCATTTCTCCCTTTCTCTTCCCAATATATTTCACTCTCACCACTTAACTTCACTTTTTGTAGATATGATCTCATCCCATTCAATTCACTCTGTTCTCTCTGTCTTTGTGTGTGTGTATGTGTGTGTCTGTGTGTGTGTGTGTGTGTGTGTGTGTGTGTGTGTAATCCCACCAACTACCCAGATACTCAAAAGTTTCAAGAGTTACAAATATTGTTTTTCCATGTAGGAATGTAAACAGTTCAACTTTGGGAAGTCCCTTATGACTTCTCTTTGCTGTTTATCTTTTCATGCTTCTCTTCATTCTTGTGTTTGAAAGTCAAATTTTCATTTCAGCTCTAGTGTTTTCATCAAGAATGCTTGAAAATCCTCTATTTCATTGAAAGACCAGTTTTTCCCCTGAAATATTATACTCGGTTTTGCTGGGTCAGTGAGTCTTAGTTTTAGATCTAGTTCCTTTGACTTATGAAATATCATATTCCATGCCCTTCTATCCCTTAATGTAGAAGCTGCTAGATCTTGTGTTATCCTGATTTTATTTCCACAATACTGGAATTGTTTCTTTCTAGCTGCTTGCAATATTTTCTTCTTGACCAGGGAACTCTGGAATTTGGCCTCCTGAGGGGGCCTGAGTTATGGAGACACCCCACTCTCCTCGTGGCAAGCAGAATAGACCCTCTCACTGACCTTTAACACCTTTAGGTGGAGGGACATGCGCAGCTGCTGGAGATTCTGCCCCTGAAGTCTGCTCGGATCTACTCCTCTCGGTGCTGAGTGGTCAAGGCAGGGCTTGGCTTTGCTTCAGGTCCAGTGAGGGACAGGCCTTTCATGTCAGTTTTTCAGGTTTCTCTGGAACAGATATCTCCTCCACTCCGTTGTTCTATGGCTTCTGCTGCTCAAGAATTTGTTGGGAGTTCTTCTTTACAGGTATTTTTATGGCTGTGGGTTAGGAGTTAGCATATGTGTATCTTCCTACTCCACCATCTTGGCCCCTCCCCATGAGAAATCTCATTTAAAGCTAGGGTAAACAGTGTAAAATATTTGAGAGTCTACCTGCCAAAACAAATCCAGGGACTGTATGAACACAATTACAAGACACATTTCACGCTTATAAAGTCAGATCTAAGTAAGTGGAAAAATATCAGTTCCTCATGGGTAGGCAGAGTTAATATAATAAAAATGATAATTACACCTAAATTAATTCAATAATTTAGTGTCATACCAATCAAACTATCAGATAATTATTTTCTAGAGCATAAAAATATATCAAAATTCATCTGGAATAAGAAAATTTCACAATAGCAAGGAAACTAATGAAAAGAGATTCTTGGGTAGGTGGCCTATCTCTGCCAGATTTCAAATTGTATTATAAAGTAGCAATTATCAAAAACACTTGGTACTTGCTAAGAGACAGAAGGCTAGACAAGTGGAATATGTTATGTCCTCAAGACACATCAGGCAATGAATACAGCAATCTACTGTTTGATAAACCCAAGTAACCTAACTTCTGAGGTATGAACTCCCTGTTGGATAGAAATTGCTGGGAAAACTGGATAACAGTGCGGGCCCAAAACTAGGCATAGACCAATGCCTGACATAGTACAAAAAGAATAAAGTGCAAATGGGTAAATGATCTCGGTATAAAGAGTGATACTAAGGACAAATTGGTAGAGCAAGGAATAGTGTATTTTTCAGATTTATGGAGAAGGGAATAATTTTTGACTAAAGAAGGGATAGAAGGCATTTTAAAGTGCAAGATAGATGATTTTGATTACATTGAACTGAAAAGACTTTGTATAACCAAATCTCATGCAACCAAGATTAGGAAGGTAGCCAATAACTGGGAAAGAATTTTTGCATCTAGTGGCTATGATAAAAGTCTCTTTTCTAAAATACATACAGAACTGAGTCAAATGTAGAAAACTACAATTCATTCCCCAACTGGTGAATGGTCAAAGGATATGGACAGGCAGTTTTCAGGGGAAGAAATTAAAAATAGCTATGGTCATATAAAAAATGGTCTAAATCACTATTGACTAGAGAAAAGCAAATCAAAACAACTCTGAGATACCACATTACACCCATGAGATTTACCAACGTGACAGAAGAAGTGGATGATAAATGTTGGAGAAGATGTGAGAGATTTGGAACAATAATTCACTTTTGGTGGAGCTGTGAGCTGATCCAACCATTTTGGAGAGCAATTTGGAATTATGACTAAAGGGTTACACAAATGTGCATTCCCTTTGATCCAGCAATATAGCTTCTAGGACTGTATCCCAAGGGATCATAAAAATGAGAAAGAGTCCCCTTTGTACAAAAATATTTCTCACACTCTTTGTGGGGGCCAAAAACTGGAAATCAAGGGAATGCCCATCAAGTGAAGAATGATTGAATAAATTAGGGCATATGAATGTAATGGATACACTATAAGGAACGATGAACAGGAAGATTTCAGAAAGGTCTGGAAAGAGTTACATGGTTTGATGGTAAGCAAAGAGAACACAACCAGGAGAAATTTGTGCAGAGCATCAACCACAGTGTGTGAGAATTTTTTTCTGGTAGACTTGGAACTTCATTGCAATGCAAGAACTTAAAAAATTCCCAATTATCTTTTAAGGAAAAATGCCTTCTACATCCAGGGAAAGAATTATGCAATTCAATCACAGATTGTAGCAGATTATTCTTTTGTATTACATTTTGGTTTGTTATGTGATTTCTCCCATTCATTTAATTCTTCTATACATCATGACTATGGCAAAATTGTATTTAATAGGAATGTATGTGTAGAACCTATATGTAAATGTATGCTGTCTCAGGGAGGGAGTAGGTGGGGGGCAGGAGTGGGAGGGAGGGTTGTATGGTAGTGATTATGGCACACTGAAAATAAACAAAATCTTATTTAAAAATAAGAAAATAGTTCAGACTATTAGGTGGCAGGACAAGTACTGAAGTTGAAATTTAAATTCTTCGGCCATATAAGAAGAAAAGATTCATGCAAGAAGACACTGATGTTGAAAACGATTGAAGACAAAAGAAGAAAGAAATGTGATAAGATGAGATGAATATATAATGCCATAGGAACAATGAACATGAGCTTGGAAAGTCTTCAGGTGGTAGAAGAAGACCTGCCTATGACCCATGACATCATAATAAGTCAGACATGATTGAGAAGCAACAACAGATATATTTGCCCATGAATTTGAACTTTTAATTCCTTGTTCCATGTTCTTTGCAAGAAGACGTCAAGTTTTCAGTCATTTAATAGACATGAAGTAGTAGTAATATCTATGTGTTGGTTGTTTCTAAGTTTCAGTGAAATTTGTTCTAAACTATCAATTAAATTATATGCTCTTGATGGTTGAAAGTAAAATATTAATTAGTGAAAATTTCAGTCTGATTTAGTATTTATCCTTAAGGATCTGCTGTGTGTCAGGCACTGTGTTTTGTGCTGGGGTTAGCAAGAAAGGCGTAAGATAATCACTGCCCTCAGTTTTCATTTCAATGTTAAGAGATAGGAATGAAACAGCTGAAAAGTGAGAGGTGGAAAATGGGGAAAGGTAACCCATTATTGCAGCAAAATGAAGATAGGCAGCTCACATGAATATGACGAAATTGGAAAAAAATGTTTAAGGGGTATGGCATTTTTAGTTGATATCTTCAAAGATGATGAGTTTCTGGGGATGATGAATTCCAGAAATGCAATGAGATGTGAAATTCGAAGTGAATTCCCAGAGCTTCCTCCTTAAGTTGTAAAAGATCAGGAATGATCTGCCAGATGCATGCTTCAGGTTAATTCAATGCAAAAGTAAACCTACATATCACCAAAAATTAAACCATTTGTTTATATTAAATTTAACCTTTAGAGAATCATATAAAATGTTGATTTTCCATGACTTGGAAGAGGGTACAAATGATCCTTTCTTCTCCAGATCTCATAGACTATTAAATACATTCTCACTTACTAGAATCTATTTTGTATTATAATTATTTATCCAGTACAATGGAAAAATAGTGTTGGGATATCTGGGAACTTAGTCAGAAAGGTTGAGTATGACAAATATGACAAATTCTTGCAACTCTCTGTGCCCACTTGGTGTCGCTTCAAGATTATTATTGTTGTCGATCTGCACTGGGAGAAAAAAATTTTCTCAAAGGACTTGGCTGCAACAATGAAATAAGCGATCCAGATTCCCCCCCCCCCTCCAAATGAAAGAAAACAAAGAAATGAAAAGGGTCTTTTTTCATGACAGTGTGGACCAGTTGGTAGAGGGGCAAGTTTTCAATTACCAAGTCAAATGAACAACAAAATGGTGGAATAGATGTTTTCTCTGAACTTCAAAACTTCTCTAAAATAAGAATTGTAGCAAAAATATAAATAAATTATGATATTCCTACAAAGGAACCAAGATATTTAACGTCATAGTACAATAAATGAGTATTCCCAAAGGTGCTCATTCAGCACCTCCTTCCTCCAATATCCACTATACTCTAACAGTTTTACAGAAAAAATTTCAAGTAATAGACTTTTAATAGAGCTTAATTTCCCCTAATCCCTTGCTGTGCCATGTAAAACGAATAGCATTATATTTTCTCTGTCTGAATCAGCAATGTGGCAGTACTTTATGATATAATTCTATTCAGTCAAAGCACTGAGGAGCAAAGGGAAGTATGGCAAGAAACCAGCTTCTCTGGCTTCAACCTAGTTTCCCTAGGACTGAAGTAGAGGGAACAGGCTATTCATGTGGGATCTTCTGCAACTTGGATTTCAGACCAAGGCCAGTAAAAATAAATTGGAAAGCATGGAAGTGGGGCTAGGACATCTTTGAGGCCCAGGTACTAGAGAAGCTACTATCCAAAGAAAAGGAATAAGACAATGAGTAATAAGAAAATATAAAATGGTGGTGAGATCTAAAATTGGCAGAACTTTCAGAGAAGAAAAATTCAGTTAAAGGCTGAGGAAGAAAAGGTAAGTTGAGAAAGACTATATTAATAACAGAAAAAAAAATTCGCTCAAGTACTTAAATGCTTCCAGGTATCTATGAATATAAATTGCAAGACAAGCAGAAATGAATCAACACCTAATAAGGTACATTCCTGATTATGGAATAAAACTATAATTCTCCTGAATAGTTTAAGAGATGAATAATAATCTTGAAAGCAGAATTTATGTTCTGCCAAGCAATAATTGTCAGAACATATAAAAAGGAATACACAGTTGTAAAATTAATGAGAGAGAGAGAGACAGAGAGAAAGAGAGAGAACACATAAAACAAATGTGAAAAAGGTAAAAGACCATCTTGAGAAAAGGCAAAAAGCAATATCATTGGGGGAAATAATCTATATGTAAACAAATAATCTAAAAAAAACTAGATGCATAGAGAAAGCTTGAGGATTATAAATCTACTTTATGAATATTAGTAGTGAAAAAAATTTGAGCTTGATAATGCAAGAAATGATAAAACAAATTTCAGAACTTCTGAACATTATTGATGAAGATGGATTCTCAATAAAATTGCACTTGAAGGAGTCCTACAAAAAGTCTCATCTAAAGAGATTATTTACTTTGTAAGTATCCTAAAGCAATAGACATACAATACATGTGAACAAATATAATAATCAAAAGAGGAACAGATAGCCAAATAATTTTCCTCAAGAGGAAAAGGGGTAAAATAAGAGAAAGAAATCTGTTGAGGTTACAAGAAAGTAGTAACAGACAGGTTATTAAAATTTTTACTCCTAATAGTGCATGAGACAAGAGTGAAATTAAAATTCCAATACAATAAGTAATACTGGAGAAACAAGTCTGGAACCCTATCAAGAAGTGAATAATGTTTGTTTATTGCTGAAATTTTGTAAGACCAAATTGCAGAATGCAAGAATCCAAAAAGGCAGTAAGATAACAAAGAATATAGATGGAAATATTTGCTATAACCTAATCAAATCAAATGTTAACAATAAAGAGAAAACAACTCTTGTAGTCTCTCAGAAAGGAAAGAGGTTATAGGAAAATGGATAAGAAATAAAAACAAATAGTGTAATTTACTTCTTGGATTTCAAGGAAATTGAAATGGAGGGAAAAAGGAAGGAATCTGATTTTAGTGATGAGAGGACATCATGTTGAAAAACACTCTCATGGAAGAAATGAAAACCTTCAATGCCTGTAATTCTCAATATAGTGTGCTTATCCAACCAGAAAAGAAGAGAATCAGTGGCATGGGAACCACTTATATGTAGAAGAGAAGGAGGGCATATATCAAGAAAGTCAACTTGCCTGTGGTCATGCAGCCATTATATATCAAAAATAGGAAATCACTCAGATCTTCTTGCACTTGAAGCTAAGTCTCTCTATTCATTATGTCATGCTTCACATATAATTGCATTTAAAATGATAATATAGAAATGTTTGTAGCTAGATTCTACTTCTCAATATTTACTGCCCCTCTTCATCCAATTTCACACACACACACATACATATAAATGTTCTGATACAAGTGGTTTTCTTCAGCTTTCTGCTTTCTTATTTTTTAATTTTTTTTGATATCTCATGGGACAATACTACTCATAATCTTTTTGTTCTTTATTGGTACACTTCAAGAATGAAGGACAAACAACAACTGCCCATGTTGTTTAAAAATAACCTTATACTATAAAGGAAACTTGCACTTGACTGATTGCAATGTTTTATTTCTTTTTGCTTTACTTTTTTTTTTTTTTTGCTATCTTAGGTAGCCCGTGGGTCCCTTGACTTGGTTGTTTGAATTACTTATTTTATATCTTTTAAATTTATTTAAGAAATGATCACTATCTTTACTTTTGTTCATTTTACATTTTCAGATTAAACAGTTATTTAAATATATTGTATTGCAAATATAATTGTATTAGTATTTTCTTATTGCTTTCCCCTTTTCTTATAATTTGATGTTGATATTTACTTCGATCTAGCAATAAGAGGGAGTATTTCATAATAAACAGAGAACTTGTATCAAGGCAAGAAATACCTCTGCTTAAGTTCTACTTCTGGCATAGAGTGGCTATGTATGTGACCCTGGGCAAGTCACTTAAACTTCTGTGAGTTCTAGATATGTCTTGAAAACTATGCAGCATAGAGAACATACCAAATACGCCAAATGACATTGATAGAAGCAATTCCTTATAAAAATAAATTCACAAATCCACTCCATTTCTCTAACAATTGCATTATCTGGCTAAACAAAGATGATTTTGAAATTACTTTCAAATTACTAGCCATGCATACTCTGTATGTGAATGTATAGTTGATTTCTTTTTTCTAGATTTTTGTTTTTGGCTTCTGATCAGAAATAAGATTTTTAAAAGTACATTAAATCTACTTCCTGGACTTTCAAAATCTCTCAAAATGTAGATGATTTAAACGAAAATAATTTAAATTTTAATAATTGGATAGAGTGTATTAATGCTACTTTTAAAATAAATTCTTATTGTTTTTTTTTCAAGTGGAGAGTTGAAAATCAGTTTGTGACTCAGCAAACAGAAGGAATCCAAATAAACTATTCCAACATAGAATTAAATGTGATGTGTTAGATTACATTATAGATGTGATTTGGTAGTGATATATAATGTTTAAAGACATTTTCCTTGTAGTCTGAGGAAATGTATTGGGGTAGAATCCAAAACTGTTGGTCACTTTTAAAGACTGAGAAGATTAATTCCAAGAGGGAATTTATCCAGCAATCCAATATTACTATCTCAGACTTTTTAACTCTTGATAATCTTTTAGGCTGCCACCATTGCTGCTAGTAAGTGCTTGCACCTGTAAAGTGATTGGGAGCAGGCTGTAGAGATGTGGTCTCATCACTGGTAATAGGTTTGGCTTGTTAGTTAGAGTTTAGAGGTAGATTTATTGAAGGCATTATCACAGCTTGGAGTAATGTGAGAACATGATCTTGTAATTTGCAGAAAGAGGGCTTTCAAAGACACTATTTACCACCAGTTAGTTACATCCTTTATTCATTTCCTGGGTCATCTTAAAAGTGACTACTATTCTTAGAGAAGGAATTACAGATGGAAAAAGTATAAACACATTTCTTACTAGGTATTTGCTCAACAATTAAATTATTGTATTTAGTATTGGGAAGAAGAGGTAAGTACAAATGAAAATTCTGGGAAAATATAAACACACAAACTACATATGGTATAAAAGTTCTATAGAGCAACTAAACATTTGGTTAATTTTCTCTATTACCATAAGGGCTGCTCTTCAAAATTCCAAAGAGTAAGTCCTATCCAGTGTACTATATACAGAAACATAGAGAGGAGCCTAGAAAACATAACAGAATCAAGGAGATATTGAGATTGTAGCAGAAATCAGTAATTTGATATTTCAATAGGTTCCTTTTTCAATATTGACAAGTCTCTGCTTTGGTGTATATTGCAAATCATTCACATATTTTCATCCTGTGAAATTTCTAAGTCCAAAAATTCTTCTTAGATTACCTAAGAATTATGAAAACTGTCGTAAAATGGAAATATTTCTGTGTTGTAGACATCAGTAAAGCAGCTGAATAGTTCATCTGTTTCCCTTCACTCTTGTTACAAGACCATACTACCCCATTTTTTATTTCCTCATACTTTTCTTTGCTTATTTGTAAAAAGCATTTTCCCATAAATAAGCAATTTTTTCGATGCTTTTTAGCCTAATAGTGCCCATAATATGCCTTTTGGAATGCCTGTATGTTTTTATTCTTCTGATATTATGCTGTCTCATGGACATGTAAACATACATGTATGTACATGTGCATATGTATATGTGTGGTTTTGTGCATGTATTTGTGCATGTATGTGTGTATACATGAATGTATACTTGTATCTATATATAGGTATACATATATCTATATATATATATATATATATATATACATATATATTGTGAGTGATATTTGGAAAGTACTTACAACAATATAGAAATGTCATATGTTATCATTAGAAGAATAGTAATATCAGAAAGATGAAACTTCTGACATTTCTAAATGTTTTTATGTGTCCTCCTTTACATATGAAATGTGCTCTCTCCTAATCTAAGCCTCTTGGAAAACCTGGTTTCAGTCAAAACTTGTTTCATGTACTACCTCCTATTTAAGATATATTTGATGACTTCTGAGACGTCTAAGTATATCATCATATCATCTGCAAAGAATGATAACTTAGTTTCTCCTTTGCCTATTCTAATTCCTTCAATTTCTGTTTCTTTTCTTATTGCTACAGCTAACATTTCTAATACCATATTGAGCAACAGTGGTGATAATGGGCATATTTGCTTCAACTCTGATGATATTGGGAAATGTATCTAGCTAGTCCCCATTGCATATAATACTTGTTGAATGTTTTAGGTAGATACTGCTTAACATTTTATGGAAAGTTCCATTTATTCCTATGCTTTTCAGTGTTTTAAATAGGAATTGTTGCATTTTTTCAAAAGCTTTTTCTGCATCTATTGCGTATATCATGTGAATTCTGTTACTTTCTTGTTGATATGATCAATACTGCTAATATTTTTTCTAATATTGAACAAGCCCTACAATCCTAGTATAAATACTACCTGGTCCTACTATAGTATTCCTGTGATAAGTTGCTGTATTTTTTGTTGAGGGCCAAGGTGGAGTGCGGTTGACAAGATCAGGATAGACCTTCCAGGAAACTGTTCTTTTAGACTGTGCTCATTATCATCCGGAATGGCTCTCCATGCCCCCCAGATGTTGCTGTCCCCATGAGACAAACAAGAGATTTACAGAAAACAAGGGATATGTAAAATAGATAACCTCTAGGCTCACAGTCTTTAAGATAAGACTGATTAAATCACTAGGGCAGGAGACCAGCACAATAGCACCTAGGCTTGCAGTTTCTGTCTATAAATACTCAGACCCTCAGATCAATAAATGGAGTTGATCTTTCTCCTCCTGCCTCCCATATCTTTCTTCTTCACCACATCACCAAGTTGTGTGGGGACAGAGGCTGTCCACTACGTTTTTTTTCTTGCTAATGTCTCATTTAAAATTTTTTCATCTATATTCACTAGAGAAATTGGTCTATAACTTTTTCTGTCTTAGTGGTTCCTTGTTTAAGTATTAGAACAATATCAGTATCATAAAAAAAATTTGGTAGGACTCCTTCTACAATTTTCCCAAATCATCTATATGGTATTGGAATTAACTGTTCTTTAAATGTTTGATAAAATTTACTTGTGAATCCATCTAGCTCTGGAGATATTTTCCTAGGGGTTCATTGAAGGCTTGTTCAAATTCTTTCTTTAAGATGGGGTTGTTTAAGAACTCAAATTCCCCTTCTCTTAAAATGGGCAATATATATTAAAATAATCATCAATCTAATTTAGATTTTAGCACTTATGGCCACACAGTTGGGCAAAGTAATTTCTTTTATTTATTTATTTTTAGATTATGATATTCATTTCCACAAAATCTTGAGTTTCATTTTTTGTCCCCATCTCTCCCCTCCTCCCCACCCCATAGCATCTTGCATTCTGATTGCCCCCTTCCCTCATCGTGCCCTCCTTCTATCACACCCCACCCTTCCTTTATATTATTTCTTTTGTGGACGGAGCCTAGATGGCAAAGTAGAAAGATGCACATACTCTAGCTCTCTAGCTCTTCTCCAATAGCCCATAATATACATGTAAAAATGACTAACAACAAATTCTAGAGCAGCAGAAACCACAGAATGACAGAGTGAAAGAGATTTCCAGCCAAAGGTAACCTGGA
Organism: Potorous gilbertii; assembly: GCA_028658325.1. Taxonomy (NCBI): domain Eukaryota; kingdom Metazoa; phylum Chordata; class Mammalia; order Diprotodontia; family Potoroidae; genus Potorous; species Potorous gilbertii. The sequence continues at coordinate 256,919,510 of CM053769.1, read as the reverse complement.
AGGCCCACAAGAAAAGTCTATCCCACAGGACGCTGAGGAGAACCAAGCCCAGATGTGGTGACATAGCACTAGGAAGAACAGGACCAGAACAAACCCCCAGGGCAGAATTCCCAGCAGGGAGCATATCAGATCCCCCAACCCACAAGCACTAAAGAAAGCTTCAAAGGTCAGTATGAGGGCTTTCCCAAATGGGCAAGAGGGACAAGAGGGCTAGGGGTCCCCCCCCCCGTAGATTTGGCCCCAGGCATCTGCAGAGGCAGCAGTGGTGGCATCAAATGCAACATCAGTTTGTGAAGCACTCTGCCTAAATCCCCTGGGGTAAGTGAGTAACTGATCTGAACCTCATCACTGAGTGGTGGCCCTGGCCCTGCCTAAAGTCTCTGGGGTAATTGAGCAACTGGTCTCAGTCTCAGCCCTGAGTATGGTCCTGGGCTGAGGAGGAACCTTAGGACCCTACTCTTGACAAAGGATTCAGAAATCAAGTAAGTGGCTGGGAAAATGACCAAAAAAGGGAAAATATAAGACCATAGAAAGTTACTTTCTTGGTGAGCAGTTATTTCCTTTCATCCTTTCAGACAAGGAAGAAAAATGCATACTGTCAGAGGAAGCAAAGGCTTCCGTATGCAATACTTTCAAAATGAAAATGCAATGGGCTCAAGCTTGGAAGAGCTTGAAAAGCAAGTCAACACCTTGCTAAAGGAGACACAAAAATGCTGAAGAAAATAACACTTTTAAAAATAGGCTAATTCAATTGGCAAAACAGGTTCAAAAAGCCAATGAGGAGAATAATGCTTTATAGGCAGAATTAGCCAAATGGAAAAGGAGATTCAAAAGCTCACTGAAAAAAAAAGTTCTTTGAAAATTCGAATGGAACAGACAGAGGGTAATGACTTTATGAGAAATCAAGAAATCACACGCAAAAAAAATTGAAAAAAATGGAAGAAAATGTGAAATATCTCATTGGAAAAGCAATTGACCTGGAAAGTAGATCCTAGAGAGACAATTTTAAAACCATGGGACTATCTGAAAGTCATGAACAAAAAAATAGCATAGACACCATCTTTCATGAAATTATCAAGGAAAACTGTACTGACATTCTAAAACCAGAGCACAAAATAAATATTGAAAGAATCCATTGATCATCTCCTGAAAGAGATCTAAAAAGAGAAATTCCCAGGAACATTGTGGCAAAATTCCAGAGTTCCCAGGTCAAGTTGCAAGGGCCTAGAAAGAAACCCATTTGAGTATTGTGGAAATACAGTTAGGATAACACAAGACCTAGCAAATTCTACATTAAGCGTTCGAGGTTCTTGGATATGATATTCCAGAAGTGAAAGGAACTAGGACTGAAACCAAGAATCACCTACACATCAAAACTGAATATAATACTTCAGAGGGAAAATGGTCGTTCAATGAATGAGAGGGCTTTCAAGCATTCTTGATGAAAAGACCAGGACTGAAAAGAAAATTTGACTTTCAAACACAAGAATCAAGAGAAGGATGAAAAGGTAAACAGGAAAGAGAGATCATGAGGGACTTACTAAAGTTGAAGTGTTTACATTTCTACATGGAAAGACAATATTTGTAACTCTTGAAACTTTTTTCAGTATCTGGGTGGTTGGTGGGATTATACATACACACACACACACACACACAAGCATACATATATTTAGAGAGATACAGATGGCACAGGGTGAGCTGAATAGAAAGCAATCATTTCCAAAAAACTGAAATTAATGGGTGAGAGATGAATATATTGGGAGGAGAAAGGCAGAAAAGGAATGGGGAAAATTATTTCTGATAAAAGAGGCAAAAAAAAACCTTTTCAATGGAGGGGAACAGGGAGGATGTGAGAGGGAAAACATGAAGCTTACTCTCATCACATTTGACTCAAGGAAGGAATAAAATGTGCACTCATTTTGGTATGAAAATCTATCTTAAAATATAGAAAAGGGGGAAGAAGGGGATAAGCAGGGTCGGGGGGATGATGAAAGGGAGGGCAATGGGAGAAAGGAGCAATTAGAAGTCAACACTCTTGGGGAGGGGTAAAGTCAAAAGAGAGAATAGAAGAAATGGGGGGCAGGACAGGATGGAGCGAAATATAGTGAGTCTTACACAACATGACTATTATGGTAGTCATTTGCAAAACTACACATATGTAGCCTATACTGAATTGTTTGCCTTCCCAGTGGAGATGTGTGGGGAGGGAAGAAAGAGGAGAAGTTGAAATTCAAAATTTTAGGAACAGTTGTTGAGTATTGTTCTTGCATACAACTGGGAAACAAGAAATACCACTAATAGGGTATAGATATTTTTCTTGACCTACAAGACAAAAGTGAAGATGGGGATAAGGGAAAGGAGAGATGTTAGAAGGAAGGACGGATTGGTGGTAGGGTTAATTAGAATACTTGGCACTTTGGCGTGGGATAGAGGAGAAATGTGGAGAAAATTTGGAACTCAAAATTTTGTGGAAATAAATGCTGAAAACTTAAAATAAATACATTTAAAAAGAAAAAACCCACAAATTCATCCACAACATTCAATTATTGATCTTTATTTTGAAATATTGTCACGATTAGGGGGAGTTGTGGAGTAAAAATTTCTCTCTACTGATTGAACTGATTCAAATAATTGAACAGGAATATGTAGTTTAATAATACTGAAAATAAATTGAGAGAATTATCCTGTTTCTTTTCTCCAAATCAAAGAAGGTTACACTTGATGTGCTTTTCCTGCTTTTAAAACACTTTGTCAAAATCAAATAGAATTTCTATAGAATTTCCGTGTTTTTATAATTCCTATCATGAGGGCAATAGACATAAATACACACACACACACACACACACTCACAATAATACAAACAAATTTGGCTTTAGATTGTGACCAAAATTGTGTTCACTAACTTTATGTAGTTAGCCTTTTAATTAACAATGGTGTGTTAGCATGCATTTGACAATCATGGTAGCTACGAATTATATAAAGGTAAACTTCCATTTTGGAAGCAGAAAATGCAACAGGTCCTGTGTTGTTAGGGCCTGAGTTACTATGAAAGAGCAATACAGTCCCATCAGGGATGATATTTGAGTGCGTCACTTCAAGACAAAGAATATATAGATAACATAAAAGTTTGAGAAAAAAGAGAATCTACTCTGAAAAAAAATTCTTGGTATACATGTCATGACTGTTTATATACCTAGCCAGTTTTCTTTCATGGGAGAGTGTAGATAGTAGCCAATTTTAGAATGACCTGAGTAGTAAGGGAACTTGACCTACACATTTTAGCCTTTGAAGCGTTTGTATTCATAAAAAAATTTCTTGAGAGTTTGATATTTCTCTTTATTATGCCTCTGATTAGGCACAAATAGCAAAATAAAAGTTAACATGTGATGCTGGCATTATATTTTTAGCAAGGGAGAAGATTTGAAGAAGATAGTGGAGCAGGTCAGAAAATTCCAAGTTCTTAAGATTTCTCCCACAAAAGATTTAAAATAGTACCTTAGTGCAAAAAAAAAAAAACCTGTGAGTGGGGATAAATAAAAATAGGAGCACAATCAGGGTCTTCCTGGAACCATTTGGGAATATCAGAAGAAAATTACAGGATGAGGGTTGGTCCCAGTGAGGATCAGACACATGCATGCTAAGGGCCCATTTTCACAGCAAGTGGCAAGCCCTGGATTAGTTGGTTTCAGTGGTTGCCTTGGCCCTAGACACAGTAACTTTCTCCCCTGAGATAGTGAGAGGAAGTGGGTGTTTGAGCCCAGGAAGACTGAGAGAACCTCTGGTGATAAGGAATGCCTGACCCAGCTGTGCTGTGGAAGAGTAGTGGGGGGTAAGAAGGATTGTAACACTCTGGAGTGGAGAAGCAGTGGGGCAGGAAGCCTCTCACTGTAGACACTTACAGGAGGCTGAAGGTTTGACTTTGGTTCCAGGCAGGGGGAGGAAACAGAATATCTGGGGAAAGAGGCACAATTTCCCATATAGCAGGGCTAGAAGTGATTACAAAAATTAAGCTATTACCACAAAATATTCATAGGCAAAGGAGAAATAATCCAAACATAGAAAGCTATTTTGGGAATGTAGATGATCAGAGTTGATCTTCAGAGGAGAATATTGAAGTAAAGAAGCCCCCAAGGAGTAATGTTAAATGGTCACCTACCCAAAAAGAATTCATAGAATATCTTTAAAATGTTTAAAACTCGAATGACAGAGACAGAGGAAAAGTTAAGAAAAAAATAAGGATAAATCAAGAAGGTTATGAAAGGAAAGTCAAACAAATAGAAAAGGGAATTTAGAATCTAATCATTAAAGAAAATATGAACAATGAAGAGAAAGGGAAACATAAGAAAAAGAAGAGAGTTGGAAATAGATCAAGAAAAGAAAATATAAAAATAATTGCACTAAGTGAAAGTTAGGATCAAAAAAGGAATCATGATAAAATACTACAAGAAAAATTAAAGAAAATTGGCCTGAAACATTGGAACAATGGAGTAAAGTAGAAATAGAAGAGAAAAAAAAAAACATCAATCACCCCTTAAAAGAGATCCTATGGGGAAAATGTCATAGGAATATCATAGAAAAATTCCAAAAACCCTAGCTCAAGGATAAAATATTAAAACCATCAAGAGGAAAACAACTTAAATATGGTGGCCACAATTAGACTCATACAAGACCTCGAAGCAGAGAAATGAAAAGACCATGGGTCTTGTAAAATAATATATATCAAAGAGGGAAAAAAATCAATTAGGTCTTGGGCCAAAAATTCATACCCTGCAAGGTTAAATATTATCCTGAATGAAAAATAAATGGGCACTTGATGAATTCTCAGACTTCAAAGACTTTATTAAAAAAAGAATTACTGAACTTAATAGAAGATTTGACATATATGCACCAAGAGGGGGGGAAAAAAGCACTTGCTAAAGACTGATTTTAAAGAATTCATAAGGACAGACTGTTTACTTCTACTTTTCATCTATCTATTTATACCTATATGAATGTATACAAAATGTAAAATTAATGTCTAAGATTCTTATTAATAATTGGGTAGCTCATAAGTAAGATTTGGGAAAGCCAGAAAAGCATATTAACTCAAAAGGTAAAACCACTCAGGAACAGTTAAAAAGAGCAATTATTTTATACAAATAAGGTGCAAGAAGAAGGATCAATAGAGAGGAATTAGATGGAGGAGGAGGGATGGTTGCTCTGGTAACCTACTTTTATAAGGAATCGGTCTAAGAGAAACAATACATATATATTGAGAAGAGTATAAAAGTCTTCTAAATTCAGAAGAGCACAGTAGGGACATGGAGAAAGAGGATAATGGAAGGATCTTTAGAGGGGACAGTGAAAAAAAGGGTAAAAGGGGTGTGTGTAAGGATGTTTAGATTTATGGGAATGGAGGTATAAGGGGCAGACAATTGGAGGGGAGTAGGCAAGTGATAGGAGGACAAAGTAGTGGGTAGAATTAAAGTAGAGGAGGCAGGAGCTATGGAAAACAAGAGATACGCACAACCATAAAAAACAAAGATCAGGAACAGAATATATTTGGGAAAGTATATGTCTCTCTTTCTCTCTCTCTCTCTCTCTCTCTCTCTCTCTCTCTCT
>CM053769.1:256853129-256913409 GCA_028658325.1 Potorous gilbertii | reverse complement strand
CAGTGGGATTAAGTTCAGGTTCTCAGGTGGGGGCAGGGCCACCTCCCAGGCTCAGTTCCATCAGGTAGTTTATGGAGAGACCTTCAGTAATGGTGCTGAGCTCCTGTTTGCTGCTTCCCCTTGCTGCTGCCTCCCGAGGGGGCCTGAGTTATGGAGACACCCCGCTCCCCTCTCGGCCAGTGCAGAAGTCTCTCTCACTGACGTTTAGCATCTGTGGATGTAGGGGACCTTCGTGGCCACTGGAGATTCTGTCCCTAAATCATGCTCTGATTTGCTCCTCTTGGGGCCACACAACCAAGGCAAGGTTGGGCTCTGCTCCAGGTCTGGCGTGTGATGGACCTTTGGTGCCTGTTTTTCAGGGCTCTCTGGAACAGATATCTCCTACACTCCGTTGTTGTGCGGCTTCCACTGCTCCAGAATTTGTTGGGAGTTCCTTTTTAAAGGTAATTTATAGGCTGTAGGTGCAGAGCTAGCATATGTGAATCTTTCTACTCCACCATCTTGGCTCTGCCCCCCAAGAAAATTTTTAACATTCATTCTTACAAGATTTAGAATTATATTTTCTCCTTCCCTCTCTCTACTCCCCTCATCTGAAAAAATGATAGGCATGTTGATATAGTTTTTATGTGTTCAATAATGTAAACCATATTTCCATATTAATCACAGTTGTGGAAGAAGAAACAGATCAAAAGGAAATAAAATCATGGAAAGAGTAAAGTAAGGGAAAATGTTTTGATCTACATTCTGAGTCCCTCAGTTCTTTATCTAGATATGGATAATATTTTCCTTCATGAGTCCTTTGTACTTGGATCACCGTGTTGCTGGGAAGAACTGAGTCATTCGTAGTTGATCATCACACGATATTGTTCATACTGAGTATGTTTTTGTTTTTTTCTGGTTGTTCTCATTTCATTTTGCTTCAATTCAATTCTTTGCAGGTTGTTTCTGAAATCTGCTTGTTCATCCTTTCCTATTGCACAATAGTATTTCATTACATTCATATGCCACAGCCTGTTTTAGCCATTCCTTAATTTATGAGCATCCCTTCAATTTTCAATATTCTGCCACCATGAAAAGATGCTGTTCTAGCCCCTTCACTTTACTCGGTGTGTCTCTCTCTGCTTTAAGTGTGTTTATTGTAACCAACATCTTGTAGGATTCTGTTTTTTAAATCTCCTCTGGCATCCACTTCGATTTCATGAAAGAGTTCATCCCATTCACATACTGCTACCAGAATCTAGACAATGTCCCTGAGTATAGTTGTTTAGTCATTGTCCTTCATCTTTGAAGGGGACAAAAATCACATCACCATTGTAAAGTGAAATTTCGGTGTTTCCAGCTGTGGCTGATCAGACCAATGAGTTTGGAATGCTCTATCACAGGTTGGGCACAGAGAGTCTGTGTGAATATTTGGGATACCCCAAATTTGAGCATCCTATATTTACTTTGTGCTGTCTCAATACTGCTTTGCTCAAAGGGCAGAGCACCTTTTCTTATGTGAACATGCCATACTGAGTGCTCCTGTGTCAGTGTCTCCCATGTTGCACAGTCAAATCCAAAGTTCTTTAGAGAGACCTTGAGAGTGTAATTGTGTCTTTTCTTCTGGCCATCATGTGATCTCCTGCCCCATGCAAGTTCTCCTTAAAACAGTCTTTTTGGCAAGAGTGCATTTAGCATTTGAATAATGTGGTCAGCCCATTGGAGTTGGGCCCTCTGAAGCAGTTTGAATACTTGCCAGTTCAGCTGGAGCAAGGACTTCAGTTTCTGGTACCTTATCCTTCCAGGTGATCCTCAGAATCTTTCTAAGACAGTTCAAATGGATGCAATTCAGTTTCCTGGCATGGCACTGGTGGACTGTCCATGTTTCACAAGCATATAACAATGATGTCAGCACAACAACTCTATAGACCTTCAATTTTATAGTCAGTCTAATACCTCTTCTCTTCCAAAACTTTCTTCAGAGCCTCCCAAACACTGAGCTGGCTCTGGCAATGCGTGCATCAACATCATTGTCAATGTGCACATCCCTGGAAAGCACACTATCAAGGTAAGTGAACTTATTCACAGCATTCAAAACTTCTTCATTTGTTGTAACCAGTAGTTCCATGTATGAATGGTGGGGTGGTGTTTAATGGAGCACCTGTAGCATTTCCTTAGACAACTGTTTTTTTTCCTTCTCCATGTCCCCACCAAACCCTTTCCACTTCAGCTAGTGACGCAACTGCTTTGGTGAACAGGCTGGTGTGCCTCACAAACTGCTTAGCAACTGTCACTTAAAAGGAAAGGAAAGCATCTGAGGTAAAATTAATAATTCCCTTCAGGAAAAGTTAGGAGGCAGAACATGCCATGCAAGGCAAATCATTACCATCACCTCCCCAAGAACCCTGACCTGTAATGTTCCTTATTTTACTGTTCTAGACCCTCAAAGTCATCATTTGAGACATCAGACACAGTGAAAAAGTGTTCCACCTTGCTTAAAACTAGCAATAATCCTAGCTGATTGTCCCTGATAGAGAAATAAATCTATGAACCTAAGGAAGAGCAGTTTCTCTTTTCCCATATCCTCTTTCCCCCCAGATATTCTAGTTCCAGTGCATCTCCCAGAACCATCATTCCAGGAATCTAAACTTGTAAAAATGTCACCTGTCAGTTGCTTCTGTATATGCTACAACCTCACATCCATGGTAAAAATTACCGAAGACCTAGGAAGAAAAGCTTTTGCCACCAAAGTCTTCAGCACTTCACAAATGGCTCAATATGATAAATAGATATAATTTTATCAGTAAAAGTGACATAGAAGTGTATGGATTGTACTTTGCCAATGTAGAATAAGGATCTTGCAGAGTGATCCAAGTAAATTCACTTATATACATTGTTTCTTGCACAGGAAAGTTAGCACTTTGAAATTAAGGATTGTCTGTTTTTTCTATCTGTGATTAGCAGTGTATGAACACAAAGTAAGCATTTTTTAAATGTGGGTTTTTGTTAATTTACAAGCTCATAGAAGGGTTGGTTTTCATTTTTTATTACTGTTCTCTGCCTCAACATGGCGCCTTCATAGCGTTGATCATAGCCCCTTGTTTGAAGTGGAGCAATTTGAGTCTCCATCTTTACTTGGTAAATGGTGCAAGTACAAAAAAAAAATCAATTGATTATGACCTTCCATCCAAATGTTTCTGTTTCCCTTAGACATTTAAATTATTTTTTATGCATATGGGTTATTTATTTTTGTTACTTTTTGTTCAAATAGTTGTCAAACTTTCTCTGATACAATACTAATGGATTTAAAATTTCTAGTCTTCTTGAGGTCATTTATACTTTTATTTGCATATGAGCTATAAGAAAACAACCAAATCTCAAAGGATCCTCTACTTATATGAGAGCCAGAAGAGAGTATATTTGGGTGTGGAGAGAATTTACCTTTGTGCTCTTTAAATCATATTACATTAATTAATTTAGCCATGACAATGCTCCATCACTTCATTTGATTTTTTCAAAACCTCTGCCCAGTTTCTTCAAATGTTAGATGTAATTTCCTTTTTTTCTTACTTTTTAAGTTTAAATAAGTTTATCAACATATTTTTACATAGTCTGTGTATTCCAATATAACTTTCTTCTCCCCCTTCCTAGACAGTTACATATTATCACAAAAAATAAGAATGAAAAAAAAAGAAAAGAAGAAATATTCAGTCAAATCAATCCATACCTTAAATAAAGTGTTTTTCATTTTTAGTCCCCCAGCTCTGGAAAAAAAAGAGCGTTAAATTCTTATTTCTCTCCTTCAGGGCAAATTACAATGGTTACAACTGCATAGTATCCAATTTCCACTATCTTTTCATTTTTCTTCTTTCCATTTTCATTGTTGTAGATGTTGTGTATACTCTTTTACTACTTCGGCTTACTTCACATTGTACAATAGTTCATAATGTTTATATCTTCCTATGTTTCTCTATGTTCCTAATGTTCATTTTTTCTTACAGTGTACTATTGCATTTCAGTCATGATCTTGTAACAGTAAGTATCTCAACATACACAAGGGGTCCTGCTACCACAGGTTCTTAGATCTACATTCATAAAAGGAATGGCAATTTTTCAGGGGTTAACAATCATCTTAATCAAGCACATGTAGCATTGCTTTAACCAAGCACATGCATCATTCACTTAATTTAGGGGAGTGAGCACTCAAAAGTTCAAAGGAAGTACAGAGAAGTCAAAGATCAGTAGACATGACTTCCTCAGCCTAGCCATCAATTGACAGGTCCAACTGTCTAGTCATAGTTATCAGAGAGGGAAGTACCTGCATCTGGATTTTCCAAACCAGGGGGACTTCTTAGCAACTTCCAAGAGTCCTCATCTGGCCAAACAAACAATTCCAGTAAGCCCCAAAATAAAGCCTCACCCTGAGAGTATTTATACACTTTTCAGAGTCAGAGGGCATAACCCTCTGATGCAGTGCCTCAAAAGAAAAAAACAGAAAGTACTTGAGACCATCCTATAAAACACCTCCCCTAATGAAGCTTCCCTCAATAGCCAGGGCCATAAATAGGTGGGGAAGATCCTTAATCACATTATTCAATCAGAGGCATTTTTAGTAAAACAAATACAGCAAAAGATCATAATTTGATTGCATCACAGTTTCACATTTATTTTTTGTTATCCCATGTGTAGCATGAGTTCTCTTTGGCCTCACTGTCTAAAGGCCATGTCTGTTTTATTTTATACCTCTTTGATTTTTCTGGTGCCTGGAGGATTTTGAAACTGTCTTGACTAAAGAGATATTATGTTCCTGCTTATTGAGGCCAATGTCTTTACTCTACTACCTTTTAGCCACCTTAATATCAGATTAGCTTTGCAAAAGCATATTTATTCAAAAATATAGGAGCAACCATCAACCATGCATATGTATTCCCTTAGAGTGAAGTCCTCTAGAGTATAATTTTCCCTATACCATCTCATTCTGTTAGGACAAATTAGGGTTTGGGCTCAAAATTTAACCCAGTTTCTATAGTATTAGTTCCACTAAATTCAAGTCCTAAATACAATTAGACTAGCACCCTAGAACTTGTCTCCTCAAAGCTTTGCAGTTGGCCAAGCACTTGACCTAAATTCCTGGACTCAGACAAACAAAACAGACCAAAACCCAAAGCCCATTTTTCAGAGCCACATAAGAAAGAGTGGACTTGAGGCCCTCACCTTACTATGTAGTGTTACCCTCTATAATTGAAGAAGTCCTTTGACCTTGTATTCAGGGGAAAAGGGCAAACTGTGCTCAGTCACACAGCTTTAAAGATACAGACAGTTCTGATTCTGAAATTTATTGGAAAAGGCTACTCCCAGTAACGTCCATGCATCTAGCAGGTTCCAGAAGCAGATCAAGAGTGTCTACCATTTGAGTGATTTTATCTTAAGTGATCTAGAAATGTGTCAAGCCTCCCTCACACTGTATTTGTGGTTTAATGGTAGAAATGACATAAAACATCTATGTACAAATAACTCATGAATACAGGATAAATTATTTTTAGCTTTGTATTCCCATTGCCCAACCCAGTGAATTCCACATAGCAGAATACTAATACATATTCATTGATTTAATCTGAGTTAACTAAGTTTTGCAATGGTATTTAAAGATGATATCAGTCATTGAATGCCTTACTTTAAAGGGCTAGTTATTGTGAGAGAGTTTCATGAAAGATCTGTTGGGAGTGATAATTTGGTGGGAAGTGGTAGACTGGAAAGATCATGTAAAGTGTTGACCCTTTTATAATCATACTACAAAGAAGGCTTATTACATTGTCTTCCTATATAGAATGGATAGGGTTTATTCACTTGAAGAGAATTAAGGAATCAAACACAGGTGCTTAAGAGATCTTTTCTCTTTTGTCTCCAACAAAGTGTTCTGTCAATGTCTCTTCTTTTGTTTTGCAATTTGAGAATCAAGAAACAAGCTGAAGTTAACATACCATGTTTGGCAAAATCCTGCTGTTGATGCAAAAAATTTTATATGCACAGTAATGGCCATATGTTGGATTTGGGGGATGTAACATTGCCCAATTTAACACTGAACTTAAGATAATTTTCCCAGGATATTTTAGATATGAAAATAAGACATGTATAATTCAACAGTATTGAAATGGATTTACATTTTTTAAAAAAATCACAAATTATAAAAGATACTCTTAATATTCAAAAGTTGAGTATTCTCAAATGCAGTCATAATTATAAAATCTAAGTAAAAACTGGAATTCTTTTCCTCATTTAGATATAATATTGACTCTCTAGTTGACTAAGTCTATACATGATGTAAAAATATCTAGACAAAAAAGTGAAGAGAACTCAATATGTGCAGGTGTTATTCATGTAATAAGCCAAACATAAAGATATTTGTAAATTTTTGTTTCATTAACTTTTTGTCTACATATTGCATTTGGTTAGTAGGTATAGCTCTTATTTACTTTGCTCTTCAATATTTTTTAGTAACAGAAGTCCTACTCTGAAGTCTAGATCCTGATACTATCTAATTATACAACTAAAAATCACTTCATTGCTTCTTTCTTCATTCCTACCTAGTGACAATAATAAATATTCTCTACCTATACCAAAGAATGTCATGAGGATATGTTTGAAATATTGTGAAATCAGTGGAAGAAATTCTTGACAATTCTAGACAGAAATATTATAAGCTCTCTAATTCCCTCATTCAAGGGTCAGGAAATTATTAGGAAAGAAGAGCTATTTTGTGTATTTTAATTGAATAACACCAAGTTTAATTCAATTCAGTATGCGTTGTGAATTTTCTTAGCATATCAGCTTTTCAAGAGCCAATTTATATTTCAATTGATATTCAGCACAATTTAGACCAGCCTAAATCACATGAACTGACTTATACATTTTATTCTATTTATGCCAATTAATACAATGTAATGGAAAGTCCTGATAATTTGTCACCTGATGTCACTTATTATATATTCATGCCTATGTCACCCATCAACTGGAGGGTAGGCTCCAAAGGTGCTTCTGTAGGATTATTCCATTCACATATTAGTGAAACGAGTTTATAAGAGAACCTAATTATCTCCTTAAAAATCAAGGTGGTAACTGTCTAGTAGGAGTATGAGTTATGGAACAGGACATAAGTGAAATACGACAGGGAGAGATAAACAAGGAAATAGTAAACCCTTATCATTAAATGAGAGATGGGTGGGGGTGGTAGATGATTCCCAATTTGAATAGGAATAAAAAAGTATAGCTAAGTAGGATATCATCCTGTCTATAATGTACGTTAGGATCGGGGGATAAATAGGTAGACAGAATTTTATGTATTTGTATTTCCAAATCTAGTAACTAATTAATATTAGTATGGGAGATGTATGTACATTATTGAATAGACCCAAAACAAGACTGAATGATTTCTTCTTTTTTATGTTCTGTTTTCAGTGACTTTTACCTGCTTAATCCAGAGGGTGAGGATCCCAAATCACTCACAGCAGTGGTACCATGAACTGAACTGGTGAGAAGGTAAAACCTTCATCCACCTGCTCTTCCTCTTCTGCCCTAGAGTTCCAGAATTTCCAAGTGAGATTAGTTGGCTATTCTGTCTTACCTAAAATCCTGGCTTGAATTCCCAGATCCAGTGAAAATCAACTCTGGTATGTGAAAGTGAGGAGAACAGATAATGCAGACCAAAAACAATCACTAATCCCATGGAAATATTTTATTTTTACCTCTAGAAAGTAAATGAGCTAGTTCTATTGAAAGAAACTAATTTTAACCATTCTACTAACTTATATTCAAAGTTTTCCCAGAAATTAAAAAAAATGAGTTGTGAGTATTCATCTCTATTTTCATGAGATATAATGGTCAATATTAATAAATAATTTTAAAGTTTTCAAAACATTCACTTCTTTTTATTCGTTCCTCACTGGCACCTTGGAAAGGTACATATTATTATTCAGATTTTATCAATGAACAAATTAAATTTGAGAGAAGTTAAATGACTTGATTAGGGTCACATAACTAATAAATGTCTAAAGTACTGTCTTCCCCACTATACTGAATTCAATTTTATCCACTAAATCATCTAGGTAACTGTGAAAATTATGACAGTGACAATAATGATGATCGACCAATTTAAGTAATTGATTTATTAACCAAATCCATCACTATAATATCGAAAATAGATTATACCACTTGGAAATACTATAGTATAATGAATAATGTGTTGAGTTTGCAGTAAGAAGATTCTGTGTTCTGACCTCTGACACTTAACAGCTAGACAAATAAATTTTTAATGTCTCAAACTACTATCTGATTTTGTCTAATATGTTGCCGGTAGGCTGGGATCTGCCTCTATGGAAAGAGTTTCTCACAAATGCCAAATAAATACAAACCAACTCCTTTGTATTCAGTGCCCTCGCTTTTCTAAAGAAATGGTTTGTATCACTGTAACATCCTCTCCATATCAATTTTGCTGCACTCAAGCATTAAGTTTGAGGAACTGACTTAGAAAAATGTATTGAAAGCAAAATTGAAAGGTGATCTTTCCATGGCTAGATGTCCCATTACACAGCAAATTAGCTGATAAAAATTTCTACATGGGGGAGGAGTCAAGATGGCAGAGTAGAAAGATTCATATATGCTAGCTCCGAACCCACAGCCCATGGATTTCCTGTAAAAAGAACTCCCAACAATCTCTGGAGCAGTGGAAGCTGCATAGCAACAGAGTGAAGGAGATTTCTGTTCCAGAGAGCCCTGAAAAACCAACCCCAAAGATCTTCCACTCACCAGATGGGAGCAGAGACTAGCCCTTCCCTAACGATGCGGCACCGTGAGGAGTAGATCCAAGCAGGCTTCAGTGACAGAATCTCCAGCGGCCACGAAAGTCCCTCCACCCACAGGTGCACAGGTCAGTGAGAGAGACTTCTGGGTTTTCTGAGAGGGCAGCGGGGTGTCTCCATAACTCAGGCCCCCTCGGGAGGCAGCAGCAGAGGCAGCAGGCAGCCAGAGGCTCCCAGAGCAGGCAGGAACTGGGGCCCATTACTGAAGGTCTCCACATAAAGCCCCTGAGGGAACTGAGCCTGGGAGGTGGCCCTGCCCCCACCTGAGCACCAGAACTTAAGGTCACACTGAATAGCAGCTGGGCCCGCTGCTGAAAGCCCTGAGGCTGGAGAGCAGCATTTGAATCTCAGACCCCAAGCACTAGCTGGGCGGATCTGGAGAGGGGTGGAGAGGAATCTCAGAGGTCAAGTAAGTGGCTGGGAAAATGCCCAGAAAAGGGAAAAATAAATAAGACCAAAAAAGGTTACTTTCTTGGGGAACAGATGTTTCCTCATTTCCTTTCTGATGAGGAAGACCAATGCTTACCATCAAGTAAAGACATAGGAGTCAAGGCCTCTGTATCCCAAACATCTGAAATAAATATCCAATGGGCTCAAGCCATGGAAGAGCTCAAAAAGGATTTTGAAAATCAAGTTAGACAGGTGGAGGAAAAACTAGGAAGAGAAATGAGAGAGATGCAAGAAAAGCATGAAAAATGGGTCAATAACTTACTAAAGGAGACCCAAGAAAATGCTGAAGAAAATAAAAATTTCTACATGCAAATTGAAGAAGTAGGGAATTAGCTAGTTTGGAATCTCTATGAAGTTGGGAAATTCTTACAATGGGGAGAAATGCAAGACAGCTAAATATAGTATTTCTGACATAGCAAATTGCTCCCCACATGATATTATATCATACTGATGTAAATAAAATCTTCAATTTTATCACTCTCCCTAAAGGAAGGTAAGATGGACAGTAAGTTCTAATAGCTTACCATAAGCTTATGTGTCTCCCTATAAATTTTCTCAAGTCTAACTGTGGTGGTGGATTGACTGATGTTTACTGTTTGTTTTCAGACCAGTTTCTGCTTAATGGATTCTCTCTGGCTTTCTTTGAATAGTGTAAATGATGGTCATCATTTTGAGAGGCTCACTCCTGGCTCCATCACTCAAGTAGATCCACAGGAATAATGCAAATATTATGCTCCATCATAGGAATAAAGGAAACTTAAACAACCATGATGTGATTTGATTTAGAGCATGCATGAATTTAACATGACACATCCCTTTCTTTTATTATGTTTCAATGAAGGACTGAAAAAATATAATGTGACTGAATCAAGCTTTTGGTAATAACATTAACATAGATTCCTTCAGATCATTCTGTTCTTAGTGTATATGCTGAAACATTCCTTGAACTTCTTTTTTCTTTTATTATGAATAAAGAGGAAGAAGTAGATTTGGTCAACCTCTTCTCTGTAACAGAAGGCTTAAAAGGTAATACCCAGAAAATCGAAGTTTGGAAATGAAAATGAAATCATTCAGCAAGAGATAATTAATATTCAGGAAACACTCAAAAATTTAGTTCAAGATCCCAGTGTTTTGGGTAAATCCTCCATGTAGAATTCATGGAATGAAATGGACAAATATAACATACATTAAGAACATGCCTTTTTGTGATATGCGTTATAGGAGGAACAGCCAATTTAATGCCCGAAGGTCCAGTCAAATGGGCAGAACTTGATCTTTAAATTTTTTTCCTCCACATCTCCTCCCTAGTACCTGTGTAATGGATGTGAGACATGAGAGATGAAAATAAGTGCCTATACCGAAATGAGAAGTCTTTAAGTATCTATTGATTGTTTCAGGTTATTCCTTGTACAGACAAAGGATGATGAATGTATATTCTGAAGATCTGGATTCAAATCATGTTTCTCATAGTTGTGCAACTACTTGTCTAACTTTGGGCAAATCAATTTACCTCAGCTTCTTGGCCCTGTAACATAATGTGACTAGTCTTGACAATATCCAATGTCTCTTCCAGTTCTTGACATATTCAATTAATATTACAATGAAACTGATTTTTCCAAACTAATTACGAACATTTCAATTACTAAATCTGCTTGCCTTTTCTCAGTCTTCAGTCCTCTTGAGCTTTCTTCATCATTCATCTATTTATCAGTCACTGCTCCTGGATATTCTTCTTGTTGCATTTTGATGACATCATTTCTTCCTGGTTATCCTGTCTGATAAACTTCTCAATCCTTCTGAGTTTCCTATCCTGAATAATAATATCCTGATCCAAACTTTATTCTGAACAAATTCTAGGATGATCTTCTTTACTTTTCCTTAGTGATCTTCTAAACTGCCTCTGGGTCAACTATCATCTCTAAGCGGATGTTTTCCAAGTGTAGATTTCCAGTCCTCATATTTCTTATGACTTTTAACACCCTCCTGTCAACTACCTATTGGGAATATCTATTGCTTCCCATATTCATTCTAAACCCAACATACATGAAGTAGAATTTATTTCCAAAATCCACTCTTCTTAAGTTCCCTATTTCTTTCAAAAGCACCATCTTGACATCTCATCACCCAAGTTTACAAACAAGGGAAAGGGAAGAGAATGAACATTTCTGTAACACTGCTATGTACCATGCACTGTCCTAAGCACTTACAAGTATTATCTCATTTTGTTACCTTGGGAGATAGGTGGTATTATCATCTTCCATTTATAATGGAGGGGACTGAAGAGTAAAAGTAACGGAGTGATTATTGAATCTGCAAATCTTACATCTTTATGATTTCACATTTCTTGCCAGACTTTGTCCTCTCTATCTTCTCAACATCTCTCATATCAGTCCTCTTCTCCCTATTCACATTACAACAATACTAGCTCCAAATTAAAATATTTTGGAATTATGTTATTCATTTACTAATTAGATTGCTTGATTGTAATCCCTCTTCCTATCCATTCTGGCTTTACCTAGCTGCAAAATTTTGAAAGCCTTCTGGGGCCCTATCCCACTGAATGGAAACTCTAGCTCTGCCTCTTCCTGTCCCACCCTTCCTATTTCACCCTTTCAGCAAAATTCTCCCACCACAGATTCCATGTGGTTCAAATTCATGTGACTCAGGCTTCCATGTGACCCAGGCAGCTCACATAGATATATTAATGTATGGAAAGGTCTTCCTACAAGGAAGCAAAATTACATTAACAATAAACAAAAGCACATCAATATAGCAAGGTGGCACAGTAAAAAGAGATTTTAGACTAGAGTTAGAAGATGTGAATTGTGATATGACCTCCGATTGTAAACCTGAGCAGTTCACTTCACCTCTGTTTGCCTCAGTTCTTCTATCTGTAAAATGGGGATAATATTAAGACCTACCTCCTGGTGTTGTTGTGAGAATCATCAGACAATAATTGCAGAGTGTTTAACACAGTCCTTGGCAATTAGTATTTTGGTATGACTTGGTAGAACAAGGCTAGGTGTTTGATTCCAAAGCACATCAGTCTACTTTGAGGTGTGAAAACCCTGAAACAAAAAATATCCTTCCTGGGATGATTTCCTCAATATTCTGGAATATAATCAAAAGAAGGGTTTGTCTTTTTTTGTGACAATATGTTTATAATTATACACTGGTCACAAATACTTTCAATAGACACCTGTTCGCCTGTAGACCCATCTGTTATTATGGGATTTTGTCAAGAACACACATCAACATATACTGTGTTAATATTAATTGCTAACTTTATATTCTTCAAATCCATTTAATATTCATATTAACCATAGCTCTTTTCTGTTCATAGGGAAAGTTAATTAGTACTCCTACTATGACCTTTGACTGTAATAAAAATGATGATAACAAAGATTTTCGTTTTTGAAAGGGAGAATTGTCCATGGTAATCATGTAATATTAGATAGCCAGCTATTACTTATTATGAATGCTTTGGAAATGTAAAATATCATGACGATTCTTTAAAAGTAATTTTGATCTTTGGATTGACCTGTGACTTCTCTAATGGGAGTACAATGATATAACAAGTGGTTTATTTCTTATTCTTTGTGATTGTGCAACTTCAATCATCCAAAGGGAGTCCACTTAACATCAGGTTAACATAGTTTAGAGCCAGATAGGATTTTTAAGGTTAAGGTTTCCCATGTCTTTATTATACGTATAATAAATCTGAAGCCTTGATACATTATGTCTGAATTGGAATAAGGTAATACAGGTAATAATTAGATTTAGGATTCCATCTCAAGTTCTCTGACTCCAAATTTAGAATTCTATCTCCAGTACACAGTGCTATAGACACTGTTTTAGAAATCTTAATATTTCATGAGTATTACTGGATATAGAAGAATTCTATCTTATATCCATTCATGGCCTTATATGAGTAATTCATAAATCTGGTTATAAACTAATAATTTTTCTGATAATTTTTCCATAATTTATTTTTTGTAATTCTTCATTGACAATATATCCTACTTACCATGTACTCTTTCCATTGCCCCTTAGGGGATGAAAGTGTTACCTGTGGTGTTGTTTAAAAAATATTTAATTTAGAATCAGAGGCTTTAGGTTCAAACCATGTTTCTTCCACTCTTAGCCTATGTGACTTTGGTTAAGTTATTTAATGTCTTGAGCCTTACTTTTTTAATCTTTAAAGTGAGATGACCTGTGAATTACCTTATAACTCTCAGTTTATGATTCTGTGATCCATGATTCAGAGCAATGCAACATTCCTGGAATATATTGTTTTTAAAGAGATAGTTTGTTGTTTCATGGAAGCTAAAATTAATCCTACAATTTGTCAAATACAATTGAGCTTACTTTGCTCTTTTTTCCATTTTTATTATAGGCTTGCTTCACTAATATTTTCAATGCTTTTTTAAAGATACTAGCAATAAGGTCATTGCTATATTTCAACTAACCAACTATTCATCATTAACTCAGGTGTAGACACTCTCTATTCACTTTATTTACCCTTGTGTGTTTTAAATCAAATTCCTTTGAGCATTTATGAATGTAGCTTAGGATGTTCCACAACACTCTTCACTTTGATGCAATCAACATGGTGGAATATCATAAAGAGAACGTTCTGGAGACGCTTAATATCTTTTGAAAATTGTTTTCCAATTTGAACTCTGTACTGGACATTCTCGATAAAAATAGAATAGTAGCTGACAAAATTTATGTGAATATTTTATTCTTCAGTTTATATTAATAAGCAAGGTCACTAGATATAGACACACACACACACACACACACACACACACACACACACATTTTTCATAGAGATCTCTCCAGGAGAAAATCCATTTCTTTGTTCCTGCTCAGTTGTCTAGCCTTAGAAATTCAGATAAATGCCTGCTACTTTAGATTGTCCTTGATTTCACCTCCTTATCTTTGCCTCTTCATAACTTCATTTACATTTCTACCTAGTCATCACGTTCCTGTGATAAAAATTCCCTCATGAAAATCACAGAAGATTGAGAGTATTCAATTATATTCCCTTGCCATCAAGGGCAAGTCTTTGGGTCTATTTCTTCATGGGACATTGTTTTAGTTTTACATGGGACAAGTACATACCTGTTGCATGACTCCTTGGGAAATGTGTGTTTCCCAAAACATGACCTCCATTACAACAATATTTCAAATTTCAATCAAATTTTAAGATTTGCAAAGTATTTGTCTCACATCGTCTATTAGAGAGTTAATAGAAGTATTACCCTTTCCCAGCCCCACCAATGATGGACTCATTTTTTTTTTCAGGTATGGAAGCTAAAGCTCTGAGAAGTTAAGTGAATTTCATGTGGTCACACAAAAATTGATTCAAGACTGGAACTTAGGTTGATCAATTAAGAACAAAATTGCCATTTTAACATGTTTAATTTATTTTAGTCACCACACATGAAAGCAAGAAACTCTCAAAAGTCTTCATAAAATTAATTTGAACACAAATTTGTGCATATGCTGATATACACTATAACTAACTTTAGAATGAGGGCTTCATTTTTTAAAATAATATTTTATTTTTTCCAATTACACATAAAGACTATTTTAATGATCTAGTCTTTAAATTTCAACTACTAAATTTTCTCATTCCTTCCCCTTTCCCTTTTACTGATAAGTAAGTAATTTGATATAGACTATATATCCATAATCATGCAGGGCATACCTCCATATTAGCCATGTTGTGAAAGAATACACGACCCCTACCACCACAAAGTTCCCTTTATTCCTATGGTCCCCAATGTTTTTAATAGGAATGGGTGTTATATTTTGTTGAAAACTTTTTCTATGTCTCCCTGGTTTAGGTATCAAAACTATATTTGTATGATAAAAAGAATTTGTCAGAATTCATTCTTCCCCAATTTTCCCAAATAGTTTATATGGTATTGGAATTAACTGTTTTTCAAATGTGTGATATAATTCACTTGTAAATCCATCTGACCCTGGAGATTTTTTCCTAGGGAGTTAGTTCATTGATGGTTTTGTTCAATTTCTTTTTCTGAAATGGGGCTAAGTATTTAACTTCTTGTTCTGTGAATCTGGGCAATTTATATATATTTTTAAAAATAAACATCTATCTCATTTAGATTGTCAAATTTACGGGCATAAATTTGGGTGAATTAATTTCTGGTTATTATTTTAACTTCTTCCTCTTTGGAGGTGAGTTAACCCCTTTCATTTTTGATATTGGTAATTTGGTTTTATTCTTTCTTTTTAATCAAATTGACCAAAGTTTAATCAATTTTGTTGTCTTTTTTTCATAAAACCAACTCTTTGTTTTATTTACTAGTTCAAAAATTTTCTTAATTTCAATTTTATTAATCTCTCCATTGATCTTCAGTATTTCTAATTTGGTATTTACTTGGGGATTTTCAATTTGTTCTTTTACAAGTTTTTTCAGGTGGATGCCCAATTTATTGATCTCCTCTTTCTCTATTTTATTCATCTAGGCATTCAAAGATATAAAGCTTCCCCTAAGAACTGCTTTTGCAGTATCCCATAAGATTTGGTAGGTTATCACATTTTTGTCATTCTCTTGAATGAAGTTGCTGAATATTTCCCTGGTTTGTTGTTTAACCCTCTCCTTCCTTCGGATTCAATTATTCAATTTCCAATTAATTTTTCATCTATCTTTCCACGACCTTGTATTGCATATGATTTTTATTGAATTATAATGTGAGAAGGATGCATTGATTGTCTCTGCTCTTCTGCACTGGACTGTGAGGTTTTTATGCCCTAGTACATGGTCAATTTTTGTATATGTGCCATGAACCACTGAGAAAAAGGTATATTACTTTCTATCCCCCTTCAATTTCTCCAGAGATCTATCATATCTACGTTATCCAGAATTTTATGTACCTCCTTATCTTCTTTCATGTTTATTTTAAGATTAAATTTACCAGGTTCAGAGAGGGGGAGGTTGAGGTCACCCACTAGTATAGTTTTGCTGTCTATTTCTTCCTGCAACTCCCTTTCCTTCTCTTCTAAGAATTTGGATGCTATACCACTTGGAGCATATATGTTTATTAATGATATTGCTTCATTTTCTATGCTGCCTTTTAGCAGGTTATAGTTTCCTCCTTTATCTCTTGATTATATCTATTTTTGCTTTTCCTTTGTCTGAGATCAGAATTACTACCCCTGCTCTCTTACATCAGCTGAAGCACGATATATTCTGCTCCAACTTTTTACTTTTACCCTATGTCCCTGTTTCAAATGTGTTTATTGTAAACAACACATTGTTGGATTAGGATTTTTAATCCATTCTGTGATCCCTCTCTGATTTATGCGAGAATTCATCCCATTCACATTCGTAGTTATAATGACTATCTGTGTCTTTCCCTCCATCCTCTTTCCCGCTGTTTGTGCTTTTAGTTGTACCTTCTCCCTTCCCTTCCACAATAGGGTTTTAATTTTTTACCACTACCTCCCGTAGTCTTCCCTTCCTTATTTCAGCCTCCCCCTATTTACTCCCCTTTACCCTTACTACTTACACGCTCCCTTTTAGCCTCCCCTTCCCTTTCTTTCCCTCTTCCACTCCTATGTATAGAACTAGTTCGATTTATACACTTAATTCAGTTTGTTGTTCCCTCCTTGAACCAAGTCAGATGAGAGTACCTCTCAAAAAATGCTCATCTCCCTCCCCTCTTTCCCTCTATTGTAAAATAATTTCGTACTTCTTCCTGAGATGCGGTTTACCATTTTCTACTTCCTACATTTCACATCTATTGTTACAATCATTTCACATGCTTAAATCACACTTTTATCATCACATAGTTTACTTTATACCCATTCCTTCTATCTCTGTATGTATCCCTTCTATTTTTCATAATAGATTTAAAATTCTCAAAATTAACAAGTATCATCTTCCCTTATGGGAGGTAAACAGTTTGCCTAAATTGAATAACAAGTTTTTTTTCCCTATTTATTTTTTTATTTCTTTCTTGAGATCTGCATTTTAAGATCGAATTTTTCATTGACTTCTGAACGTTTTTTCAGGAAGATCTGGAAATCCCTTATTTCATTGAATGTCCATCTCCTTACCTGAATTGTTTGCCTTGTAAAATGTCATATTCCAATTCCTTTGATCTTTTAATGTAGTAGCTGCAAGTTCTTGAGTGATCCTGACTATAGTTCCTCGATATTTGAATGGATTCTTTCTAGCTGTCTGTAGTATTTTCTCCTTCACTTGAGAGTACTGAAATTTGTCAACATTTCTTAGTGTTTTTAGTTTGGGATTCCTTTCAGGATGTGAGTGATGAATTATTTTGGTAACTATTTTGCTAATGGATCTAGCACTCCTGGGAAGTTTTTCTTGATGATTTCTTGGAAGATGTTTTCCAGACTCTATTTTTCATCATGGCCAATAAGTCTTAAATTTTCTTTCCTGGATCTATTTTGTAGGTCAGTTGTTTTTCCAATTAGATATTTTACATTTTCCTCTCTCTTTCCATTCTTTAGATTTTGTTTGAGTGAAACTTATTGTCTCATAGAGTCATTAGCTTATACTTGTCCAATTCTAATTTTCATCAAATTGTTTTCTTCAGTTAACTTTTGGTTTTCCTTTTCCATCTGTCAAACTATTTCTCTTAAGGAATTATCTTCTCCAATTAGTGTTTGTACTTCCTTTTCCATTTCTCCAATTTCCCCAGTTAGGTTTTGTGTTTCCTTTTCCATTTGTTCAATTTTCCTTTTTAAAGATCTTCTTTCTTCTGTGAATTCTTTTTTCATGCTTTTAAAATCATTGAACATTTTTTCTTCTTTTTCCTTCTTCAGCTGTTCCAGGAGTGCTCTTTGTACATGTGAGCATTTCATAGTCCCTTCTGAAGTTTCAGATGGGAGCACAGTCTCAATAGTGGCTATTTGGTATTCCTGTTTTGGTCCTTGTCCCTGTAGAAAGATTCTATGTTTTATTTTCCTTCCTCCTTTGCTTCTTGCTCATAATGGTGAGGCTCTGTGTGTTGTGTCCTCTGCTTCTTTGAACTAGATATGGAAGGACCTGGTGCTGATTTGACTGGTGTGAGAAAGCAAAGGCAGGTGAGTTCTGTTTGTGTTTCCCTGGCTTAGCCCTAGAGCTAGCTTGTTAAGTGTGGGAGAGGGGGGTCTGTCCACAGGAGATTTCCTCAGCTGAGCTAGAGCAGAGGGAAGTTCAGTGCTTAGTGATCCTGGATGCTGTATTGTCTTCCCATTTCCCCTGGAGCTCTTAGGCACATTTGGTTCCTAGTGTGAGGCTCATACCCCTCCCCCTGCCCCAGAGGACAGCTTGGTCCTTTGCCAGAGTAAAAGGAATCTCCTTTAGCTATTTTCCTAGCCTCAGGTGTTATGAGATTGTTTACCCCCCTGGCTGTTTCCACTGATCCAGGATTTTTCTAGGGAAATATTTTATGGTTCTTTAATGGTCAACAAGAGCAATTACTGATCACTCTGCCATTTTGGCTCCCAGAAGTTCAAATATGTTACTTACAGACATTTAATCTGTGGGTTGAAATTCTTGGGCACAGCTGCTGTGGATACTTGGGCCTCCTTCTTCAGCTCTCATTTGGTTGGCTCAGCTTGACTCTTGCTCTGAGTTGCTATCCTGCCACATTGCCACTTCCTCATACTGCTCTGGAATTTTCCTGCTTGGCCATTTAGGGACTCTGTGCTGTGCATTGTATTCTCCTCCACCATCATGGAACAGATTCTTCCCTTCAATCTTTCAGTCTGTCCTGGGCTGTGAAACTGCTCCAGTCTGTCTCCTATTGGGTTGTGTACCTCCAAAATTTAGTCAGATTCTCTTTTTAGAGGTATCTGAGGTAGTTTGTCTCAGAGCTTAAGTGAGTAGCTGCTCTCACTCAGGCGTCTTGGCTTCATCCCCGATCATTGTATTTTTCTACATAAAAGTTCTTTTTTTATTCTCTTTGGATAATAGAAATAGTAATGAGTATTATTGGGTCAATGGCTGTGTATGGTTTTATAACCATTTGGGCATAGTTCCAAATTGTTCCACAGAATATTTGAATCAACTCATAATTCGAACAACAGTGCACTGGTGTCCTATCTTCCCCACTTCCCCTCCAATATTTGACATTTTCCTTTTCTGTCACATTAACCAATATGACAGGTTTGGTTGGTACCTCCAAATTGCTTTAATTTATATTTATTCAATAGCAATTTGGAGAATTTTTTTTGTATGACTTTAGTTACATTTGATGAGTTTATCTGAAAACTACCTTTTCATAACTGATCTTTTGTCAATTCAGGAATTCCCTATTACCAAAAAGACTCAGTTCTCTATATATCTTTTTAAAATATAATTCCTGTAAAAAATGTTTTCAGAGTTATAATTACTGTTTATTTCCATCAATCCTATTTTGCCCCTGTGTATCTCTCCTCCTATACTGTTCACCCTCAAAATTACTTTGCTTCTGACTATCATCTCCCCAATTTTTTCTCTCTTCTATGAGTAACCCCTGCCCCTATCTCTTCTCCCATTTCCCTCCTACTTTCCTGTAGGGTAAGAAAGATGTTTATATCCAACTGATGGTTTACTATGCCACATTTGACATAATTCCAATGAGACAGATTCAAGTGGGTCCATCTATCTTTCCAATCTTCCCTTCCATTTTAAAACCTCTTTTAAGTGAGATAATTTACCCTGTTCTACCTTTCCCTTACCCTTTGTCCCAGTGCCTCCCTCTTTATCAGCCCTTATTTTTTTAAAAATAGTAATCCATGATATTCACTGCCCTTATAATGGTAATTTAAATAGAAACATCTTTCCCATTCATTAATAGGCCCATAAAACCTACCTAGGGCACATAGAAGTCTGCATCACATGGAGCCTGTCATGGGAGAAACTTGCTGAATGGGTGGAACAAGAAGGGATAGTTGGAGCAGAGATGAAAGATAATTTGAACAGAGCAGTCAGAACTGGAGGACACAGGCAAGCTTGTTGTTATTTTTTAAGGTTTTTTCAGGTTGATGCCCAATTCATTGATCTCTTCCTTCTCTATTTTATTCATTTAGGCAATCAAAGACATAAAACTTCCTTTAAGAATCGCTTTTGCAATATCCCATAAGATTTGGTAGGTTGTCTCATTTTTGTGATTCTCTTGAATGAAGTTGTTGATTATTTCTATAATTTGTTGTTTAGCCCACATATTCTTGAAAATTGGATTATTTAGTTTCCAATTAATTTTTGTTCTCTCTTTCCATGGCCTTTCATTACATATAATTTTTATTGCATTATGATTTGAGTAGGATGCATTGAGTATCTCTGCCTTTCTGCAATGTATTGTGAGGATTTTATGGCTTGGAACATGATCAATTTTTATGTATGTGTCATGTACCTCGGAGAAAAAGGTATATTCCTTTCTATCCCCATTCAGTTTTCTCCAGAGATCTATCATATCTACCTTATGAAATGTTTTATACACATCCTTAACTTCTTTCTTGTTTATTCTGAGGTTAGCTTTATCAAGATCTAAGAGGGGGAAGCTGAGGTCCCCCACTAGTATAGGTTTACTGTCTATTTCTTCCTGTGACTTCCTTAGCTTCTCCTCTAAGAATGTGAATGCTATACCACATGGAGCATACATGTTTAATAATGATATTGCTTCATTGTCTATGGTGACTTTTAACAAGATATAGTTTCTTTCCTTATCTGTTTTGATTAGATCTATTTCTGCTTTTGCTTTATCTGAGATTAGGATTCCTATCCCTGCTTTTTTATGTCAGATGAAGCACAATATATTCTTCTCCAATCTTTTACCTTTAGCCTGTGTGTATATCCTCATTTCAAGTGTGCTTCTTGTAAACAACATATTGTTGGATTATGGTTTTTAATTCATTCTCCTGTCTGTCTCCATTTTAAGGGAAAGTTCATCCCATTCATATTCACAGTTATATTACTGTCTGTTACTTTTATGATTACTATCTATTACTTTCCCTTCATTTGAGCTTTTAGTTCTCCCTTCTCCCTTCCACAGTGATAGTGTTTTAATTTTTGGCCACCACCTCACTCAGTCTTCCCTATCTTCTTTCAGCCCCCCCCTCCCTCTTACTCCCCTTTACCCTTACTACTACCTCCCTTTCTTTTAGCATCCTTCCCTTTCCTTCCCCTTTCCCTTCCTACTGCCTATAGAGCTAGTTAGATATCTATAGTTAGCTAAGTATGTTGTTCCCTCTTTGAACCAAATCAGTTAAGGGTAAATATCAAGCCATGCTCTTTTCCCTCCCCTCATTCTCTCTTCTGTAACATAATTTTTTGCCTCTTGCTGTGATGTAATTTGTCATTTTTTGCCTCTTCCTTTTCACATCTCCTGTTACAATATATTTGCACTCCTAAATAACATTTTATCATCACATCATTTACTTCTTACCGGCTTCCTCTTTTTATATCCATTTTAATATATCATGATAAATATGCAGTGCTCAAGATGAACAAGTATCATTTTTCCATATAAGGATGTAAATAGTATGCACATATTGAATTACAAGTTTTTCCCTTGTTCACCTTTGTATGATTCTCTTGTGTGATTGAAGATCAAATTTTCTATTGAGCTCTGGCCTTTTCATCAGAAAAGTCTGGAAATCCTTTATTTCATTGAATTTCCATCTCCTTGCTTGAAATATTATGCTCAATTTTTCTGGATAATTGATCCTTGGTTGTAGTTCCAACTCCTTTGCCTTATGTGATAACATATTCCAATTCCTTCACTCTTTTAATGTAGAAACTTCAAGGTCCTGTGTGATCTGTGGTATTTTCTAGTTCTGGAATTTGGTAATGATATTCCTTTGTATTTTAGTTTGGGATCCCTTTCAGGAGGTGGAATGTGAATTCTTTCAATAACTATTTTGGGATCTGGATCTAGGATATTGGCACAGTTTTCACTGATGATTTCTTGGAAGATATTTTCCAAGCTCTTTTTTTATCTCGACTTTCTGGTAGACCAGTAATTCTTAGATTTTCTCTCCTGGATCTGTATTCCAAACCAATTGATTTTTCCAATGAGACATTTTCCATTTTCTTTTTTTTAAAATTGTGTTATTTGTTTTCAGTGTTCTACAATCACTTCCATATATCTTCGATTTTTGTTCTTCCTCCCCTCATTCCCCCTACCTCCCCACTCCCTCCCTGAGACAGCATAGAGTTTTATATAGGTTCCAAATATACCTTCCTCTTAAGTACATTTTGACCTTAGTCATATTGCATAGATGAATTCAAAAGAATGGGAAAAATCATAGAACAGATCAAAACATAATACAAAAGAAAATGATCTGCTTCATTTTGCAATTGAATTACATGGTTCTTTCCCTGGATTATGAAAGATATTTTGCCTTAAAGGCCAATTGGAAAGTATTTACATCCTTGCATTGAAGTGAAGTACAAAGTCTACTAGAAAAATTCCTTGCACACTGTGGTTGTTGCTGTGTACAAAGTTTCCCTTGTTCTGCTCCTTTCACTCAATATCTGTTCATATAATTTTTTCTATACTCCACTGATGCCTTTCTTTGCTCATGGTTCCAACTTGCTCTTCAGAATGGTTGGATCAGTTCACATCTCCACCAACAGTGGATCAGTGTTCCAGCTCTCCCACATCTTCTCCAACATTTATCATCTTCATGTTAGACAATCTGATAGGTATGATGTGGTATCTCAGTTGTTTTGATTTGAATCTCTTTAATCAATAGTGATTTACAGCATTTTTTCATGACTTTAGATAACTTTACTTTTTCCTTTGAAAATTACCTGTTCATATCCTTTGACCATTTGTCAATTGGGAATGACTTGTATTCTTGTACATTTGACACAGTTCTCTATATATTTTAGAAATAAAGCCTTTAATGCAGACACAAGCTGCAAAAATTCTTTCCCAGTTTTCTGCTTCCTTCTTAATCTTGGTTGCATTGTGTTTGGTTGGCAAAAACTATTCAATTTTAGGTAATCAAAATTATCCATTTTTCACTTCATAATGCTTTCTATCTCTTGTTTAGTCAAGAATTCTTCCCTTCTCCATAAATTTGATAGGCACACTATTCCTTGATCCACTAATTTGTTTGCAGTATCAATCTTTATACATAGATCATGTACCCATTTGGAGTTTATTCTTGTGTGTGGTGCCAGACATTTTTCAATGCCTAAATTCTGCCACACTGTTATCCAGTTTTCCCAGCAATTTTTGTTGAGACTCAGTTCTAATCTCAGAATCCTTGGCCTTATCAAATAGTAGATTGACATATTCACTGACTATTGTGTCTTGAGTACCTAGCTTATTCAACTAGTCTACCCTTGTTTATGAGCCAATATCATGTGGTTTTGGTAATTGCTGGTTAATATTATAATTTGAGATCTGATAGAGCTAGACCACCTTCCCTAGCATTTCTTTCCATTAGTTTCCTTGATATTCTCGACATTTTTTTCCTTTCAGATGAATTTTGATATTATTTTTTTCTAGCTCTAGCAAATAAATATCTGATACTTTGATTGGTATGACACTGAATAATTATATTAATTTAGGTGAAATTGTCATTTTAACTATATTAGTCATTATATTATATGTGTTCATATAGTCCATGGATTTCTTTCTGCAAGTAGACTCCCATACATTTTACAGTGTCTACCCTTGCTTTAAATGGAATTTCTCTTTCTACTTCTTTCTGTTGGACTTCGTTAGTAATATAAAGAAATTGAGAAGATTGGCAGGGGGGTTTATTTTTTAACCTTTTTTGCTGAAATTATTATTTCAGGTAGTTTTTTGCTTGAATCTCTAAGATTCTCTAAATATATCATCATATTATCTGCAAAGAGTGATAACTTTGTTTTTTCTTGTTCCAAGAGCTAAGATGCTGGAGTGATATGTAACTGCTATTTCTCTTCCCTTGTTGACCTTGACCAGTGGGAGCAGCAGAAGGGGAAAACAGACTCTCAGCACAGTAGGCTAGAAAGATCAGTAAAGAGGGTTCCTCTTTCTGTGGCCAAAGGCAACCAGTGCAGGATCAGAGCTGTCCCAGACAGTCTCACCTTAACAAACTGGGTGAAGATCCTGAACCTTCAGGGGAGTGAAGCCAGCAACTGCCAACACCAGGACTGCGGATATGCCCTCACCCCAGGGGAATCAGGAGGACACTAGTGCAAAAATCTAAGCTTATCTGTACTCTAGCTCAGCAGAGGATCCCCTAGAATTCAGACGACCCCTCCCCCACACTTAAAAATCTACCTCCAGGGTAACTGTGGGGAACCCCAAAAGACCTAACTTGCCTCTACTTTCAAACACCAGTCAGTTTAGCACCAGGTAAGCTGCAGTATTTAATTTCTAGCTGAAAGAATCAGAAGACACAACACACATAGCCTCAAGTTTTAGGCACAAGAAGTGCTGCACAGCATTCCCTGTGCCACAGATACAGAAATCTAACTTAAAAGCCAGGAAAAGTATTACTGAAGAAAATAGCTCCTTAAAAATGAAAATTGGACAAATGGAAAAGGAAATGCAAAACCTAACTGGTGAAAATAACTCCTTAAAAGTAACAATTGGATAAATGGACAAGGAGATGCAAAAGTCAATTGAAGAAAACAATTTGATAAAAAATAAAATCAGAAAAATAGAAGCTAATGTATCTATGAGGCATCAAGAATCAGTCAAACAGAATCTAAAGAATGAAAAGATAGTGGAAAATATAAAATATATAATTGGAAAAACTGACCTGGACAATAAATCCCAGAGAGAAAATATAAGGGCTATTGGGCTACCAGAAAGGCATGATGTATAAAAGAGCCTGGACAATATCACCCAAGAAATCATCAAGGAAAACATTCAGAGGGCAAAATATTCTTCGAAAAAAATCCACCATTCATTTCCTGAAAGGGATCCCAAACTAAAAACTCTAGGAAATATTGTTGCCAAATTACAGAACTGTCAATCAAGAGAAAACACTGCAGGTAGTCAAAAAGAAACAATTCAAATTCCAAGGAGCTACAATCAAGAATACATAGGACCTTGCAGCTTCTACATTAAAAGACTGAAGGAAGTGGAATGTGATATTCCATAAGGCAAAGTAGCTGGGACTACAACAGAGGATTAATTATCTAGCAAAGTTGGGTATAATATTTCAGGCAAGGATATGGACATTTAATGAAATGAGGGATTTCCAGACCTTCATGATGAAAAGAAAATGTGATCTTCAAACGGAGGTCTCAAGAAAAAGGTAAACATGAGGGGAAAAAACCTCATTACACAATATGGGCAAACTCTTTACAGCCATATAAAGGAAGATTATACTTGTTAATCTTGAGAATTTTATATTTATAATGAAATGTAAAATGGATATACATAGATAGAGGGAGTGAGGATACATTAAATGATGTGATAATAGCAAATGTGATTTAAGGGTGTGAAGTGATTGTGAGGAGGCAGAAAAGGAGGAGGCAGAAAAAATAAAAAAATTTCATCACAGGAAGTGCAAAAAATGTATTACATAAGAGGGAAAGAATGGAGGGAGACGAGTATTGTTTGAAAGGTAATCTCATCTGATTGGATGCAAGGAGGGTACTACAAACTCAGTTAAGTATAGAAATACAACTAGCTCTATGGGCAATAAGAGGGAAAGGGGGAAAGAAAAGGGAGGTGAGGCTAAAAGGGAGGGAAGAAGTAACAAGTGAAAAGGGGATTAAAAATGAGGGAGACTGAAAGAAGGGAGGGAAGACTGAGGAAGGCAGTGACCAAAAATTAAAACTGTTGGGAAGGGTAAGGGAGAAGTTAGAACTAAAATCTTAAGCAAGTGGAAAGGGGATGGAGGGAGATACACAAATAGTAATCATATCTGTGAATGTGAATGGTATGAACTCTCCCAGAAAAAGGAGATATAAAGCAGAATGAACAAAAAACCATAATCCAACAGTATATTATTTACAAGAAACATATTTCAAAAGGGGAGATACACATAGGGTAAAGGTAAAAAGTTGGAGCAGAATTTATTGTGCTTCAGCTGATGTAAAAATGGTAGTGGTAGGATCTTAATTTCATACAAAGGAAAAGCAGAAATACATCTAATCAAAACAGGAAGGAAACGATATCCTGCTAAAAGGCACCATAGACAATGAAGGAATTTCATTACTAAACATTTATGCTCCAAGTGGTATAGCATCCAAATTTTTGGGTGGTTTATTTCTGGCTACTTGTAGTATTTCCTCTGTCACTTTACAGTTCTGCAATTTGGCAACAATATTTCTTGATGTTTTTATTTTCGGATCCCTTTTAGGAGGTGAACAATGGATTCTTTCAATGGCTATTGAGCACTCTGGATCTAGCACTTCTGAGCAGTTTTCCTTGATGATTTCTTGAAGATATTGTCCAGTTTATTTTTTCCATTTTGTCTTTCTGGTAGGCCAAAAGTTCTTATATTTTGTCTCTGGGATCTATTTTCCACGTCCATTGTTTTTTTCCATTTAGATGTTTTACATTTTCTTCTATTTTTTCATTCTTTAGATTTTGTTTGACTGATTCTTGATGTCTTGTAAAGGCATTAGCATCTACTTGCCCAATTCTAGTATTTATTAAATTGTTTTCTTAAGTTAACTTTTGCATCTCCTTTTCCATATGTCCAATTTTGCCTTTACGGAATTATATTCTCTATTTCATTTTTGTGCTTCCTTTTCTATTTGTCCAATTTTCCTTTGTAAGGAGCTGTTCTTTTCAGTGAGTTATTTTTTCATACTTTTAAAATCATTGCCCAGTTTTTCTTCTATTACTCTAATTTGGCTTTTAAAATCCTTCATCAGCTCTTCCAAGAGTGTTCTTTGTGCTTGCAACCAGTTCACAGTCCTTTCTGAAATTTCATATGTGAGTACAGTCTAAATGCTGACCTCTTTGGTAACCGTGTTTTGGTCCTTATCCCCATAGAAAGATGATTTTCTTTACTGCTTCGTTCTTACTCATGATGATGAGGATTTGTATCTTATGGGCTCTGGTTCTTTTAGCTAGATGTTAGGTGGTGCAGTGGATAGAGCACCAGTGCAAGATTCATTAGGACCTGAGTTCAAATCTTACCTCAGACACGACACTCACTAGCTGTGTGACCTTGGGCAAGTCACTTAATCCCAATTGTCTCATCCTGGGTCATCGTCAGTCATCCTGCTGAACATCTGGTCACTGGATCCAGATGGCTCTGGAGGAGAAGTGAGGCTGGTGACCTGCACATCCCTCCCTCACTCAAAGCAAAGTCAATTCCAAGTCATGTCACTATTTCTCCAATTGCATGGTCTTCTTTGACAATGAAGGACGAAGCCACACAAAGTGCTGCAGCTTGCCTGGTGGTGAGCTGGTTAGTGTAAGAAAGCAGAGACCTGGTGAATTCTTTTTGTGTTTCCCCAGATTTACCCTGGAGTTAGCTTGTTATGTTTGTGGAAGGGATGGTCAGGCCACGGAAGGTCTCCTCTCCTGAGTTAGAGTATAGATAAGCTCAGTGGTTGGTGATTCCGACTGCCCTAGTGTCTTACAGTTTCCCTTGGGAGGCTGAGGCACTCTTGTGGTCCTGGTGTTGGTGGTTGCTGTGCTCCACCCCAATGTGACTCTAAATCTCTCCCCTTTTCACTGAGGTGGGGCTATCTGGGACAGCTCCAGTCCTACACTGGTCCCCATCTGCCACAGCAAGAGCAATCCTCCTTATTGATTTTCCTAGCCTCATATGCTACGAGACTGTTTTTCCTTTCTGCTGATCCCACTGATCCAGAACATTTTTAGGGAGTTATGGAATTTGGCTACAACATTCCTCCAAGTTTTCTTTTTGGAATCTCTTTCAAGAGGTGATTAGTAGATTATTTCAATTCCTATTTCATTCCCTGACTCTAGGATATCAGAGTAGTAATTTTCTTGGTAATTTCTTGAAAGATGATGTCTGTACTCTTTTTTGGTCATAACTTTCAGGTAGGCCAATATTTTTTAATGCTTTTCCCAGTCAGTTGATTTTCTAATATTATATTTCACATTTTCTTCTATTTTTTCACTTTTAATTTTTTAACCAATTCTTAATTTCTCATGGAATCCTTAGCTTCCATTTGCCAAATTTTAATTTTTAAGGAATTCTTTTCATCAGTTATACTTTCTAACTCCTGTTTACATTTGGCCAATTCTCCTGGTTAAGAAATTTTTTTCCTCAGTAGATTTTTTTTAAAAAATTCTTTTTGTTCCATTTTTTTCCTTTACTAAGCAGTTAACCCTTTTCATGATTCTCTTGCACCACTCTCACTTCTATCCATTTTTTCCTTCTGCTCTTATTTTATTTTTGAACACCTTTTGGGGTTCTTTTAGGAGTTCCCTGCAAGCCTGGCACAAACTCACACTCTTTTTTGAGACTTTGCCTGAAGTCATCCTGATATTCGTGTACTTTTCTGATTTGGTGTTTTTATCTTTCCCATCACCAAAATATTTTTCTTTGGTTAGTTTCTTTATTTTTTCTCTTATACTTATTGTTCATTTTACAAACTATTTTGTGACTTTTAAAGTTGTACTTTGTTCCTGAAGTGGAGGAGGTACTGTCCCAAGCTTCTTGTACTGGAATCCCAGATCCTGGCTACTGGCTTGCTGTGGCATTGGTTTCTGTGCAAGGACCATGACACTTCCTTTCTGACTTTTGCCAAAGCTCAAGACCTCTACTGGCTTGCCTGGGCATCACCTGCACTGGGCTGTGTTTTCCCTTTTCCCTAGTAAGACAAATTTTTCCTCGTGACCTTATAGGTTGCCTTGGAGTGGAAAATTGTTTCATTTTATCTTCCTTTTTCAGGGAGGGAGAGGCTTCACCTCCTCTAGAATTTGATTTGAGGGGTTATTTTATAGTTATTTGGAGGTGACTTTGGAAGAGGTCTGGTGAGTTCCTTCTTTATTCCACATCTAGGGCATCATTTTCTATACAGAAATGCTTATAGACTTGATCTAAAGAAAGATGCCCAGGAAAACCTAAGTTCACCATCCATCCATATACTCAAGAGTAGGACTGGGATTATCATTTGTGACCAGCCATGATGAACCAATCAGTTACTCTACTAGAAAATTTTTGTGAAAATCTAACAAATAAATAGAAATAACAAGAAAGAAACAACCTATGTATAAAACTTAGTATTTACCATTTCCTATGCTAGCCATTTTATAAGTATTTTCTAAATTGCTCCTAACAACAATCATAAAGAATTTGGTGCTATGGTCATCATTATTTTGCAAATGAAGAAACTGAAACAAAAGAGGTTAAGTGACTTGCCCAGGCTCATAGAGCTAATACAAATGTCTGAGGCTATATTTGAATTTATGTCTTCCAGACTACAGGACCACTGCTTTATTCATTGAACTACCTAGCTGCCTCAAAATGATCAGTGAAAAGTATGGGTGACTAATAATCAAGTTTACCTTGAGGAGAAGTTTTTCAAGTTTTCAAGACATGATTTTCATTTTTTTATTTTTTTGTTTTTTTAATTACATTTATTTTTTAGTGTTCTACAATCACTACCATAAAACTTAGATTTTTTTCCCCTATCTATCCCATACCTCCCACCTCCCTCCCCAAGACAGTATACAATTTTATATAGGATCTACATATACATTCCCATTAAATACATTTGCTCTACACTCATGCTGTGTAGAAGAACTAAAATGAATGGGAGAAATCATATAACAAACCAAAGCATAATACACACACAAAAAATGATCTGCTACATTCTGCAATTAACTTCCATAGTGATTTCTCTGGCTGTGGAGGGGATTCTGTCTTTGAAGACCACTGGGAATTTTTTTTGTTAAGTCCTTGCTTTGCTATGAAATTCCAAGTCTACCAGAAAAAATTCTCGCACACTGTGATCATTGCTGTACGCAAAGTTCTCCTGGATCTGCCCCTTTTGCTCAGCATCACATAATATAAGTCTTTCCAGGCCTCTCTGTGGTCTTCTTGCTCATAATTTCTTATAGTATAATAATGTTCCATTACAATCATATACCATAATTTCTTCAGCCATTACCAAATTAATGGGCATCCCCTTGATTTCCAGTTTGTGGCCACCACAAAGAGTGATGATATGAATATTATTGTACTTGTGGGACTCTTTCCCATTTTTATGATCTCTTGGGGATAAAGTCTTAGAAGTGACATTTCTGGGTAAAAGGCTATGCATATTTTTGTAGCCCTTTGGTCATAGTTCCAAAACCGTTCTCCACAATGGTTAGATGAGCTCACAGCTCCACCAACAATGAATTAGTATTCCAACTCTCCCATACCTTCTCCAATATTTATCACTTTCCTGTTCTGCCATGTTTGCCAATCTAATAGGTGTGATGTGATACCTCAGAGTTGTTTTGGTTTGCATCTCTCCAATCAAAAATGATTTAGAGCATTTTTTTCATGTGATTGTAGATATCTTTAATTTCTTCCTCTGAAAATTGCCTGTTCATGTCCTTTGACCATTTATCAACTGAGAAATGACGTATATTATTGTACATATGACACAGTTCTCTATATATTCTAGAAATGAGGCCTTTATCCCCAACATTAGCTATAAAAATTCTTTCCCAATATACTACATCCCTCCAGATTTTGATTGCATTGGGTTGGGTTGTGCAGAACCTTTTCAGTTTACTGTAATCAAAATTATCCATCTCGCGCATCATAATGTTTTCTCTCTCTTCTTTAGTCAAAAATTCTTCCCTTCTCCTTAAGTATGATAAATACACTATTCATTGCTCCTCCAATTTGTTCATGATATCAATCTTTATACCTAGATCGAGTATTCATTTGGGCTGTAGTCTTGGGTATTTTGTCAGATAATGGTCTATTCCTATTTTCCACAACATTTTAACCAGTTTTCCCAGTAATTTTTGTTGAACAGTGAGTTCTAATCCCAGAAGCTGGTGTCCTTGAGTTTATCAAATAGTATCAAATTTTATCAAATATTTCTTACCTACTGCATCTTGAGTTCATAGCCTATTCCATTTGTCTACCCATCTTTTCCTTAGCCAGTACCAAGTGCTTTTGAAAATTGCTGATTTATAATACAATTTGAGATCTGGTTCTGCTAGGCAACCTTACCTGACATTTTTTTTCATTAGTCTCTTTGATATTCTGCATTTTTTGTTCTTCCAAATGAATTTTGTTACTATTTTTTCCAGCTCCATAAAATAATTATCTGTTAGTTTAATTGGTATGGTGCTAAATAAATAAGTTAATTTAGGTAGAATTGTCATTTTATTATATTGGCTCGGCCTACTCATGGGCAACTGATATTTTTCCATTTACTTAGGTCTGACTTTATTTGTGCAAAAAGTGTCTTTTAATTTTGTTCATAGAGTCCCTGGGTTTGTTTTGACAGGTAAACTCCTAAATATTTTATAGTATCTAATCTGCCTTTAAATGGGATTTCTCTTTCCATCTCTTGCTGTTGGACTTCATTACTAATACATAGGAATGCATAAGATTTGTGTTGGTTTATTTTGTAACTTGCATCTTTGCCAAAGTTCTTTATTATTTCAAGTAGTTTTTTACTTGAATCTCTGGAATTCTCTAGGTATACCATCATATCATTTGCAAACAGAGATAACTTAGTTCCTTCTTTGCCAATTCTCACCCCTTCAATTTCTTTATCTTTTCTAATTGCTACAGTAAACACTTCTAGTATCATATTGAATAATATTGGTGATAATGGACATCCTTGCTTCACCACTGATCTTATTGGAAATGCATCTAGTTTATCTCCATTGCATATAATGCTTGCTGAAAGTTTTAGGCAGATACTACTTATTATTTTGGAAAGTTCTCTTTATTCCTATGTTCTCCAGCACTTTTTAATAGGAATGGGTGTTGTATTTTGTCAAAAGCTTTATCTGAATCCATTGTGGTAATTATGTGGTTTCTGTTAGTTTTGTTATTCATATGATCAATAATGCTAATAGTTTTCCTAATATTGAACCAGCCTTACATTCCTGGTATGAATCCTTCCTGATCATGCTGTATTATTCTTGTGATAAGATGCTGTAATCATTTTCCTGAAATCTTATTTAAAATTTTTGCATTTATATTCATTAGAGAGATTGTTCTATAATTTTCTTTCTCTGTTATGTACCTTCCTGGTTTAGGTATCAACACTATATCTGTATCATCAAAAGAATTTGGGACGACTCTTTCCTCTCCAATTTTCAAAAATAATCTATATATTATTGGAATTAACTATTCTTTAAATGTTTGATAGAATTCACTTGTAAATCCATCAGTCTTTGGAGATTTTTTTCATAGGGAGTTCATCGATAGCTTATTCAATTTCTTTTTCAGAGATGGGGTTGTTTAAGCATTTAACTTCCTCTTCTGTTAATCTGGGCAATTTTCATTTTTTAAAATACTTTTCCGTCTCATTTAGATTGGCGAATTTCTGGCCATAAAGTTGGGCAACGTAATTTCTAATTATTGTTTTAAATTCCTCCTCACTGGTGGTGAGTTCACCCCTTTCATTTTTAATATTAGTAATTTGATTTTCTTCTTTCTTTTTTTAATCAAATTGACCAAAGGTTTATCAATTTTATTAGTTTTTTCATAAAACCAACTACTGGTTTTATTTATTAATTCAATAGTTTTCTTAATTTCAATTTTATTGATCTCTCCTTTGGTTTTCAGTATTTCTGATTTAGTATTTTCTTGGGGATTTTCAATTTGTTCTTTTTCTAGCTTTTTCAGCTGCATGCCCAAGTCATTGATCTGCTCTTTCTCTATTTTATTCAGGTAGGCATTCAAAGACATAAAATTTCCTCTAAGAACTGCTTTTGCAGTAGCTCATAAGATTTGATACATTGCCACATTATTGTCATTCTCTTGAATGAAGTTGTTGATTGTTTCTATGATTTGTTGTTTAACTCATTCCTTCTTTAGGATTAGATTATTTGCTTTCCAATTAATTTTTGGTTTATCTTTCCATGGCCTTTTACTTTTAATTTTCC
Source organism: Potorous gilbertii (assembly GCA_028658325.1). Classification (NCBI taxonomy): domain Eukaryota; kingdom Metazoa; phylum Chordata; class Mammalia; order Diprotodontia; family Potoroidae; genus Potorous; species Potorous gilbertii. Next base: position 256,880,135 of record CM053769.1, on the reverse strand, counting down.
ATGGCTTTTTAATTTTTATTGCATTATGACCTGAGAAGGATGCAATGACTATCTCTGTCTTTCTGTACTGTATTGTGAGGTTTTTATATCCTAGAACACTGTCAGATTTTGTATACGTGCCAGGTACCGCTGAGAAAAATGTATATTCCTTTCTATTCCCATTCAGTTTTCTCCAGAGATCTATCATATCTACCTTATCCAGAGTTTTATTTACCTCCTTAATTTCTTTCTTGTTTATTTTGAGGATAGATTTATCCAGTTCAGAGAGGGGGAGGCTGAGGTCCCCCACTAGTATAGTTTTCTTGACTATTTCTTCCTGTGACTCCCTTAGCTTCTCTTCTAAGAATGTGAATGCTATGCCATTTGGACCATACATGTTTAGTAATGATATTGCTTTGCTGTCTATGGTGACTTTTAGCAGGATATAGTTTCCTTCCTTATCTTGTTTGATTAGATGTATTTTCGTTTCTCCTTTTCTGAGATTAAGAGTGCTGCCCCTGCCTTTCTTACATCACCTGAAGCACAGCATATTCTGCTCCAACCTTTTACCTGTACTCTGTGTGTATCCCCCCCCCACCCCGCCCCGTTTCAAATGTGTTTCTTGTGAACAACATGCTGTTGGATTATGGCTTTTAATCCGTTTTCCAACTTTCTCTGTTTGATGAGAGAGTTCATTCCATTCACATTCACAGTTATGATTACATTCTATGTATTTCTCTCCATCATCTTTCCCACCATTTGTGCTTTTAGTTCTCCCTTCTCCCTTTCCCTCCTCAATACTTTTCACTTTTTACCACTGTCTCCCGCAGTTTTCTCTTCCTTATTTTAGTTTCCCTCACTTTTACTCCGTTACCCTTACTGCTTCTTCCCTCCCTTTTACTTTGCCCTACCTTGTCTTCCCCCTTCTCCTCCTACTGCCTTTAGAGCTTGTTAGGTTTAAATACTTAATTTTGTGGTTCCCTCCTTGAACCAAATAAGATGAGATTACCTCTCAAGCAATGCTCATCTCCCTCCCCTCATTCCTTCTACTATATTTTTGTACTTCTTCCTGTGATATAATTTACCATTTTCTGCTTCTACCTTTTCACATCTTCTGTTACAATCCTTTTGCATGCTCAAATCATATTTTTATCATCACATCATTTACTTCATACCCGTTGTCTCTATGTATATCCCTTTTATATTTCGTAATAGATGTGCAATTTTCAGTATTAACAGGTATCATTTTCCCTTATAAGGTGGCAAACAGTTTGCCCAAATTGAGTAACAAGTTTTGTTTTTTTTCCCCGTGTTTAACTTTTTATGCCTCTCTTGAGACTTGCATTTGAAGATCAGATTTTCTATAGAGTTCTGGCCTTTTTGTCAGGAAGGTCTGGAAATCCCTTACTTCATTGAATGACCATCTCTATGCCTTAAAAGTTATGCTGAACTTTTCTGGGTAATTGATCCTTGCTTGTGGTCCTAGCTCCTTTGCCTTACATAATATCAGAATCCAGTTCCTTCAGTCTTTTAATGTAGAAGCTGCAAGGTTCTTTGTGATCCTAACTGTACCGTCTCAATATTTGAAGGATTTCTTTCTGTCTGCCTGTAGTATTTTTCTCATATATTCCAGTATAGTTCTGGAATTTGGCAACAATATTTCTTGGGGATTTTACTGTGGGATCCCTTTCAGGAGGTGAAAGGTAGATTCTTTTGATGAATATTTTGCTCTCTAGATCTAGCCCTTCTGGGCAGTTTTCTTTGATTATTTCTTGGAAGACAGTGTCCAGACTCTTTTTTTCGTCATGGCCAATAATTCTTAAATTTTCTCTCCTGGTTCTATTTTCCAGGTCAGTTGTTTTTCCAATTAGATATTTTACATTTTCTTCTATGTTTTCATTATTTAGATTTTGTTTGACTGATTCTTGATATCTTATAGAGTCATTAGTTTCTACTTGTCCAATTCTAATTTTTATGAAGTTGTTTTCTTCAGTTAAATTTTGCATCTCCTTTTCCATCTGTCCAATTATTCCTTTTAAGGAATTATTTTCTCCGGTTAGTTTTTGTACTTCTTTGTCCATTGATCCAATTTTCCGAATTAGGTTTTCTGCTTCCTTTTCCCTTTGTTCACTTTTCCTTTTTAAAGCGATGTTCTCTTCGTGGAATTCGTTTTTCATGCTTTTAAATCATTGGTCAATTTCTCTTCTATTTCCTTCTTCAGCTATTCCAGGAGAGCAGTTTGTGCATGCCAGCAGTTCATAGTACCTTCTGAAGTTTCAGATGGGAGTACAGTCTCACTACCAATGATTTTAGTATTCATGGTTTGGTCCTTGTCCTCATAGAAAGATTCTATGGTTTTTGACCCATTGCTTTGCTTTTCCTTGATCATGATGGTGATTGTGTGTTGTGGCTTCTGGTTCTTTCAGTTAGAAGCTGCTGAGTTTCCTGTTGAGCTGACTAGTGTGAAAAAGGAAAATGCAGGTGCTAATTTATATTTTTATTTTGTGTTTTCCTGATCAGTCCTGAAACTAGCTTGTTAAGTGTGGGCAAGGGATGGTCTGGTCACAGGAGATCTCCTAAGCTGAGCTGAGGCAAAGGCAAGCTCAGGGGTTGGTGATCCAAGCTACCTTACTGTCTTCCCATTTCCTCTGGAGGGCTGAGGCTTACCTGGATCCTAGTGTGAGTTTCCACCTCCTCTGGTCTTCTCTCCTAGGATTGAGGCTCACTTGGATCCTAGTAAAGTTTTCACCTAACCTGGGGTTCCTCTCCTAACACTGAGGCACATCTGAGTCCTAGTGCTAGTTTCCACCACCCTTGGACCCCTCTTCTTAGCTATTTTTGTAGCCTCAGGTGTTATGAGACTGTTTGCCCCCTCAGCTGTCTCCACTGATCCAGGATTTTTCTGAGGAAATATTTTATGGGTCTTTCAAGGTCAACAAAGGGGGAGGAGAGGAGAGAGCATTTGGCATTCGCTTCACCATTGTGGGTCCCAGATGTTCAAGTATGTGACTTACAGATATTTAGTCTGTAGGCTGAAAGTCTGAGGAGCTTCTGCAGCTGATATCTCCTGTTCACCAAATGTCACTCACTCAGCTAGGCTGGTCTCCTGCCCTGGGCTGCCTCTCTGCCTTTCCACCATGCTTCTGCTGTCTATGACTGCCCTGGAGTTTTCCTGCTCAAGCATGCCAGGGCTTGTTCCATGTGCTGTGAGATCTCCCTGGAGGAACAGATCTTTCCTGTTGATCTTCCAGTTTATCCTGGGCTGTGAATCTGCCACAGTCTGTCTCTTTTTAGATTCTCCACCTTCAAAATTTGGTCAGATTCTCTTTTTTGAGATATCTGAAGAGTGTCTAAGAGCTTAGGTGAGTATTTGCTCTCACTCAGCCATCTTGGCTCCACCCTCAAGTTTTTCATTTCAATACATCATTGGCATCTATGACATTCCTCACTCACATAAATCATCTGCATTTCTATATAAAACTAACAAAGTCCAACAACAAGAGATAGAGAGAGAAATCCCTTTTAAAGTTATGGTAGACACTGTAAAGTATTTGGCTATCTATCTGCCAAAACAAACCCAGGGACAATATGAACACAATTACAAAATGCTTCACACAAATTAAGTCAGATCTACATAATTGGAGAAAAAAAACCATGCCATTTGCTCATGGTTAAGCCAAACTAATATAATAAAGATGACAATTCTACAATTTACTTATTCAGTGCCATGCCAATCAAACTATCAAAAAGATTTTATACAGCTTGAAAAATTTAATAACAAAATTCATCTGGAAGAACGAAAGTTCCAGAATATCAAAGAAATTAACAAAAAAGTGCTAAGGACATTGGCCTAGGCATATGAAATCTAATATTGTAATATAAAGTGTCAATCATGAAAACCACTTGATATCAACTAACAAATAGAGGAGTAGATCAGTGGAATAACTTAGGGACATAATGCATAGTAGTCAATGATTATAGCAGTCTACTGTTTGTTAAACCCAAGGAACCCAGCTTCTAGGAAAATAACTCACTGTTTGAGAAAAATTTCTGGCAAAACAGGAAAATAGTGTGGGGGAAATTGAGCATAGACCAATATGTGACACAGTATACCAGAATAAAGTCCAAATTGATACACAATCTAGCTATAAAGGTTGATATTTTAAACAAAACAGGGGAATATGTAATAGTTTATGTGTCAAATTTATTGAGAATGGAGGAATTTATGACCAAACAAGAGATAGGGAACATTATGAAAAGCAAAATTGATAATTTTGATTATATTAAATTGAAAAGTTTTTGCACAAACAAAGCCAGTGCAAACAAGATTCGGAAGGAAGCAAAAAATTGGGAATGAATTTTTAGTAATATCTGTGATATATAGAGAACTGCATCAAATGGTCAAATGATATGAACAGGCAGTTTTCAGAAGAAGAAATTAAAGCTATATTTATAATCATGTGGAAAAAATGCTCTAAATCTCTATTGATTAGAGAGATGCAAATCAAAACAATCCTGAAGTGCCTTATCACGCCTATCAGATTGACTAATATGACAAAACAAGGAAGTAATAAATGTTGGAGATGCGGGAGCATTGGAACCCTAATTCATTGTTGAAGGAGCTGTGAGCTGATCCTTTCGCTCTGGAGAGCAGTTAGGAACTAACCCTAAAGGGGTATAAATATGTGCATACCCTTTGACCTCGCAATACCACTTTTAGGGCTCTATCCCAAAGAAATCATAAAAATAGGAAAAGGACCCATATGTACAAAAATATTTATGGCAGCTCAGCCCTTTTTGTGGTGGCCAAGAAGTAGAAATCAAGGGGATGCCCATCAGTAGCAGAATGTCTGAACAAGTTGTGGTTTATGAATGTAATGGAATACTATTGTGCTTTAAGAAATGATGAACAGGTGGACTTCAAAAATCCTGAAAAGACTTATATGAACTCATGCTGATTGAAATGAGCAGAATCAGAAAGCTATACATAGTAATGGCCATAGTGTAGGAGGACTGATTTTGATAGAGTTAACCCTTCACAGCAATACAAGGATCTAAAACATTTCCAAAGCACTCATGATACAAAATGCCATCCACATCCACAGAAAGAATTATGGAGTGGGAATGCAGAAAGAAGCTGACTATTATCTCTTTTGTCATGTTTTATTTTTCTCATAGTTTCTTTCATTTGCTATAATTCTTCTATACATGACTAATGTGAAAATGTGTTTAATAGAAATGTATGTGTAGATCTCATACAAGATTGCATGCTGTCTTGTGGAGGGAAGGTTAGGTAAGGATAGAAAATTTAAAGCTTATGGAAATGTTGAAAACTGAAAACAAATAAATTAATAAATTTTGGGAAATAAGAAGCACACACTATATGGAATTCCTCAATAAATTGCTGATTTTGTGCAAGTCATATTTTCATTCTGAAATTCAGGATTTTTTATCTTTAAAAATGAGATGATTGGACTTGATCTCTAAAGCACCTTCCATCTCTACATATGAATGAGTATGTTAAGTGGATACTTCTTTCTTGTAACTACTCAAGTCATTGATCATTTTGGAATGTCTTATGAATAAGTAGAAGCATTTGAGAAAAGAATTATGCCAAAGACTACAAGAGAAAGCTTCTGTATATGCAGGAAGTGTCCAATATGTACACTTAAAAATCTGGTATGGTGAGGGGAGAGGCTCCTAATTTTTTTTAATGGACTAGCAGATATCACTTATGGAAGCAAGGTCAGGCATATAAAAGTTACCTTCCAATGCATTTTGAATTTCATTGGAGACTTTGTCTATAAAATCTTAGGAAAAAGCTTCCCAGAATATAATACATGTATATGTCATGCTTCTATTTTCAATCTATGAGTTTTCAACTGAATTACTTTGGAAGAGTTCTGTGAGAAGTAGGTATTTAAAAGCCATACTATATATGATGCCTGTAGAGTAAGATCTCTCTAAACAGCTGAAGTGGACATGTGCCAATTTTTGATGATCTTCCACTTCATAGTAACTCAGAAAGACTCATGAGGAGTTAATTATTGTTTTACTGCTTACACTAATATGTGAAATGCATTCTGCATTCACTATTCACAGAGGAATTTGAATTTTTCATTACTGGTACATCTTATTGTATTTCTGTGAGTAGTATAATGATATACCTAAGTGAGGAAACAGTAGAAAATTCCCAGAAAATTAGATTAGCTTTTTATTTTCCAGCTGGGGAAATGACCATCAACATACACAGGAGCATCAGCATACACATGATAAACCTTCATAAATTATATATGCATTTGGCAATTCTTTTGTTTTTGTTTCTTTTTCATATCTGTGTCTGAGAGATAATTGATCTAGCTCTTTGCTAATGAGGTATTACTTCCACATCTGAAAGCCTCATCAACTTCAGGACAATATAGAGACACTTGTGATCTTCTGAGGACAGCAAATGTTACAGAAAAGGTGCGTATTAGTTAATCACAAGCCACATCTTTCAAGTGAACCTAATGACATTGCATTGTATGACAGATTTATTTTTGATATTTTCTAAATAAAGTATATTTGGACTGATTCCTGCATCTAAAAGCTTTGTATGTGACAAGCAATGTACATGGTCTCAAAAATTTCATCATGATAACTGAAATTTTGCTTAGGCAGGACATCAGTCTAAATGGACCTATTTTCCTATAACTCTGACATTATTATCTATTGAAGGAATAAGATAAAGAAATTCTTGTTCCTTTCAAAATGCTTTGGCTTTCTAAGAAAAAATATGCTGAGCCATAGGGAATTTTGAGCATTTATTTTGCAGGTTAAAGCTCTGAGTCAGGTATCAGTAAAGAGAGGGGTTTTACAGTAGAGGAAAGATGAGGGGAGGTTGAGAGAACTGGAGAGATATACAGATTAAATCAAACTTCAAACTCAGTTAAGGAGAATGATATAAAACCAATATAAATAGTAAAGCAAGATATTTGCCTAAGTGATTTTTTTAACCTGGGTGGGGAACTACCAGTGAGGAGACTTCATTTGCCTATTTCGACGGATAACTCATCTATAATATATAGTCTTAGAGACCAACATGAGTCTTTAAGAGGTTAAGTGACTTACCACTTATGCTGTAGCTCACAACAGGCAGAGACAGAACTTAATTCCCAGGCTGGTCTTTCATCTACTGCTTAAGCCTCTTCCTTAAAATTTATTGACATTGTCAAATAAGGTAGAGAGATAGAAAAAAACATTGACTGAGAAAAGTGTCCCTGGAAATAGATGAAAATTAGGCAGCAATGATTTTGAAGATGATTTTCCAAAGAGTAATAATAGCACAAATATGCATAGTCATATAAATGTATGTATGGAGAGTGGGGAGAAAGAAACATCAAGTCTATTGTTTTCCCCTAGAGTATATATCATTCTTCACAGGCAGGGCCTGTATCATTTTTATCCTTTAATCATTTCTGTCTGGTAAACTACCTAACATAGAGTAGGTACTTAAGAGTTTGATTCCATGTTTCTTGATATTCATGAAATTCTGGGTCTTTAAGTAAAGGCCAAGAGAAGACTGTCAGAGAGGAGGATGCTAGAAGATTTATCATGCCCTAGGGAAAATGGGACTGGAAAATTCATAGCCATGATTTATTGTTCAATTATCACAATGAGAAATAAAGAACAACTGTGAAGTAAACAATGTTATTATATGCATTTTATAGAAAAAGAAACCAATATTCAAAGAAGTTTCAGACTTGAAGTCAGGAAGACATCTTCCTGAGTTTAATTCTGGCCTTAGACACTAGATATGTGACCCTAGGCAAATCACTTAACCCATATTTGTCTTGGTTCCTCATCTGTTAAATGAATTAGAGAAGGAAATGGCAAACCACTCCAGTATCTTTAACAAGAAAAGTCCAAATGGGGTCATGGAGAGTTGCACTTGACTGAAATGAATGAACAACAGTTCAAAGAGATTAAGCATCTAGTCCATAGCCAGCAAGCACCAGAATTAGGATAACTCTTATTGGGAGGAGAGGGTTCTAGAGTTAGGCTGCAGAATTTTAAGAGAATCATACTGGAGAAAATTTGCAGTATGGTAGACCCAGTGTTTCAAGGGTTTTTTAATGAAATTAAGAGACATTGGACAAGAGCTGTAAATCACAAAATAGTTATGCAAAGAAAACTCATTGTTATTATTTGAAGGGGAAAGGAAGAAAATAACCTGTGATCATAGAAAATCTGGGCATGCTAGAAAGTAATTAATGATCCAAATGGCTGAAAAGAGTTTGGATAGGTGAGAGTTTCCTTGCTACCAGGAACCAGGGGTGAGTGTGAGATTCTATTTAGAAGTGGAGCCTAATTTTCCTAGGACTTTGAAAACTTAGCATTCTGATCTTCAACTTTCTCGTTTTATTCAACTCCTCAAGGCCCAGAGTTTCATGAAAATCCAAAACAACCTGATTGCATCAGCATTGAAATGTGGCACTGTCTACCAATAAATTGTCATAGCTATTGTCACTCGAATAACTGAAATTTAGAACACATATTTTTCATAATCCCTATAGTGTTATGGAAAGAATACAAGGTTCACAATTCTTTCTCTATTGGTTTAGCTGTCTTCCTAACTCTCTGACTATTCCTTGATTCTCAAGTACTTTATCATCATCTATGTTGCATTTCTTTGATCCTCTTCACTGTATATTTCCTTTCAGAGACAACACAATATCTCATAAGTTTAATTAGCTTTATTTGTACATGTACCTCTCAGATGTGTGTATCTAGTTTTAGTCTCCCTTTCTATTTAATTGAAGTCTCACATCATCATATATGTCACAAAGGCATCTCTAACTTACCAGGTCCATAATGGAATTCATTGGATTTGCCCAATCCCTGGTAAAGACCTTGGTGGAAAGACTTAAAACAGGGAAGTGAAGAAGAGTAAGGTTTGATGGGGATGAGTTTATTTAGGGCTTGGTTTCATTGGTGAAGAAGAATGGCATATAGCAATTTCCTATTATAATTAAGTATTCTTGCTATTTAATTTATCAGGTTAATTATTTCTAAAATCTTTAACAACCTAGACCAGAGATTCAGTTGTCCTTTCACAGGTATAATTCTTAATCACTGAAATTAGACACTCATGTACATCAAACATTTCCCATTTTCATAGGGAAAGATTATTGCCACACTATTCAACAGAAATATGAAGCTGGATAGACTAGCAGGCTGTTTATTTTTGAGGGTAGAAGTTTAAGGATAAATACCTGGTAATAAATCATTGGGTTGTTTTTTTATGGTTACAATTTCCCTTTCTGGAGAGCTAATTGAAAGGTGGTTTTCTACATATGTCATTCAGTGCAAGACACTGTGTGCTATAAATTAAAATTGAGGGCAGAGAGAAAGGAATCTGGCCAAACTATTTCAAAGAGTTGAGCCTTTCAATCCACCAACTACTAATTCCACAATTTTTAATTTCCAAAGTACTTAGGGCCTGTCATTCAGAAAAAAACCTGCCTTGTTCTCTGAGCCCTTCTACTTTCTTATAAAGTTTTTCTAAGCCCTTTAATGTGACAAAGTATTCTAGGAAAGAGATAACCTTGAGAGGCTGAGGACAGTATGACAATGTGGACGCCCATCTCAAATCCTTTGCCAACTAGCGTGAGTATGGTGACTTCTCATTCCTAAGCATTTCACTCATTTTTTATATAGTATGATACACACATGCCTTTTATAAATAAGAAATGAAGAACAATCTAATTTTCCACCACCATATTTTAAGAAAATGTCAGATTACAACATGATCTTTTTGAAATATGGAAGCCCCTAAAGAGAGCATACTTTGAAAAAAAAAACACAAGAAATCTCCTATATAGCTATGAATAAAAAACTAAATGTAGCATTATAAGATTAGAACTGTAATATTCACAATTTTATAATTCACATCTTATGTTGAATTATGAAATTTTCCAAATGGCTTAGTTTCTCATATCCAACTTCAACCATCTGTAGAGCTTATGTCTAATAAGATAAGGTCTGAACTTACAATTGCCTCAGGAAATCACTGTTGACCTAGAATACAACTCTCCTGTGTAATTTGTTCCTATTGTCTATGGTGACGGTGTTTCTCCCCTCCTGTATGCTCTCAGGTTTGACTCTTGTCTATATGGAACATCATTTAAATACTACCCCTGATGACTGCTATCTGTGGGACCATGGGCAAGATCCATGGTTAAAAAGTTTCTCAAATTATCTGAGTCTCATATTCCTTTTCTGTGATAAGCAGATAAAAGTACCTTAATACCTGCCTCTTAAGTACTTGTAATATTCAAATGAGAGGATGTATATAAATCACTGCACATATTGTATATTAAGCAAACATTAAGTCACTCTGTATGTATCATTATCCTCCTTAACATTGATATCATGACTATTATACTCAATGTGTGATTTCACTGATATAGACAATTCTCATCAGTACATACTTTGTAGTTTTATATTCCTTAAGAGTCACTCTGGCCAGTTAGAGGATAAGTGACTTCCCTAGAGTAACACAGTCCACGTCAGAAGTATGTCATAAGTGAGACAATAATCAAAACCATATGAGCTAATGAAAGGCTGAAGATAGAGTCCATAGAGAGAAGAGAAGAGTGTCCACTTGGGACTCTTAGGGCATGCCACAGAAAAGGGAACGGTCAGAGATGACTATCTAGAAAATGGTAATGGTCAGAGACAAAATAGAATTATCACATGAGCCCAGGAAAGAGAGTATCCAAGTAGAATATAAGAGCTAGAAGTCAGGAGAATGTGAAGAAGTGGATGCTGTAAGTATAGAAAAAACTTTTCTCTAGGAACTTGGTATTGGAAGAAAGGACAGATATTGCATAGTAGTTCCAAGGAGTAGCAGGTCTGGTTCAGGTGTAGGCTTTTAAGGATGGGGTGAGATATGGATATATTTTTAAGGCAACAGAGAAGGGATCAGTGAATAAAAATAGACTAAAGATGAGAAAGAGATAGAGATAGCAGGAGAAAGAGAGAGACAGACAGAGACAGAGACAGAGAGACAAGGAGACATAGACAGAGATAGAGGAATCATAATGAAAGGGACAAACTTTTAGACAAGAAAATAGAATATTTGATTGCCCTTAGAAAAGAAATGTTGGGGGTAGAGCCAAGATGGTGAAGTAGAAAGTTACACATCCTCTAACTCTTTCTCCACAGCCCATGAAATACCTGTAAGGAAAGACTCTCAACAAATTCTAGAGCAGCAGAAGCCACAGAAAAACAGAGTGGAGGAGATTTTCAGCCCAGGGTGACCTGGAAGGTCAGTGGGAAAAGTCTGTTATACCGGATACAGAGTGGAGCACAGCCCAGTCTTGGCTGAGCAGTACCAGGAGAAATAGGGCTGGAACAGGCCTCGGGGGCAGATTCCTAAACCTACAGGAGACAAAGACACTTCAATGGTCAATGACAGGACTTTTTCACCTCCATGACAATGGAGCAAGGTCCTCCCTTAGTCACAGCCCCAGGTGATGGCAGTGGCAGCTGTATAAGCATCAGTGGACTGTAGCAGCTGCGGTGGCTACAGCAGGCAGCGGCCAGCGTTCATTGTTCCATTGTTGGACTGCTCAGCATGAAGCCCTGGAGGAACAAAAAAGCTGATCTGAATCTCAGCCCTGAGGATCATCCCCACCACCACCTAAAGCTCCTGGGGGGAGTGAGCAGCTAATCTGAGTCTCAGTCAGGTGCCAGGCCAGGGAGTTAACTCCTCTACCTTGATTTGCCACTTTGGAGGAACTGAGAATTTACAGGTCCCCTGCTTATACCCTACTCTTGAAAAAATGACACAGAAGTCAAGTAATTGATGGGGAAAATACCCAAAAAAGGGGAAAAAATGAGACTATAAAAGGCTACTTTCTTGGTAAATAGGTATTCTCTCCAATTATTGTGGTGAGGAAAAACAATGTTAACTATCAGGGGAAGACATAAAAGTCAAGGCTTCTGCATCCTAAACCTTCAAAATAAATATGCAATAGTCCCAGGCCATGGAAAATCTCAAAAAGGACTTTGAAAATCAAGTAAGAGAGGTGGAAGAAAAATTGTGAAGAGAAATGACAGTGATGCAAGAAAATCATGAAAAGTGAGTCATTAGCTTGCTAAAGGAGACCCCCCCCCCAAAATGCTGAAGAAAATAACACCTTTAAAAACAGGGTAACTCAATTGGCAAAAGAGGTTCAGAAAGCCAATGAAGAGAAGAATGCTTTTAATAGCAGAATTAGTCGAATGAAAAAGGAGATTCAAAAACTCACTGAAGAAAGTAGTTCTTTAAAAATTAGAATGGAGCAGAAGGAAGCTAATGACTTTATGAGAAAGCAAGAGATTAAAAAACAAATCCAAAAAAATGAAAAAATGAAAGGTAATGTAAAATACCTCATTGGAAAAAACAACTGACTTGGAAAATAGATCCAGGAGAGACAATTTAAAAATTATGGGACTACTTGAAAGTCATGATCAAAAAAAGAGCCTAGACATCATCTTTCATGAAATTATCAATGAAAACTGCCCTGATATTCTGAAACTGGAAGGCAAAATAAATATTGGAAGAACCCACCAATTACCCCCTAAAAGATATTCATAAGGAGAAACTCCTAGGAATATTGTAGCCAAATTCCAGAGTTTCCAGGTCAAGGAGAAAATATTACACAGCTAGAAGTAAACAATTAAAGTATTGTGGAAAAACAATCAAAACTACACAAGATCTAGCAGGTTCTACATTAAGGGATCAAAGGGCATGGAATATGATATTCCATGGAAGTAAGATTAAAACCAAGAATCACCTACCCAGCAAAACTGAGTATAATACTTCAGGGGAAAAATGGTTATTCAATGAAATAGTGGACTTTCATGCATTCTTGATGGAAAGACCAGAGCTGAAAAGAAAATTTTACTTTCAAACACAAGAATCAAGAGAACCATGGAAAGGTGAACAGGAAAGAGAAATCACAAAGGACTCACTAAAGTTGAATTGTTTACATTCCTACATTGAAAGTTTATATTTGTAACTCTTGAAATTTTTCTCAGAATCTAGGTAGTTGGTGGGATTATACACACACACACATACACACACACATACATACACACACATGCACGCATGCATGCATGCAAGCACACAGACAGACAGACAGACAGAGACAGAGAGACAGAGAGTACAGTGTGAACTGAATAGGAAGGGATCATACCTAAAAAAATAAAATCAAGGGGTGGGAGAGTAATATATTGGTAGGAGAAAGGATGAAATGGAATGGGCAAATTATCTCTCACAGAAGAGGCAAGAAAAAGCTTTTCCAATAGAGGGGAACAAGTGGGAGGTGAGAGGGAAAAAGTGAAGCTTACCCTTATCACATTTGGCTCAAGGAAGGAATAACATGCACATTCAATTTCGTATGAAAATCTATCTTATACTACAGGGGAAAGTAGAGGAGAGGAGGATAAGCAGGGTATGGGGATGATGAAAGGGAGGGCAAATGGGGTGAGGGAGCAATTAGAAGTAAACACTCTTGGGGAAGGACGAGGTCAAAAGAGAATAGTAGAAATGGGGTCAGGAGAGGATGGAGTGAAATGTAGTTAGTCCTGCAGAACATGACTATTATGGAAGTCACTTGAAAAACTACACATATTTAGCCTATATGGAATTGCTTACCTTCTCAGTGGGGATGGGTGGGGAGGGAGGGAGGGAGGGAGAGAAGTTGGAACTCAAAGTTTTAGGAGCAAATGTTGAGAACTGCTTTTGTGTACAACTGTTAAATAAGAAATACAGGTAATGGGGTATAGAAAATTATCTTGCCCTCCAGGACAAGAGAGAAAATGGGAATAAGCAAAGGGAGGGGTGTTTGTAAGGAGGCACATTGGTGAAAAGGGTAATCAGAATGCAAGGTGTTTTGGAGTGGGGGGAGGAGAGAGATGGGGAGAAAATTTGGAACTCAAAATTTTTTGAAATGAATGTTGAAAAATGAAAATAAATAAATAAATATATGTAAAAAAAGAAGAGATAGGTAGATTTTGGCAGTGAGAAAGGTTACTTCATCCTCTGATGCTTTCTAACTTTGAAGCCAAATGAGAAGGGAAAGAGATGTGATGCCTGAGAAGATGTAAATTGCAGAATTAGGAAGAGGATAGCTCTCCCTATAGATAGCCTTTGTTGATTGTGGGGGAGAGGATTCTGGGAAGGTCATGGAGTAGATCAGAAAATTCCAAGCTCTAAAGATTTCCCCTACAAAAGAGATAAAATAACACCTTGGGCATATATGTGGGTTCTAAAAATAAATAATAGGAGACAACAAGGGTCTTCCTGGAACAGTTAGAGAAGATCAGAAGAAAAATCCTAGGATAAGGTTTGGTCCCTGTGAGAAGTAAACACCTCCAGGCAAGCCCTGGAGTTATTTGATTTGGGAGTGTGTCTTGGTTCCAGACACAGGACCTTTTAAATCCCTAGAATAGTAATGGGGCTTGGGCAACTCAACCAGAGAAGAGCTTGTGAACCTGTGCTGACAAGTAATATCAGACACAGCTGTGCTGGAGAGAGGTGTATGTGTCATTACGTGCCTGGTAAGTACAGAGGTAAAGGGGCAGAATTCTCCTGGCTGTGGGCACTTATGGCAGACTACATATGTCCTTGATTCCAGCCTAGAGGTGAGAACTGAAGGTCTGGGGTAAGAGATACCATCCTCCATCCCCTAGACCTAGAGATGATTACAAAAACTAAGCTATTACTACAAAAAATGCACAGGCAAAGGAGAAAGAGTGAAACCAAGAAAGTTATTATTGAAATAGAGAAGACTCAGGTTCATCTTCAGAGGAGGATATTGAATCACAGAAACCCTCTTCCACCCCAAAGTTTAATGCCAAATGATCACCTGCTCAAAAATAATTCATAACAGATCTTTTTAAAAAGGCTTTAAAATTAAATAAGAGAGATAAAGGGGATAAAAGGAATAATCCAAGAAAAATAAGATTATGAAAAGAAAGTCAAACCAATTAGAAAAGGAGATCCAGAATCTTAAGGAAGAAAATAACACTTTGAAATTTGAGAATTGGCAAGACTAAACCAGTGAAATTTTAAGAGATCAAAAAATAATTAAACAAAATATGAAGAATGAAAAAAATATAAAAACAGTGAAACATAAGAAAAAAACTTATTTGAAGAACATATCAAAAAAGAGAAAACAAGAATAATCAGACTATCTGAAAGCTATTATAATAAAAGAATCTTGATATAATCATTCAAGAAATCATTAAAGAAAATTGTCCTAGAGCATTAGAACAAGATGAGAAAAGAGAAATAGAAAAAAAATCATTGATCACCACTTGAGGTAATCACAATGAGGAAAACTCATAGGAATACTATACTCAAATTCTGTAAACCCCCAGGACAAGGATAAAATATTAAAAACAAGAACAACAAAGAAGCAATTTAAATATGATGGTACCACAATAAGAATCAGACAAGATCTATCAACACAGACTCTAAAGGACCATGGGTCTTGGAACATTACATATCAAAGAGTAAAAGAACAGGTGGGGTCTGGCTGAAGATATAGTACCTAGCAAATTTAACATAATCCTGAATGAAAAAAGGACTTTTTAATAACTGTCAGATTTAGAAGATCTGACATACAGGAGCAATAGAAACATAAGGTATATACCAAAGAATGATAACAAGGGATTCAATAAGGACTGTTTCGCTTTTATATATGTAAAATATATTTCTAAGGTTGCCATTAGTAATTGAGTAGTTCATGAGAAAGAATGAGGTAGACATGAGTATGATACAACTTTAAAAAGTAAAATCATTTAGGAACTTTTTAGCTAAAACGTGTAATTATTTTATACAAATGAGGTGTAAGAGGAAGGATCCAGAGGAATTAGATGGCAGAGGATAGCTGATAGTTCTGTTAACTTACTTTCATCGGAAATGAACTTAAGAGGGAACAATACATATTTATCTCGAATAGTATAAAAGTATTCTAAACTGAGAAGAAATAAAATGGTAAAGGGATAGTGAGGGGGCAGAGGATAAGGGAAGGATCTCTAAAGGGGAGGGTTAGGGAATGGGTTATAGGGAGCTATAGAAGGGTGTTTAGATTTATGGGAACGGGAGGATGGGGGAGGGATCCTTGGAGGGAGAGGAGGCTACATAACAGGAGGGCAAGGTAGCAGGTAGAAATAAAGAAGGGATAGAGAACAAGATACACTTAGAAACATAGAAACAAAGATCAGGAGTAGAATTTGTTAGTGAAAAGTATATGTCTATATACATATATATATATATATGTGTGTGTGTATATGTGTATGTATATACATCTATATCTATATAGAAATACATCTTCACTTAATATAGCCTTCTGGGGTCAGGGGAAGGAAGGACAAAAAAAAGAACAAAGTAAGAAGTGCACAGTAGAGAACAAAATACTGCTTACAAGGAAGTAAAGAAAAGATGGAGAGCTCTCAACACAACATTTAGTACTTCCTTTCCTTAAATGAAAATTTATCATAACATATTTTGAATCCTGTCTTTGGTTGTGCAGTGCACATGCTATGTTTTTCTTTCTTTGTATTTAAGTCCAATATTTGTTTATGATATTTTTTCTTTCTATTCCTTTCTATTTGTGTTTTGGTGTTTAATTCTAAAATAAAATTTGAAAAAAAAAGAACTGGAATACATACTATGGGGTATGTTACAAGGAGTCAAAGGAGAAAAACTGATTTTTTTTTTTGAGACGACATCTGATATAACATAAGGGAGTAGAGAGAAGGGAACAATCATTTATTAAGGGCCTACCATGTGCCAGACACTGTACAAACTATATGATTTGATTCTCACAATTATCTTAAAAGCACCTAATAATAAATTAATAATTAATTGATGATGTTGTACTACTACTACTACTACTACTACTACTACTACTATGAATTTATACAACTCTAAAGTTTACAACATGCTTTATAACCATCCTCCCATTTGAACCTCCAAAAATCTCTGCAGATATCTGTACTCAATTAGCCAAGAAGGTGCTAATGCTCGGGGACTTGAATTGGAGCTTAAAGGATACGAACGTTAATGGCAAATTAAGATGTAAATCTTATTTAAGGTCAAGGAACTACACTGAGTCCAAAAAGGAACTGAGACTCAGAAACATCTCTTTTTTTCATTATTAAATTTTATTTTTAATTTATGGAATAAAACAAGCATTTCCCTAAGACTGTGCAATAAAAAAGATGATTGAGCATAAAGCTACAAATCTTCTCTGCACAAATTTCTATTCCCTTTCAAATAAACACTAAAATTATCATGTAAATTTCTTTTTTACTCCCTTTTCTCACCCTAATGGCAACCAATAGACACAAAGATCAACATTCATTTCTATTTAAAAACACTTGAATATATTGGTATAAATGGATTTTTTTCTTAAATTGAATAGAAAAAACAAACTTTTATCTAAAACCATAAGCAAGAATTATTTTAATGGGAATAAACTAGGAACTTTCTCACTAATGTCAGGTGTAGTAAAATTTCAAAGGTTAGGGGAATATTTTCTAGAAGTATCCACTCTATCCAGTAACTTCTACCTAGCATTTAGGACTGATATATAAACATTGTCTTCCTTATTTGAATATGAACTTCTCAAGAATAGGGTCTATTCAACTTCTTTGTATGTATGACACTTAGTACTGTATACTTGACATATAATAAAGGTTTACTAAGGCTTGTTGATTTGTTAGATAAGGCAAAGCACTATGGGTCCACTGTACTTTGTGATTGATCTCTTTGCCACCTGAAAGCTCAAGAACAGGCTCCCAGTTCTCCTTGCTTGATGGCAAGCTTGGATTCTTGCATTCAACATAATGCTTAGGAGAGGGGAAAGACTTTGGCTCTTTATTGTTAACTTGAAAACAATACCCGACCGCCTTTTCTGGGGAGCTTAATTAATCATTCTAGTGATGAGCACAGCAGTTTTATAGAGCTTATATCAATGAATGTATTGCATGCATTCAAGACTGAAACCCTAACAGTTCTTAGTTTTCACTATCTTGTCTGAATAAATTCTTTCTGCCTGATTAATATAGTTAATATATGAATTAATCCTACTATAAATTGAAAATTCTTATTTTTTCTATCCCATTCTTCAGTTTCTTGTAAAAGTCACTAGCCTTTTTTCAGGACAAAAGTGTTCATATACCTTTCTTGTTTCTACCTGTGCCATCTCTTCTGATTAGAATCACAAGAACATTCCAGAAATGACACAGATGTAGTAGTAGGTGACAATTGGTGCTCTTCAGACTAGAACAGAATTAACTTACCAAAAAGGGGACTTCCAACTTGACAATCCCCACATTGAATTTCTTTCAGCAACTAACAAAATCTTAAGTTAATTCTTTTCTCTTCCATTCTGTTAGTAAGGGTAGTTAACTGAATCCATTACTGTGTTATTTGCCTTGAGTAAATATTAATATATTTAAAATTCTACCATATGGTTGAATTTTGCCTTTTGTACAATATTTACTGTTAACAAGGAATTAATTACACAAAAACTGATGAGTGTTACTATTGTTTATTGTCCTATTTACACACAGTTACTAGCCTTAAGCATAAGGCATAAATCAAAATCTCTGTTCATTGACTATTTTGGCTAATGTCTGCTGGAATAAATACTACTTTGAAAATTCCCCCAGCTGTCTTCATCTTGGATTTTAACATGGCCTAAGGACATGATACTTTTGACTTTTCCATACAACATCATTAGGGACAGCTAGGTGGTACAGTGCATAGAGCACCAGTGCAGGATTCAGGAGGACTTGAGTTCAAAACTCACCTCAGACACTTGACATTCACTAGCTGTGTGACCTTGGGCAAGTCACTTAGCCCCAACTGACTCATCTTTGGTCATCTCCAATCATCTTGATGAATATCTGGTCACTGAATTTAGATGGCTCTAGAAGAGAAGTGAGGCTGGTGACCTGCACAGCCCTCCCTCCCTCAAAACAAAGTTAAGTGCAAGTCAAGTCATCATTTCTCTGATGGCATGGTCTTCTTCAGCAACGAAGGATGAACACACACTCCATCATTATGACAGTTATTTTGGTTGTAAAATTCTAGTAATAAGAATCTAGACATCTACAAATCGATGAGCTCTACATTGACAATGCAGACACTTTATAATCTGGTTCCAGTGTATTTTTCTAGATTTAGCTCAGCTTTGATGTTCTATGTTTCAACCAACTTTGATTATATAATATCCTTTCAGCTTTGTCATGAGTTTGTACTTCACTGGTCTTGTTGCTGTATTTATAAAAATTCCTGCACCTCTAAATTTGACAACCTAACCACCCTTCAATGGTTAATTTAAATGTTATTCTATCAAACATTTCATTATTTTCCAGTGGGAATTTTTTTTTCATCCAACAACAAAATATGTTATGCTCTTTTTATCCACTTATAAGGGTAGAATTAGGGATAGAAATTGGAGTTGTGATTTAATTGGTGTAGGAAACTGCTTCTGGGTGAGAGGACTCCCTTTATTAGTGCAGTTTGCCAAATACTTTGTAAATTATAACTACCTGACAGGATAAATTGACTTATCTAGTGATACATATCCACTATGTGATCAGAGGGTATACATGAGCCCAAATATCCCTGCCTCTATCCATTACCAAGTACTGCTTCTTATTAAACTTTGTCATGTACCCCACGTTGTTTCTCTTCAACTTATTATAATCTAATTAAAATTAACATTTACATAGAGATGACCCTCCTCAACCTGCTAGATTATAAATTTCCTTAAAACAGAAGCAGTGCCTTTGAAAATCCCCTCAACGTTTAGCACCTAGTATACTACCATGAGTAAGGGCTGACTGGTTGACTGCCTGAATCCAAGAATATATAAATTGGATTGCCCATCTTAGAGAAAGAGGTATAAATCATCTTGAATATTCCTTAGTTGAAAGTCAATATGTGTCTAACAGTACTCTGGCCTAGGGGCTGCTAACTTAGAGAAACATGTTGTAGGGTCACCACACAATGCCTTTGTCCCTGATTCCTCTCTTATTCATTCTTCCATATTACTTCTGCATGGTTTGGTCCATCTGCTGAAATGGTTTACTGGAGTGTGGCCACTGCACATTCTGCAGCTTCTTGGAGCCACAGGTGAAAGTTAGGTGGAAAAAGTGGACACCAAAGGTGGAAAGCAGCCCTGAAAAGGTACCATCACATCACACAAAAGGTATTGGTCCTCGCTAAACTCATCCTACATGTTACTCAAGTCAAACCAGGTTGAGGGTCTCAAGTTCACTGATGAGTTAAGGGGGTATCAACCCTAAGCATGTGAAGACATCCCCTAGTGGAATGAGCAGATGAGAACAACTTATTCCAATGGCCACAAAGGCAACTGAAGCAGGAGATGTGGAGTGCTTAGAGCTTGGTTAGAAAATGAAGACACAGAGGTCATCCACTGTATTCTGAGCCATCATCAGCCATCTTGACTCTGTTCTGCCACTGGACTATGATGACTATGGGGGAGAGATTGAGGCTGACAACTTCATGCAACTCTGCCTAACTTAAATCCAATTTATGCAGGAATCAAAAGACATCACCTATACAATCTTACTATTATACCTCAAAGTCCTGTGGTGACAGGCAAGCAATGAAGTAGCAGGTATGGATACACTGGAAGCTGTAGCTTCCAGTACACAGGTGGCCCAGGCCATAGGGTTTTTTCTCACTGGAAGCAGCAGTGGGATTTTGATGCCCCCTCACTGTCTGAGCAGCCTTTTAATGATCTCACTACTCACCTTTTGGTATGAGAAAGGAGGCTAGAATAGGTGCCCTAAAAATTGCTTACCCATCCTGGGCTGATTACCACAGCACGTGGGGAATCCCACTCTGTGGTCAAAACACAAAATAATGTACAAAATATTAAAAAACATCTGCAAAGATGATTCTACTCTCCATCAGAACATGGAACTTGTGCACACTTACAGACAACAAAAAATCCAGTAGACCTGAAAGACAAACTGCTCTTGTTGCGAGAGAACTCAACAGGTATCACATCTAAATAGGAGCCCTGAGTGAAAGATGGTTGGTGAATGAAAGCCAGCTTATTGAAGTCAGAACTAGATACACATTTTTCTGGAGTGCCTGCAGTGAAGGGGAGCACCCATGAAGTTGGCATAGGTATGGAAATCAGTACTAATCTAGTCAGTAAGCTGCTATGCCTGCCAAAAGGAGTGAATGACAGGCTCATGACAATGCATTTGGAAAACGTCATGCCACCATCTTCAGTCCCACCACGATGAACTCAGATGAGGTCAAAGAAACATTTTGTGAAGACCTAGATACCCTTATCATCAATGTGCCAAAAGAGGATAAGATTATCATTCTGGGTGACTTTAATGCTGAAGTAGGCTCAGACTTGAGCAGGGAGCCTAGGGAGGAATGGAGTTGGAAACAGCAATGGCAATGGTAATTTACTCCTGAAGACTTGTGCATTACATGACCTTCTTATCACCAAAACTGTTTTCCATTTACCTTCACTCAATAATATTTCATGGATGAACCCTCACAACAAACATTGGCATCTAATAGATTATGTGATTGTAAGGAGAAGAGACAGACAAGACATGGGAGTGATGAAAATTGTGTGTGGTGTAGAGCACTGGACTGATCATAGATCTATCCTTTTCAAGATAAATATTCCCAATCTTCCAAAGTACAACTCTCAATGCAAAATGACTACTAGAACAATTAATGTAAACAAATTAGAACTCTTCTTTGACCTTGAACAGTTTGTTGCTAAATTGAAGGAAAAGTTGAGTCAAACCACAATTGGCAACAGTGGAGCAGAAAAGGAGTGGACAGTTGTCAGGGATTTGGTATATACCATTGCATTTGCTCATCTGGATAAGAACACTCACAAACACCAAGACTGGTTTGATGAAAATGATGGGGAAATTCAGAAATTGCTAAATAAAAAATGAGAACTTTACAGGATTTGCCAGCAAGACAGTTCATCCAGCTCAAAAAAGGCAGCATTTAATTCCATCAAAAATAGAGTAAAAGCAAAGCTTAGAGAGATGTAGCCTTCTTGGGCCAGTAAGAAAGCAGATGACATTCAGTTTTATGCTGAAAGTAACAATCCAAAGCACTTTTATGGTTCTTGGAAAGCTATTTATTGGACCATAAACCTATGGTATCTCACAACTACTTAGTGTTGATAGAGACACATTGATAAGTGATAAAGACATGATCCTGGAGAGATGGGCTGAACGTTTCATAGTGTTCTCAACAGGCTATCATCAATCAATCCTGAGGCCATTGATTGCTTAGCTCTGGTTGAAGTCACTCCCTCCTTAGATGAACTCCCAACTTAAGAAGAGGTTTTGAGTGCCTTTAGGTTCCTTTCATGTGGTAAAGCACCTGGTGCTGATTCTGTTCCAGTTAAGATTTACAAGGTAGGGGGACCATTGTTCATATGAAAGCTGAATTAAATTTTCCAAGTTATATGGCAAGAGAAGGTTATTCCACAGGAGTTCAAGGATGCCTCCATTGTCCATCTCTATAACGGTAAAGGAAATAGATTGACCTGTCACAATCATGGAGAAGTCTCCCTCTTACTCATTATTTGCAAGATTCTTGCTAGAGTCCTCCTCAGTAGGCTGATCCTTCACCTGGAAGATGGTCATCTACCTGAGAGCCAGTTTGGTTTCAGAAAGGGATAAGGAACAGTTGATATGGTGTTTGGTGCCCAACAACTCCTGGAGAAATGACAGGAGCAGAACAGAGGTTTGTACACAATGTTTATAGATCTGATCAAGGACTTTGACACTGTTAGTCATGAGGGCTTATGGAAAATCATGTCAAAATTCGGTTGCCCAGAGAAGTTCAGCAGTGTTGTATGTCAATTTCATGATGGCATGTTTGCCCAAGTTTTGGATAGTGGACAAGGTTCTCATGCCTTCCCAGTCACCAATGGAGTGAAACAGGACTGTGTGCTTGCCCCCATGCTTTGTAGCATTATGTTTTCAGCCATGTTGTCAAATACTTTCAATGAAGATGAATACAACATCAAGGTCAACTACTGTACTGATGGTAAATTCTTCAATTTGAAAAGACTGCAAGTCAAGACCAAAGTGGAAGGAGTGTTGGTTCATGATTTTCTGTTTGCAGATGATTGTGCACTCAATATAGCCTCTGAAGCTGAGATACAACAAAGTGGATCAATTCTCTGTTGCCTGAGTTGGTTTTGGCCTAACAATATTAAGAAAACACAGGTGCTCCCTCACCAACCACTACAGCATTCATATGTAGAACCATTGGTTATAACAAATAGAGAAGTTTTCAAAGCTATGGATAGGTTCACTTGCCTTGGTAATGTGCTTTCCAGGGATGTGCACATTGACAATGAGGCTGGCACACATATGGCCAGAGGTAGCTCAGTGTTTGAGAGACTCTGAAGAAAAGTATGAAAGAGAAGAGATATTAGACTGACTATCAAACTCAAGGTCTACAGAGCCGTTGTGCTGCCCTCTGTTCTATTCCTATGAAACCTAGATAGTCTACCAGTGCCATGCCTTGAAACTGAATCACTTCCATGTGAACTGTCTTAGAAAGATTCTGAGGATCATCTGGCAGAATAATGTACCAGACACTGAGTTCCTTATTTGAACTAAACTACCAAGCATTCAAACTATGCTTCAGCAAGCTCAACTCCAATGGGCTGTCCATGTTATTAGAAAGCAAAATGATTGCTTGCCAAAAAGACTAGTTTATGAAGAACTCTCATGGGATAGGTGATCACATGGTGGTCAGAAGAAGTGATACAAAGACACTCTCAAGGTCTCTCTCCAGAACTTTGGATTTCATTGTGAGGCATGGAAGACATTGGCATAGGACCACTGAGCATGGCATGCCCCCATCAGAAAGGGTGCTGTGGTCTGTGAATAAAGCAGAATTGAGACAGCACAAAGTACACATAGGATGCACAAATTTGGAGTATCCACCCCAAATGTTCATGTGGATTATCTGTACTCAATCTGTAGTAGAGCATTCTGAGCTCATATTGGTCTGATCAGCCATAGTTAGACATATTGAACCTTGAGTTTATTGTGGTGATATCATTTTGGTCCTCTTTGAGAACAAAGGACAACAACCACCCTACATAATAATTCTGCATAAACTTGATGCTACTCTGCTCACATTACATACACATGAATACTCAAAAACACTTCTTTTATTCAACTGATTTTTTGACTAAATGCAATGTTATAGTTTTTTTTTCCATTTAAAGTTCTGCTTTTATCACTTGAGAAATGTCACCCTAAGAATACATCCTGACAGATGATTGAGAGCTCTACTCTGAAGAAACACAAAGCAAATGTACTCTTCAGGGAATAGTAAATTAGAAAGATTGGATTCATTAGAAGGCACATAAGCTTTTGTGATCCATCTGTTAGGAGTGCCTCTTCTTACTAGAGAGGCTTGATTTATCATAAAAACACATCAATGAATTCAGGAACAGGAAATATTAAAAGTGTGCGTTGCAGCAAAAACTCCGGTGCTGAGAGAATGAAATTATGAATATAACTGTGATGCCTAGGAAAGAATGAAGGCATATAAAATACCATAGATATTAATGCCAGGATTACTTTAGTTTGATGGTAAGGAAGTAAAAAGAACCTACTTTAAAATGAATAGATATGGTGCATCATATATTTCTTGTTTATCTCAACTAAGGTCAAAACAGACAGACATATTCATCTTAGAGTATTAGAGAGTTTCTTGTCTCTGTTCTTCCACAAATGTAGTAAAATAGAGGTGATTAAGTGAATTTTGATACAAAGGAGGTTAACAAATTAGATCTCCCACAATGGTGATTGCATTGTTTAGTATATCTTTGTTGACAGAATAGGCCCTACCATTTGTCCCCCAGTTAAGGAAATCTGAACTCTGAAGGTAGTTACAGAGGTAAAATTGAAAATGGAGTGACACATACATTAAGTTGCTTGGGAAAACCAAATTATTTTTTCAGCAAGGTATATAGAAAAGAGCAATTTAACTAGAGTAAGAATATATGAATATAATCTCAGTTTGTATGCTGCAAACTTACCTGTTATTTTAAAAGCACTTTATATTCGTGACCTCAGTTTCATCATCTGTATAATGAAAGACCATGAGCATATGCTACTATGAGGATTAGTTACAAAAAATTACATTTAAGTAATTGAAAGGCAATCTTGTGGGAAAAGGATAATACTTCTTGCTTGCCCTCAAAATACACAGCTTTGAAGAATGGAGAATTCTATGTAATTCCTGCCCAGTTGGGGATACCTAGAATTAATCTATCTAGTCTTATTACTACCATGGCTTGGATAATTTGGGAATCATCAATTCTATTCCTTATGGGGAGTTGGAAGATAACTAGGCTTTACTGTCTGCCCTGCTACTAATCCCAAGATTCTCCAGACTGTTCTATCTACCCTGCTTCTATATTCTGTAGAGACCTGACTTATTGACATAGCCTAACAATTCCTTGACCTTGACATTCATCTTGCTTTTGAACAGCCAGCAATTCTGGTACTTTTCTTTGATGTTGAATCTGAGTTGTGTTTTTTTGAGGTGTCTCTCCCAATTAGAGTGGGGGCTCCTTGAGATCTGGGATTCTTTAAACTTACCTATTTCTATCCCCAGTGCTTACAAATTTCTTAACATATTGCCAAAACTTAACAAATGTTTTTGATATATTCAGTCATTCTTCCATTTATTCCTTCCTTTCAAAGAATCAAACAGGCAATTGGTAAGGCAAAATTTTCTAACAATTGGAAGTTTCTGAAAAAGAGACTAGGGAGTCAGCAGATTCTCCATCGACTGTCTTCAAACAGTTGAGTTATATAACAATGAGAACTGTTGCTGTTGTTACCATTTCGTGACTGGGTTGGATTTAAGAATCATTGAGGTCCCTTCATACCCTGAAATTGAGTGATACTATGACTTCTGTAATGCTTTTCTGTTCTATAATATTTTGGGATTCCACTCACAGTGCAAAGTTATGAGGAAACGACTTTGTAAACTTTAAAATCTCAATGCAGAGACATAATATTCTTATTGCTATTATTATTTCTCTTGTAATTATGCATTTTCAAACTCTTGACAATTTAGGTCCTTAGTGCAGTATGTGTGGCAATATCAAAACTAAAAGCAGAAGAGAAGATTAATTTTTTCATCTATAATTGTACTAACTACTTCACAATCTGTTTGGAGGCAAAGTGCTATGTAAACTTTAAACCACTATTTAAAGGTAAGTTAACTACTAGAGAAACAATAGTGAAATTAGAAAATATTAATTAAAGTGTAGTTCCAAAACTGCTTCATCCTCTTCTACCATTTTACCAAAGTTGTTATGGAGGTAGAATTTTTTATTTTTCAGTCATTTCAATCACGTCTGACTCTTTGTGACACCAATTTGGGGTTTTCTTGACAAGAATACTGGAATGGTTTGCCATTTCCTTCTCCAAATCATGTTATAAGTGAGGAACTGAGGCAAAGAGTGCTAAATGAGTTGGCTGAAATCACACAACTAGTAAGTGTCTAAGGCCAGAGATGAACTCAAATCTTCCTGACTTCATGGTTAGTGCTCTATCCAGTGTGCCACCAACCAAGGACCATTTTGTCTTTTTATCAGTTTTATAAAGTTGTTTGTTAAAATAATTCAATACATTACAGCTTTCCTAATGTTAATGAGCCTTTTCTTCCTTGGTTAAGCTTTTCATTAAATAGCAGATGCAATCTGTTCCCAAAATCATATTGGAAGTATTTCTTGGTTGCTAGCATTGATCAGACCTTATCCTCTTAGCAGCATGATATTCAAGAGCTTATGGTCACATACATAGCATCATAAATGCTTAATGTAAGCTCAGACATCATCCCTTCATTTTTTTTTCAGATAAGAACATCAAAGCAAAGGAAGTTAAGTGACTTGCCCAAGAGTATAC
>CM053769.1:256840138-256852629 GCA_028658325.1 Potorous gilbertii | reverse complement strand
TACCTTCTTTCAGTAGCCAACAGCTTTGGTTGGCTCGCAGTGTCCTAAAACTAATCCTACATGAACTATAGTGTCAAAGCAGATTTCCCCAACCACTACTGACCACCACAATGACTTTGTTTAAAGCTAAAGAATTTGGGCCCCTAGGCTTATTTGCTCCCAACTTCGACTGGCAAGGTTGGAGGCAGGCAACCATCCCAGGTAAGGCTGAAGTTGTTGCCTTCACTGCAGAGGCCACCACCACTACAATGCTGGCTCCTGCTGGCAATTGCTTCCCCTGGCTTTTTATTCTTTGTTTTATTTTGTTTGAGGGGAGGTAATAAGGGTTAAATGATTTGCCCACTGTCACACAGGAGGTAAGTGTCTTATGCCATATTTGGATTGAGATCTTCCTGACTCCAGGGCCCATACTCTATCCACTGCATCATCTTGCTAGCCCCCATCACATTGTTTTTTTCATTTTGAGGATCCATTTATATTTTCAGTGTTCCAAACCTGAATATAGTTTCACTCACTGGGGTACAGGGGTACACAAGCTCACCAACATAAATCATGAAGATGACTTCAGATCTCTTGTACTTCAGTTCCTTCCTTGGACTATGTGTAGCTATCCAGCACAAATGAGTAATATTATCGAGTATAGGCCAGAGACTTCACAAAGACCTACTTGTCCTTAGATTCTGGGTACCTTGTGACCACACAAGGTTTGTAAGCATGGTGGAGTACCTTGACTGCAATTCCTACAGATATATTCCAGTGATGCAGAGTAATTGGTAGAGCCCCCTTGGATGAGATGTAATCAGAGACCTCCTGGGCAATTTCTTCAGCTGTGAAAATAAAGATCTCATCAGATTTCACTGGTGGTGACACCCAGTACTACTCCACGGAATACATATTCAATGTTTCTTTGCACAGGGGAAAAGGTCCTGTTGTCTTCCAGGGTTATTTTGTCAAATGCGCTCCTGCTGGGAAATATCCCTTGGCCCTCTGTAAGATGGTAGTGTTTCTCAGTGGTACACTCAGCTTTGCTTCTGGGATTGCTTGAAGCAAAGCTCATTGGTCATTTGTTGAAAGAGGACATATTGTTCAGAATCTGAGGAATGAATACTCCTACACCAGCTTCCACTCTTAAGAATGACAAACAAAACCCCCTCTTTGACAGTCTTCCAGACCTATTCCTTCATACTGCCTCATGTACTAAGTTGACATTTCTAATTTGTGTGGTCCAGTTCCTGTCAGGGCTAAAAGTACCATTTGCCTTTTGCTTTTTCTATACCAGATGGCCTCTACTTCTTCAAAGACAACCTAATCAAGATAAAGAACTCACTATACAATGTCAGCACCAATCTTATCTCCTCTGATCACTTTTTTAAAATATATTTTAGTTCATAATATGTGATTATGGAAATATGGGTAAGAAAAACTAAGAAAATAACATAGACAACAGATATCTACATAGATAATAAATAAATAGATAGACAGAGAGATAGCTAGAGTATTGATAGACAAATGAACAAATCAATTACTGAATGAATTAAACGTTTACAGGATGTGAATCTATTCACTAGTAATTAAACTCTTACCCTTAAACTTCATGGAAAATATGGAAGTAGAGAAACACCATCAAGTTGGAAAAATACTTTATTAGACTAGATCCTCTAATTGATGTTGTTCTATATTTCATATAGCAGCAAAGTGATTAAAAGAAGACCTTTGAAAAAACAGTAGTTTTTAAAAATGTAATTGTCAATTTTTAAAATTGCCAATAGTTTGTTTCTTTAGTTTTTTATTAATAAGTATAATATTCTTAATAAGGTGATATTTAATAAATGTTTGACTTTTTAATTTTTAGACATTATTTAAGTGCACACTCTGAAGAAATACTATGTGCACATGTATAACTGTTACACAACTTGCAGTCCTAACACATTGTTTACTATTTGTAAGCAATCAAATGTTCCTGCTGTGATTGTACCAATGTCAGCATTCACTTGGATAATACTTTTTCTGTTCCATTTTCTTCTCTTCTTAAATTTCTCCTTCACAAATAGAATGTCAACATATAGGATTAAGGGTAAAATTTCATATTTTCCATTACCAAAAGGTATTCAAGTAATAAGTCTACAGCTGATATCTCTTAATGCTTATCTAGCCTGGTCCTTCAAAAGTGTTGCTTAGACCTCACTCAGGCTTTTTTTTTTTCTATTTTGGTAGAACCTGATAGAGCTTGTGTTTCACTGTCATAGCCAGTTAGTATGAATTTTAAGAAGACCATGACGATATGCCTAGCACATAGGCAAGAGACTCCAAACACATATGGAAAACTTTGAGCTTGTGCAGGATATAGGAATATGTGCCAATTAATCTTTTCATTCCCTGCCTTATAATTACTCTTGTTTATCTGGATCACACAGTATGGGTGAATTGAGGATGGGTCTTACAACTAGGTGTGGTGTTCCAGGGTGAAGAACTCTCAACAGATACAGGCTGTATATTGAATAGGAAACAAGCTCAGAAGAAAAGTAACTCTATGTTTTAGAATCCAGGGACAGAGTGGGGTCTCAGTTTGAAACATCAATACATTCTGAATCTTGTAGCATAATAACCATAGTAGGAATCCCAGACTAAATGTGAGCCTGAAGTTCTGCCACTAAGACTATTTAGTCTTACCTAATCCTAAACATGGGTAGATCAAAGAACATATCATAAGATTGATTAATAGTCTCATTAAAGATAGTGAGAACATTGTGGCAACATGACAAGTTCTTAATTTAGTTGAAGTAGTAGTGGTGAAAAAAAAAACAATTTCAACAATAAAAGTGATTCAGCAAGTAAATGAATTAATAAAACATCATTTCAAAACTGGAATACACCTAAATTACGCAGCCAAAGGCAAATCTAGGAAATCAAGAAGGATAATAACAAAAATTAAGAGAAAAAATAGGATTTGCATGTAAAATTAGGAACTTTTTTAAGGCAATAAAATAAACAAAATGTTAACTAATGTTTAAAGAGAAAGAAAACTAAATTACCAGTGTAAAAAATGCAAAGAGACCACACACAATGAAGAAGAAAATAAATTAATAGAAACAATTTCACCCAAGTATACATCAACAAAATTGGTAATATTATAAATAAAATAGATGTATATTTGCAAAAACATACCTGTTCAAGTTAAGGAACGCAGTAAGTGGAAGCTGTAAATAATTTAATCTTAGGAAAATAAATTGAACAGGTCATAAATCCACTCCAAAATGGGGATAGGGAGCCCAAGACTGGATGAATTTACAAGTGATTTCTAAAAAGAGTTTTTAAGAACAATTAATTTCAGCATCATATAAACTGTTAAAAAATAAGTAAAGAAACATTCCATACCAAACTGATTGTGCAATACAAACACAATTTTGATGCCTAAGCAACAGTGACACAATACAGAAAGAAAGACATAGAGCAACATAAATATTGGGCACTGATGTAGAAATTTAAAATAAGATTAATATCACAAACACACACATATATCTATGTATGTATGTCTATGTATGTGTCTATACACACACACACACACACACACACACACACATGCACATTGTGCCCAGGTTAAATTTATAATAGGACATTAGGGTTGCTTTATTAGAAAGAAAACTATAAACTTAATAGGTCATATTAATAACAAGAACAGTTATTATATGATTAATTCAATAGATGCATAAAAATAACAAGATTCATCACTCCACCCAATTAAACACACTCATTCACACACACACATAAACATATACAAGAATATGAGAAAATCAAATTATTCTGATTCTATTGTGTAATTAATTCTCCTTTATCGTAAATATGTTATAAAAACTGCCTGATCCATGCTTCTTTGTCTCTATGTTAAATTCAGAAGTTACTTTTCCTTTCTATGCTGTGTTGTCCCATAAATCACGTTAAGTCAAAAAAATATGTTGTCTCTGCTCTTCTCACTGCTCACATACAATTAAGGTAGACATATTATCTTGTTAACAAATCTTGAAAAAAGCATGTTGGTAACTGTAAGTATATTATCTCTGCATCACCGGCTCTCCTTAAAGAAAGTCTAGATTGTAATAAATATGACCCTAATTAATGATGCAGGTAGATACCACCAATGACTCCTCTACCGTAAAAAGATAGGAGGAGGAGTTGTTGCTATTCCTGATTTTGTCTCTTCTATCCAATGTTGTTGTTTTCCATCATCTATGATATTTAAGACTTTGCAAACAATCAAATTGTTTTATGCTTCCTGTTCTTTGTTCTCTTCCCAACACTATATGAATGCTAATAAGCACTATTTGTAGACTTATTCAGAAAGGTCATTGACCGAATTATTGGTTGATACTAACCTAACTAATAAATTGAACATACTCAGACCAAAGTCTATTAGTGTTCCTTAATTTTCATATGTAACAAATATTTACACCTTTCCAGAATATGATGAGTGGTATATCTAAAGTTATTATTCAGAACTTTTCAATTCACATAAACCACAGGACTTTTTACTGAAATTAGGTGTAATAAAACCATATCCATTATCATAATGACTATTCAGTACAGTTATAGAAATTCACTAAATCAATAAAACAAGAGAAGGAAACAAAAGGAATAAGTACAGTAAAAAGGAAATGAAATGGTCACTTTTATAGATGATGCAATAACTTGTTTAGACAACCTAAAGAATAAAAATAAATTATTCCCATATTATAGAAGGAAAAATAATAAACTAAAAAAACCATTTTTTTTTACATATTACCAATAAAATCTACAAGGAAGTATTAGGGGAAAAGTGAATTCCATTAAAAATATCTACAGAGAACTGTAGAGCCAAGAAGGTAGAGTAAATGAAGGGAGTCCCCTGAGCTTTGATAAAATTCCCTGCAAGCAACTTTAAAAGTAGTGCCCCAAAATTAAACTGGAGTGGCAGAACCAACAAAAGGATGAGGTGAAACAATTTTCCACCTCAAGGCAAGTTAGGAGGTTTGCAGAAAATATTTGTCTCACTGGGGAAAAAGTGGAGCACAGAAGATGATGGAGTGATTGGTAATTGCTCTCTCCCTCCACTTGTGGACCTTGACAAACTGAGAGAATGTCTACCCTGGAAAAGCCCTAGAAGAGTGGGAGCACCAGAGGGTTAAACAGACTCTTAGCCTGTGAGGCTAGGAAGATCAGTGAAGAAGGTCCCTCTTGCTGTGGCTGAAGGGGGATGGTGAAGGATCACAGCTTTCCCAGACAGCCACATCTCATTAAACTGGGTGAAGATCCTCAGCAACTAAGGGGTGAAGTCACCAACCATCAACACGAGGACCCCAGACATACCTCAACACCCCAAGCGTATCAGTAAAATACTATCACAGATGAGATCATGAACTGCTAAGCTTGCCTATACCCTAGCACAGTAAAGGAGACCTCCTGTGGCCAGACCACCATTACACTCCTCCACACTTAACAAGCTAGCTCCAGGGTAACTCTGGGGAAATTCAAAAAGAACTCATCAGACCTCCGCTTTCCAACAACAGACAGTTCAGCACCAGGTAAGCTGCAACATTTTGCCTTCTAGCTGAAAGCCACAACATACAAAACTTCATGTTCCCAGCACAAGAACTGTGGGAAAGAGTCCCCTGTGCCTGAGACACAGTAATCTACTTTAAAAGCAATAATTATCATGAGGAAGAAGCAAAGTCAAAAAGAAAAGACCATAGAATTTTTCTATGGGGACAATGACCAAAATACAAATACCCAAGAGGTCATGTGTGTGTTCATCCTTCGTTGCCAAGAAGAACATGCCATCAGAGAATTAATGACATGACTTACACTTGTCTTTGTTTTGAGTGAGGGAGGGCTGTGCAGGTTACTAGCCTTACTTCTCCTCCAGAGTCATCTGAATCCAATGACCAGATATTCATCAAGATGACTGGAAATGACCCAGGATGAGGCAACTGAGTCACTAAGTGACTTGCCCAAGGTCACACAGCTAATGAGTGTCAAGTCTGAGGTGAGATTTGAACTCAAATCCTCCTGACTCCTGCTCTGGAACTCTATACACTGCCCAGCAAGTACAAGCTAATGAATCTATGAGACACCAAGAATCAGTGAAACAGAATCTAAAGAATGAAAATACAGAAAAAATATAAAATATCTAAGTGGAAAGACAATTGACCTGGGAAATATATCCTGGAGAGAAAATTTAAGGATTCCTGATCTACAAGAAATCCACGATGATAAAAAGAGCCTACACAAAATCTTCCAAGGAATCATCAGGGAAAATTTCCCAGAAGTCCTGGATCCAGAGAGAACCCACTCTTCCACTCCTCAAAGGGACCACAAACGAAAATCTCCAAAGAATATCATTGCTAAATTCCAGATCTATCAAGTGATGGAGAAAATACTGCAGGCAGCCAGAAAGAAACAATTCAAATATCGAGGAGTTATGGTCAGGATCACACAAACACCTTGCAGCTTCTAACTTAAAAGAATGAAGGAAATGAAATATAATATTCCATAAGACAAAGAAGCTGGGACTACAACCAAAGATAAATTACCCAGCAAAGTTGAACATAATATTTAAGGCAAGGAGATGGACATTGAATTAAACATGGGATTTCCAGACTTTCCTGATGAAAAGGCCAGAACTAAACAGAAAATTCAATCTTCACATGAAGGTCTGAAGAGAGACACAAAAAGGTAAACAGTGGGGAAAAATCTTTTTACACAATATGGGATAACTATTTACATCCCTATAATGGAAAATGATGCTCATTAATTATGAGAATTGTATATTTATTAGGAAATATAAAAGGGATGTACTTAGATAGAACGAGTGGGTATAAATTAAATGATGTGAAAAAATGCGATTTAAGTGAGTGAAGGGATTGTAATGGGAGATGTTAAAAAAAGGAGGCAGAGAAAAATTACATTACAGGTAGAAGCACAAAAATATATCACAGAAGAGGAAAAGAGGGGAGGAAGAAGAGCATTGCTTGAGAGGTACTCTCACCTGATTGGATTCAAATAGGGTACAACAAACTCATTTAAATATAGAAATATAATGAGCTCTATAGGCAGTAGGAGGGGACAGGGGAAAGAATGGAGAGGGGAAGGTAAAAGGGAGGGGAAAAGCAGTAAGGAAAAAAGGGCATTAAAAGGGAAGGGGCTGAAAGAAGGGAGGAAAGACTGAGGGATGTTTTGGTCAAAAATTAAAACTCCATTGTGGAGGGGAATGGAGAGGGTGAAAGGAAAAGTATAAACAAGGGGAAAGGGGATGAAAGAAAAGACACAGACAGTAATCATAACAGTGAATGTGAATGGGATGAACTCTCTCATAAAACAGAGAAGGATAGAAGAATGGATTAAAAACCATGCTGCAACAATATGTTGTTTGTAAGAAAAATATTTGAAACGGTGGAATACACACAGGGTAAAGGTAAAAGGTGGGAGCAGATTATTTTATGCTTCATCTGATGTAAGAAAAAACAACAACAACAGGGATAGCAATCCTAATCTTAGAGAAAGCAAAAGCAGAAATAGAACTAATTCAAAGAGATAAGGAAGAAAATTATATCCTGTCAAAAGTCACCAAAGACAAAGAAGCAATTTTATTACTTAACATATATGCTAAAAGTGATATAGCACCCAAATTCTCAGAGAAAAAGTTAAGGAAGTTACAGGATGAAATAGATAGCAAAATTACACTAGTGGGGGACCTCAACCTCCCCCTCTTTGAACTTGATAAATCTAACCACAAAAGAAATAAGAAAGAAATTAATGAGGTAAGTAAAATTCTGTATGAGGTAGATATGGCATATTTCTGAAGAGAACTGAATGGAAATAGAAAGTAATATGCCTTTTTATCAGTGGTACATGGCACATATACAAAAACTGATTATGTACTAGGCCATAAAAACATCACAATCCATGGCAGGAGGCAAAGAGATCCAATGTAGCCTTACTAGATCATAATGAAATAAAAATTATATGTAATAAAAAACCATGTTAATATGAATGAAAAAAATTAATGGAAACTAGACAATCTAATCCTAAAGACTGTGTAGTTTAAATAACAATTTATAGAAACAATCAAAACCTCATACAAAGTAATGACAATCATGAGACAACCTACAAAATCTTATGGAATATTGCCAAAGCAGTTCTTAGTGAAAGTTTTCTATGTTTGAATGCCTACATGAATAAAATAGAGAAAGAGGAGATCAATTTATTACACTTGCCACTGAAAAACACAGAAAAATAACAAATTGAAAATACCCAAGTAAATAGCGAATTAGAAATACTGAAAACCAAAGGAGAGATTAATAAAATTGAAATTATGAAAACTACTTTACTAATCAATAAAACTAAGAAGGTTGTATAAAAAAACAATAAAATTGATAAACATTTGGTCAGTTTCATTTAAAAAGAAAGAAAGAAGAAAACCAAATTACCAATATCAAAAATGAAAAGCATGAGCTAAGCTCCAATGAGGAGAAAATGAAAACAAAATTTAGAAATTACTTTGTCCAACTGTATGTCCATAAATTCGACAATGTAATTATGTGGAAGATTATTTTTAAAAAAATGTAAATTCCTCAGATTAACAGAAGAGGAAGTTGAGTAGTGAAATAAACACATCTCAGGAAAGGAGATTGAACAAGCTATCAATGAAATCCCTAGGAAAAAATCTCAAGGGGCCAGATGGATTTACAAGTGAATTCTATCACACATTTTCAGAACAGTTAATTCCAATATTATGTACACTATTTGGGAAAACTGCAGAAGAAGGAGTCCTAACAAATTCATTTTATGGCACAAATATGGTTCTGATAACTAAACCAGGAAGAGCCAAAACAGAGAAAGAGTATTATAGATGAATTTCTCCAATGAATATAGATGGCAAAAATTTTAAATAAGATATTAACAAAAAGAATATAGCAACTTCTCTGAAGAATAATACATTATACTCAGGTAGGATTTATACTAGGAATGCAGACCTGGTTCAACATTAGAAAAATTATTAGTGTTATTGATCATATCAACAATAAAAGTAACAGAAACCATATGATTATCTCAAAAGATACAAAAAGAGCTTATGACAAAGTGCAACATTCATTACTACTGAAAACAATGAAGAACACAAGAACAAGTGGAACTTTCCATAAAATTATAAGCAGTAGTGGGGTCGAGTAGAAACACATATATACTGTAGTACATCCCCCACAGCCCACATAATACCTGTGAAAATAACTCTCAACAAATTCTACAGCAGCAGAAGTCACAGAACAACATAGTGAAAGAGGTTTCCAGCCAATGGTAAAATGGAAGGCCAAGAGGAAAGGAGTATCTCACGGGACTCTGAGCAGAATGGAGCTCAGCTCTGGCCACACAGCACTGGGAGGTACAGGACCTGAACAGACCTCCAGGGCAGAGTTCCCAGCAGGGAGGATCCCAGCTACCTCAACCCACAAGCGAAAAAGAAAGCTGGAAACCTCAGTGTCGGAGGGCTTTTACAGCAGAGTGAGGGGGGAATAGCTTTCCTGATGGCAGCAGCAGAAGCAGCAGATTGCAGGCAGCTACAGTGGCCAGGAAGTAACCTGGGTCCATTGTTCAGGCAGTTCAGTGGAAAGTCTCTAGTGGTAGGGAGAAGCTGATCTAAACCTCAGCCCTAAGTGACAGCACCAGCCCCACCGAAAGCCCTAGGGAAATCAAACATCTGAGTTCAATTTCAGTTAATGATACTGATTGATACTTGAAGAAGAGAAGGGGCAATGGGATCACCCTCTTGACAAAGGATTCAGAAGTCAAGTAATTGACTGGGAAAATAGCCAAAAAAGGAAAAAAATATAAGACCATAGAAGGTTACTTTCTTCGTAACCAGGTATCCCCATCCATCCTTTCAGATAAGGAAGAAAAAGACACACTGTCTCAGGAAGTTAAGGCCCCTGCCTCCACGGCCTCCAAAGGAACTTAAATTGGGTTCAGGTAATAGAAGAGCTCAAAAAACGAGTTAGCAGCTTCCTAAAGCAGAATCAAAAAAATGCTGAAGAAAATAACATCTTTAAAAAAGAGGCTAAGTCAATTGGAAAAAGAGGTCCAAAAAGTCAAGAAGGACAAGGAGGCAATAAAAAGCAGAATGAGCCAAATGGAGGAGAAAGGTCAAATGCTCACTGAACAAAATAGTTCTCTAAAAGAGATTTGAGTTCAGGGAAGCTAAGGACTATAACAAAATCGAAAGTCTGTAAAAATAGAAGATAATCTGAAACATCTCATTGGAAAAACAACTGACCTGGAAAAGAGATCCAGGAGAGACAATTTAAAAATTATGGGACTACCTGAAAATCATGATCAAAAAAAGAGCCTAGACATTATCTTCCATGAAATTATCAAGGAAAACTGTACTAATATTCTAGAACCAGAGGAAAAAATAAATATTAAAAGAATCCATCTATCACCTCCTCAAAGTGACCCGAAGAGAAAAACTCCTAGGAATATTGTGGCCAAATTTCAGTCCCCTGATCAAGGAGAAAATACTGCAAGCAGCTAGAAAGAAACAATTCCAGTATTATGGAAATGCTATCAGGATAAAACAGGATCTGGCAGCTTCAACATTAAGGGGTGGAAGGACTTGGAATAGGATATTCCAGAAGTCAAAGAAACTGGGACTAAAACCAAGAATCACCTACCAGCAAAACGGAGTATAATAGTTCAAGGTAATCGAAGGTCATTCAGTGATATAGAGGACTTTCAAGCATTCTTGATGAAAAGACTGGGAACCGAAGAAAAAATTCGAATTTCAAGAACAAGAACCAAGGGAAGCATGAAAAGATTAAAAAAAAAGAGGAAAGAAAAATCATAAAAGACTTTCTAAAACTGAACTGTATGCATTCCTACATGGAAAGAAAATATTTGTAACTCCTGAGACTTTTCTTGGTATTGGGTTGGGTGGAAGGATTGTGCATACATGCACACACATATAGACAAACAATACAGGTTTTGTTGAATCAGAAGAGACAATATCCACAAAAATTGAATGAAAATTAAGGGAAGAGGAAGGAAAATACAGGGAGGAGAAAGGGAAAAATGTAATGGGGCAAGAAATAACTCATAAAAGAGATAAGAAAAATCTTGTTCAATAGAGGAGAAAAGGGAGAAGGAGAGAGGGAAAAGTGAAGGTATTCTCTCCACATGTGATTTAAGGAGGGAATAATATGCTCACTAAATTTGGTATGAAAATCTGTCTTACATTACAGGAAATTAGGGGAGGAGGTGACAGATGTGGTGAGAGGAATAATAGAAGGGAGGGCAAATGGGAGGAGGGAGTAACTAGAAATAAACATTTTTGGGAAGGGAAAAGGTCAAATGAGGGAATAAAATAAAACAAAAAAGGACAGAGTTGGATAGAGGACAATATTTTTATTATTACACAGCAAGAATATTATGGAAGTCTTTTGCAAAATGACACATATTTAGTCCCTATGGAATTGCTTGCTTTCTCTCTGGGGATGGATAAGTAGGCAGGGAGGGAGAGAAGTTGGAATTCCAAGTATTAGAAACAAATGTTGAGAATTATTATTGCATAATATATTATGTCTCTTCTGATTCAACAAAATCTGTATTGTTTGTCTATATGTGTGTGTGTGTGTGCATGTATGCACAATCCCTCCACCCAACCCAATACCAAGAAAAGTCTCAGGAGTTACAAATATTTTCTTTCCATGTAAGAATGCAAACTGTTCAGTTTTAGAAAGTCTTTTATGACTTTTCTTTCCTCTTTTTTGCATATAACCGGGAAACAAGAAGCACAGGTAATGGGATATAGAAATTTATCTTGCCCTATAAGAAAAAAGAGAAAATGGGGATAAGGGAAGGGTGGGGTGTGACAGAAAGGAAGGAACATTGAGGGATGGGGTAATCAGAATGCAAGGTATTAGGGGGTGGAGGGAGGGGAGAAATGGGGAGAAAAACTGGCCATGTTACAAAGTGATATAAAAGCAATTAGTATTAAAACAAATGACTGAATTAATTACTGAGACTAAATCAGAGATACCTTTAGTTTGGGAAAAAGAATTTTAGTATAAGTTTCCTAGAGGCAGGAAAATTTGACACTGATGGAAACGTTAAAGTTTTAATGGTAAATTTGATTATATGATTGTTACTTAATCAGGAACTAGAGCACATATAGAAAGGCACATAAGCCACTTAAGACTTACCTCAAAAGGTGTTCCTTAGCTAATGTGAAATCATAGTCATATCTGAAACTTGGTTATTGGAACTTTCTATTTTAAGATTCTATGGGACTATTAACTGACTCTTCTAAATCTAACTGCAGGTTTGGATAGCAAGAAATGCTGTCTGAGCCTCCAATGAACTGAAAAAGGTGATTTCATGGGAAGGATGAGAGAGCGAGTGGTCAGCGTGGGCTGAGGTCGGATTCTCCTGACTCAGTTTCCCCGCTGACAACTGGAAGACTGACTGAATGC
>CM053769.1:256810068-256832530 GCA_028658325.1 Potorous gilbertii | reverse complement strand
CCATTGCCCTCCCTTCCATCATCCCCCCCACACTGCTTATCTCCTTCTCCCCCACTTTCCTATATTGAAATATAGGTTTTCATACCAAAAATGAGTGTGCATTTTATTCCTTCCTTTAGTCGAATGCGATGAGAGTAAACCTCATGGTTTTTTTTCTCAGCTCTCCTCTTTTTCCCTCCACTAAAATGTGTCCTGTTTGCCTCTTCTAGGAGAGATAATTTACCCCATTCCATTTCACCCTCTCTCCTCCCACTACATTTCTCTCTCACCATTTACCTTGATTTCTTTTAAGATATCCTATTCAATTCACTCTGTGCTCACTGTCTCTGTATGTAAATGCATGTATGTACGTGTCTGTGCGTGTGCACGTGTGTACATGTGTGCATGTGTGTGTGTGTGTGTAATCCCACCAACTACCCAGATACTGAAAAGTTTCAAGAGTTACAAATATTGTCTTTCCATGTAGTAATGTAAACAGTTCAACTTTGGTAAGTCCCTTATGACTTCCCTATGCTGTTTACTTTTTCGTGCTTCTTCTCATTCTTGTGTTTCAAAGTCAATTTTCTTTTCAACTCTTCTTTCCATCAAGAATGCTTGAAAGTCCTCTATTTCATTGAAAGATCCCATTTTCCCCTGAAGTATTATAATCAGTTTTGCTGGGTAGGTCATTCTTAGTTTTAGTACTAGTTCCTTTGCCTTCTGGAATATCCTATTCCACGACCTTTGATCCCTTAATGTCGAAGCTGCTAGATCTTGTGTTAACTTGATTGTATTTCAACAGTACTAGAATTGTTTCTTTCTAGCTGCTTGCAATATTTTCTCCCTGACCTGGGAACTCTGAAGTTTGGCCACAATGTTCCTAGGAGTTTCCCTTTTTGGATCTCTTTCAGGTGGTGATCGGTGGATTCCTTGAATACTTATTTTGCCCTCTGGTTCTAGAATATCAGGGCAGTTTTCCTTGATAATTTCATGAAAGATGATGTCTAGGCTCTTTTTTTGATCATGGCTTTCAGATCGTCCCATAATTTTTAAATTTTCTCTCCTGGTTCTATTTTCCAGGTCAGTTTTCTTCCAATGAGATATTTCACATTCTCTTCCTCTCTTCCATTTTTTTCAATCTTTTGGTTTTATTTTGTGACTTCTTGGTTTCTCAGAAAGTCATTAGCCTCCATCTGTTCCATTTTAATTTTGAGAGAAGTATTTTCTTCAGTGAGCTTTTGTACCTCTTTTTCCACTTGGCTAATTCTGCTTTGGAAAGCACTTTTTTCCTCATTGGCTTTTTGAACCTCTTTTGCCAGTTGAGTTAGCCTATTTTTCAAGGTGTTATTTTCTTCATGTTTTGGGGGGTCTCTCTTATCAAGCTATTGAACTGCTTTTCATGCTTTTCTTGCATCTCTCTCATTTCTTTTATCAGTTTTTCCTCCACCTGTTTAACTTGATTTTCAAAATCCTTTTTGAGCTCTTCCATGGCCTGATATCTATTTCAGATGTTTTAGATACAGAGGCCTTGACCCCTATGTCTTTCCCTGATGGTAATCATTGTTCTTCCTCATCAGAAAGGAAGGGAGGAAACATCTGTTTCCCAAGAAAGTAACCTTCTATGGTCTTATTTTTTTCCCTTTTCTGGGCATTTTCCCAGCCAGTTACTTGACTTCTGAGATTCCTTTCCATCCCCACCCAGATCCGTCCAGGTAGTGCTTGGGGTCTGAGATGCAAATGCTGCTCCCCAGTCTCAGGGCTTTCAGGTGCAGGTGGAGATGCTATTCCATGTGAGCTTAAGTTCTAGTGCTCAGGTAGGGGCATGGCCACCTCCCATGCTCATTTCCCTCAGGGGGTTTATGCACAGACCTTATGTAATGGACCTGAGGCCCTGCCTACTCCTGGAGCCTCTGGCCACCTGCTGCCTCTGCTGCTGCCTCCCGAGGGGTCCTGAGATATGGAGATCTCCTGCTCTCCTCTTGGCCATCCCAGAAGTCTTTTTCACTGACCTGTGTGCCTGTGGGTGGAGGGACCTTTGTGGTCTCCAGAGAATCCGTCCCTGAAGCCTGCTCGGATCTGCTCCTCTTGGTGCCACAGGGCCAATAAAGGGCTAGGTTCCACTTCCCTCTGGTGCCCAAAGGGCCTTTGAGGTTGGTTTTTCAGGGATCTCTGGAACAGAAATCTCCTTCACTCCATTGCTGCATGGCTTCCAGTGCTCCAGAATTTGTTGGGAGTTCTTTTTACAGGAAATTCATGGGCTGTGGGTTCGGAGCTAGCATATATGAATCTTTCTACTCCCTCATCTTGAATCCTCCCCTGCTCTGATATTCTAGAACCAGAGGGTAAAATAGAAATGGAAAGAATCCAGTGGTTAGTTACTGAAAGAAATCCCCTAAGGAAAACTCCTAGGAATATTTCAGTCAAATTCCAGTTTTCCTGGGTAAAGTAGAAAATATTGCAAGCATCCAGAAAAAATAATTTGAGTATTAAGGAAATACAATCAGGACAACACAAGATGTAGTAGTTTCTACTTTAAGTGATCAAAGAGTTTGGAATATGACATTTCAGAGTTCAGAGGAGCTAGGATGAAAACTCTTAACCATATACCCAGGAAAACTGAGTATAATGCTTCAGGAGAAAAAAATGGATATTCAGTGAAATAGAGGACTTTCAAGGTTTCTTGATTAAAAGACCAGATCTCAATAGAAAATTTGACTTTCAAATATAAGAATTCAGAGAAGAATGGAAAGGTTAACGGGAAAGAGAAATCGTAAAAGGCTTATTGAATTTGAACTGTTTACATTCCTACATGGAAAGATACTATTTGTAACTGACCTTTCTCAATATTAGAGTAGTTGGAGGAAATATAGATGGATAAATGATAGAGAGATAAAATGATAGAGAGACAGATAGATAAATAGATGCCACAGTTTGAGTTATATATAAAGGGATGATATCTACAATAAAATTAAGAGGTGAAAGGAGGAGGAAGATATTGGGAGAAGGAGAAAGGGAGAGATGGAATGTGGTAAATTATATCACATAAAAGAGACAAGAGAAAGATTTGACAATGAGGGAAAAGGGGGAGAAATGAGAAGGTGTAAGTGAATCTTATTCTCACTGGATTCGGCTTAAGGAGGGATTGTGCTTAGTCCACTCAACTGGGAATCTTACCCCACAGGAAAGTAAGGGTAAGGTGATAAGGGAGTTCATGGGGAGGGTAGATTGGACGAGGGTGTAGTTAGAAGCAAACACCTTTCAAAAGGGACATGGGCAAAGGAGAAAACAGAATAAGCGAGGGGCAGGATAGGATGGTGTAACAGTGAGGACCCCAATA
Source organism: Potorous gilbertii (assembly GCA_028658325.1). NCBI lineage: Eukaryota > Metazoa > Chordata > Mammalia > Diprotodontia > Potoroidae > Potorous > Potorous gilbertii. The sequence continues at coordinate 256,829,214 of CM053769.1, read as the reverse complement.
TAAACAGAAAAGTTTGCTTGTAGAAGTCTTTAGATCTGCTTTTCTTTTTTTCTCTTTTTAAAAAATTTTTATTTTATTTAATTTTTAATGTTCTACAATCACTACCATACAACTTACATTATTCCCCCTACCTACCTTCTACCACCCCCATCCCTCCTCAAGATGGCATACAGTTTTATATAGGATCTAACATACTTTCTTATTGAATACATTTTCACTATAGTTATTTTGTGTAGATGAACTAAAATAAATGGAAGAAATCATATTACAAATCATTACATAACACACACACACACACACACACACACAAATGATCTGCTACATTCTGCAAATGTATTCCATAGTTTTTCTCTGAGTGTGGAAGGCATCTTGCCTTAGAAAACCATTGGGAATTTTTTTGTAAGTTCCTGTGCTGTTAAAAAGTTCCAGGCCTACCAGAAAAAACTCTCACATGCTATGGTTGTTGTTGTGCATAAAGTTCTCCTGGTTCTACTCCTTTGCTCAGTATCAGATCATATAAGTCCTTTCAGGCCTCTCTGAAATCTTCTTGTTCATCATTTCTTATGGCACAATAGTACTCCATTGCATTCATATACCATAAATTATTCAGCCATTCCCCAATTGATGAGCATCCCCTTGATTTCCAGTTCTTGGCTGCCACAAAGAGTGCTGCTATAAATATTTTTGTACATGTGGGACCCTTTTCCATTTTTTAGATCTCTTGAGGATACAGTCCTGGAAGCAATATTTCTGGGTCAAAGTATAGATTTGCTTTTCTTAGAGGAATGCAACTTTTGAGGGGTCAACAATCTTTTTAATCAAGCACATCTGTCATTTACTTAGTTCAGGGAAAAAACTCAGCACCCTGAACTTCAGAGAAAATACAAACACAAAAACAGAGATCAACCAACAGACATGACTTCTAACTGTCTGACTGTAAGCAATACATACATCACAGACGAACAGACAGATCCAACTTTCTGACCATACATACATAGCATAGTTCCTAGAGAGAGAAGCATAAACATCTACTTTTTTCAAAGTTGGGCCCCTCCTTAGTTACTGCCCAGATTGGCCAAATAAACATTTCCATTGAGTAAGCCCCAAACTAAAAAAAACCTCACCTCAGAGTATTTCTACACTTTTCAGAGCTGGAAAGCAGAACCCTCTGAACTGGTGCCTCAATAGAAATTAATAAAAGGTACTTAAAACTTATTAATGAGTGGGAAAGATCTAACTAACATTGCGGTTGGAGGGCAATATAGTTAGTCTTCCACAATATAACTATTATGGAATTGTTTTGCATAACTGCACATATATAACCTATGATGAATTGCTTGCCCTCTCAATGAGGTTGGGTGGGGAGGGAAGAAGGAAGACAATTTGCAACTCAAAGTTTTAAAACAAATGTTAAAAGTTGATTTTACATACAACTTGGAAATAAGATATATAGGCAAAGGTTATAGAAGGGGAAAAGTGGGGTGACAGAATGAAGGTCCAAAGGGAGAAGGGGTAATAAGAATGCATGCTATCTTGGAGTGGGAGGAGGTCAGAAATGGGTAGAAAACTTGTAACTCAAAATTTTACAGAAATGAATGTTGAAAACTAAAAATAAACTAATCATTTAAAAAAGAAGAATGAGACAAAAGTAACAAATGAAAAAAGTAGAAGATGAAAAATGATAGAAGAACATACTACAAGCTCCAAAGACACAAGAGAAGGGGAGAAAAGACTGTATAGGACTTTTGGAATGGAATGGTAAAAATGGATGGGGATGAAAGAATGGGGAATGGTAACAGAGAAGGTTGTTGATTTTTGCTTATGAGCCAGAGTTAAGTATATCAAGTAATAAAGGCTCACTTTAACAGATGAGGTAATTGAAGGTGAAAAAAGATATAGCATCTTCCCTAAAATTAGAAATCATCAGAGTTGAGGCTGGGACACAAATTGCCTGACTCCAAAAATATGGAGTCTTTCTATGACACCAAGTACCTCTCACCTCAGTAAAAGAGTTAATCAATATTCTATTGTGTAGGAACAAGAAACTTCTGGAATTTCTGAAAAAGAAAACTCTGAAGAGAGCTTAATTCTGATTAGTTTTGCTGTTGACAATTGTAAGATTTTGTGAAAATTGTACACTAGAAAAATGATAAGGGGAAAAACATTGTGAGAGTTGTTAAAGTTGGGTGCAGAAAAATAGTCAGTTATATGTAATAATATCTCTACGTTTTAGAGGAAAAGACCAGGGAAAAGAGGGAAATTATTTGAGTAAATATAGAATAAGTAACATATGCTAGCAATTACCAAGTCAGCCATTGTACCTTTCTATAATGCCATTACTCCCACTCCAAAATGACTTCATGGGTTTCTGCTGTTTTCTCCATAAGGTGTTCATTTCTAAATTAGCTCTTCTTGATAATTGATGATGTTCAATCACCCAGGATTTTGTGTTTAATGTATCTCCTGGGAAGTGTAATTGTTTTTTAAGTTCTCAGTGACTACTTAACCTCTGAATCATCACACCACTTTATGCTATCCCAGTCTTCAATTTAGCTTTTTAGAGAACTTTGTTCCTTGCTACATTTACCATTGAAACTTCAATGTTCGATTACATACACATTGATATTTTCTAAGGTATTTTCAAAAATCCAACAGATCTTATTTTTTCTAATTCTACAAATTCATAGAGTTTAACTGACAGATGAAGCTTTGAATCATTATGTTTAAAATATTATGTTATTTTAATTAATTTACTAAAATGAGGCTAAATGATAGGAATCATGAAACAGATCAGGGTTTGCTATGCTTAGTCCACTTCCATCTATTAAAATATACCATCAAGAGTTTTTTTGTTTGCCTTTTTCCTTATTTAAGCTTAAAATATATTCAAAAACCAGGATACAAATTGTTGGGATAAATAAATCACATAAGTATTAGTGAAGTCTCCTTAATGATATGGGAAATTAGAAAAATGCAGAGACTGTGTTATGGTCCTTTTATCTATTGTGAAATCCAGAACAACTTTGACGCGCGCTGTAACTTTCCATTCCTAAGTGTATAAACTTCCTAGTGACTTCAATGAGGTTTATTTTTGTTTCTTTCTTTCACAATTAGATCCCATTTTATCTTTTAAATAGCAATGATAATAGTAACAATAATATCCCTTCTTAAAGTTTCCTTCAACTGTGTGTGAAAAGTGTCCTTGGTTATCTCAGCCATGACTTTGAAACTCACCTATGTATGAGTCTTGTTAAAAATGACAGCAATACTTATGTTGGCTATGCCTACCATGGTAACCAATTCCAAGATAAAAATATAAATCTTTAGTCAACTGGAAAAATACTTTATATTATTAGGTAGAATGACTATATGTAACAGATTTTTATTTCTATTTTCATCTAGAACTTTTAGTAGCAGGTAGACTCAATCTGAATGCTAATTGACTGAATACATATTATCAGAGAAGAGATGTGAAAGTGAAGTGGATTATTTGTCTTTGTTTCATCATAAGTGTAGTCTCCCATCTTCTCTGATTTTTAGGGAGTCCTTTCTACCTCCTGTGAACAGATATAGCTTATATAATCCTAATGAGGAGGAAATTCTTTTGAAATTTCAAGAATATACTTTTTATACTAACTCTCCTAACAGTGAATTAAACCTAGGGTCAACTGTGTTCCTTCTCTATGTTCCAGAAGGAAATGTGGATAACGATTTACTTGAAAGATGGAGTTTTAAATTAAATTTCAAGGACCAATGCATTTTTCTCCTTCCCTCTTCCTCTCTCTCTCTCTCTTTCTGATTGCTAAATTCTTCCTAACTTCCTCACTTCCTTCATTCATATTTTTCTTCATTCTTCCCTCCCTCACCCTCATTGATTTCTTTCTTTCCTTCCCTCCCTCCTTCCTTCCTTCCCTCCTTCCTTTCTATTAAACACACATTATATTCAAGACATGAGCTAAGTTCTGAAGGGACTAAAATATGATTAAGAATTCCTAAAGAGCTTGCACTATAATGAAGAAATGTTCAAAGTATTAAAGCAGTAGGTAATAAACATCATGATACTAAAGCAAATCTGATTTAGGCCTGACCTTTTATGTCATCATAGGTGCTCAGTCCATCTCAGAAATGGTTACCCTTCAATCTGAAATACCATCACATGTGATTGATTTAGTGTATCCCTTGAAACCTCAGGTAATTATTGAGGGTTTTTTATTTTGTTTTATGTTTGCTTTCTTTTTGTTTTAAGCACAGGGATCTAGTTTGCTCCACGCATCTCCACAGTTATTGACTGGCAAAAGGGAATGCCAGATTGAACAAGAATTTAATCATCTTCATGATTATTAAAAACCCTGAATGATTAGAGATTAGATAAATTCACCTGTGAGGTTACTAATGGAAATATAATTTTATACAAACTAGTCGTTTCTTGCTCTTAGAACCAAATAGGTTGGCCAACTGTGCAACACAACAAATGTTTGTTCAGTCATCCATCAGTCATGTCCAACCATCTGTGACTACATGTCATGTTTTCATGACAAAGGTAATAGAGTGATTTATCTGCCCTTCTCCAACTCATTTTATAGATGAAGAAATTAAGGCGACCAGAGTTAAGTGACTTGCCACAGGACACACAGATAGTAAGTGTCTGAGGCCAGACTTGAACTCAGGAGGATGAGATTTCCTGACTCCAGACCTGGAATTTCATCTGTTGTACCACCTCACTGCTAAAAAGAGAAAATTGGAGAGTTATTTTTCACAGTCTATGTCCCATCTAAGATAATTTCTGTATGTTATTGATTCTGAAAGCTCAAAGGATTCCCTTTGATCCCATAATGTAAGAGGGTGGGGAGTTTATAATCCTAGTATCCTGCAAATCCATAGTTATATATTTCAAATTTTCCCTAATCTAATTATAGGATCCCTTTAAAATCTTCCTTTCAAAGCTCATGATTTTCACCTTTTAATGTAAGACATGATATTTGCAACCTTCATTTTACTTCCCAACTTTAATTCAACCCAGAGTACCACATATGAGAGTTAACAAACTGATAAAATTCCATTTAACAGGAAAAAGTTAATTCTAGTTAGAAACTCATTAGGCTCTCATGACTCCCTCTTCATAGAGCTGATAAGAAAATACAGATATAAAAATGCATTTTTTGTAATTATTTTAGTCATCAGCTGAGTGAGGTTCATTCTATAAAACTGCAAACAAATCATCATTTCATTCATTTCTTTGAGGTGGATATTAACAATTATGTAAGCCTTTCATCTCAACACTACTGGATGACTTTGTTTTTCCATTTGTGATGGCAAATTTCCAGTTGAATATCTTGATTCTCTATCACTTTGCGAATCAGATTCATTCCTTTTCTTTTGTTACTAACTTCCTCAAGTTGTCTAAACATCTAAGGATAATGGGGAAGAATTGGGAACCGAGCATTTTGAATCCTTTACTGTGCATGTGTGAAATTCATAAATACAGCATAGAGGTTCTATTACGTCTCTATTCCTAAGTATAATGTGGCATATGTATATATACATACATACACACATAGGAATATATACTTTGCATTTCTGTGAGTATAAACTATTGTATGCATGTATTTATTTCTGCATAATTATGTTTAACATCAATATGATCTTTTGGACATAGTATTCTTGGCTTGGACTCAGTACTGTTTAATCCCTAACTCTGATATTTACTATATGATCCTGGGAAAAAATCATTTAATCTATATATAACGTGTTCCTCAGGTAACTTGCTAGAACTTATTAATAGGGCACAGCATGTTATATGGAAAGGTCATTGGATTTGGAGTAAAAATTTCTGGATTTTAATTCTGTCTCTGGAACTTAATGTTTGCAACTTTTACTACCTTAGGGAAGTTATCTCACCTCTCTGAACTTCAGTTTCTATATCATCACAAGTCTTGTTGTATTTTGTGACTATTATCATTTGCTCATAATAATTTGTTCATAATTTTTTTTCTTCATTGAGAGAAGGAATTCACCATGCTGAACAAATCACAGATTCTTTAAGTGTTCAATGATTTTGTTATAGATTCAGTCTGTAGGTAGCACAAAACGATGATTTTGGTAAAAACTTAACAAAATATTAAGGAATAAGGAAGAAACCAAAAACTTATCTTCTGCAGAATTAATATTTTACAAAATATTTGGGTTTGTATGATCCCTAGTTTCACTGAAGTCACAATGAAAGGTGACAATAAAGTAACACAAAACAATAGCAGGTTGTAGTTTGCCAGGCCTGGAACAAGAAAGATCTGAGTTCAAATATAGTCTCTCACTAGCTGTATGACCCAGGAAAAGTCACAAACTTTGTTTATCTTAGTTTATTTACCTGAAAATGATCTGGAGAAGGAAAGGCAAAACACTCCAATACCTTTTCCAAGAAAACTCTAAATGACAAAATACACTGTAGAAAACCTAGGTCTTTCCTAATGTTTGAGTCATTTCTTTCTTCTCCTTCCACCTAGTTATTCAATGTCTTTGAAATTTAGTCCTATCTCTTTTGCATAAGTCTCATATTTATATATTCATATATACATTGTATCTCTGAAGGAGAATTTAAGCTCTTTTCAAGGCAAAGTTTGTTTCATTTTTGTTTTTCTATCCCACTACCTATCCCAGTGCCTTGAACATTGTGAAGACTTTATAAATATTCATTCAATTAAATTAAAAATGACCAGTTACTTGGGATAATTTTATATAACTTAAAATCTAGAATTTTGTTATTGAAAGAACAATTGAATTACATGTTAACTATAGCAATCTTAACATGTAGTTTATATTTTCTGTAACAGAGATATTCTGATTCTGGAGCACGTTTAAGGGAGACTTTTTTTGAGTTACGAAAGAACAGAGGCCAAAGAGCTTTGCCCATTAATTCAGCTTTAATAAGGAGTTTTATGTACTTTAACATTATCTTCCATGCACATTGATGTTCCTGTTTTCTTTGACTTCATCTCCTTAGTGGAAAGCTGTCTTCTTTCACTAATTAAAATTCATTACCCCCTACTGGAGAGAAGAGACTGAGAAATTGCTGGCTGGCTGCTCTGACATGCTTAATAAATCCCCAGAGAACAAATAATGTCCCTTTGGGATTTCTTTTTAACTTGTAGTCTCTTTGGTAACACAATATCCTCAACCCCTCGGATTTACATGTCAGTCTTAAGTTTCAGATACCAATGTTAAGTGTTTCAAAAAAGTCAGCATCAGTTTTAGGGTGGTTATTCATTCCACAGTTGGTCTTGCTACCTACCTTATATTCTAAACTAGGCCTCAACAGAGCTACTTTAGTTTGCCCACTTGGCCCCAACCTCCCATACAATACATCCCCAGTCATGAATAAATATAGGGAAATATAATGAGGTTTTAATTACCTCCTATTCATGTGCTTACTTGTAGCCCATCATATGACCACCCTGATTTTTTCAGTCAACTTTTGTCTGGAGATCCAAGAAACTATAGCATACATAGCAGCCACATCTCAGTAAAACATCTTGCCAGATTGACTAAACCAGGCTGAATATAACCCACAGGCCTTAAACCCATCGGTGAGTTAGAAAGATGTCTACCCCAAGCAAGTAAAGGTTTCCACTGGTGGAATAGGAGGATGAGAACGATTTGTCCCAATGGCCATGAAGGTAGATGAAGCAAGCATGATGGACTGCTAAGCACTTGTGCAGACAGTGATGATGCCAAGGGCATGCCTTGCATTTTGGGACATTGCCAGTAGTTCTAATATTCCTTACTATCTTTGATCTAATGTAAGCCATGATACAGAGACCTATTATATTATGTATTGCTGATCTAACTGATTTTTTTTTGATGTTTACTTAACTCCAAGGACCTCTGATATAGACTCCAATAGTTACATATTTCAATTCCTTCCTTGTTAAGCTTTAAGCTGATGGTCCCCATTCCTAATGCAAATAAAGTCTTAGGAGACTGTGGTCTTCCATATCTTTCAGATACAAGGTAATATCAATAATATGTTGGTATTTTTAAAATGGGCATTCTTTCTGGAATAAATGTTGAGTCATAAAAGCAGCTTTGCAATTTTCTGGAGAACATTTATTAAAAACAAACATTTCATATTGGACAAGGGAGAGTGGGATGGTGGGTGTGCGAAAGTTGCAACATATAAACAATGAGAAGGTCTGAAGAAGAAGAACAATGAGGAATGTCAGTCAGGTAAATGTTTCCTCATTTATTTTGGCAATGTTAAGGAAAAATGAAGATAGTATTAAAAATATTAGATGTACCTCATTTGCCAAACTTATAGATGTAGACATTTGCCTAGGATAAGAAGAAATTGACGATTTGGCATCTGCATCAATGAAGGGAGGATTCAACTTGATGTCATGATATCCTGGTAATCTGATGATTATAACATTATTATACTTAGACTTATTTTCCAGGAGAGTTGCTCTTTATACAAGGTGGTTTAGATTTTACTCATTTGTTTTAATACTTTAATTTTATTCTAGTTGTTCTAGCTTTTTCTTTCTTTTGGAGTAATTGATTTCTATATGTACTTTGATACATGTAGAAATAGACTAAATACATAAAAACATACATGTAAACATATATACACATCTTTACTCAAGAAAAACACAGCTGTTCTTCCATTTTCTCTAAAATTACATGATGCATCGTTATATTTATGTTAGAAATCTTTATATTCAATTGTAAGTGTACATTTAAAGAACAATTAACATGTTTCATTTTCTTTTCTGGAGAAAACTATGGATATTGGAGCATCTATGAATATTGAAAGCCTATTTCTAAGCTCCATTATATACAAAAGGAATTTGTTATTTGATCATAATACAACTCAAAGTCCTCCAAGACTGAACATAATTTTGCCCTACCAACTGCCTCTATATCAGATACTATTTCTTACTGACTGAGCATAAAATGAAGTTCTTAACATATTTTTTGCAATAATCCTTATTTTACTTTCTATCCCCCAATAATTCAAAGTTCTGGAGATTTAGAGCACATTCTGTGGTCTCCAATGTGTCAAAATGCAAGCTTTCAAAGTATCCCAAATCACTCTTAATATGATGTTCTGGTGTTGCTGATGTTTTGAAAAAATGACGTTCAGAGCTTTGATATTAAGTGATTTCTTTGTTTTGTTTTGCTTTTTCTTCCCAAATATGCCCAGTTTATTGGTGGAAAGCACGAAAGGAAGCCACTGTGTGTGCTATTCAAGGATTTTTTTTGTAGGTGAATCTTACAGAGACAGAATCATTTAACCTAATTCAGTTTAAGAAGTATTTCTAAGTGTCCACTATGTACAAGGTATTACGTTGAATAAAGATAAAATGAAAAACAGAATTTTCTTCAAGGAAATTTTATTCTTCTATAGGAGATAGAGTGTAAAGGATGTGTAAAGATGATCATTTGAAGAGAGAACTCATTCAACTAGGAAAATCAGGAAAGGAAGGCATCTTGTGGAGTGGCACATGAGGTAGACTTTGAAGGAAGCCAGGGATTCTAAAAAGTTTTGATGAGAAACAAGTAAATTTCAGACACAGGGTAAATATTGGGATGAGGGTAACCTCTTAAAAGTCATGAAACAGATGATGGAATGTTGAGATTATGAAAGTGAAAGCAGTTTAATTTGGCTCTGGAATACAGGGCAAGGAGAGAATAATGTTCAATAAGTCTAGAAGGGCACATTGTTGGAGTCATATTGTGATACATTTTAAAAGTAAACCTGAAGAGTTTACATTTTCTTTACCTAGAAGTCAAAGGGGAGCCCTGAAAATTCTTGAGTAGTAGAGTGCCATGTGTCTTAGGATGATCATTTTGGTAACACTTTGTATTGAAAGGAGAAGTTACAAATTGGAACCTGGGAGACATTAAGAGAATGTTACAATACTGTATTCAAGAAGTCACAAAGACTAGAGTATCATTCATAGGGAATGAAAAGAGAAGAAATGAGATGGTATGGAGGTAGAATTGATTGGATATGGAGCATGAGAACAAGTCACAAGGATGTATAAATAAGAAGTTGACTGATACCCTTTCAATGTAAAAGACTTAGAAGAAAGCCCTCAAAATTCTGTTATAGGTTTTAGTGAAAAAGTCATGAGAGGACTAGTTGTTATAAGAATTTGAAGTAGTGTATGGGTTGCAATTTTGATTACTACAACTCATATTTACATTGAGATCACAAATTCATTGAAGTTGCATAATACAATTATATAAATACTTTGTCCTCGCAGTATTTATTGCTTTTAGTTGATGCATCAAATTTAATTAGATAGTTCCTTCTTTCCCAGGATGTAAGTGGGTATTTTGCCAATATTTTCAGTGTAATTCAATTCATTGGCTCACAGGAAGAGAGATGTGAAACATTTTAAGGCATTACAACCATGAGAAGCCTACTCAACCTGACATCTAGTCTGATCTCCTAACTTTGTAGAGGAAGAAACTGACGCCCAAAAAAGATACCTGTTCCTGGTCATGTCAGTATTCTTTCAGTTACAAATCCAAGGTTTTTAGAACTATATCATGGTATCAAGACAAACATCTTTAGCTTGAATTAAAGATGGTTCAAGTACTAAAATGTTTATGTCTCCTATTACTTTGAATTAGCCAGCAAATACATGTTCTGCAAAACTCTAATGGATTCTTAGACAAGTTAGTTTTTGTTTTATCCTTTGATTTCCATATTTCTGTCAAATGATAGACATAGTAACATTTCATTAGCTTACTTTTATGTAAGAGATCTAATGTTTGGTTTATCAATTTCTTTGGTGACTCATTCTTTTACATATAATAAAAATTTGGAAAGGCTGTCACCAAAGACAATATCTGCATGTCTCTCATTGGGAAAAGTAATGACCCTAAATGCTAGAATTTGTCATAAAAGACAATAACTCTATCAAGATCTTACTGGTTAAAGAACTTAAGAAAAAGATAAAAAATCAATATTGGCAAAGGTGATAGAAATGGAAGAAGCTAATGAGGCTCTGCATGTTTAGATAATGGGAATTCCCAAAACAGTCATAAAAAGGATAAGTTTTAAAGACAAGTTAGAAATATCCATCTCAATATACGTTGAATTGATCATCTTATTGTATTTTCCATAAGGTAAATAAAGAAAGTTTTCCATAGTGTTGGATGATTTAAAGCAGGGAAATATAAGAAGCTGTGTATGAATCATTTGGTCAAGCAACTTAACAGGAAATTACTAGAAATTACCCAGTCATTCAAAGAGTAATTATTGAGTGGCGCTTATGCACAGAAATTTTGTGAGTATAAGGAAGAAAAGAAAATATTGTACTTTCCTTTAATCTAGTTGGGAAAGCAGTATACATACATAAAATATATCTACAAATAAACAGCCATAAAGAACAATTTGTAACACTTCCAATAAGATGGATAACAGAAAAGAACAATTTCACACTGATACAGAGACTAAGGATTTCTTTGTAGTTTAGGGAGAATTTAGGTTGGATTTTAAAGGATGGGTAGGAGTTAGGTGGCAAGAGAAATCAGTGGTTTGAGCAAAGTCTTAGAGAGAGACAAGCAAAAGATTGTTTCATGACAACAAGTACACCAGCTTGCTTGGAGCACAGGTTTTGTGTAGGAGTAGTGGGAGAGATGGCTGAAAGTACAAGTGTGGAACTTAAGGAGAATATGGCAATACAACACAATTTCAGAGTAGTTGAAAATGGAAAGAAAAATGGAAATTATAAGAGTAGAATTCATGGTCTGTACAGCAAATATAATGATGGGGGGACCTTGAATCTAAGATGGTGAGCCTCAACAAAGAAACAAAAGACAACAAATTATGAATAATAATACAGAGATTTCAAGGACAAACTAGAAAAAGATAAACATAAAACCCCTAATAACATTTTTAAAAATATGCTTTCTATCTAAGCAAACATACTGGTCTCAAAGAAAGTATGCATCGAAATAATCTAACAATTGTGGTTTTCCCAGAAGAACTCAATTTAAGAATTCTGAATGTCACAATATAAACATGTGTGTGTCTATGTGTGTGTGCCTGTGTGTATATATATATGTGCATATATGTGTACATGCACACATATATAGGTGTGTGTATGTATACACAAACATGTTTATTTATGTGTATATATGTGTATATGCATGTATATATGTATAATGTATATATGAAAACTGTCCAGACTTTCTGGACAGATAATATGAAATATTAATTGAAAGAATTTACAAATCAGTTCCATAAAGCAAAACACAATGTGGTTAAATTTGACAAGTCAATTCAGAAGCAAAAAGTTTTATGAATTATTAGAATACTTCCAAATACAATGAAAAGGAAACTCAAAAAACACAAAAATAATGTGCAGGGTGGGTAAAACATAGGAAGGAATGGAATATGTTTCAAAGAGCAATGGAGACTAAAAAGCATGCAAGTGTGTCTTACTCTGAAAATCTGAGCTTAACCATAAAGGGAAAAAGATGTATACATAATGATAGAGAGGTCTTTCACACATTCTTAGAAAGAAACCAAGATCTCAATATATTATTTGCTTTTCAACAATCCCAATACAGAAATGTGGAGACAGTAGGGAGAATCTAGTGAATGAAGTAGCCAATAACAGCAACAAAGTGACAACAAAGAGACACGAGACGTCTTTTTACTGCTACTATTTTAATTACTATTTATTGTGTTTCCCTTCATCCTATTCCCTCTACCCTCATTTATTCAGCTCTCTCTCTTCTGTCACCCTGTCCCTCCTCAAAAGTGTTTTGCTTCTGTTTGTCCCATTATACCATCCCTTCTATTATCCCACCACTTTCTCTAATCTCTTTCCCCTTCTGTTTTCCTAGGTGGTTAGATAGATTTCTATAACCCATTACTTGTACATCTCACTTCCCAATTACATGTAACAATTTTTAACATTCATTTTTATAACTTTTAGTTTCATATTCTCACCCCTCTTCCCTCTCTACCCAGAAGGTAAACAATTCAACGTGTTATATGTGTGTAGTCATACAAAACCCTTCTATAATAGTCGGGTTGTCCCTACCCTCCACAAAAGTGTTTACTTCTGATTACCCCCTCCCCTAATCTGCCCTTCCTTTTATCAACCCCGCTTATTTCCTTCCCCTCTACTTTCTTGTAGGGTAATATAGATTTTGATACCCAAAAGATTGTGTATATCATTCCCTTCTTCAGCTTATTCCAGTGAGAGTAAGGTTCACTTATTCTCTCTCACCTCCCCCACTTCCCCTCCATTTCAAAAGGTTTTTTTCTTTTCCTTGCCTCTTTTATGTGAGATAATAACCCCATTCTATCTCCACCTTTCTCTTTCTCTTAGTACACTCTTCTCTCACCCTGTGCCCTCTGTCTATATATCTATATCTATCTATCTATCTCTCTATCTAATCTATCTATCTATATCTATATCTATCTATATATATCTATATCTATATCTATATATCTATATATCTGTATATCTATATCTATATCTATATCTATATCTATATATGTTTGTAGCCCAGAGGTGGATCTAGGGTAATGCAGACAGAATGTTGTAGCACCCTTCTTAGAGATCAATTGATCAACTTTTTGGAGAGGTTATATTAAAGATAGGAGAGTGCATAGTCAGGAACATGTAGGGGCTTCCTATGCTTGGGTACTTTTATTTCTGTCACTTAGAAAAATTTGTATCATTCTGGAAATGAAACATAATGGAAAAGGGGAATCTGTTGGGCAAACTTTACAAGACTGTGGCAGAAATTTCCAAAAGGGAGAGCTAAAAATGGATAACTTCAGGATTTTGTTTACATGAGAAATACAGAGAATAAAGAGGGGATAAATAATTATAGCAATCATGAACTAGAGAATGAAGATCTAGAGTAGAAAGAGAGCATAGATAATGAAAGGAGTAACAGAAATAAACTTTATAAAGGGCTACAAAATGAAAATGAATAGAACTATTTTAAGTGTTTCCTTCTTGAAAAGAGAAAAAAGGGAGGAATAAATAACTAGATGAAAATAGGAAATAAAAAAAAATAATAAGCCAAATTTCAAAGGAAAAGGAGTGACAAATAGGAGGGAATACTGGTATTTAGGAGAAAAGTCAGTGAAAATAGGGTTCCCTTACATAAGATTAAGCTAATTTTATTAGATTTAGATAAAAACTCAGTGATACATCTAGGTAGTGCAGGCGATGGAGTGTTGGGTGTGGGGTGAGGATGAGTCAACTTCCTGAGTTGAAATATGTCCTTAGACACACTAGAAATGTAACCCTGGGCAAGTCACTTTAACTCTGTTTACCTCAGTTTCCTCATTTGTAAAAATAAACTGGAAAAGTTTCTAGTAACTTGGCCAAACTGGAGAAGTTTCTAGTAACTTGGCCAAAAAAAATCCCATTTAGCAATCAAAAAGAATCAGACATGAATGAAGTAAATTTAACTAAAGAGACTTAATACTTGTGTGTTTTGTTCAAATCTGTTTTTTAAAGGGAGAAGGAGGAAAACCAAATCTTGAAAATAACAATATTAGAGGCAGATGGAGGAAAATATAAATGTGATTCTTATAGTTTTCAAAGTGAGTAAATTAAACCATCCAACAAAATAAAAAAGAGTAACAGAATACTAAGAAAACAAAACCCTACAATCTATTGCTTACAAGAAACACTGTTAAAAAAAACATGAAATGAAACTGAAGAGATGGGAAAAGTATTAAGAAAACTAGTTTTAAAAAAACCTAAGTGAATTTTGGATAATAAATTTTAAACAAAATTTTGATATGTTATTGCAAATTATCCAATAATAATTAATTATGACCTAGTAGAATTAACATGGGGTAAAGGATGGTTCAACATTGGGAAAACAACTTAATTCTGTTGAAAACTTCATAGCCCAAACTGCCTTATCATCTCAATGGACACAGAAAAAGTCTTTAACAAAGTACAATTCTCTTTCATTTTAAAAATCTTATAAAGTCTAGGTCTGAAGGAATCCTTTAATTTTTTTTTAATCTATCTAATTGTGACTTTTTCTTTGAGTTCCTAATTTTAATCCCTCATGCTACTCATCCATGTGGCCTAATTATTACTTCTAATTATTTCTATCCTTAAAGCCAACCTTTATATGCTTCTCAGGTTGACCTCCCATCTGTTTATACATTCTCATAGCTCTCTTCTACTAAAAAATCTTAAGTGGTCCTCATGTCTCTTGAGCAAAACTCATCATCCTTTGATTAACATTCTGGTGCTGATACAATCTGGCACTGATGTACCTTTTTAACTGTTATTTATTTTCCTTCTGTATATGTTATTGCCTGGTCAAACCAAGCCATTTTTCTCCTTTTAGTATCTTTTTCTTTCCTTCTTTTCAACTATGTACCTTTGCTACTTCACCTGGTTGTACCACATCACTTTCCTCTTCTGATTATAAAGCACAAATCAAATGTGAACTCATTTAAAGTTTCCTTATTCTCTCCTTCTCCTCCTTTCATATTGATAATAGCACCCACTTTCATCTTCAAATCTCACAAAAAAAAAGTTATGTCATGATAATACATTTGTCTTCTTTCTCTGTATTCCCACTACATTTAAGGTTTCCTGAAGACTGAGAAAAATGATGTTTCTAACACTTTATGTTTCTCTATGTGTCTGTACTCAATGGTGTTCATATTGTAGTTACTTAATAAAGGTATATTGAATTTAATGTTCAGGAAATAGCACAATTAATTATAAACAGATAGTGGAGGATTGAAAATAAAACTAAATATATTGACTTGGCCAGTTTTAAATGATCAAAGTTGATAAAGTGCTAGTACTGTTTAAAACAGAGCTAAAGGTAAACAATGGCGTCTGATTAGCTACTATACCATATAGTCCAATATAACAAATTTATTCAGTTATTTCCTTCTCCAAAATTTTATTAAGAATCATATACATATAACATTTTTCTTTCAGATCATTTGTTTCAATGTCATGTTAATAATTGATTTTTTCATTTTATTACACTCATGGCATGCATTGTAGAAGGTATCTTAAGAAGTTTCCAAAAGTCAGGGGAGGTGAGAGCTAGAAATTATTTTTTCAATAACTTACTTTGTGATTTTGAGAAAGTTTCCTCAATTTGTCCAGTTTCTGTGTTCATCTTTAAAAAGGAAAAGGTTATGTTATTTGAACTCCAAATCTATCCTACCTCTTAAATTCAATAATCCAAATTAATTTGTGTTTAAAAATCAGAATAGTCTTGAAATACTCAATATTTTAGACAGATATATTTTAAGAACAAACCATAGACTCTACCTACTTCATAATACATAAAACTATGAACACCTTGTAAATATTAACAATCCTTTGAATCCTCAAGAACTTTCCCTCTCCCGTTGACCTTTGTCAGGAACCAATTTGATGGTTGGCACAGGAAATGTACCTCCTCTACTAAAAGCTTTATTTTTTCCTTCTTAAAGAAATTGTTTGCCTTCTATAAATCCACATTTCTATTTTCATTGCTTACAGAGCAGTGATGATGCACATTTCCTCTATTTCTTCCTCAATTTTTCTTTTCAGTTTTTGTTAACTGTCTTCAGGACATTCTCTCTCTCTCTCCCTTTCTTTCTCTGTCTCTCAATATTTGTTTTGTAAAACTCCTAATGATGACTTTTAATTAAGGTTCCTATTAGTGAAAACCTTAAAGGCAAAGAAAATAAAAAATACTGAAGTGAACTTTTAAAAATTAAAAAATCCTCAAAAATATCTATAGATCTCTAAATCTTTTCCCCACTTCCTTTAATAAAATTCCTTTACCTCAAAATGTAGGAATTATAACAAGATAAACACACTCCCATAATTTCTTATTTATTTTATTACTTTTCCCATATTTAATTATTCATATTGTTTTGTATTATTTTCATTATAAATGTTCACTATTTTCTCTCCTTTATGAATTACATTCTCCACCAGATGCTCTCTCTGAGGACTTTGTAATGTAGGAGTTGCTGTGGTTTTACAAAAGTCAGTGTAGGGTAAAAGGAATCTGTTTAGCAAGGGATATTAAACTTAGAAGATTCTGCTTTAATTATAACTCAGTCACAGACTGATATTTTTCAAAAATTTATTTAATTGACATTTCCTGAAATATCCTTCCTACATTTCCTGAAATATCCCTTTCTCAGAGAGTCATCACTGACAAAGAATATATATTTTAAAAAAAAGAGGAACGATAATTCAAAAAACAGTTGTTCAATAGCTCAAAATCATCTCACACTATACAGAATGTCCTTTTTATTTGTACCTCTGAACTTTGAGGAGTACTATAATATTTGGTTGTTTGTTGTCCTTTGTCTTCGAATAGCACCGAAATGATATCACCATTGCAAAGAGAAATTTCAGTGTGTATGACTGTGGCTGTTCAGACCAATATGAGTTTTGAATGATCTACCACAGGTTGGGCACAGATAGCCCGTGGGAATATTTGGGATGGATATCCCAAATTTGCATATCCTGTGTTTACTTTGTGCTTTCTCAATTCTGCTTTGCTCAACGAGCACAGCACCTTTTCTCATGTGGGCATATGCTGTCCTATGTCAGTGTCTTCCATGTTACACAGTCAAATCCAAGGTTCTTGAGAGACCTTGCAAGTGTCCTTGTATCATTTCTTCTGGCCACCATGTGATCGCCTGCCCCATGCAAGTTCTCCATAAAATAGTCTTTTGGCAAGTATACATTAGGCATTCAAATAATGTGGCCAGCCATCAGAGTTGTGCTCTCTGAAGCAAAGTTTGAATATTTGCCAATTCAACTGGAGCGAGGATTTCAGGGTCTGGACCCTTTCCTGCCAGGTAATCCTCAGAATCTTCCAAATTTGACTGCCCAGAGAAGGTCATCAGAATTGTACATCAATTTCATGATGGCATGTTTGCCCAGATCCTGGATAAGAGACAAAGCTTTTGTGCACTCCAAGTCACCAAGGGAGTGAAGCAAGACTGTGTGCTTAATCCCATGCTTTTTAGAATGATGTTCTCAGCCATGTTGACAAATTCTTTTTTTTAATATAAATTTATTTATTTAACTTTTTACATTCATTTTCACAAGATTTTGGATTCAAAATTTTCTCCCCATTTGTCCCCTCCCCCACCCCAGTACACTGAGCATTCTAATTTCCCCTATCACCACTCTGCCCTCTCTTCTATCATCCCTCCCTTCTCTTCTCCCCATCTTCTCTTTTGTCCTGTAGGGCCAGATAACTATCTATTCCCCATTAACTGTACTTCTTATTTCCTAGTAGCAAGAAAAATATTAAACAGTTGATCCTAAAACTTTGAGTTCCAACTTCTCCCCATCACTCCCTCCCCACCCATTCCCTTTGGGAAGACAGGCAATTCAATATAGGCCATATCTGTGTAGTTTTGCAAGTGACTTCCATAATAGTCGTATTGTATAAGACTAACTATATTTCCCTCCATCCTATCCTGCCCATTGTTACTATTCTCTCTTTTGATCCTGTCCCTCTCCAAGAGTGTTGACTTCAAATTGCTCCCCCTCCCATTGTCCTCCCTTCCTTCATCCCCCCCACAGTGCTTATCTCCTTCTCCCCCACTTTCCTGTATTGTAAGATAGGTTTTCATACCAAAATGTGTGTGCATTTTATTCCTTCCTTTAGTCGAATGTGATGAAAGTGAACTTCATCTTTTTTTTTCTCAGCTCTCCTCTTTTTCCCTCCACTAAGAAGTCTCCTGCTTGCCTCTTCTATGAGAGATAATTTACCCCACTCCATTTCACGCAATCTCCTCCCACTACATTTTCTCTCTCACCATTTACCTTCATTTCTTTTAAGATATGATCCCATCCTATTCAATTCACTTTGTGCTCTCTGTCTCTGTGTGTGCATGCATGTGTGTATGTGTGTGTGTGTGCGCACGTGGGTACATGTGTGTGTGCATGTGTGTGTGTGTGTATATGTGTGTGTAGTCCCACCAACTACCCAGATACTGAACAATTTCAGGAGTTACAAATATTGTCTTTCCATATAGGAATGTAAACAGTTCAACTTTGGTAAGACCCTTATGACTTCTCAATGCTGTTTACTTTTTCATGCTTCTTCTCATTCTTGTCTTTGAAAGTCAAATTATCTTTTCAGCTCTGGTCT
>CM053769.1:256785762-256809568 GCA_028658325.1 Potorous gilbertii | reverse complement strand
ATCTTCAGAGATGAAGGTTGGAATCATATTTTCAAAACAACCTTCTTATTTTTTTTCCCCTTTCTGGACATTTTCCCAGCCAGTTACTTGACTTCTGAGAGTCATCTCCACCCCTGACCTAGGTCAGCCCAGCTAGTACTTGGGGTCTGAGATTCAAATGCTGCTCCCCAGCCTCAGGGCTTTTGGCAGCAGGCCTGGCTACTATTCAGGGTAAGATTTAATCAAGTTCTCAGGTGGGGGCCAGGCCGCCTCCCAGGCTCAGTTCCCAGGGGTTTTATGCAGAGACCTTTTGTAATGGAGCTGCTGCTGAGCTCTTGCCTGCTCTGGGAGCCTCTGGCCATGGCTGCCACCACCTCCCAAGGGGGTCCCAGTCCCAGAGACACCCCACTCCCCTCTCAGCCTGTCTCTCTCACTGACCTGTGCGTCTGTGGGTAGAGGGACCTTCGCGGAGCTGGAAATTCCGTCCCTGAAGCATGCTGGGATCTGCTCCTCTCGTTTCCTCTTGGCCAGGGCAGGGGCGGGCTCTGCTCCCGTCCTGGTCGCGATGGACCTTTGGAATCAGTTTTTCAGGGCTCTGTGGAACAGAAATCTCCTTTGCTGTGTTGCTGCGTGGTTTCCACTGTTCCAAAATTTGTTGGGAGTTCTTTTAGAGGAAATCCATGGGCTGTGGGTTCGGACCTAGCATAGGTGAGTCTTTCTACTCCTCCATCTTGGCTCTACCCTGAGAATGGCAATTTGAAAACAACTTTGAGATGTCATCTCACACCCATAAGATTGATTAAAATTAAAGAAGGGGAAAAATATAAATATTGCAGGGAAAATGGAAATATTGGAACACTGGCACACTGTTGTTGAAACCATGAACCCATCTAACCATTTTGCAACATATTCTGTAATTATGCTCCAAATGTTATAAAACTGTTTATATCCTTTGACTCAGTAATATTGTAATTTGGTCTATTTCTCAAAGTGATAAAGGGAAAAATAAAAAGAACCTGTGTCTTCTAAAATATTTATAATCACTCTCTTTGTGGTATCAGAGACCTGGAAATGAGGGGATATCCATTAATTAGCCAATGGTTAAACATGCTGTAATATATGATTGTAATGGAATATTACTGTGCTGTAAGAAATTATAAGCAAGTTGATTTTAGAAATAACATGAAAGGACTTGCATCAAATAAAGAAGAGTAAGATGAGCAGAACCAAGAGCAGGTTGTATACAGTAACAGCAAAATTATTCAAACAATAATTGTAAAAATAGTGCTCTCATGAATGTTTAGAATATTGAAATCAAATGCAATGGGACCTATGAATGAAGACGCTATCCATCTCCAGAGAAAGAATCGATAAACAAAAGCATATATATTATGGTTTCATCGACACACACAAATACGCAGGCATACTCTTATGTATGTATATTTATATATCATATGCACATGTATGAGTGTGTGTGTTTGTGTGCGTGTGTGTGTGTGTTTGTAATGATGGCCAAATATGGTGTGGTGAGAGAGAGAGAGAGTTTAGAACTTCAAATGCAGTAAAATAAATAAATATGAACTTTTTTTTATACAAAAGAGCTCCCATTGTCACAATGATCAGTCATATTCTATAAGACAGGTGATGATATTGCCACTTTCCTGACATGGAGATAATAAACTAATATGTAAAATGAGATATATTTTGGATATGGCCAATATGAGTATTTCTTTACTATAAGAAAGCAAAAAAAAGTGTATTTCTTATAATGACTTCTTTTCTCTTTTTCTAATTCTTCCCCTAAAAGTTCCTCCAGTCATTTAGTAAGTGAGAGTTAATTACTTTTGAAACACATTTCTTACTTAGCTACCTAGAATAGAATGATACTTTGATTATCAAAGGCTATGATAATTGAATATATGCGTGGTAAGTAGAATCACTCAACTTTCCAAAGACCTGAGTATAGAGATGACTGTCATAATAGATTGACATACTGCCTCTGCCACTTACTTTCCTTGTGATCTTGAGGAATTACTTTCTATCTTTTGTCTTCAGTTTATTTTCATCTGCAAAATGACGAGATTGGGATAGATGAGCTACAGCTTCCTTTCAACATCAAATCTATGATTCTCTGAAAAATCAAAAATTTTCCTCAGTTTCATGCAATTTTTTTTCTTCTTCTCTGTTAGTGGCATGATAGAGGAAAAGGGAGCATAGAATAATATAACCAAAACTTTTCTTAGACTTCTTAACCTTTCACTTGACTGAGATACTAATTTAATGGCCACCTATAGAGATTATACATATAAATGGAGGAAATGAATCACATCTATAGTATTAGTGTTGCTAAAGATGAAACTACAGAAGGTTGCTGCTAAATCAAAATATGGCACAAAGTTTTCCTTGGAAAGAAAAATAAAAAAATTAATAGAAACATCCTTATCACGTGTCTACGGATAATAAGAAAAATGTGTCATCTGACATTTGGAGCTCACGTACTGTAGAGTTTAAAAGGTATTGGTAAAGAAAATTAGACAAATGTAACTTATTTATTCGCATGCATTGAAGTGCATAAAGATATAGGAAAACCTTAAGAAGAATTTGGAAACAATGCCCAAATAAATATAACATATTTTCTGCTACTCAAGAAGCAAATACACAGGTAGAATTGAGTGAGGAGGATGACAAATTTTTGGGAAATATTGATAAAAAACTAAGAATTGATGAAGTAAAAAACTCATGGATTGCACAGAAGCCCCAAAATTATGTAGTAAGAGTATGCCTCCCATTTTTTCAGGGAAACTCTAATTGCTTCCTTTATTTTATAAAATATGTATTTTTAGTTTTCAACATTCATTTCCACAAGATTGTGAGTTCCAAATTTTCTCTTCATCTCTCCGCTCCTCAAGGCACCTTGCACTCTGATTACCCTTCCCCCAATTTTCCCTCACTTCTATCACTCCCCTCCTTTCTCTTGTCCCCTTTCCCTCTATTTTCTTGGAGGGCAAGCTAGATTTCTATATCCCAATGCCTGTATATTTCTAATTTGCATATAAAGATATTTTTTTCTTTTCGTTTTTGTGACTTTGAATTCCAACTTCTCTCGCTTCCTTCTTCCCCACCTATCCCCACTGAGAAGGCAAGCAATTCAATATAGATTATACATGTGTGTCTATCCAAAGCACTTCCATAACAGTCATGTTGTCAAAGACTAACTATATTTCCCTCCATCCTATCCTGCCACATTTATTCTATTCTCTCTTTTAACTCTGTCCCTCCTCAAAATGTTCCCTTCTAATTATCCCTCTTTCCATTTTCCCTTCCTTCTATCATCTCCCAGTGCCTACATATCTCCTTCCTCCTACATTCCTGTAGTGTAAAATAAATTTTCCTACCAAATTGTGTGAGCATGTTATACCCTTAAGTTAAATGCAATGAGTGTAAGGTTCACGCTTTCCCTCTCACCTACTTCCTCCTCCCCTCCACTGAAAAAGCTTTATCTTGCATCTTTTTGATAAGAAATAATTTTCTCCATTCTATTTCTTCTTTTCTCCAATATATTCCTCTCTCACACCTTAATTTTATTGTTTCTAGATATCACCCCTTCCTATTTAGCTAACCCTGTGCCCTCTCTCTATATATGTATAATCCCTCCAACTGCACTAAAAATGAGAATAGTCTCAAAAGTTACAATTTTTTTCCTTGTAGGAATGTAAACAGTTCAACTTTAGTAAGTCCTTCATCATTTGTCTTTCCTGTTTACCTTTCCAAGCTTCTCTTGATTCTTGTGTTTGAAAGTCAAATTTTCTTTTTCTTTTTTTTTCAATGTGCAAAAAAACCTTCATTAGCATTTGTCTCACCTGTTACTGAACCTGGTATTCTCAAAACTTAATATGAAGACTTTAAAGAGCTAATAAGTGCAAAACGATGCCAGTATTGGCAATTTATGCTTTCATGAAACTCAACAACTAACAAGCTCCCCCTAAGATGCAGAACCAGATGAAGAGTGGACTCGTTCTGGATGTTGTAGTCAGATAGGGTGAGGCCATCTTCCAGATGCTTGATTGCAAAGATCAGCTTCTGTTGCTCAGGAGGGATGTCCTCTTTTTCCTGGATTTTGGCCTTGACATTCTCTATGGTGTCACTGGGCTCTACCTCTAGGGTGATGGTCTTGCCTGTCAGGGTCTTTTTTTAAATTTTCATTTTTAATACAGTTCATATCACATAAAACAATTCCAAATGGTGGGCAGGTGACACTTCTTTTAAGGCATTTACAACATAGACCACAAATGAATTATTTTAAGCATTAACCAACTGAGACACAAATAATAACTATGTATGCTAATTTCACAAGCCCTTAACCTAATTATTTCCATCCTACTAGGAAGAATTAAAAGAACCTAACTTATTGTTGCTGGGCTAAAATCATAAGCCTAATAGTTTAATTTTAGACTTAACTTCGGATGTTCCCCTACCAACAATCTATAATTTCATAGATCTGGTATTAAGCTTACAAATCTTTTGAGTATGGGAAATTGCAACTAGGAGCAGGGACATTATGGGGAAACAATATCTCCCCAACTTCAGGTCAGTTCCAGGAAGGAGAAGATTGTCAACTTGCATTCAGTCAGGCTTAAAATCTGCCAGGTGTCAGTAGCGAAAGTGAGTCATGAGAATCCTACCTCAGCTCAGGCTGAACAGCTGCTCTCCCACTCTTCCCATGAGATCACCTTTTTCAGTTCATACCAGCATCTCACAGGCTTACTGGCATCATGGATTGGCGTCTCAGACCACCTTTCTTACTATCCATACCTGCAGTTAGACTCAGAAGAACAGTCAGTTAATAGTCCCATAGAAACTAAAAATAGCAAGTTCTACTAACCAGGTTTCAGATATGACGATGATTTCACATTGGCTAAGGAACATCTTTTGAGGCAAGTCTTAAGTGGCTTAAATGCCTTTCTATACATGCTCTAGTTCCTGATTAAATAACAGTCACAAATTCAAATTTACCATTAAAACCTTAACTTTTCCATCAATGTCAAATTTTACCCGAGATTAACTGCCTCTAGGAAACTTAGACTAAAATTCTTTTCCCCAAACTAAAGATATCTCTGATTTAGTCTCAGTAATTAATTCATTCAATTGTTTTCATACTAATTGCTTTTACATCACTTTGCAACATGTCCAATTTTTCTCCCCATCTCTCCCCTCCCCTCATCCCCTAGTACTTTGCATTCTGATTACTCCTTCCCTCAAGGTACCTTCCCTTCTTTCACACTCTGTCCTTCCCTTATGCCCATCTGCTCTCTTTTCTTGTAAGGCAAGATAAATTTTTGTACTCCATTAACTGTGTTTCTTATTTCCTGGTTATATGCAATAATTTCCAACATTCGTTTCTAATACTGTGAATTCCAACTTCTCTTCCCCGCCCCCATCCCCACTGAGAAGGCAAGCAATTCCATTTTGCAAAAGACTTCCGTGATAGAGGTCTAGGTCGTCCCTCTTCAAGCTCTCCAGAATTTCCTCCGTCCCAGAGATCAAAGAGAAGATTCAGGCAAACCCGGAGCCAGGACCAGGTCAGCCTGCAGAGACCAAACCCTTCTCCAACCAGAGAAACCAAGGAGAATGGCACCTGAGGTTCAGAGACCCTCATCTCAGCCCATAAATTACCCTTAAAAAGGAACTCCCAACAAATTCTGGAGCAGTAGAAGCCGCACAGCAATGGAGCAGAGGAGATTTCTGTTCTAGAGAGCCCTGAAAAACTGATTCCAAAGGTCTGTCGTGCACCAGGCTGGAGCTGAGCCTAGCCCTGCCCTGGCTGCAAAGCACAGAGAGGAGCAGATCAGAGCAGGCTTCAGGGATGGAATCTCCAGCAGCCATGAAGGTCCCTCCACCCACAGGCGCTACAGGTCAGTGAGAGAGCCTTCTGGACTGGCCAAGAGGGGAGAGTTGTGTCTCCATAATTCAGGGCCCCTCGGGAGGCAGCAACACAAGCAGTGGGTGGCCAGAGGCTCCCGGAGCATGCAGGAGCTGGGGTCCATTACTGAAGGTCTCTCTGTAAAACCCCTGAAAGAACTGAGCCTGGGAGGCTGCCCTGCCCCCATCTTAGAACCTGAATTTAATCTTACCCTGAATAGCAGCTGGGCTCGCCACTGAAAGCCCTGAAGCTGAGGAGCAGCATTTGAATCTCAGACCACAAGCACTAGCTGGGCAGATCTAGGCGAGGGTGGAAAGAAATCTCAGAAGTCAAGTAACTGGCTGGGAAAATGCCCAGAAAAGGGGAAAAAATAAGACCATAGAAAGTTACTTTCTGGGGGAACAGATATATCCTCATTTCCTTTCTGATGAGAAAGAACAAGGCTTACCATCAGGTAAAGACATAGGAGTCAAGGCCTCTGTATCCCAAATATATGAAATAGATATCCAAGGAACTCAGGCCTTGGAAGAGCTCAAAAAGGATTTTGAGAATCAAGCTAGACAGGTGGAGGAAAAACTGGGAAGAGAAATGAGAGAGATGCAGGAAAAGCATGAAAAACCTTGCAAAAGGAAACCCAAAAAAATGCTGAAGAAAATAGCACCTTGAAAAATAGGCTAACTCAATTGGCAAAAGAGGTTCAAAAAGCCAATGAGGAGAAGAATGCTTTCAAAAGCAGAATTAGTCATGTGGAAAAAGAGGTTAAAACCTCACTGAAGACAATAGTTCTCTCAAAATTAGAATGGAACAGATGGAGGCCAATGACTTTCTGAGAAACCAAGAAATCACAAAACACAACAAAAGAATGAAATAATGGAAGAGAATGTGAAATATCTCATTGGAAAAACCACTGACCTGAGAAATAGATACAGGAGAGAAAATTTAAAAATTATGGGACTATTCGAAAGCCATGATCAAAAAAAGAGCCTAGACGTCATCCTTCATGAGATTATCAAGGAAAACTGTCCTGATATTCTAGAACCAGAGGGAAAAATAAGTATTCAAGGAATCCAGGGATCACCACCTGAAAGATATCCAAAAAGAGAACCTCCTAGGAACATTGTGGCCAAATTTCAGAGTTCCCAGGTCAAGGAGAAAATATTGCAAGCAGCTAGAAAGAAATAATTCCAGTATTGTGGAAATACAATCAGGAGAACACAAGATCTAGCAGCTTCTACATTAAGGGATCGAAGGGTGTAGAATAAGATATTCCAGAAGTCAAAGGAACTAGGACTAAAACCAAAACTCACCAACCCAGCAAACCTGAGTATAATACTTCAGGGGAAAATATGGTCTTTCAATGAAATAGAATACTTTCAAGTATTCTTGATGAAAAGACCAGGGCTGAAAAGAAAATTCGACTTTCAAACACAAGAATGAGAAGAAGCATGAAAAAGTAAACAGCAAGTAGAATTCATAAGGGACTTACAAAAGTTGAACTGTTTACATTCCTCCACTCCGTTGCTGCGCAGCTTCCACTGCTCCAGAATTTGTTGGGAGTTCTTTTTACAGGAAATTCATGGACTGTGGGTTCGGAGCTAGCATATGTGAACCTTTCTATTCCGCCAACTTAGGTCCTCCTCCCCCAAATATTTTCTTGAGGAATGAATTGCAAAGTGTTGGGCAAGGTAAATATCAAATGGTACCTTAAAAATAGATAAATAACTTATTGCAATTTAATGAATAAGAAGTGACTTAATAGTGACATAGTATTATTTTTAGATCAGCAGTTAGTTAAATCAGACCACTAAGGTATTACTGAAATGAATAAAATTCATAAAAGACTAAGAGAACTGACAGCAAAAACTATGAAAACACAAGTAGTGTGCAATTAAAACAATCCCATTCTCACTTAAACAAGGGATTGATGATGAAACTGGAATGTTAGTAAAAGTAATAGCATGAACATTGACAAATAATTTCACTATGAAGTTTAACAAGTAATGATCAGTCTTCAAATTAATTAATGGAAGGAGATTAAAAACTTTCATATTAGCAAATTTTGATTTTCTGTCCAAGAGGAGAGAGTATATACCAGGGAAAATAATGGTACAAAATCTATACTTTTCCACAATATACTGTGAATATAAAGGTAGAAAATTATGTATAGGGCCACCAAATGAAATGGAGAGAAGCACTGAAATCTCAAAACCTCTTTAAGGAAAACTTACAAAGAAGCCAACAAAATCAATTTGAGAACATTAAAGGACAAAAGTCTGAAGTAAACCCCCCAAAATTAAAAAAATTAAAAACATCTGCAAATCCTTGTTTTTTTTAATTACAAAAAAATTACCCACTGAATAGTTGCAATAACATCATGGTCCATGATAGGCTAAGCAGAGACAGAAATGAGGCTAAAATTGCAATGATCACTATGGAATGAAAGAGAGAAAGAATGAGAGTGAGACAGAGGTATTGAAAAAGAGAGACAGAGAGAGGCAGAGACAGAGACACACAGAGAGTCACAGAGACAGATAAATAAAAAGAGACAGAGACAGAGATAGAGAGACAGGGACAGACCAAGGAGAAAGGCAATAGATTGATAATGACAATTAGTACAAATGAATAATGAGTTTAGCTAAAGACAAAAGGAGAGTAGAAAACCCTAACTGGTTTTTGGAAAATTTAGGAAAGCTTATTTAATGACAATTTCTCCCAGATAAAAAGTTGATTTTATTTATTTTTTTGTTTTCTTTTCCATTTTTTATTTATTATTGTTTTCAGTGTTCAAAAATCACTTCCGTATGACTTAGATTTTTTCCCCTCTCTCCTTCCTCCTTCCAGTTGGCATACAATTTTATATAGGTTCTACATACACATTCCTACTAAATGCATTTTCACCTTAGTCATGATACATAGAAGAATTAAAATGAATTAGAGGAATCACAAAGCAAACCAAAAGGTAACACAAAAGTAAATGATCTGGTACACTCCACAATCTAATTCCATAGTTCTTTCTCTGGATGTGGCAGGCATTTTGCCTTAAGAGACCATTGGGAATATTATAACTCCTTGCATTGCAATGAAGTTCTAAGTCTACAGAAAAAAACCCTCAAACACTTTGGTTGCTGCTGTGTTTAAAGTTCTGGTTCTACTCCTTTTGCTCAGCATGAGTTCATACAAGTCTTTTCAGGGTTCTCTGAAGTCTTCTTGTTCATCATTTCTTATAGTACAACAACAATCCATTACATTCATATACCACAACTTATTTAGCCATTCCCTAACTGATGAGCATCCTCTCACAGAGTGTTGCTGCAAATATTTTTGTGTATGTGGGAGGACTCTTTTCCATTTTTGTGATCTCTTGAGGGTCAAAGGGCATGCATATTTTTGTAACCCTTTGGGCACAGTTTCAATTTGCTCTCCAGAACAGCTGGATCAGCTCACAGCTCCACTAACAATGAATTAATGTTCCAACTCTCCCACATCTTCTCCAACATGTATCAATTTCCTGTTTTGTCATGTTAGCGAATCTGAAAGGTGTGTTGTGGTATCTCAGAGTTGTTTGGATTTTGATCTCTCTAATGGATAGCGATTTAGAGCATTTTTTCTTATGACTATAGTTAGTTTTGATTTCTTCCTCTGAAAACTGCTTGTTTACAACTTTTGACCACTTATCAATTAGGAAATGACTTGTATTGTTGTACATTTGACTCAGTTCCCTGTATATTTTAGAAATGGGGCCTTTATCACTGACACTAGCTGTAACAGTTCTTTCCCTTTTTCTGTTTCCCTCCTGATGTTGGATGCACTGGGTTTGTTTGTACAAAAAATTTTCAATTTAATGTAATCAAAATGATCCATTTTGTGTTTCACAATGCTTTTATATCTCTTGTTTAGTCAAATATTATTCCCTTCTCCATAAATCTGATAAATACACTATTCTTTCCTCCATTAATTTGTTTATAATATCAATATCTATATCTAGATCATGTAACTATTTGGACTTTATTCTTGTGCATGGTGTCAGGCATTGGTCTATGCCTAGTTCCACAGTACTGTTATCCAATTTTCCCAGCAATTTTTGTCGAAAAGTGAGTTCTTATCTCAGAACCTGGGGTCCTTGGGTTTATCAGACAGTAGATTACTTTTTCATTGCCTACTGGGTCTTGAGTTCCTAGTCTATTCCACTTACCTACACTTCTGTTTCTTTGCCAGTACCAAGGGGTTTTGATAATTGCAGGTTTATAATAAAGTTTAAGATCTAGTAGAGCTAGGCCACCTTCCCTAGCATTTCTTTTCAATATTCCCCTTGATATTTTGGACCTTTTGTTCTTCCAGATGAATAATGAATAAATCAATGAATTTCGATACTATTTTTTCTAGCTCTATAAAATAATTATCTGATAGTTTGATTATTACGACACTGAATAAGTAAATTAATTTAGGTAGAATTGTCATTTTTATTATATTGGCTCAGCCCACCCACAAACAGCTGATGTTTTTCCACCTACTTAGAATTGACCTTATTTGTGTGAAAAGTGTTTGGTAATTGTGTTTATATAATCCCTAGCTTTATTTTGGCAGGTAGACTCTCAAATATTTTATAGTGTCTACTGTAGCTTTAAATGAATTTCTCTTTCTATCTCTTGCTGTTGGGCTTGTTTCTAATACATAGAAATGCAGAAGATTTGTGTGGTTTTTATTTTGTAACCTGAAAACTTGCCAAAGTTGTTTATTATGGAAAGGAGTTTTTTACTTGATTCTCTGGGATTCTCTAAGTATACAATAATATCATCTGCAAAGAGTGATAACTTAGTTTCTTCTTTGTCTATTCTAATTCCTTCGATTTGCTTTTTTTCTTTTATTGTTACAGCTATCATTTCTAGTATCATCTTGAATAATACTAGGGATAATGGACATCCTTGTTTCACCCCTGCTCTTATTGGAAATACATCTAGCTTATATCCATTGCATACAATACTTGCTGAAGGTTTTAAGTAGGTACTGATCATTATTTTATGGCAAGTTCCATTTATTCCTATGCTCTCCAGTGTTTTAAATAGGAATGGGTGTTATTTTTTGTCAGAAGCCTTTTCTCCATCTATTGAGATAATCATGTTGTTTCTGTTAGTTTTGTTGTTGATATGATCAATAATACCAATAGTTTTCCTAATATTGAAGCATCCCGATATTCCTGGTATAAATCCTGCCTGATAATAATGTTCCTGCATTCTTTTTGCTAAAAATCTTATTTAAAATTTTTACATCTAGATTTCATTAAATCAAGTAGTCTATAATTTTCTTTCTCTGTTTTGTATTTTCCTGGTTTTGATATCAAAACCGTAGTTGTATCATAAAAAGAATTTGAGAATTTTCATTCTTTCCCAATTTTCCTAATTTGTCTTAGTATTAGAATTAACTGTTGTTTAAATATTTGATAGAATTCACTTGTAAATCCATCTGGGCCTGCATACTTTTTCCTAGGAAATTCATTGATTGGTTGTTCAATTTATTTTTCTGAGATGGGGTTATTTAAATATTCAAATTCCTCTTCTTTTAGTCTGGGCAATTTGTAGCTTTTAAAATCATTATCCATCTCGTTTAGACAGTCTAATTTGTGGGCAGACAGTTTGGCAAAGCAATTATTTATTATTGTTGTAATTTCCTCCTCACCGGACGTGAGTTCATCCTTTTCATTTTTTATATTGGTATTTTGGATTTCTACATTCTTTTTTAAATCAAATTTGTTTTTCATAAAAGCAACTTCTAGTTTTATTTATATTTTCAATAGTTTTCTTAATTTCAATTTTATCCATCTCACCTTTGGTTTTCAGTATTTCCTATTTGGTATTTACTTGGGGATTTTCAATTTGTTCTTTTTTGAGCTTCTTCAATGCATGTCCAATTTATTGATCTCCTCTTTCTCTATTTTATTCCTGTAGGTACTCAAAGACATAAAACTTCCCCTAAGAACTTCTTTCACAGTGTCTCATAAAATTTGGTATATTATCTCTTTATTGTCATTGTCTTGAATGAATTTTTGGTTGTTTATATAATTTTTTGTTTAATCCACTAATTCCTTAGAATTAGATTGTTTTGTTTTCAATTAGTTTTTGATTTATGTTTTCATGTCCTTTGATTATACATAAGTTTTATTGCATTATTACCTGAGAAGGATATATTGACTATCTCTGCCTTTTTGCACTGGCTTGTGAGGTTTTTATTGCCTAGTACATGGTCAAATTTTGTATATGTGTCATATACTGCTAAGAAAAAAAAGGTGTATGCCTTTCTATCCCCATTCAATTTTCTCCAGAGATCTATCATACCTACCTTATCTAGAGTTCTCTCTACCTCCTTAACTGCTTTTTTGTTAATTTTGAGGGTAGATTTTATCAAGTTCAGAGAGCAGGAGGTTGAAGTCCCCCACTAGTATAATATTGCTATATCTTTATTCTTGTAACTCTTTTAACTTCTCTAAGAATCTAGATGCTATACTACTTGGAATATATATGTTTAGTAATGAAATTGCTTCGTTGTCTATGATGCCTTTTAGCAGGCTATAGTTTCCTTCCTTATCTCTTTTGACTAGATCTATTTCTGATTTTGCTTTCACTGAGATTACAATTGCTACCTCTGCTTTTTTTACATCAGCTGAAACACAATAAATTCTCCTCCAACCTTTTACTTTCACCCTATATGTATATCTCCCCCTTTCAAATGTGTTTCTTGTAAACAACATATTGTTGGATTATAGTTTTTAATCCATTCTGCTCTCGGTCTTCGTTTTATGGGAGAGTTCATCCCATTCACATTCACAGTTATGATTACTATTTCTGTCTTTACATCCATCCATTTGCCCCTTGTTTTTGCTTTTACTTCTCCCTTCTCCTTTTCTCCTACCCAATAGAGTTTTAGTTTTAGACCACTGCCTCCCCCAGCCTTCCCTCCCTTCTTTCATTATTTCTTCCCTCCCTTCCCCTTTCTTTATCCCTTCCCCTCCTATTGCCTGTAGAGCTAATTGTATTTCTATACTTAAATGAGTTTGTTGTAGCCTCCTTGAATCCAATCAGATGAGAGTACCTCTCAAAGAATACTCATCTCCCTCCGCCTTTCCCTTTACTGTAATATATTTTTATGCCTCTTCCTGTGACGGAATTTATTTTTTTCTGACTCTTCCTTTTCATATCTCCCATTTCAATCCCTTCACACCCTTAAATCACATTTGTTATCACCACATCATTTAATTTATACCCATTCACTCTATCTATGTATATCCCTTTTACTTTTCATAATAAATATGCTGTTCTCAAGATTAACAATTATCATCTTCCCATATAAGAATGTGAACACTTTGCCCATATTGTGTAACAAGTTTTTTTTCTCCCTTTTTTATGTAACTCCTGAAACCTGTGTTTGAAGATCAAATTTTCTGTTGAATTTTGTCCTTTTCATCAAGAATTTCTGGAAATTTTCATTGAAAGTCCATCTCCTTGCCTGAAATATTATGCTCAACTTTGCTGGGTAATTAATTCTTGGTGGTTGTCCCAGCTCCTTTGTCTTAAGGAATATTGTATTCCAATTCCTTTGAATTTTTATTGTATGAGCTGCCATTTCCTGTGTGATACCTGCAGTATTTTTCCTTCACTTGATAGTTCTGGAATTTGGCAATGATATCCCTTGGTGTTTTTAGTTTGGGGTTCCTTTCAGAGGGTGAACAATAGATTCTTTTGATGAATATTTTGTCCTCTGGATCTAGGAATTCTGGGCAATTTTCCTTGATGATTTCTTGGATGACAGTGTTCAGGATTTTTTTTTTTAATCACGGCTTTCTGGTAGCCCAATAATCTTTAGATTTTCTCTCCTGGTTTTTCCAATTAGATATTTTACATTTTCTTCTATCTTTTCATTCTTGAAATTCTGTTTGCCTGATTCTTGGTGTGTTATAGATTCATTAGATTCTGCTTGCTATACTGTTTTTTTATCAAAGTGTTTTCTTCAGTTAACTTTTGCACCTCCTTTTCATCTGTCAAATTGTTCCTTAAATGGAGTTACTTTCACCAGTTAGATTTTGTATTTCCTTTGCCATTTGTCCAATTTTCCTTTTGAAGGAGGTGTTCTCTTCAGTGAATCTTTTTTTCAAGTTTTTAAAATAATTGGTTAATTTTTTTCTATTTCTCTAATTTGGGTTTTAAAATCCTTCCAGAGCTCTTCCAAAAAGTCTCTTTGTTCTTGTGACCAGTTCATATTCCCTTCTGACGTTTCAGATGAGAATACAGTATCAACGCTGACTTTTTTCATATTTGTGTTTTGATTTTGTCAACATAGAGAAATCTGTGTTTTTTTCTTTTATGCTTTGCTTTTTACTCATGATAATAACCCTTTTCCTGGTGTTTAAAGTAGATTTTTTGTGTTTGTGGCAAAGGGAGCTCTGTCTCACAGTTCTAGTGCCTAAAACTTGAGGGTTTTTGTGTTGTGGCATGGTTCTTTCAGCTAGAAATTAAATGCTGCAGTTTCTCTTGTGTTGCGATGGCTGGTGTTTGAAAGCTAGTTATGTCTTTTTTGACGTATGTTTCCCTGCAGTTACCCTGGAGGCAACTCCATAAGTGTGTGGAGGGGTAATCTGGATACTGGAGGCTCCTCTGCTGGGATAGATAATAGGTAAGCTCAGCTTTCTTCGCTAGTGTCTTCCCAATTCCACTGGGGTGCTGAGGCACACCTGCAGTCCTGATGCTGGCAGTTGCTGACTTCATCCCACTAGGGTTCACACTCTTCACTCGGTTTGTAGAGGTGGGACTGTCTGGGACTGCTCTGATCCTGAACTGATTGCCTTTGGTCACAGCAAGAGGATCCCTCTTTAGTGATCTTTCTAGCCTGCTGTGCTGAGAGTCTGTTTACCCCTTCTGCTGCTCCCACTGTTTCAGGGTTTTTTCTGGGGGAAATAGTCTCTGGGATTGTCAAGGTCTACAAGGGGAGGAAGATAGCCGTTACCCATCACTCCTCTATCTTAGCTTCTGGAACCAGAATAAAAAGTTCATTTTAAAATCAATATTATGCTGGTATTGTTGCATAATTGCAAGAGACTGAACAACACGGTTTCTAAAGAATTAAAACAAGTATCAAAAGACAAAGGAAAGGCACATGTCAGGGGTGAGCAGGTTGCATGAGGAATTGTAAAGAAGTACCAGAGACAAGGATTTCAGCCAAACTGTAAGATTTATTTTAAAGGTGAATATGTTACCTCACCAGAGTAACAGCAATAGGCTTTCCATTTATTTTATTCCTATTTCTACTTCAAATTTTGGCTAGATGAGAGTTATGAAGTTAGACTAAATGTTTATTGACTATAATATCTTTACTTGTGAAATATATTTGCAGATCACTCTACGTATCTCTGTCCCTCTCACTGGATCACTCTTTGTTTCTGTGTCTTCATTTCTCTGTGTCTATCTCTGCTTCTCCTCCCCACCATTTCTCCCTTCCCTGTGGTGTCAGATTTAGCTGGGCTCACTGGATCTGGATAGATCTGGACTAAGTTATTTACATTTTTAATTCCCTTAGACAATTTCCTAAGATTTTAAGTTTTATGGAAGACAGAGATTAGGTAAATCAGCATTAGTAGTAGTTAGTTCATCTAGGGTTTCATATATGTATAAAATAACAGGAGTAGTTTTTAAAAAAAATATATACAAGAATATGCACATATTTATATTTTGATTCTTTTTTTATTGTATCTGTTTTTTCATTTGTTTTATTCTGCATTTATTGATGTTTATTATGTGGGGGGATATACTAAGGAAAGTTTCTAAGGCAAAAAATCCTACATTCTGTTCTCATATTGTATTTCTTCTCAACCTCACTTTGGTTCCATGCAAATTGAGATACATACTTGTGGTACATAACTGCCAAGGTAGCGGTCAGAATAAAATGAGACAACACTTATATATGGTGGATTTTCAAATATTTAAGCACTGTATAAAGATCATCTACTATTATAACTTATATCCAGTCTTACTTGAATGCTTTTTTTGTTGGACTGGATTAGAGTTGTTGAAAATGACTAATACACATTTAAGTGTATAGTAAAGTCTCTCCATGGTTCTCTTCATAGGTGAATAAATATGAAACAGCAAGTCACAAACCAAAGGAATCAGAATTAGTGTCAGAGAAAAAGATAAGAAGAAGTTGAATGAAACCCCTTTTCCAAGACCCAGTCATAGGTGTTTACTTTAGTAGACTGCAGATAGCACTGAACTTAATGTAATTTGACCTGGGATGAAATCACTGCTTGATCCTCACAGCCTTGGACACAGCATTAAACTGTTTAATGGAAAGGAATGAACTAGATCACCTCTGACGTTTAGGCTCCAAAGTTGTGATTCTGAAATCTGGTGTTTAATCATTAAATGTGTGTTGTACTTTGTCTAATTAGAAACCAACAATTAGGAATGATCAAGGGACAGAATATGCTTGCATTTAGTTTTGGAGAAAGAGACTAATAACAGTGAACAAATTTTATGGATTAAAGAAAAGCAGCAACAATGCAGGAACTTTTCAGGTATTTCTTGGTGTTGGTCACTTTCCTCAATTCTTGTACCTTATACAATTTACTCCGAAGTATTCTCTCATAAAAATTCATGCTTATATTGAAGGCTATAAGACATCCCAAAACTCAATAATCAAAGAAAGATTCATAAATATTCATTACCACTGCTCAGACAGGAGAATGTTAGAAGCATTTTCAGGAAAGAGATAGTAAAGGCATTTCCTTCACTTTCCATTACTTAAAATAATACATATAAATACTCATATAAATTCTTTCTCTACTGGAATAGTTGAGTCACCACTTAGTTTATGGAGATTTTTCCCCTGCATTTCATCCCTAAGTGAATTTCCTTTTAGACAGAGGACTGTGTTTATCATGGGACTGTGAGGTTTCCACAGAACGTTGAGTATTCTTATCAATGTAATTTTCACTGTTTGACAGTACATTGTATGAACTCTTCAATACTCCTTAAGTGCTAGGTTGACATGATAACAACTTGTTTAAATTAAAGAAGGTAAAAAGCAGGGACAAATCAAAGAGGAAAAATAGAGTTACATGAGGTAACTTCTCTGTGGCATAGCAAAAAAACAAAACAAAAGAAAACATCAGTATTGGTTTTATGATTAGACTATTCCAGGTGGTAGCTTCTTTTACCCACATGAAATGAATAAAAAAGTCATTTTAAAATGGCTACCTATGGCTAAAACAACTTGTTTTTAAAGGCAAAACATAACCTACTCGCCCTCCTGGCTGCTACATCAGTTGCTTTTCTGAACCAAAGATCTGACACAAAACATTCACTCTTTGTGGTACATTATGCAATACTGAATGATAAAGAATCTTTGAATAAAATACAACAGCTACTCAGCATAAATAAAATATTTGGAATTTGAGTACTACTGACTCTATGTATGCTATGGAAGTTCAAGGAGGATGACCAATAAAGAAGGAAGATGAAAAATCTCATAGTTATCTCAACAGGTTTTTCTGACACATGTAGAACCTCTTTTCTTATGTAAACTTTGGCCAATTCTCTCATTTTATGATTTGCATTCCCCCCTTCCCACATGTTCCATCTCCATCCATGTTTCCTGCTGTTGAATATCAGCTAAAGCAGAGAGTAAGCCCTCTGTTTGCTTTCCAAAATGTACTGCTAAATACGTTTTTATTCACAGTCCACTTTCTATATTTATTTTCTAGGCAGAGTGATGATAATAAAACAATTTTCTTTCCTTCCCTCCACCTAGGGAGCTACTAAAGTGGAAGTAATTCATCAGAGCGAAAATGGCATGACAGTTCCTGCCTACCTTCCCCATTGCTGTTGACAGCACCACCATTTTACTAGTCCCAGAGACCCAGAGTCTAGGTATCATAATTATCTCTCTCCTTTTCATACCCAATCCTTGGGTCTCAATCTGTTTCACCAGTGAGTCATATGCCAATTAGACATAACAGACCTTCGCCTACATTGACCGTCATTCCTATCCATTCCCATTGCTACTATCTTCATGATATCTTAGGAAAAATATCTTCCTTTCCATGTTGGCCTTCTTGACTTTTGTCTTGTGCACATGCAATTTATCTTAAATAGTCTGTCAAAATCATCTATGCCCTGACACTTCAATCACACAGTTTCTTTTTTCAATGTTTATTTACTGTTAGTTTTCATCATTCATTTACATAAAATTTTGAGTTCCAAATTTTCTCCCCATAGCTCCCCTCCCCCACCCCAAAACGCTGTGTATTATGATTACACCTTTCCCCTATCTGCCCTACCTCCTACCACACCCCTCCCCTTGTTTCCATTTTCTCTCTTTTCTTGCAGGTCAAGATAGATATTTTTATCCCTTTAGCTGTGTTTCTTATTTCCCAGTTACATGCAAAAACAATTCTCTACATTCTTTCCTTAATCTTTGAGTTCCAACTTCTCTCCCTTCCTCCCTACTCACTCATTTCCACTGAGAAGGCAAGTAATTCAATACAGGCTATATATATGCGTAGCTTTGCAAAATGCTTCCATAATAGTCATGCTGTGTAAGACTAACTATACTTTCCTCCATCCTACCCTGCCTCTTTTGTCCTTGTCCCTCCCCAAAAGTGTTTACTTCTAATTACTCTCTCCTTCCATTTGTCATCTCTTCTATCATACTCCCCATACTACTTGTTCCCTTCTCCTCTACTTTCCTGTAGTGTAAGATAGATGTTTGTACCAAATGAAGTGTGCATGTTAGTGCCTCTTTAAGACAAATGTGATAAGAGTAAACTTCACTTTTTCACTCTCAGCTCCCCTCTTTTATCCTCTATTGAAAATGCTTTATCTTGTCTCTTTTATATGAAATAATTTGTGCCATTCCATTTCTCCCTTTCTCCTCCCAAATTATTCCTCTATTACTCCTTAATTTTGTTTTTTATATTATCCCTTCCTAGTTAACTCACCCTGTGCTCTCTGTCTATACGTGTGTGTGTGTGTGTGTGTGTGTGTGTCTGTGTGTGATCCCTCCACTACACAAATACTGAGAAAACTTTCAAGAATTACAAATATTATCTTCCTATGTAGGAATGCAAACAGTTCAACTTTATTAAGTACCTTATGATATCTCTTTCCTATTTACATTGTTGTGCTTCTCTTGATTCCTGTGTTTGAAAGTCAAACTTCCTATTCAGCTCTGATCTTTTCATCAAGATACTTGAAAGTCCGGTCTTTCATTGGATGACCATTTTTTCCCTTGAAGTGCTATACTCAGTTTCTCTGGGTAGGTGATTCTTGGTTTTAATCCTAGCTCCTTTCAATTCTGGAATAACGTATTTCAAGACCTTCCTTCCCTTAATGTAGAAGCTGCTAGATCTTGCATTATCCTGATTGGATCTCCACAATACTCTAATTATTTCTTTCTAGCTACTTGCAATATTTTCTCCTTGACCTGGAAACTCTGGAATTTGGCCACAATGTTCCTAGGAGTTTATTTTTTTCTGGATAATTTTTCAGAAGGTTATTGATGAATTCTTTCCATATTTACTTTGCCCTCTGGTTTTATAAAATCAAGGCAGAGTTCCTTAATAATATCATGAAAGATGATGGCTAGGTTCTCTTTTGATCATGGCTGTCAGGTAATCCCATATCTTTTAAATTGCTTCTCCTGCATCTATTTTCCAGATCAGTTGTTTTTCCAATGAGATAGTTCATATTGCCTTCTATTTATTCATTCTTTTGGTTTTGTTTTGTAATTTTTTAGTTTCTCTTGAAGTCATTCTAATTTTTAAAAACTATTTTCCTTAGTCAGTTTTTGCACCTCCTTTTCATTTGACTTATTCTGATGCTGAAAGCATTCTTTTCCTTATTGACTTTTTGGACCTCTTTTGCCAGTTGAGTTAGGCTATTTTTAAAGCTGTTATTTTCTTCAGCATTTTTTTGTCTCCTTTAGCAAGCTGTTGACTTGCTTTTCTTGATTTTCTTGCATCGCTCTCATTTCTCTTCCCAATTTTTCCTCCACCTCTCTTACTTGATTTTCCAAATCTTTTTGAGCTCTTCCATGGCCTGAGACCATTGTATATTTATTTTGGAGATTTTTGGATTCAGAGGCCTTGAATTTAGTTTATTGTAGAGGAATCCTGATGTTTGTTTTCCACCTGAAGTTCATCTGATAGCGATGATAAATAAAGGTGAATATCTTGGAATGTGTCCTTTTCAATGTAAAATACAATAGCTTTGGGCCTGGATTTGTAAACAGTTAATATCAATATATCAATGTCCATCAAAAGATACTGGAATTGTTAAACTCCTTGATAGTTACATAAATATTGAGGTAATGGGACAAAGATAGAATTGGCAAGGAGGCACAGGGACACAAAGAACTTTGGGAGGCATTCAGTAGCATTACGACCTGTTATAAGATTTGGTATAAAATAAAATGAAAGAGGAAAACATTTACACACTCAAATAAGTTATAGACAGAATTTTCCTTGGACTTTTTCCATTCATCTTTTAGTCAGTTAAACTAAGGATTATAAAGAGAGGCATAGGCTTTGTCATAGTCTGCAGACACATATGAATGAAGTTTACAAAGTGTTGCCATGATACGAAAAACACATCACTAAGCTTGGCATTTAAAGATATTCATAATCTGTTTCCAGCCTATATGTTCAGACTTACTGTATATTGAAGCAGTTCAGTATTCTACAATTCAGTTATATTAACTTGCTTTCTAATTCCCATATTCAACATTGAATGTCCTATCTCTCTGACTTTTCATAGTGTCCCCCATTCTTGGATTGCTCATAATCCTCAATTCCCATTCTTGGAATATCTTCAGTTTTCAAATATTAGTTGTTTAGACTTGTTTTTGCTTCAAATTAGTGTTAACATGACAGGTTTCTATGTCATATCACATAATAGAATACAAGTGCTTGAAATGAAAGGACTATAATTTTTGATATTTATTTTGTTTGAGTAACTATAGCACCTCACATGATTCTTCATACAAAATTCATAAATACCTGAGTACATTACTATTGAATATTTCATCAGTGAATTCAATACAATTTAAAATGAATTTATTTCATTGACACAATATGTTAATTTAATCTGCCTAATGGCAGACAGCATAAATAAATGAAAAAAAATTGAAGAAAGAGGGATGGAAGAGAGAAAAAGAAAATGGGAGTGAGAGAGAGAGAGAGAGAGAGAGAGAGAGAGAGAGAGAGAGAGATTATTAAGCATAACTGCAATCTGGCACCAGCAGAGTGCTTAGAGTTAGGGATACAAATATAAGCAAACAAAATAGTCCCTGTCCTCAAGGAATTCATAGAGAAAATGTAGAATGACACCATTTTTTGCACCAATTTTTGGGAAGTAACCTGGAAACTTGGTCTAGGACAAGGTATATCTAAAGCTCAAATATTAGACCCCAAGTCCCCAGGGGCAAAGTCTAGGTTTCCAGAGGAAAGAACTCCAGTGTGTAGTCGCATGGCTTAGAAATATACTAAAAGCAAATGGAAATATCATTCTTGGCAAAATAAGATGAAAGTTCATAATTCTGTATAGAAATACTTATAGTAAAAAGAAAGTTGAGGAAGATGAGAGCATTAACACCTAGCAGGGGTAGGTGAGGGCATCAAGGATGACTTCACAGATTAAGTAGTACATTAGAAAAGTTATGTTTTCTCCACTCTATCATCTGCCTTCATCTCTATATTAATCAGTCCTCTATCTTTCTAATCTATCATTTTATATAGCTACTTAATTACTTCTTCTTCTTGTTAATTTTACTGGGAAGGGCTCATTATCTAACATGCCCTAATCCTTACCTGAGTTGCTTAATAGTCTGACAAATCAAAAATTAGAAGGATGAGGAAACTTGAACCATCAAATTTAGGTTCCTCATTCCATGTTATCTAAAGGTGATTCTAGGTTCCCCTTAATAAATATGAAGTTGGTGTTTTTGTGTCCAAAAGGGAACGTAAATGAACAATGGATACAAGGTTTCTAATCCTAAGAAAAAAATCATTTCTCATTCAGCAATACCCCTTCAATGCAAAAGCATTTGCAATGTTCATTGTAAAACATAGATAGAAATATAGACAAATAGATAAATGATAGATGAAGATAGACAGATAGACAGACAGAAAGATAGATAGATGATAGATAAAACATATAACCACGTGGTTGCTTTGTGTTGCAAAACCAAAGATTGCCAGATTCAGACCTCCAATGCTTAGTTAAGTAGCTATTCAATTTGGGAATTTTCCCTACAATTAACATCATGGCATGTACATTCAGCTGCTCTTCTCACTGTAATCCAAAGTCACATATAAAAAGGTAGTAGGCAGGAGACCTAAAGGAAGTATAGATCATTGACATTTTTTCCATGAGAAAGAATAAGTATTATACTCAGAATCTAATCAATATTCTGCATCCGAAAGTATATTCCTGGTAACACTACTCGCCAAAACTTTAGATAAATGCATACCTAATCAAGACGTTGTCATCTGTTTGATAAATCTATCTCAATAGAATAAGATTGAAAAAATACTTAATATGCTTTGAGTCCTTTGTGAAATTGCATTTTATCAGAATACATAAAGCAGTAGCCTTTCTACTGAGTCTTAAATGAAGGCATATCATAATCTAATTACCTGAAATTCCTAAATGGAAAAATGATGATGCAAAAATAATAACCTAACCCCTGATTACAAAATATAATGAATGAATGACGTTCCAAAGCACTATGTTTACAAGTTATTCCTTTGGTTGAGCCAAATGTAAAATGTTGTGATGCCAAAGGATATTTTGGTGGCCAAATATGTAACTTGTACTACATTTTGTGCAGTAAATTATAATAGTGTTTCCCACTTAGATTAAACATCTTCTCCTGTCTCTAATTAAGAGAACACCATTGTAGCTGTTTCACTGATTGGAAGATGATCAAAATCTTGACTCTGGAAAGTATTGTAATTAATGGGGATTTTCTATTAGATTCTTGAAATATAGATGTAGGAAAAGGTATATATCAGGCTGCTAGCTCAAGCATTAAACAATCATTTCATTATAAAACACACTGTAAGGTCTAAATGAAAAGCAAATCATTCAGATGCTTAAAGTCAGCATCCTATTAAGTGGAACATTCCTAATAATTAAATATTTTCACAATA
Organism: Potorous gilbertii; assembly: GCA_028658325.1. Lineage (NCBI taxonomy): Eukaryota > Metazoa > Chordata > Mammalia > Diprotodontia > Potoroidae > Potorous > Potorous gilbertii. Next base: position 256,786,475 of record CM053769.1, on the reverse strand, counting down.
TAATTTACATATCGTGTTACATTGAAAACAAAGATTAAATGACCCACATAAGAATGATCTAAACATCTTCTTATTAAGATTTTAAACACTGAACAATGAACTAGCTTTCCTTTTATGAAGAGGAGGAAGAGTTGGAAGCCTTGTTTTTTCTCTCTTCTCTAGGAAAACATTTGTAGGTCCATTTTACTCGAATAGAAAAAAAAAATGTATAGAGACCAGTAAGGAAATGAGGCATAATACTAACCTGATACAAAAACAATGCAGTCATTAAGTGTTCTGTATTTGTATGCATCATAGTGAATTCTACAGTAGAATTAACCTCTTTTCACAAAAATAAAATTTTTTAGTACCATATTGAATAATAGTGGTGATAGTGGGCATCCTTGTTTCACCCCTGACCTTATTGGAAATGCATCTAGCTTCTCCCCATTGCATATAATGCTTGCTGAAGGTTTTAGGTAGATACTGCTTATTATTTTATGGAAAGTTCCCTTTATTCCTATGTTCTCCAGTGTTTTTATTTTGTCGTTGTATTTTGTCGAAAGCATTTTCTGCATCTATTGAGATAATCATGTGGTTTTTGTTAGTTTTGTTGTTGATATGATCAATAATGCTAATAGTTTTCCTAATATTGAACCAGCCCTGCATTCCTGGTATGAAACCTACCTGATCATAATGTATTATTCTCTTGATAAGATGCTGTATTCGTTTTG
>CM053769.1:256698593-256785262 GCA_028658325.1 Potorous gilbertii | reverse complement strand
AATAACTTTGGATTTGATTGTACAACATGGGATAATTTGACCAGGACTCCTCAGCATGTTGGGCCCATAGCAGAGAAGGTACTGTGTTCTAATGAGCAAAGCAGAATTGAGACAGCTCAAAGGAAATGCAGGATGTGAAAATTTAGAATATTCATCCCAAATGTTCACATGGACTATTTGTGCCTGACCTGTGGTAGAGGATTCTAAGCTCATTTTGGTCTGATCAGCCAGTCAGATACATTGAAACTTGATTCTAGCATAGTGATGTCATTGTGGTCCTTTTCAAGAATGAACAACAACATTCAACCAACTCCAATACAAGGATTTTTAATTTTAATTTACTAGGGGCTTTGAGGTCATTCATTATGAGTTCTTCTGCTTTCTTTCTCTTCAATTCTAAACCCCTTGGCATCTTTCCTATTCTTTACTACTTTCCTCCAGCCACAAACCCCTATACATGTATTTTAAATCATATCCAGGCCTGTTGATAATACCTGGAATCTTATCCACCACCCCCATTTAATCTTCAGTCTCTCCTTCCACATTGGTTACTTCCTAAATGCCTTCAAATATTTTCAAATCTCTACAATCCATAATATAAAACAAAGTTTTTACTAGATTCTGTCAGACTATCACCATGCATCACTCCTCCATTTTCCCATCAGACTCCTAGAAAAAGTTCTCTATACTCAGCACTTCTACTTCTCTCATCATTTACTCTTCAACCTTTTACATCTAGTTTTGAATATCATCACATAAAGGAGGTTGCTGCCTTCGATTTGCTAATTATATCCTAGCTACAAATTTGATAATCTTTTCTAAGTTATCAGTTTTAACCTCATGCGCTCCACCCTTAGATTTAATTATCATCTCTATTCAAATGACTAACAAATGCACATAATTAGTCTAAGTCTCTGTCTTGAGGTTCATTTCTGCATTACCCACTCACTGCTTGTTGAAAATTTCAAACTAGATGTCATAGAGATGCCTCAAGTTCAGCTATCCAAAACAGAGATAATCTTTGCACATGAACTGATTAATTTACCAAGCTTTCTTAATTTTTGAAATGATTAGTATTCTTCCAGTGTCTCTTGTATGTGACCTTAGTATCATCTTTAAATTCCCTCTCTTCTTCAACCTCTCTATTTAATAAATTGCCAAATCTTACTGTTTCTATCTGTACTAACTTTCTTTCAGTCAAACTTTCCTCTCTATGTACATGACTATATTTCTGAATTTCATCACCTATTATCTAAACTATTTCAACAGTTTCCCTGCCTCTTCTCCTCGTTACAATCAAGCTACCTCTTCCTATTTGCTGAAATGATGTCACTACTTGATTCAATAAATTGTACAGGTACTCTATTATCTCTAGGATAAGATATTAACTTCTCTGACTTTGAAAGTCTTTCATAATATAGATACAACCTATTCTCTCAGTCTTTTTAGACATCATTCCCCTCCCTGAATTTTATTTTATAACCTACTCTCTATTCCTCAATAGCATGATACTCTGTCATTTTTTTTCTTTGGTTGACTCTCTCCTTTGCCTAGAATAGAATATCTTCTCATTTCTCAACTTCCTTCGAAATACAGCCCAAGCATTACCTTCAACACAAAACGTTTCTACATTCTTCTACTATTAGTGCCACCTCAATATATATCTTATATGTATTCTATATACACTTATATAAGTAGGTGTTATCCCCAGTCAAATAAATAAGAATTTATTAAGTGGTTACTATGTTATATGGTGTGCTGTGAGGTGGCACGGTAGATAGAATGCTGAGCCTGAACTCTCAAGGAGACCTGAGTTCAAATTCAGACTCAGATATTTACTAGCTGCATGACCCTGAGTAAGTCACTTAACTGCATTTGCCTCAGTTTCCTATTCTATAAAATGAGCTGAAGAAGGAAATGACAAATCCCTTTACTATCTTTGCCAAGAAATCCCTAAACGGGGTCATGAAGAGTCAGACACAATAGAAACGATTGAATAAGAACAATATCACATGGTGCTCAGTTCTGAGAACACAACTACAGCCAGAAAGAAAGAGAGTCCCTATTTTTGAGGAACTTACACTCTCCTGAGAAAAGACCAAGTGCAAAATGAAGCAAAAAAGCCAGAAATATGGGTAGGGAGAATTTAGAAAAATGTCACAAAAACCTTCAGAAGCTACCACTAGAATGGAACATAAAATATTCATGAGGCATTTAAAGTCTTCCATAATCTGTTCTGAATCTCCTTTTCTAGCTTTATTAAACATTACTCTTCTTCATGAAATATATGTCCAATTACACCATGCTGCTTGGTATTTTCTAATTTCAACAATTCATGTCCTTTCTCTTTTTGTTAACACAGGCAATCTACAATTTATGTAATTCATTCCTTAATCAACTTTGGCTCTACAACTCCTTATATTTTTTCAAAGCACAACACAGTTGTCTTCTCCTGAAGTTGATATTCTTTCCTTTTTTCAAAATTTTTTTTACTAACTTTCTGTCTAATATTCTATTTGGCTAGCAGAATTTGCACTTAACATGAAAATTTTTATTTAGAAGTAAGAATTTGCATTTTGTGTAGCTGAAACAAGTTAGAAGCATCACCATTAAAAGTCAGGCTGCTTATTTTCATTGCTGCTTTATCTTTAGTTTTATAAATGCTTATTCTAGTAATAGGACCAAAAAAACCAGAAATTAAAACAATAAATATTGATGAAGAAGAGGCAAAACATAATTATTTCTAGCAATCATCAGCTCTATTTGAAAATTCCAAAGATGCAACAAAATTGTAATTGTAGAAATTGATTTAGAAAATTAATCAAACACATATACAAAAACTCAGTAGTATTTCTTTGTATTACTAATAAAACTGAGGAAAAACTAAAAGAGGTAAAAATATCTGCAAAAATGAAAAAAATATAATAAATTCTTATTTCACAAGAAACATGTGAGACAAGTGTTTTTTTTTTCCTTCTTTCTCAAAGAAGATCAAAATGACAACAGAAGCGAAGAGTCAAAGACAAGGTGTTCAAATGTGACTGATCAGAACAATAAGAGCACAGAAAGCTCTACCACAGGTCAAACACAAATGGTTCACATGAACATCTGGAATGGAGGTGTCTCTAAATTTGTGTATCTCACATTTCTTTTGAGCTCCTGCAGTTCTGTTTTGTTTATAGAGCACAGTGCCTTCATTGATGAGGCTATACCAAATGGGGCAATCCTTTGCCTTTGCCTCTTACGTTACATAATAGATCCTCAAATTCTTTATTGTTGTATTCCAAGAATAAAATTATGCTAATAGAAATAAACAAATAATTCGATAATCAGAGAGAAGTTTTCTTGTTCAATTCAATAGAGCAAAAATAGTAATATTATCCAAAATAGTTATAGCATTAAAGCAACATAAATCAAAATGCCAGTGAGGAGTTTAACAGAATTAGATAAAATAGTAAAAAAAAGTAAACAAAAGGAAAATAAATTCAAGGAAAATCAAAATGTTATCTAGCTATACAAAATTGTATATCCTGTTCATACTATAAAATACAACTTATCAAAACTATATTGCATGATATTAAGAGTTAAGATGGATCAGTTGAGAACACTAGAAAATATAGAATTAGAAACAAGTCTCGTATAAAACTGCTATGTGATTCATTCAATAATAGGAAGTATTGGGGCAAGTAGCTCTATATAATAAAAATTGTTGGGAAAATACTACATAGTGATGTGGAAAAAATTAAATTTCATCCACATATCAAATTGTATTTTAAAATTCATTCTGAGAGGATCAGTGATTTTTCTTCATTTAAAATTATTTTTAAAATTAGAAGAAATTGAATGTATATATTATTATTTGGGAAAGGAAAGGGATCCTTATATTTGATGAGAAAAAATGAGGGAGGGATTAAATGAGAATATATAGAGCCCTTGTGTAACAACTGTAAAAAAAATGCATCCAAAAAGTATGAAATGAAATATCATTAATGAGGCTTTCTTTTGTAATAAAGTGTGTGTGGTTTTTACAGTGTCTTTTGCAAATTCAAGACATCTGGGAAACTTTGCATTGTGTAAGAACTCTCCATTTGGAAATAACATAGTAGTTTCCATGATACTGATAAACACTTCTGGTCAATGAATGTCTTCTTAATTTTATCCCTCTTTTGGTGCTGATCACCACAGCAAACTTGAAAATACTATGTCAGTGGTTCATTCTCTCAAGGATATCATCATAAATAAGAATGTGAAAGATGTTTTAGTAGGAGAATCATTGATGGTTTTGCTCTACATCATGAATGGTATTTTAGTATTTTTCCAACTCACCTATAAATTAAAAGTATGAAGGAATCACATTTCCCCAATCATATATTAATATACAATCTATCATAAAAATGTCTTCAAAATTTTTATTCTGCTCATTTTTTCATGAAGAATAGCCCTTAAACCTGCAGATACAATGGTAATAATGTTATAAAGTGAGGGGAGTTGACCATGACTTAATATTCAATGCTGTCTTCTGAGTAATTCATTTTGGCATTAATTTCATCAATGTTCATTTGCAGTCATCTATAATCACTTTGAGTTATCTGAATTTCAAAATTATATCACCACTAGATTTCTTCCCTATGCATTTTGTCAGGTCTAGCTTCTCTTTGCAATATCAATTTCTTAAGTGAAACCTCCTATGGTGACTACATCAGGCACAGAAGTTTTAGAATTCAAATATGGTGGTGTCTTTTTCTTTTTCATTCAAAATTAAAATAAATGACTATAGAAAGACTGGCAAATCAATTGCTGCCTTTAATATCTGTGTGTTTTCTAAATGAATATGGGATCATAAATGTTGAAGGGACTTCTGAGGCCATCCAGTTTAGCCCTTTTATTTTGCAGATGAGGAAATTGACATCTAGGGCAGTAAAGTTATTTTCCTATAGTCAAAAAATATTTATAAGCAGACCCAAGATTCAAATTCAGGTAATTTAACCTAAAATCCCATGTGATCTCTATAACATTTGTTAGATTTGTGTGCATTAATAAAATGTAGAAATCCTATTTTACATAATGGTTTATTTATTCTTTTGGGGGCAATTTGTGTTTGAAGATTAGGTACAACTTAAATGAATGATGTGTTTAGTTCATAGATAAGTGCTGTCTACAAGAAGGTACTGGAAGTTTAAGAATAATTTATATAATTTATATCATATTTTATATTTACATTATATTCTTTATATTTGGGAGGTGAGCTTTATATACAAATATGCACATGCTCATATATCTATTTATAAGTTAATATATTGATACATACACATAATTATATAATTATAATATATTAATTTATATTGTTTAATATTCCTGAGAATTACCTTTAGAAAAAAAATCTTTTTACTCCATATTTAGTAATATAAATACTCAGAACTACTTTTTCTTATGACATGAAAACAATGTGGTATGAATGGCTGGGGTTATGAGGGTACTAGTCTTGCATTTTATTTTCTCTGTAAGAGTTTTTCTAATTATGTTAATGTGATGATGCTGCAATAGAATTTCTATTTTCACATCCTTTAGAAATTCCTAGATTTGGTCAAATGCAGGAAAAATGATTTTCCAAAAAGAAAAAATGTAACCATGAAATCACCTAGTACTTTGCTATTTCATGTGCAAAGATCTAACATCAATGATTTTCCCCTCATTTTTATTTTTAATGAATACACAACTTTATATTGATCTAAACATATCCCATTTATGTATACTCCTCCATTTTCAGACAGCATTATAGTAAAAATACACCCCAGTGTCAGTGATTTAAGTACTTAACTCAAACACATACTATCTTATAATAAAATACACACAAAAATAGCAGAATCTCCTGTGAAATATATATTGTTAATTTTTATGTCACCCTTCAAACATCACTACCAGCAGACTAATAGGGCTTCTTTTAAGAATTTAAGAATATGATAAAGGTATTGTGCTTGGAATCATGCAATCTATTCCTCCCTCCCCCAGTGGTTGTCCTTCTCCATTAGTGTGTTTGATGTTTGATAAATTATTTGATCTCTTTTTGTCTCAGTTTCCTCTCTATATAGGAGTGATAGCAAAATCTGATCTATCAGTTATATTGTTATGTATATAAATTGAAAAAATATATGACATTTTTGTAAAATAAGAGGTACTATATAAATTTAAGGCCTAGGTTCATGTGAAAATTAGTGGCTGTAAAAATTGTCATAAGGTTAGAAAGACTTGAGGTCAAGTCTCACTTCTGATATATAAGGTGCTTGTGATCCTAAGTTATTTGAATTTTTCCGTGCTCCAGAAATATTTGCAAGAGTATAATTTGCAGAAAAGGTGCCAAGAAGTTCTCCCAGAAGTTCCCCATATTTATAGAATCCCAAGTTTGTCTTCTAAATATCAATTCTGTGAAATTAAAAGGTATGAAGACAATATGGGAACAACTAACACTTCACAATTTTTTCTAATTTACATTTTCTACCCCATAAACAATTATTTAAAAAAAATTTCTGGCTACTTTTGGTCACCATTAAATTCAAGTATATTTACATTTTCAAATTGAGCTTTATGCTAACATTTAGTTCACTGATTCTGCAATTTGTCCATTAAAGTAATAAATCAAAAAGATGCTTTCAAGTGGTTATACCTCTTAGCAATGTGGAATGCTTTAGAGGAATAATTAGATTTGAAAAGAATCCTATAATAGATATTCAAAAGTAATAATTGTTTTCTATTGTGGTCATTGATTAATTTTTGGTTTTGTCATCATTTTAAGTATCAGAAATTATTTTCTCTCAAGTAATTAGTATGCATATGGTGGGCCATCATTTGAAGAGTGGAATCTATAAAATCAGTTAATAAATAAGAATTTTTTTAAAAAAGTACTTCTTTTTGTCCATGGCACTGTATCTAGCAGCAGGAATTGAAAGACAAAAATTAAAATCTCCTTCCTTTATGGAACTTATATTCTTTTGATGAATACAACATGTAAGTAGAAATAGTAGAAATGGGTTAGGACTCACTGTAGGGCTTATTTAGCCTAAGAAAGTCAAAAGCAAGAGGTAGTTTTCTCTGTTGATTGTGAGAAGAACCTTGTCACTAACAGTTATAGTTGCCTTCATTTTGAGAGGTCAAATGACTTGTCCAGGGACACACAGTAAGAATGTGTCAGAGATGGCCCATATGTAATCCATATCAAATTATTTGTTCTTTTCAGTGTGGAGGAAGGGGAGAGAGGAAGGAAGAAAATTTAAAACTCAAAATTTTTTTAAAAAAAGAATATTAAATTTTTTTGCATGCAATTGGAAAAAAATAAAATATTTTTAAAATTAAAAAGAATAGAGCAGAGACTGGACTTTGATCCAGGTTGTTCTTACTTTAAAGCCAATCCTCCATCCACTACCATTATGCTTCTTCTCAATGGATATTACATTCAGTATAATGGTAAAAGTCAGGTATCTCAATATTATGTTTTCAGTAAAACTCAGATTCAGTTAGGTTTAAAAAAATTTGTGGCACAGTCAGAATTTTCCTTCTAATAATCTTTCTTCTGATTGTAAGAGTAGTGTCTAAGATTGTTTTGATTTGGAGGAGTCTAACATCTGATTTACTTGTCAACAAACTTTCATTTCAGTCAACATACCAAAACATATTCATCAATTTCTTTCATTCTTGTGAACAATGGTATCAATAAAGGTGAGATTTTCACCTCACCATCAAGAATCCTTAAAATACAGAATAGACCTCCATTGGGTCAGGTCATAATACCCTAAAAATGGGCAGCACAGGAATAGAAAATTTAATGACACTGTGAAATAGGATTCAATTAACAAAACACAATTCTTTGAATGGTTGAAGCCTAAACAAATTGTCAGTAAATACAACTCAGATTTGTAGTATTCTGAAAAAATTTGTAGTATGTGTATAAATAAAAATAAACAGCACTAGATGGGGCAACATTTACATCTCAGAAATCCTCAATTGTAACACCTATATCTTATAGATTTCAAAAGCCTTTGTCTTATTAGTACCATGGCCAGCAGTCTGCTGGATAGTGTGGCTGAAGACTACTGGAATTCTCTCATTTCTGTTTGATCAGAAATGTGATTGTAAACTTAATTGTGTAAATCTTGCAAGATCCCAAAGTGCATGAAGAGTTCCTTCTTTGACTATTTCTAGTCACTTAACAATTAAAGCATTTGGACAATGTTTTACTTCTTAAATACCAGAATTTAACAACAAATGCACTCTAAGTTGTTTTTGAAGATGTTTGGCTACACATGGTATTTCCTTAGAGACAGAATGACACATAACCTAATTCTTCAGGTACATTCCCCAGAATGACTACTTAATAGCTCTTAATCACTTACATGACTTCTTCTATGTATGTGCATATAAAATATTATCACCAGCAACCAATATTTCCTATTCTGTTAAGTTTTACAGAATTTTCAAGAGGCTCAAAAGTGTGTAGTATACCATCAATTTCTTTGTCTTTCTTTGAGATATTAGGTTTGACTGTGCACAGTCTGAGATTTTTCTATGTAATCCTGCTACTTCTCCAAATAAGTAGAATAAAGACAATAGAAATCAGTAGGTAATAATTTTGTATTCAACCTATCATAAAATGTGTTCTGGTGTGGGGAGGAATAAATCCAGTCAGATTTCCCTATATCATTACATTTAAAAAAAATTCAAATAAATATAGAGCATTAGTATTGATTAATTTCCTTTACTATTTCAGTATCTGGTATCAGAGATCAATGGGAGGGTAGTATTAATAGTATTGTGTTCATCCTTTGTTGCCGAAGAAGACCATGCCATCAGAGGAATGATGACATGACTTGCACTTGACTTTGTTTTGAGTGAGGGAGGGCTGTGCAGGTCACCAGCCTCACTTCTCCTCCAGAGCCATCTGAATCCAGTGACCAGATATTCATCAGGATGACTGGAGATGAGTATTAATAGTAATCACAGTAACAAAGGCAATAATCATAGTCATATTAGCAGGACGAGGAGGAAGAAGAGGAGGAGGAGTAATGACAGCTAAGTGGAGCAGTAGATAGACTCCTTAGCAAGAATCACAAACAACTGAATTCAAATTCATCCTTAGGCAAATACTAGTCATTTGACCCTGGAAAAGTCATTTAACCTCTGCCTGCCTCAATTTCTTTATCTGTAAAGTGGTGATTATTATAACAATAACACCTATGTTACAGGGTTGTTTAAGGATCAAATAAAATAATTGCAAAGCACTTAGCACAGTGGTCAGAATATAATAAGTATATCTATATATGTAAATATGTATAGTATTTATATAGCACTAAGATTTTAAAGTGCTTTAAAATATTATCTTCATTTTAATGACAAAATCATTTTGTAAGTATTAGTACACTCATTTTATAGGTGATGAAACTCATCACCTATAAAGAGGTTAAGTGACTTGTCTAGTCACTTAAGAGCTAAGGTCTAAGACTGGGTTACATAACTAGTAAATGTCTGAGGTTAAATTGGAGTTTAAGTCTTCCTAACTTCCACTTCAGTGCTCTAGCCACTGTACCATCTACCTGCTTAGGGCAATGAGACTTGAGGAGCTAACCTGACCAGAAAACACAAGAGAGAATGAAAAAAAAAGGCTTATTTGAACAGACATGACTTCATGGTAAATAATTAATTCTATCATCTGGTTGACTTGTACACTACTGTGTACGTGATGAAACTAATAACAATAAAATATTAATATTTATATAATATTTACATAGTTACAAATTATTTTTTCTTCCAACAACTCTGAAAGTATAATTTATTTCTTGTAGAAATCAATCTGATATCATTATGTTATTAGGGAAGGCAAGGGGATCTCCATGAATTTCCCATTCCATGAAATTCCCAATCACTTTCATAGGAGTTATTATTTTGTAACCCTGTACTTGAAGGTTATTTTTTTAAACTCAAGAGTACAAAATAAAACATAATTGGGTTCATAATATTCTTCTAGTTTATGTAGATATTTATATTCTAGTTCTTTTCCTTTTTAGCTATTGCTCCCAATTTTCTGTACTCTTAAAAGCTAGAAATCAATCAGGAAGCATAAGTCAGTGCCTACTACATATCAGGCAACATGACAGTCAGTGAGGTTACAAAGATAAATGAATCTTTGCCTTCAAGTACCTTTCACTCGAGTTGGTTAATATGTTTGTTCTACTCATAATGCGAATATATTCTCATTCCCACTGTTTTTCTGAGATAAATAATGACTTCATGCTTTTCTTCTGTAAATTGCTTAAAGTTATTTTTAAATCCTCTTATTTTCTATTATGTCAGATACACATATGACTTCATTTTTTATATTTTAAACAAAGCAATTGGAATCTAGCAGGTTTTTAATCTATAACTATGGGATCTTTTATTTCTTACTTTACCTGTAGCCTTCTGCAACTTATCTAGGTTCCAATTCAAGTCAAATACTCTGTCTAAGCCCTGTCCCTCCACAAAAATTGCCTTATGCTTTTTTTGATTTCATCTTTTTGTTTGTTGATATATGCCCTCATATCTGGAAATTCCATTCTTGGTTTCCAATTTTTGAATTTTTTGAATAAAAAAATTGGAGACAGGCTTACAGGGAAATGAAACACAAATTGAAAGTCAACAATCTATATAGGCTTTATAATGGTAGTTGTGTTCACTTTTACCTCTTTTACCCCTGATACTTTTGATTAATCCAGAGTTCAACAAACCCAGAACTTGACACATAGTCTTTTATTTGAAATTTAGTTTTGTTTTTTCATTATGGTGTTAAGAATCACCAATAGACACAAACCTTGATATTAAAGAACACCAAGTATAGTGTATATGAACCCAATTATCATTTTAATATATTATTTGCTTTTAAATTTGTTTTAAATACAAAGAGTTAAAAACATCTGATAGCTCTTCTACTCTACTTCTTTTCTTTCTTGTTCATTTTAGTGATACTTATTTATCTTTGCCTTTTTTCCTTTCTTCATCTCTACATATTTCCCTTCCTCCCTTCTTTCCCTTCATTTTTCCCTTTTTGTCTTCTTTTTTATTTACTTCTTTTCATTTTTGCTTTCTTCCTTCCTTCCTTTTTTCCATCCTTCACTTTCACTGGCCTGCAACTCACTTACCCTGAATAGAAGTTACCTTTTGTAAGAAATAGTAAGCATATTGTGAAAGAAGAATCAGAACAAAGTGGAAAAACAAGAAAAAAAGTGAAAATACTATGCTTTGACCTTTATTCATACTGCATAGTTCTTTCTCTGACTGTGGGCAAGACAATTCCAAAAGACTAATGAAGGAAAATGCTCCCACAAGTTCCCGATGAAGAAACTAAAGCTATCTGCAGTCATGTGGGGGAAAAAAGATGATCTAAGTCACTATTGATTAGAGAAATGCAAATTAAAATAACTCTGAGGTACCAAGTCATGCCTATCAGATTGACTAATATGATAGAAAAGGAAAATTGAAAATGTTGGAGAGAATGTGGAAAAACTCAAACAATGATGCAATGTTGATGGATTTGTGAATTCATCCAACCATTCTGAAGAGTAATTGCAACTATGCCCAAAGAGTTATAAAACTGTGAATACCCTTTGATTCCTACCAAACCACTATTGGGTCTGTATCCCAAAAAGATCATAACAAGATGAAAGGCTCCATATTTACAAAAATACTTACAACTACCCTTTTAGTGGTGGCAAAGAATTGGAATTTGAGGGGATGCCCTTCAATTGTGGAAGGGCTGAAAAACTTGTCATTGGTCTGATCAGTCAGAGTCAGATACACTGAAACTTAACTTTATCATGGTGATATCATTTCAGTCGTCTTCGAAAATGAAGGACAACAATCACATAAATGTAATAGAAACTAATGATGAACAAATGGGTTTCAGAAAAACCTGGAAATATATACATTCAGTGAGCAGAACCAGGACAATATTGTACTCCACTTAAGTAACATTGCATGATGATCAGACATTCAAATATCAAGGAGCTATAGTCAGGATCACCAGGACCTTGCAGCTTCTAACTTAAAACATCAAAGGAATTAGAAAATGATATTCTGTGAAGCAAAGGAGCTGGGACTACAACCAAGGATCAATTACCCAGCAAAGTTCAGCATAACATTTCAGGCAAGGAGATGGACATTCAACAAAACAAGGGATTTCCAGATCTTCCTGACAAAAAAGCCAGAACTCAATAGAAAATTTGATCTTCAAATGCAGGTCTCAAGAGAGACATAAACAGGTAAATAGGGAAAAAGAAAAACTTGTTACTCAATTTGGGCAAACTATTTACCTCCTATAAGGAGGTAACCATTGACCCAGCAATATCACTTCTAGGACTGTATTCCCCAGACATCATAAAAATGGGAAAGGGGCCTACATGCACAAAAAATATTTATAGCAGGACTCTTTGTGGTGGCCAAAAACTAGAAATAAAGGGGATGCCCATCAACTGAGGAATGGCTGAATAAATTATGGTATATGAATGTAATGGAATACTATTGTGCTGTAAGAAATGATGAACAGGAAGACTTCAGAGAGGCATGGAAAGATTTATATGATCTGATGCTGAGTGAAAGTAGCAGAACCAGGAGAATTTTGTGTACAACAATGACCACAGTGTGTGAGAGTTTTTTTTCTGGTAGACATGGAACCTCATTGCAATGCAAGGACTTAAAAAAAATTCCCAATGATATTTTATAGCAAAATGCCTTCCACATTCAGTGAAAGAACTAAGCAGTTCAATCGCAGAATGAAACAGATCATTTTCTTTTGTGTTACATTTTAGTTTGTTATATAGTTTCTTCAATTCATTTTAATTCTTCTGCACAATATGACTATAGTGAAAATATATTTAATAGGAATGTATGTGTAGAACCGATATAAAATTGTATGCCATCTGGGAGGAGGGGGAAGACGGGGGAGGGAGGGGAAAAATCTGAGGTATATGGTGGTGATTGTAGAACACTAAAATAAATAAAATTAATACTAAAAAATTAATAATTTCTTCATCGTAAAATTGCCTGTTCAAATAATTTGATGATTTATCAATTGGAGAATGACTGGTATGCTTATAAATTTGAGTCAACTCTCTATATATTTTAGAAATGAGACCTTTATCAGAAAACAATATTTTTCAGATTTCTACTTTTCTTCTAATATTTGTCACATTGGTTTTGTTTGAGCAAAATCTTTTTAATTTAATGAAATCAAAATTGTCAATTTTTGCATTTTATAATGTTCTCCAACACTCCTTTGTTCATAAAATTTTCCCTTCTTCATAGATCTGACAAGAAAACTATCTATTGCTTTCCTAATTTGCTTGTGGCTTCACCCTTTATGTCTAGATCATGTATCATGTTGACCTTAACTAGATATCAGGTGTGAGATGCTGGTCTATGCCTAGTTTCTGCCATATTATTTTCCAGTTTCCCCAGTAGATTTTGTCAAATAATGAGTGCTTATCTCAGAATCTGGAGTTGTGGGATTTATCAAACAGTAGATTATTATGTTCGTTGACTACTGTGTTTTGTGTACCTTACCTATTCCATAGACCCACCACTATTTTAAACATTATTTTAAAAATAATACTAAATTCTTCTTGTTGCTGCAAACTCTTTCCAATGAAAAGGCAAGCAATATTATGATAATTATATATGTAAACTCATGAGAAACATTTTTTTATATTAGCCATGATGCAAAGAGGCAAGAAAAATCAACAAAAAAGGAAACACATAATTCAATTTGCTATGTTATCTATTTACATAAATTTTCCCATTTTTTATGTAAGCAATTAATAAAGAACAATAATGTCCCATTAAAATCATGCATCCCAATTTGTTCAACTCTTCAAATAATTGAAGGTTATCCACTTTTTTTCAGGTTACTTACTTTAAAAAATTAATTATATTACAAATTTCTTTAGGTCCTTTTTGTCTTTGATTTCCTGTGAAGGTACATGATGAGTAATAGAATAATTTGATCAAATGTCCATGTAAAATTTATTGACTTTGGGGATATAGTTATAAATTGTTTTTCACAGCTCAACTATTAGTGGTTTATTTTGCTTGTTCTATTACATCCTGTTTTCCTATTTTCTCATCTTTGCCAGGGTAATGAGTGTGAAGAAGGAAGGAGGAAGGCAGGAATGAAGGAACAAAGGAATGAAGGAAGGAAGGAAATGTTTAGTAAGCACCTATGCACTCCAAATTTTCCATGCCACACTGAGGCTTAAGAGCTATCTGAAAACCTTTCAAGGTATTGATGAAGTTGGAAATCCTATAAAAAACTTCTACTCAAATAGAAGTCTGAATGAGAATTCCTTCTGTATCATATATTATATGTGGTTATCAGTTTTTTCTTGAAGGACTCTCATAAGGGGAAGTCCACTCCATTACAAGATCACTATTCATTTAGATAGCTCTCAATATTAAGGAGCATTTATTTCTTTCAATATAAATTTATCACTTTGGAAAACCTGCCCATTGTTCCTAATTTTACTCACCAGGACTTAAAAGAATATATTCAATTTTTCTTCCATGACAAATCACAGCTCTTTGAATGCATTAAAACTGCTATTATTTGAATTGAATTTGAAAATCATTTAATAAATATTATTATATATGATTTTCATATTATATATGATATTCATATTATATATAAATAAGTCCCCTAGGTACAGGGGAGGCAAAGGGAAATGAAGTAGTATCTGTTCTGTTAATGATCTACTAGATGTAGTAGGTAATAACAAGTATAAAGGTAAGAATAAAGTCTGAGAGGAAACATCTAGCAGGAAAGTGACAAGACACAATTCAAATTTCATATTGAGCCTGCTCATTTTGTTTCTTCTCCAGGCTAATCAAATACCATTGCTTCAATATTTCTTCATGGACATTCATAACAAAAATAGTATGAAAGAAATCATCATATATTTTGATATAATATGGATAAGCTATAAAATATTTCTGGGATGAATTAAGTAACTGTAAAAAAGGTAATTTTTTATGAAATCATTCTACCTCTTCACTTTTTATAATCATTGCCAATATATATGTACATATATACAATAACACAATTTTTTGTTGTTGCTTGATGTTCTTTATTTCCAGTCATGTCTAATTCTTCATGACATAATTTGACATTTTCTTGGCAAAGATATTGAGTGTTTGGTCATTTCCTTCTCTAGTTCGTTTTAAAGGATACCTGAGGCTAACAAGGTTAGGCGACTTGTCCAGGATCACACAGCTAGTGTCTGAGACCAGATCAGAAAAATGGGAGATGAGTTTCTGACTTCAGGCCTGTGACCGTACCCATTGCTCCATAAACATACATACATACATGTGTATCTTATACACATGTTGATATACAAATAAAAAGTATACATATACATATATCTACACCTTGTATATATATATATATATATATATATATATATGTATACACACATATATACATACATCTTATATGTGTGTATATATATATATATATATATATATGTATGTATTCATTTACCATCTCTTTAAGAAATGAATTCTGGAATTTTGCGAGGTTTCCAGATTACACAAATAACCATGGTATGCAAGAGACTCCTAAATTATACACTGCATGAGTGTTTAGTAACCTCTTTTATCTAAACTTTCCTTCTGATTGATTGCTGAGCACAGTTTTCTGAATAGAATATTAGTAAATAAGGGGTACTGACTGGACATGCATCTTTTTTCTTTCATAAAAGAAACTGGTTAAGGAAACTTCCTCTGACAGTGCAGGTCATTTTCTTTTCTGCAATTTATATTCCTTGAGATTTCCCTAGAACCTGAGAGGTTAAATGACTTTTGTTCAGTCATGGAACCAGTATGTATGTATCAGAAGTGATAGTTGAATCCAGGCCTACCTGGCTTGCAGTCCAGCTCTTTATACATTGTGCCACCCTACTTCACTGTTCCATAAAGGTTTCTTGAATGGAATGCAACACCTCATTTATCCAGGAATCTGAATTCTCCAAAACTTTCAAGTATCAATCAATATAGATTTTGAATCTTAGTTCTATCCACAATAGCACATCTATACAATCCTCTTCTGTAACATTGTTCTATAGACATTTGGTGTCAGCAAGAGAGGCCCCATCTCATGCCCCAACCCTACTATTTAATTTGTAATTCTAAACATCTTCTGTTTCTTAAACTACTTCTGCTCTTCCCAGAGATATCCATATTCATAAAAATGCTTGTTAGTTTGACAGTTAAATTGTGATATATGAAACTTCACATCATTATCCAGATGTGATCTCTCTAGTCCATCCTTCAAGACTCAGTTAAAAATTTGTCCTCCTGAAATTTTTAGTACTCACAACTGAGTGGCTTTTCCCTCACCTTATTTCACCAAATTATTTTAGTAGTAATCTTCTGGTTTGTATTATGATTATGACAATACTTATTTTGAAAGCCTTCTGGGTTTAAAACATCTTTGAGGTCAACAATCAAACCTTCTGCAACCTTCATGCCACTCCAATGTCCAGCACAGTGTGCTGTGCTTACAATGCACTTAATAAGTATTTTATAGTTCGTTTAATATTGACCCCAGGTTCCACCAATTAGTAATGACCAATTTATTCAAATATGTTCACATTTTACAGAGCATCTTTCTAAAGTGAAATTTGACACATAGGAGTAGGATTCACAGCACTTTTAATCTTGAAAGACTTGGAACACAACATCCATTTTACTTTGTTGAAATATCCCATTTGTTGAAATAAAATCCTGCATTGTGATGAGATTTACTAATTCCCTATAGGTTACTCAATTCATTAAGGTAAATTGAAAATGTAAGCAAACAAGCAATCAAAGGAGTTCCCGATTCTCTGTGATGGAGTGGGAATCCAAATCTGCCGCTAAAGAGAAGGAATGTCTTTTAATAAATGAAAACTAAGCATCAGGCTTATAAGACAAGGTAGAGCTGGCAATATCTGTGAAATCATTCTGTCAGACCATGGGAAAGTTGAAAGGGAAGAAGACCTAAAGGATAAGATATCCCAACTAACAAGGAAGCAATGAATCACAAATGCATTCTAGAACAAAAAGCCAACATGGGCCTGGTCCCTGAGAGCCAAGATATGAAGCAGAACATTTAATCTAATCCCGAAAACCTGAACCTTATTTCATGATAGAAACTTATCTTTATAAAAAACATAGTAGTGTAACAAGACAAGAGAAAATCAGGGGCTGGGCTATATGAAAAAGTTGTGTACAACAAATCGTAAGCTTCAAATAAGCAACTAATTTTTTTTCTCAGTAGCCCACTAGTCTGTGTTTAAGGAGTTGCTGTGTATTTGGTCCTATTAATGTGATCTTCCCTTCATTCCCCTCCTACCTGCTTGATCATTTTGTCAGATTCTCATCTAGTTTATGTCCTAGCAAGCTCTGTCCTAGGCTATCTCTCTCTATGCCGTCTCTCTTAGTCATCTTACCAGCTTCCATCTTTTCTTTCATAAAAGAAACTTGTTAAGGAAACTTCCTCTCATGGTGCAGATCATTATCCTTTCCGCAATTTATACTCCTTGAGATTTCCCTAGACACTGAGAGATTAAAAGACTTTTGTCCAGACTCATGGAACCACTGTATATCAGAAGTGATAGTTGAATCCAAGTCTGCCTTAAACTAACATCTCTATGCAGATGACTCTCAGATTTGTTTATTCAGTCTTTCCTCTCTCTACTGATTTCTTGTCTCATATCTCCTCCAACTGCCTATTTAATGTCTCAAACTAGATGTTCCATACATCTTAAATTATGTCCAAAACTGAGCCTAAAATTTTTTCTCCCAATGCCTCTTCTCTTACTAATTTCACTTACTGTTGAAAGCACCATTATTCCCACCATCTCCTTTCAGATTCAAAATTTACTTGTTATATTCAGCACTTCACTCTCTCTCACCTATCCAATTAATCCTAATCCAATTAATTACTAAATTCTATTATTTCTACCTTTGTAACATTTCTTGTACATGCTCTCTTCTCTTCTTTCAAACTGTGACCACCCTGGTACATCATCACGCATAGACTCAGGCTAGACTACTGAATTGATCTTCTGATTCATCTTGCTGACTCAAGTCTCCCCCAACAATGACCCATTCTCCATTCAACTTTCAAATTGATCTTTCTAAAACCCATGCCAGACCAATTCCTTTAGCTCCCAATTACTTCTAGGATTAAAAATAAAATATAAAAGCCTATGCTAGACTTTTAAAACTCTTCATAACCTGACCCCTTAGCACTATTCTAACCTCCTAAAATACTTTTTCTCCACTTGTTCTAGAATCAGGTCATTGACTTCCTTATTCCTTTTCCTTATACAATGTACTTCTTCCCTTGATTTCATGATTTGTTGATTTTCACTGGATGCCCTCCATTCCTAGAATTACTCTTTCTTTATCTCCATCTCATGGTTTTCCCTTTTTACTTCAAGATCCAGAAAAATGTGACAAATTCTGGAAGAAGTTTTTCACGATTCTCCTTAAAGCTGGTACCTCCTCTCTAATATTAGAACCAATTTATCCTTTATAGACCTTGTGTATGAATGATTTGCATCTTGTCTTCCCCATTAGCCTCTGAGTTTATTAAAATTAGTTGTAGTTTCTTTTCTTTTTTTTTTCTTCCCATCACTTAGCACAGTGTCTGGGACAATGTAGGCACTAAATAAATGCATGTGACTTCATGAAAATGAATTTTAATATAATTTTGAATTTCAAAGAAGTGATCATTTAATTTTCCCCAAATAACAATTACATGCAGCATCAGTTATTTTGTATGCAGAAACCACTTTTTAATAAATACCTAGGTATTTAATAAATACCTAGTCCTAAATATAGGACTTCAAATTTGGCAAGATACTTTACAAATAAAATTTCATCATATCTTCACAACAAATCTGGGAGGGATGTGTTATTATCACCCTCATTTTAGAGATAGAAATGAACTAGAAGAAAAGATACACCATTTGGGAGAGATTCCAACCCTGTCATTCAAGAAAATTGAACTCAAGAAATTAAGTGAATTTTCTTCTTCATGTTACAAATATATTGGGGTGTGTGTGTGTGTGTGTGTGTGTGTGTGTGTGAGTGTGCATAGTCATCAGTGTGATGAATTCTAGATAAAAAAACTTCATTAAAC
Source organism: Potorous gilbertii (assembly GCA_028658325.1). Lineage (NCBI taxonomy): Eukaryota > Metazoa > Chordata > Mammalia > Diprotodontia > Potoroidae > Potorous > Potorous gilbertii. Next base: position 256,766,061 of record CM053769.1, on the reverse strand, counting down.
TGGTACCTATTAGAAGTTCTCTATAATTTTAAATCTTAGAGAGGTGCTTACAACACTGAAATGTTAAGTGAATTTCTCATATAGAGTTAATATAGCACACATCAAAGAAAGAACTTGTCTTCATCATTGTGATACTTAAGTTCTACCCACGTTACATTTCATTCAAACATTTTAAGATTAATGGTTATTTATGATCATTAATTTTGATTGCTAAAATACAGTAACATCCAGGTAAATAAATAACATTCAAAACCTATAGGAAATAAAAAATTTATTAAACAGATATATTTTCAAAAGAAGGCTTGATAAGGTTAAATTTTAATCATATTTGTTTGGACATTCCTATAGTGGTGAGACTAATAGTATGAAGTTACATATTGATTTTCAATGAAGTCTTGACTAGAAACAATTCTCTGGATGCTTCACCTTTTTGCCATGGATAAGACCCTGGTTCCTAGGAGGTTAAGATAGTGGACCATAAGCCTCTGATTTCTCCTGAAAATGGAAAAATGTTTATTTTTTTTCCTGCCTATTATATTAACAATCATTTTATCCCTCCCCTACTATCCTAACAAATATGCATATTAAAGTGAAATAAATTTCTATTTTTATGTGTCCAAAAAACCTATATCAATCTTCATTTTTTGTCTATCTTTCCTCTCTCAGAAGGTAAGAGGATAAGCAAGACTATGTCCAATGATGGTCATAACCCAGTTCACCACAAAATGATAGATTTTTTTCCAACAAAGTAATTATCAAAGACTATGTATTGCCTTGTAAAGGTATTGAGATTTGTATTTTCAGAGACAATGCTGACAACAGCGGTAAGATCACAGCCCTTTTAACTATTTGACTATTTACAATTCACAAAGTGTTTTCATCTATGATTAAATAAAAATTGAAAAAAACCTTTGCTCTCTTTTAAATATGTGTATCAGAAAAAAACAACATAATTTTAATAAATCTAAATGAAATCTATTCTTGCTCAGAGAGAAAGATATTCTAACCTGCAGTTCTCTCATGTCCTCAGGCATGTTTGTGTTACAAGTTTCCTTGAGATAACATTTATAGCAATATTAAAAAATGAAAATGGAATAACATAAGAGGTTTGATTTGCAGAGTGTCACAAAATTTTAGAAAAATAGTCACTAACAATTATTTGATTTATTTCTTTACTCCTCTCAAGGATTCAATTAATTTCTCTTCATGATGCTTATCTTAATCCATTAATTCATGAATGGAGTGTTCTACCCTTAGTCAAGTCATAGTCCCAATCACTTCAGGAGTTGATGAAAGCAATGACATTGATAAACCAATATCTTTTTTTCTTTAGAACTTTCATTTCTATCCATAAACCAATTCTCAAGGAAGTATTTTTATTGAACTAATTTCTTAAATTCATAATTTCTGGAAAGGGATTTTAGATAATAAAATTTTTCAAATGGTAAACTGAAAAGATTTATAATGATATTCTATACTATTTCCTATATGGGATATAGCATGGTCCAGTGGGTAGGAATTCTGGATTTAGAAACAGAGGACCTAGATTCATATCCCAACTTTACTATTTAGCAGATATATAACTTTGGAAAAATCATCTAACTTTGGGGGGGCCTCACCTTGATCCCAAGACACTATAACTCCAGTTGATCTTTACTACAATCCTGAGTTAGATAAGACTGGTACAAGAATCTTCACTTTGTGAACAGCATATGACTCAGAGATATTAAGTGACTTGTCAAATCACATGGAAAGGAAGTAAAAGTGACAGGATTCAAACACATTTGTTCTGACTCTAAATTTATTCCTTTTTTCCACTTTCTCATAAATAAAAACAATCTTTAAGCCTTATCAGCCAAAAGTGTAACTAACACTTTATCTCAGAGAGTAACAGTACTGGTTGATAGTGTCTGCCACCCACAGGACAAATGCTGGGCAGTAATGTTGATCTAATTATTGTTAAATGAAGATGCCTTCATTTAATGCTCTGTAGCTGGAAGAAATCTATACATATTGAGTGGGTGTTTGATAATTGTATAATAAACACCAAGAAGCTTAATTATCTGCTCACCCAATAAAATGTCCAGCTTACTATTTAATGAGGTTTCCATAGAAAACTACACACAGTTGATCATTGCCTATCATAAATCTGCAGTTGGAGAAATGATTGTCTTATTCTGCGATTAAGGCTTTATCTATATGAAACGAACAAATTGAATCACTACATGATGGCTCTGTTACATTCTACTACTTTTGTAATTAATACAGTCAAATCAATTTTCCTGTGATCCAGGTAGATACTGACAATATGTTATGGTCTATCTGTTTCTCACAGACACCTCTAAAGGCAGCATGCCATAGCAGAAAAAAACTAGATGTGGGAACTTCAAGTCTAGGCAGGAAAAAAATAATCATAACTTTTACTAGCCTTTCTACCATAGGCAAGTCACTTAACTTTTCAGATACTCAGTTATAAAATAAGGGCCATAAAACACTCAATATCTCTTTTGCAGGATTCTTATAAGAAAAGTATTATAGAAATAAATAAATTATAACTAGATAAATCATTTGTTTAAGCATTTATGTGCCATACTTCGCGCTACCTTGAGGGAATATAATTACAAGCAAAAAAGTATGCAGTTCCTACCCTCCAAGAGCTGACTAGGAGGAGAAGACAACACATGAAAAGTACTCTGAAAAATGGATGCAAGAAAAGCTAGTGTTGAAGGTACCAGTCCAAGATGAATGTGGAAAAGTGGGTTTGAAGAAAGCATGATAATGGCCAAAAGTACTTCCTCCAGTGGTAGCTCAGGAAGGGACTCATTAATCAGAGGGAAAGGGTGAAGAATTTGCCAGTAAGAAAACTGCTGGGACAGAGGTGGCTTAAGGATAATGTACTGGTTTAGATTTGAGGAGAGTCAGTTGTTATTACTACTAAAACTAAAAAGCATCTACTTATGTGAAAAAGGAGGAAACCTGTTGTAGAACTGCGAGAGAAAAAAAAAAACTATACGTACTCTTGATAAGTGAGTTTTACTCCCTAAGTGGCCCCTTATCTAATAGCACCTCAGGGATGAACGGTGAAGATAGTCAGATTTTGTCACCCAGAAACAAAGAAAAAAAAAGATCTAATTTCTTGTGGTAAGATACTCTGAAAATCTGTTTGGTCTTCTTGATCTATATTACCTAAGGGGTTGATAGCAGAGAATAAATATTGAGTTAAGCTTTTAAAAAAATTTTTTTAAGAGTATGATGCTGATTTGAGTGAGCAGACACTGTTTTTCAAAGGTCTGCTAGGGAGATGAAGAATAGAAAATGGGGACAGCAATGAAATATGCATTAATCTTACTAATAATATATGAAGACTAACAAGGTAAAAAAAAACTTGCTGGGTCAGAAGATTTGAACATTTGGATCTCAGAAGAATGTGATGATTTTCAGACTGTCCTATACCATCAGGCAAAAAATAATAATAAGTTGGGAGAAAGCAGTGCTTACCTGTAATGTTAATGGGATGTAAGATATTCCCCGCACATTAACAGGCTTTACATGAGCCCATTAAGGGAAGCTTACTTAGGGGAAGCTTGCTTGTAAGACTTTCACATTGTTGCTAATTTGTAATTAGACACTGAGTCCCTAGAATTGTGATGCCTTCTGGCTCAGAGAATATATATATATATATTTCTGAGTTGGTATTTTGCTTTGGGAGCTCAATTATGAGAAGGACCTTGTGATTACCTGGTCAAGACTCTGAATAGCCTTATATTCACACTCCCTGACTCAGATGTGAAGGCTCTCTTGATCCAGTGATGTATGAAAAGTGTATAGCAATACTGCTTTGATTCAGGCAATAGAGCCCTGTCATTTCTCCACTTATATTTTCTCTGTTTGTATTTTCTCTGAAGTTCAGCATGCTGACTTTTCCCCTAGTGAATGTAATTTTAAAAAAACTCTTGACCCCTTAAACAGCTGTCTTCCTTAGTAATGCAGATCTAAGAACCTGTGCTAGCAAGCATCCTGGGTATGCCAGTGTGACTATCTTTACATTACCTCAATGGAAAAAGTGACTGACCCAGACTTCTAGACATTGAAGGAGACCATAAGAAGAAATGTCAATGCCAGAGACAACAGGAACAAAGACCCTGGATGTCTAAAGGCAAAGTCAGGTCCAGCTGTGAAAACTAGTGAGAAGTCAACAAAAAGGAATACTTAATCAGAATACTATTTGAAATGAAGATGAATGAAATTAGGCAGTGTTGTACTTTAGATGTCACCTTAGTGACTAAGACTAATTTTGAACTAGGCATTCACAAATTCATGTAAATTACGACAAGTAACAAAAAATGTAGAACTTCTGGTATGTTAGTATGAGACACTTGGGGCTGAATAATGGAGCAGGACATGGGGAGAGATTTAAAGAAGAGGAAAGGGTTAAATATAAATAAACAATTCATATCCTGAGGAAGGGAAAACTTGGATTCATCCATAAAATATCTTTTTTTTTCTTTTAACTTTACTTGGAGATAAGTAGTTTTATAGACATGAGAACAAAACATAAACTAATAAATGATTATTAAACACCTACTATCAACCAGACAATATTCTAGATTAAGATGCTCCATGTGCAAATAAAACAATCTCAAAACACAAGGATATCACATTCTAATAAAAGAAACAAGTATATATAAAATATATGTACCTTAAAATCACTTTAATAAATTAAATTAAGGTTAATGAAAGCAAATATATACAAAACAGTTAAATACATGGTAGTTTGAGTAAAGTGCTGCAAGCAGTTGGGGGAATATCAGGAAAGTTCCATGTTTTCCTGAGCTTCACTTGAAAGGAAGAGAAGTGTTCTCTAAGGAAGAGAGAAGGAGTGAGTGTATTCCAGACAAGGGGAATGGTTAACTCAAAGGCATAGAATCAGAAGATATAGTTTTGGGTATGTGGAACAAAGAGAAAAGAGTTATGCTGGATTATAGAGGATCAAAGGAGTAGTAAACAGAAAGTATTTGTAGGGCTCAGATTTTATATGTGTAGTTGTCCCATGCATCATACATTTTAACTGAAACTACATAAATTTACTTGAGTACTTGGGTAAATTCAGGTTTACTTAATGATAATCCAGAACTTCAGAAGTACACAAGGAGAGAGAAAGCAATAAACAACAATGATTATCATTTTGGTACCTAAGGAGAAGTTGATACTACTCAAATGTTGGCTCTTTCCTCTTGATTTTCCCATTTGCCTGAGGCTAGATATCTAGGTGGCAAAAATAGGGTGAATAAAAAGAAATCAGAGAGCTATGGTTTATTGCATGTCTTGAGAGGCTGCTGCTATCCAAATGTATCCAACAGAAGTGGTGTGTTATGAGAGTGAGAAGAGATGCTAGAGGTGGTATCATACTGTAGTAAAACTGTTCATCTTAATGAGTAGGCTGACCATGCATGGAGTGACTTTGTGATCAGGGACTGGGGAATGTCCATAGTGAAGCTCATTTATATATTTCTGTATGATGTTTAAATATGTTTGATGGTGCTAACCTAAGCATATTGATGAGGGTACTAGAGTAGAGCATATTGATTTTATAATTTATTCAACAAATAGTTATTAAGTATCTATTTTGTACATGATCAATAAATTAAAGTGATCATTAAAAAGCAACATAATATAATGAATAAAGTAGTAGACTTATAACAATGGATGCACTTGAAATCTGAGAAATCTGGGTCCAGATTCAGCCTTCAGGACTGTATCAGTAAACCCCCCGACATGCACAAGCTAGCGTGGGGGCTGCTATCACAGGTTCTTAGATCTGCATTTATAAAAGGAAAGGCAACTTTTGAGGGGTCAACAATCACTTTAATTACATTCAACATACAGGGACTAACAGACAGACTTCTAATTGTCTGACCATTACATATATACATACATAGCTACCAGAGAGGGAAGCACCGACATACAGATTTTGAAAGTCAGTGGGGGCTGCTCTGCAGCTTCTCAGAGTCTCATATGGCACATAAACCTTCTTCCAAAACTAATCCCCAAAGCAAAACCTCCTTTTATAGTATGTATACTCTTTTCAGAGCCATGGCAGGACCCTTCTTGACCCAGTGCCTCATTAGCAATCAACAAAACATGTAGGGCTTTATAGGAAACAAGCCTTCCCTAATCAAGCCTCCCTCAATAGCCCCACCTGAGGCCTGTCAATGGGCAGGTAAGACTTTTAACTCCCATTACAAGCACTTAATTCCAGTGTATAAATGAATGAATGGTTGGATGAATGAATAAAAATGTTTATTAAACACTTATTATGCATCAAGCACTGTCAACTTTAGCCAACTCATTTAATTTGTCTGATTCCCAGCTTCATCTTCTGTAAAACAGTGATCATAATACGTATATGTCCTATCTCAGAGTAGTTGGAAAGATCTAACGAAACTGTTTATATAAATCACATTACAGACTTTAAATTCCATGTATCAGGTATTATTATTATTCCTTCACATCTTATTCAACAGTAGACCAAAATAAAATTCATCATACTGATTTTAATCATGCAGAAAAAACACATTGCTCTTCCACAGTGAAATGATCTTACTATGATATCTTATGATGTACATGAACTAGAGAAAATATAAGTCATGCCTTGTTACAACCCATGATGGAACAAGGACACTGGTTTGTCATGTCCTTTCTTCTTCATATCTAAAACTGTGGCAGTATCTGTCAAGTTTAAGTGGACACAATCTCATCTTAGCTTGCTGGAAGAAATCTAATGAGTGTCAGGACTCCTGCAGGTGTTTAGGTATCCTGGATTTCCTTAGTTCCCTAAGAAGAAGGCATCTGCCTTGCCTCTGAGCATTGGAGCAATATGTTATGATAGTATCAACCTGGGAAATTAATAGGGGATAGTAGGCATACTGAGATCTGAGGAAATAGACAACACAGTGCTGTCTCAATTTCTAATAATGTGTAAGGGTTTGGGCATTATGTGAGCAGGTGTCATTTATAATTCTATTCTACAATTGTCAGTTTTCTTGTGGAAGAAAATTTGAAGGTATATGAAGTTGGATCAGCACAGTGCTGATGGACCCCCTGGAGGCAACAGCCTGAAATAAAACACACTAAAGAAAGATTTCCTTGAATTAGATGAAGGCAGTTTGTGCAACTGGCATCCATTCAGAATCTGTCCATGTTTTATAAAAAAATAATAATAACTGACAGTGTTACCATTTTGAAGAAATGGGATAAATTAGGGGGAAAAATGGCATCACCAAGGAACTACTCTGTTCCATGTATGTTATTAGGATATTCCCATGCTTTTCCTGCGAATATCTTTGGGGATCCACCTGCAATCTGTTAAATAGAATAATACATGCTCCAATTCAGTATTCTCTGGTTGAAAATATATTTTTTTCATCTAGCTTATAACTAGTGAATTGAAGAAGCTTCAGAGTGGCTTGCACATCCTGAGTATACTCCAATAATAAGGATGAAAAGATCAAAATGTTATCAAGGTAGGCAGTAACAAAATGGTACAAGAAATCTCTAGGGATGTCATTAAGCAAGTGTTGGGAGATTTCTGGGATGGTGCATAATCCAAGTAGAATAACACTATTTGAAAGTGACCCTACCTTGTATAGAATAATATTCCTCATGCATCTGAACCAAGGAATAGACTGTCCCCAGAGATCTAATTTAATGAGTATTCTGTCCCCTTTCAATTGTTCTAAGATACTTTATATAAAAGAGAACAGGCACCAATTTTTCATTGTGCTCTACTTAAGTGACCTGTAATCAATGGAGGGATAAAAAATGACTTTTGTTCCATTCAAGAAGAATGCATGCCCCCTGCTTGGGTCATATGGAGACAGATAAATATTCTCTGGAATGTCTTGGGGGGAAGAGATCATTTGTAGAAAGTTTCCATTTTGGTCTATTTAGAGAAATTTATGCAAAAAAGTACTCATGAATCTGGTAGAATGTTTCTTGGGAAGTGTACAAACAGTATTATAGAACCATTTCAGTAACCATTTGTCAAAATACCCAGATACCATGCTCGGCATGCACCTGATACAGAAGCTTGGAACTATGACTCATCAGTCTATGTGGTTGGATATTACAGATAGGAACCCAAGGAGTTTCATAGATCTGAAATGCTGTCCCTATGAGTCATTCATAACATAAAGTTACAAGGAATACATCTGACAGAAGTGCAAGTAGGAACAAAATCAAAATATCTGACATATGAGTCATACTTTAAGGGTCATATATTTCAACTTTTCACGTTTTATTTGATATGAACTAAAATATGTTAAAAATCATCAGTTAGCATCTATTTAGATACTTCTAGTGACCCCAAGTTCATTATCTTTTGAAGGAGTACATCTATTTCTGACAGCAATGAACTTAAGTGCTGTTGTCTCTAGCATGTAACTTCTAACATAACAAACACTTAATAAATCTTTTTTGTGTTAAATTGATTAGAAGGTCTCCCTTATACTTCTTTAATGAAGTCATACTTTCATAGAGATATTTCTTCCAGTGGTAGGGATTTCAATCTTCTCATTCTGAGAATCATCTGGTTCTTTTTTGTATAACCTCCTGTAGATCCTCATTAGTGGGACTACCTAACACATTAGAAACCTTCTTCCATACCTTTTAACATCATGTAAGTAACAGAGAATTACTTATGTCATCAATAAGTAAACTTTCCTACTTATGTTAATGTTTTGATTCATTTTGTTTTCATAAGTCACTTCCCAGAACCCCACTGTACATACCTTCATCTGAAAATACATAAATAAATGATCTGACAAAGCTACCTTGAGTAAAAGTATGCTGTCATAGTCCACCACTTCACAATGCAAACCCTTATAAGATCCCTGCCACATATCTCTGTATCCAGGAAAATACCATAATTCTCCTAAGACATTAAGTTTCTTTGGATGGCATCTGGTTATTAGTTTATCCAGGAACTTACCTTCAGATCTTCCATGTCACTCCTTTCCTTGTCCTAGTCATGAAGACTTTCTTCTTGATATTGCCATACTGAGAAAATAATGAGTAACTATATAGCGGATGTGTGTGTGTGTGTATGTGTATCCATGTGTATCATCAGTTGTCCCTTCTTGATTTTTCCTAATTTGTGTGCAACCACAATGTGTCACTCTAGAAAATCTGGCTGAGCACTGACTCTTTATTTATTCCCCGCACCACTCTCAAGTGGGAAAAATGATGGAGGAACTATTTCTCCCCAAATTATGTCTTTTTTTTTAACTAATAACTTAAAAGTATAACCTTTCTTTTGTCTTTTCACCTTCCAAACCCTTGTCCTTCCTTCTCTTAGAGGAAAACTTCTTGACTGTGTCTACTTTGTTCTAAGTAGCTACATTTGGCTACAATAATGAATGTATCTTTATCCTATGAGTAAAATGTTCCAGCCTGCATGTGGTTTACTTTACCCACTATTTGAGGAATATAATATGAGGAAAAGTTATTAATGATAAAATAAAATAACTTAAAGCCTCCAGTTAGGAAAATTCTCAGCATTTAGTCAAAATTTTTATCTCTTACTGATTTAAATTCTGTGTATTTTCAGCTAACATAGGGTTTCTCCACATGCTTCTTTGCCTAGATCAGAAAAAACCTGAGAAAGAAGATCAGAAAGATAAGGAACAGAATGGGGAAAAAACAGGTTTTGGAAAACTTAGAGAGGAGATACTTTTAAGAAGGTAGAGCTTCACTTAAGAACTGAAATACAGAATATTCATGATTGATTACAGATTTTATAAGAAGCAAAACTAGGATAAAAATTAAATGATTATCTAGGTCAACTCCTAATTTCAAACAATCCTGAGAAGGTATAGGAGAAAATAAATCCTTTCCACACCTCTACTCAACTCTCAAACTGGTAACACCTGACATGGTCAGTATGGTTTATTTATTCCATTAAATTGTTGACTTAGCTACTAAAGCTAATATGGTGATGAACCAAGTAAAATAAAATGATGCTCTTTCCAGTCACCATCTTCTCTGTTAGTCTCTGTCTTTGTCTTTATCTCTCTCTCAATTTCTCTGTCTCTTAATTTCCTTCAAATAATATGTCTTTTAAATTGTACTCTTTTCTAAGAAAGAAAGCATTGATTCTCTTAACCTTTTCTTGATAACTACTTGTATGTCTTTCTTATGTCTTCTGTTTGATGAGTTTTCACTTAAAAAGTACTGCTAAATATTTTTATTTTTATAAAACAATTAACAATTTTCCACCATTTTGCTGAATATGTATTCTTACTGAATTTTAAATTATAACCATCCAAAAGTCAAATAGCATACTTTGAGAAGTTGGAGATTTCTCCAGATTCCTTTAGTATAAGGGCCATTTCTTACCCATAGGATAAACATGCATTCATTATTGCAGCCAAGTGTGGCTACTTAGAATAAAGTAGTCACAGGTAAGAATTTTGCCTCTAAGGGAAGGAAGGACAAGGGTTTGGAAGGTGGAAAGACAAAAGAAAGGTTATACTTTTAAGCTATTAAATTTTGAAAATACATGATTTTGGGAGAAATAGCTCCTCCATCATTTTCCCCAGTTGAGAGGGGTGGGGGGACTAAATAAAGAGCCAGTGCTCAGTCAGTTTTGCTAGATAGTGACACATTGTTATTACACACAAACTACTAAAAGTAGCAAAAGTTTCATTTGGATTCTGTGATTATAATATTCAAGATTTGTTTGAGGGTACTGGGAGGTTGTGTGACTGATCTAGCATATGTTTCGGAGTATGGTCAAACATAAAATATGTACCTTTACATTGATAAAGTGACTATTCATCTAACTAGTTGTGTGTAGTATGAAATAAATTTAATTCAACTGTCGTGTGATAGCCCTTGAAGCTTTGCACATAAGTATAACTGCAAAATCTATAAGTACAGTAAGTTTAACAGGATGTTGTCCAAGGTCTCAACATGATGGTGTGGTGCCAATGTGATATTCCCAGCATTCTGGTGATCATGAATATCCCAGCACAATTATGAATCATGAAAGACAACAGACTCTCGACATGGAAGACAGAACCAAAACATTTATTCAGACACCAGAAAGACAAATCGATCACAGGAACAAAAATCTAGACACAATAACAATGCAAAGGGCAACACCAGCCCCAAGCCCTCCCCTGTGAGGCTTCCTACAAACCAGGTCCCTTAAACAAATCACAAGCAGGCTCTCCTAAACAAAATGCCCTTCTTTCACTCACAGCTGTTATCCTTCACTGCTGACTTCTGTCTGACTAACTTCTTAGCTCTCCTCTAGCTCCGCCTCTTCCTGTTCCACCCCTTTCTGTTCCATGTAACTTCACTCATGTGACTCAGGCTTCCATGTGACCCAGGCAGGTCACATGGGCCTATTAATGAATGGGAAAGATCTTCCCATTTAAATTACTATTACAGATGGGTAATATACTTCCTCTTGGGATAGGAAGTAGTATATTCTTACCCTGATATGGTCCAGAGACCAACTACTTTATGTCTCAAGTCTCTCATTTCTCTGATCACTCAAGAGATTGGTTTAAAAATAATTTGGTGTGGTGTTGGGAGTTCAAAGAACCTTATGGTTCAAAGAAGCATACTTAAAGAATGACTTGTGTCATTCTTTAAACTCCAACACCACACCAAATCATTTTAATTAATTAACTAAATTTTAGTTTTCAACATTCACTTCCATAAGCTTTTGAATTTCAAATCTTCTCTGCCTCCCTTTCCTCCCCCTTCCCCAAGCTGGCATGCAATCTGATATATGCTCTACATATACATTCTTATTAAACATATTTTCACATTAGTCATGTTGTAAAGAAGAATTAGAACAAATTGGAGGAACTATGAGAAAGAAAAATCAAAACAAAAAGAGGGAGCAAGTATCATGCTTCAATCTGCATTTAGACTCCATAATTCTTTCTCTGTATGGGGAATAGCATTTTCCATCATGAATCTTTTGGAGTTGACTTAGATCCTTGCATTGCTCACACCAAATTATTTTTGCATCATGTAAAACAAATCCTAGATAGTGCAATGAGCATTATCTGGTTTACTGTTTTTTTTTTCTGGGTAACTATTCCTCCTGTGACTTTGTTTTCACACTTACTCTCCAATCAACAAACAAGTAACAAACATCCGTTAAATGCTTATTAAATGCTAGTGCTAGCTACTACACACAAAGAGCCTGTTGGCTTAACTCTAGATGCATTCTCAAGAAAATTTGCAAATTTGCAGAAAGAAAAACGCTATAATCTGGCTTTATATTGTTTTTGGTTTTGCAAAGCACTTTTTCAAATATTATCTCATTTGATTCTCACATTATTCCCGAGAAATACATGCTAATGCTATATTATCCCCATTTTACAGATGAGAAGATTCTGTTTGAGAGGTGTTAAGTGATTTTTCAAGGTTTCAAAACTAATAATTTATTATTTTTCCATCATTTCCATAAAAATAATCAAAGCAATAAGAACTAAGCAGTGCTACCACTTCTGTCTCTTTCCAATGTACAAAGATCATGACAAGGGCTCTGGCTTTGCCCCTGTTTTGTCGAACTTTGTTGTTGTTGTTTGTTTGTTTTTCCAGTGATGCTAAAGAAGGCTAAATTGGAACACATCAAATTTACAGAGCTGATAAAATGAAAAATTATTGCTAAAACTCTTGATGACAGGATTCAAAAATATCCCAAATAGCTAAAACTGTGGACTTTATCTAATAGGAAGAATTTGATAAGGATAAAAGAGTGTGCTACACATGGTTGGAAAAAAAATTATGTTGATTCTACAAGCATTAGATGGTAGAACATGGCCAGACATCATTTATTATGGGGGAAAAAGACTTTAAGTTCCTAATTTAGGTAAATCTATTCAAATTCCTCAAAAGTCTTTGCACTTATTTGAAACTCAATGAATATATGGTGAATTAAATTGAATGTATGCTAAGTATGACATGAAGGTAAAGAGATAATTTCCTCAGGCTATATAAATAGAAGAAAGGTATACAGAATAAGGCAAAAGGTAGTCATATAATATTCTTCTTCCATAGACTGTATCTTCCAATACTATGTATCCCACTTTTTGGAGGATATTAAAAAATCAGCAGTAAGATAAATGAACATGAAAATACCGGAACCAATATGTTGTGATCACAAGCTTAGAAATGGGAAAGAATTTTTAAGTCACCAAGTCAAACCAGTTCACTTTACATTTTAGGAAAATGGGAATCAAAAAGTTCAAAAACTTGCTCAGTCATATTATTCTGTGATTTTACCTCTTACATAATAAGAATTATAGTAGAAAAATCGCAAATTCTCTTTCTCTTTGTCTGTCTCTCTCTGTCTCTCTATATATGCTGTGTGTATTTATGTATCTATGTATACATATACATATACACACATACCTATATATGGTGTGTGTACATATTGCACATATGTGTATATTCATGTGTAAGCACATAGTATGTACGTACACATGCATACACAGAAATATATACATGCCTTATATACATGGATTCATGCATACATACTTACATAAATATGTCATAGGTATATATTTACTCAAAATAGAATTATTCACTATATAATCCCAAGGGGATAAAAGACAGAAAGTCCCATAAGTAGCAGAATCTTTTTGTAGCAGCAAAGAAGAAAAATGGTGCCATTAAGTGGGAAAATGAAAATACTGTGATATGTAGGTAATGAAACAATTTTGTATGATAAAAAATTTAAAATAGACTTTAAAAAAACTGGAAAAATATATAAATTGATGCACAGGAAAAGTAGTCAGAAACAAGATAATAGTAGTAGTGGTGATGGTAGTGGTATTTAGCATTTATATAGACTTTAATATTTATAAAACATTTTACAAACATTAACTCATTTTATCTTTACCTCAACCCTGGAAGGCAGGTTCTATTATCTTTGCTATTTTTCAAATGAGAAAACCAAGACAGAAAGGGCTTAAGTGATTTTCCCAGGATTACAGAGGTCATAGGTGTCTAAAGTTGGATTTCAACTCAGATGTTCTTGTCACCAGATACAATGTTCTATTCACTGTATCACTCAGACTACCAACCTTGTTAAGTTTATGAACATATATTTATGGGTCTTGTGTAATGCAGCTTGTCCTTTGTGAAACTATCATTTTTTCTGCATTTAGGTATGAATGGGAAGGTAGGAAATTTTGAGATTTTTTTCAGTAAGTATATGTGAGGAAACAAGGAATTATAGAAAACATGTAGGGGATATTGTTGACTGAAATATAAATTATAAGGCTTAAGTAAAAAGAAGTAAGGAGAGATAAAAATGTATATATAAATTGGAATTATATAATCATGGACCTTGAATGATAGGCTGAGTTGAGTATTTATATGGCAACATGGAAACATTGTCAATTTTTGAGCGATGAACTAATATTGTGTAATTCATCAGTGGCAGGGAGGATGGAGTGGAGATTAAGAACGGAGAGATTTGGAGAACAGTGATTACAATAGTCTGGGTGATAGATAATGAGGGATTATACAAGAGCAAGGGCAATGGTGACAAAAGGATGGTAAAGAGAAGAGGCACTCAAGAAATATTACAGAGAATGTTTGGATTGTGGGATCTGACAGTCTATAAAGACAAGTCAGAGACAAAGATTTTTTTGTATATCTGATGCCTCTCACTAAGTTGAAATTTCCCTGAGGGTGGAGGATGTATCATAATTTGTATCTCTGATATTGCTCTACATATAACATGTACATAAGAGTTATTCTGTTGAATGAATGTCTAAATGAAAAATGAAATTGATGTTTTCTTTTTCTATGAAGGGAAAAGAATATTCATTATCTAACTAACATGAAGAATCTTATTGTTTCTGGGAAAATATTAACAAAAATATCCAGAGAAAATAGGATATAAAGAACTTTTATATAAATCTCACATCTTGGTCTCTGGCAGCTACCATGTAATTACTCCTCTGAAACCAAGTAAAATCTCTTCGTGTTGTATGCAGAATTTTTAAAAAATGTCCAGTACTTTAAAAAAGTAAATCATATGCAAAGGTAAAGGAGTGTCATCTTGGAGGGGAAAAAAATGGCCTTGACACATTTGAAAATCTGCTTTTTATTCTTTCCTCACTCTTAAAAATAGTTAATGAGAATATATCTTGGCTGTTAACTTAAAAGACACAAGATGAATAATAAAACAAGCAAAACTCTGTTTTCCCAATATAAAAAGCAATAAAAAGGCTAGTGGCAAAAAGCTACAAGCCATAGGTGAAAGAGAATTTTTAGAACTTCCAGTTTCAGCTAGCAAGAAAATCCCTAAACAGGCCCTGCCTTGGAGTCAATTTAAACTTTTCAAGCCTTTTCAAAGAGAACTATAAAGAAGACTTATGAAGTACAAACTCCATCAATGATACCAGCTTATATAAGGAGGGAGACTAAGGGTTTTTCAAGGGGAAATTCATGTATCAGAATTTAAATCAGACAAAAAAGCACAGGACACAAATATAGGTATGACAGGAACCAGGAGAGGGATATAATTCTACATTTGAATAATTGACTTAATATGATATTTTGCAAAGATATTTTTCTCATTGTCATGGTGTTCAGCATTTTCAGTTCAACATGAATAAATATTATATGTTGGTTTAGGATGATGCTGTAACTTGTCAGGGCATATTGGCATAATGACTGAATTCAAAAATGACCAAAAGATTCATCAAATAAATAGCCAAGGATCCCTGTCTAGTATGGTCCTCTAAATGCCCAAATCGGAAATCATTGTATTTTGAACCAGACTCATCCCTTCTCTTAACATTCTGTTTCTGCTGCAGGGATTACCATAATTCTGGTCACCAGGGTATCAATCTTGGAGTTATCCTTAACTCTTCCCTCTCTCAAATTTCATGTACAATTAGTAGACAAGTCTTAATAATTTTGCTTTCACAAAATTTCTCACATTGATTTCCTTTCTACTGATACAGCCAATACTCTAATTCAGAACCTTGTCTGAAATATTTCAATAGCCTCTAATTTGTCTCTATTCCTCAAAGTTCTCTTCTTTCAATTCATCCTGTATCTAGATACCAAAATTACTATCGTTAGCCACATTGGAATCATGCCAATTCACATTGCCTGACTCAGAATACTCCATGGTTTATTATTAACTCTATGAGCAAAAGACTTTTTACAATCTGACCTTATCCTACCTTTACATGCTCATGGTACATTATTTTCTAGAAAGGCTAAAGAAGACTTCTTTGACTTGGAATCTAAGATGGATCTCCTGAACTTCAATGACAAATTAGCATTCTGTTCCTTATAGATGACAATACATCTGTTAAATTACTGTCTGTCTCTCCACATTTGATCTTAATTTCCTTTTCTTCTTTACTTCCATCTCTTATGAAACTTTCTGTCATGATTCAACTCAAATATCATCTTCTACTGGTTGCCATGCTTGCCTATGTTGCCCACCTGTTGTTGCCTTCAAAGGCAAATGTTACCTTGTCAGTTTTGTATATGCTTTTTTAACACACATGTATGTACATGTTTTCTCATTCAAACATAAGCTCTTTGAATATGACAACTGTATTGTTTTCATATTTATATCTTTATCATCTAGCATCATGATTGGAACATAGTAGTACAACTGAATGTTGCATTTTTTGATGTAAAAAATTGCAGTACTATGATTTTAATCAAACTGTGCAACATGAATCAGACCCATTCAAAGTTTTATTCGTATACTGCAAACAAAATTAAGCTCATTTCCTCAGGGATTCTATACAAGTCAACTTTTAATTTAACAAACATGCCCTGTCCTCAAGAAATATTTATTCTACTTGAAATTTTACATTTTCAATTTAATAAACATTTATTAGTTATTTACTGTGTTAAATGTACTTTACTAAACCCTAGGATGTAAAGAAGGAAATGATACAATCTCTAGACTCTAAGAACTTTCAAACCAATGATCTACCTAGTCATTAAGGTTAATTGTGATTTGGTTGCTTTAGTTTACACTATTGTCTAGTTAATTATGGAAGTTGGCATAGAGGTATACTGTTCAGGAAAGAACAATCACTTTCAATTCTACAAGTAATTCTTCCTCAACAATTTCATTCCGGAACAATTTCAAAAACCCAGTATATGACATTAAAACAGAAATAACGATCCACCTATCCCTTGTCTTAATTTAAGTCGCCACTACTAAGACCAAAATTCCAAAAAACATCAATCCTATAATCTTGTATCTCTTATCTAGAGTTCATTTCTTCTACTGACTTCCAAATAAAAAGAAATGCCAAAACTATACACTTCATGAGTCTACTTTACGAAGGAGGTCAATTTTAGGTCCAATTCATAATTTCATGACATTAAAACTATGACATTATATATCTAGTAAAGGTTTTTCTGTTGTCCATGATGCATTTTCACCATTTGTATCTCCTGATATTATCAATTTTTATTTTTCTTTGTCTAAAATCTTTATTCACTTGCTGCTTTTTTTAGTCACTTCAGTAGTAGATTTTGTTCCATCATATCATTTTTCTCTCAGCAGAATATTATGTTTTAAACATGTTTCTTTTATGTAACAAATTTTAGCTTTATTTTGTTTTGATCACAAGAGCTGTACAATCTATTACCAATCAACCAACATAATAGCTGTACTAGAAAAGAATGTAATATTCCTTCAAACAATTTTCATTATAATTAACACAAGTATTTTGATCCTCCTAATTTTGAGTACTCTTTATCTCCAAAACAAAATTATTTTGTGTGCATTTTATATTGATTTATCTATAAGTATGTTGTTTTCCAGTCTTGTGGAATTTTGGGTCTTTGAGGGCAGGGACTATATTTTTTAATTTATTTTTTATATTTCTTGGACCCAGCATGAAATATGTCACATTTTGGGTGCTTGAAAAATCATTTTTGAATTGGATTGAACTGAATTGGCTCTACTTTGAAACTACTTTTATTTGAATCTACTTTTAGATTTAAAAATAGAGAATGTAACTAAATGTTATAAATGACAATTTTAAAAGAGCATGATTCTTTTCTTCCACATTTGGAAGCTTACTGTTTTCAACATCCATTTTTGCTTAAAACATGATTGAATGGAAAAAATGTAACTTTCAAATAACAAGTAATATCCTTATAAAATGAAGAGAAAACTTAATATACAATAAGAAAAAATTGAGGCTTTCCGCATGAGATATAAGGTAAAAGATGAAGACCCATTATTAGCACAACTATTTAACTTAGTCATAAAAAAAACTTTACATAGGAATTTAAAAAGAGCAAATGAAGAAATTAGTCTTGGAAAAGAGGAAACAATTTTTTTGGAAGAAGTTATGATGATTTAGATCCAAAAATTTAGTCAACCAAATTAATCTAACAATTCATCAAAGTGATGGGATATAAAATAAATCCATCTATATCATTAGCATTCTCATATATTATTAAAAAACAGAAAGAAGAGCTAAAGTTCTATTCAAAATAACTATAGAATAGCTAATATTTTGGAAAGTACCTATCATGATACACTCAAGAACTATAATTCCAATATTTTTGAGAAATAGATATATATAGTTTTGAAAAGTATTAATTCCTTATGGAGGAACGTGAGACAATGTAACAAAATGACATTATTACCTAAGTAGATATTTTTCCACTGGCATCTTGATCAAACTATCAATTGACTATTTTATAGAACTAAAATAATAGCAATGATAAATATCATTATTGTGTTTATATGAGAAAACAAAAATTCAAGAATTTCAAGGGAAATAATAATAGAAGTTAGGTGGAAAGAAGTCTATCTGGATATAAAGCCATATCACATAGTAGTTATCATTAAATTAATATATTACTAAACAGTAAAATACTAAATTAATAAATTACTAAACAATGAAAAAGTCAATCAGTGAAACAAACTAGGAATATAACACACATTAGCAAACCTGTGAAGTACAATATGACAAGGGGAAGGATTTGAGATTAAACAATTCACAGAAAATATCACAGAAAATGAGATAATTTTGATTATGGGAAATTTAAGCTTCTTAGCATAGAATCTGCTAAAGTTAAATTTAGAAGGGAAATATACACTTGAAAAATATTTGCAAGTTTTATTAATAGAAGTATTATAGTCAATAAGCATAAATAAATTGAAACGTTTTATATATGAATTTTTATAGAATTTTCTACCAATATTCTTCCTCTTGTCCTGCTTCTAAAAGATATTCCTCAGAACAAACAATATTTTTTAAAAAGAGACAAAAAATGAAAACCAATTAATAAACAGAATTATTAGATAGAAAAACTTATGTAACATTCTACAACCATGTTCTTCCCACCTCTATAAAGGTATGTGTAGTTTATATATTTTCATATATGTTCCTTTGAGTCATGTTTTTCATAATTTTGCAACATTCACTTTTGGTTCTTTTTTGTGAGTCTTCCATTTCTCTGCCAATTACAAAGCAGCTTTAGTTCTGCTTACTTCACTCTGCTTCAAATCTTGTAAATTTTTCCAAACTTCATTTATTAATCAGATTCTTCATTTGTTATATCACAGTTATATTACATTGTATTTATTACCTTAATGTATTTAGCCATTCCCCAAACAGTGAGTATCTACTTTGGTTCCAACTAATTGATGCCACAAAAAAAAATGTTATTAAAAATGCTTAGCGATGTTTTGAAACATTATCTGTGATCTCACCAAGGTCATCTAGAAGTAAAATTTCTGCATGAAAAGGAATGAACGTTTTTATAACTACACATGCTGATTTACAATTCTACCAACAATGCACTACCATCCTACCTGTCTTCTCACAGTCCCTCTATCACTATTTCCACTTCTTGTCATCTTTGCCAATTAGCAGGATGTGAGATGAACTCTCAGAATTGTTTTGACATACATTTCTCTTAAGGTTAGTGATTAGGAACATTTTTTCATATGTTCATTAAATAGTTTAAATAGTTGATGACTTATTTTGAGAACGTTTTTCTTCATATTTTTGACCACTTATCCATTGGGAATGTCTTTTATTTACAATACACTCAGGGTCACATGCACACACAAAAACACACAAAGGTATACATCTATACCCACTTATATCTGTATATATTTGCATGTGTATTATGTGTGTATGTATGTGTGCATGCATGTATTAAGTATGTGTGTAATTTAGTCACAAATTTCATCACACAACTGATCACACACATATACTTGGGGTAATATATACATGGATATTATTTCATTAGTTATCTGTATATCTTATATAATAAAACATTTTCATAAAAAGGCTTTTTATTTTATCATTAAATCAAACACTTCCTTCATATCTTTGATACATTAATTTCTTTGGTGCTGAATTTTTATGTTCTACTTAAATTGTTTGTTTTATCTTCTGTAATTGCTTCTATCCTTTATTTCTTTAAGAATAAATCTCCTACCCATAGCTATGAAAGGTATATGATCTTTAATCTGAGGGTCACATATCTATTTTTATTTGAGAAATATGGCATAAGATGCTACAGTTAGCCTAAGTTCTGCCAACCTGCATTTTATTTATCATTTAAGAATTCCTTCTTAAGTAATTTATGCTTTCCAACTTAGGAAACTCTAACTCCTTGAGTTCCTTTATTTCTGAATTTCCTTTATCTAGTCTGTCCCTTTATTCTACTTTGTTTTTGGCCAATACTAAGTAGCTTCAAAACCACTTAGTGACATAAAGTGGCATAAAGTTTGCCACTTTATGTTATACCTTAAATTGTTGATAGGCTAATTCTCCTCTACTGACTTTATTGAGTTTGACATCATACCCTCTTTCTCTCCTCATCTCAACTTTTTTTTAGTTGCCTTTTTAAAAAATCTTCTTTCTCTATAAAATATGAGCTCCTTGAGGGCAGGGATTTGTGTGGATTTGTCTCTTCAGTAATTAGCAGAGTCTTGCACATCCTATTTATTAATGTTTACTCTTTATCTATTGACTGCAGATTCATTTGTTTTCTAAGGTTTATTTGTTCATAATGGAATATTTTTATCTCCTTATAGATTATAAACTCCTGAAGAGCAGACTTTTCTTTTGTCTCCTTTTCTATCCCCACCACTTAGCTCAATGCCTGGCACATAAAGAGTGATAAATAGATAAAAATTGACATTGTGACTTTTAAAAATTAATTTATCTGACAGTATGATTGCAATTTCTGCTTTTTTATTCCCTAAATGCATAGTAAATTATGTTCCAGACTATATTTTTATTCCTCATAGACCTTGTTTATATGTATACTTCTTGTAAGTAAAAAACTTTCAGGGATTTTATTTTCTTAACCAATCTGTCACTTCGTTTCATTTTCTTGGATTATTTACTTGGTTCACATTTAAAGTTATGATTTAGATTTATTTTTTTCATTTATCTCTAACATTACTTTTTCCTGAAATTGCTTTTCTTCCTCTGTAAAAATATCGCTTTCTCTCATCTGTTATGTTTTTTACTCTATTTTAAAACAATTCTTCCCATGCACTCTCTTTTCTTTATCTATATCTTTAAACCTGTCCCCATCTTGTTTCTCATTCCTTTCCTAAGATTTGTAATGAGAGAAATTATTATTAAATAACAAATTATTGGGTAGATCTCTGACATTGCCCAAATTTTTACTGTACCTATACCATCTTATCTAGGTGGAATTGTTGTACCACCCAACTAAAAAAACCTTACAAAAAGATTCTAATACTTGAAAACCAGCCCGTTATGTTTTAGTCAACCAGGTCTGAGTAAGGTGGCCCTCCTTTTGTCTAGATTGCCCTAAGCAGGAGCAGTGTGGATAAGAGATGAATTTCTTTGTCTAAAAGTGAGTTAACAGAGACCTGTCTTCCACATCCTCATTAGAATAAATTCACTTTTCATGATATTCTTTCTCATTCATTGTTAATCAATCAAAGTTGATTGTACCCTCAAGAATACCCAATCTTCCAAGGGTACATAAGCATTAAATTGGTTCCATGTGGGGTCTTTGACATTCAAGAATGCCATTAATGTTTTTTTTTAATTATCTACTAGTATAAGTAATAATATAATTAATTACCCAGAAAATGTGTCTCTCAAACTTTTTATACATCACAATATATTTTATTAACCTACTAATTCCTTTTACTTTCTTCCTTTTCTCTTTCCCTTTTTCTTACTTAAGTAATCAAGCAAAAATTCTCTTTCTTCTCATTGCTTTTAGTTTTATTAGAATTTATTTTTTCACTTTTTTACCTTTTTTCCAAAAAAAGGCTTTTTCTTCATTTTATTTATTAGATCTCTTCCCATTCTGTCTAATCTATAAATTAATATTTTTGATGTGGATACAAAGATGCCTTAAAGATTGAGCTGCTTGTTTTATCTAGTCATGTCCTTGCTTTTCCTTTTCATGGCAAATTTCTGTAATTAAGGCAAGTGGTCAATCTGAATGAGGAATAAGTAGTTATTCTATATTGCAGTTGGGTAAATTGGTACTCCTGCATAGTCAACTGAAAGATTAAATAACTGGAATAGAACATTCTTTCTGAATGATATGGAAATAAGCAGACAAAGGGAAAAGAAATTTGTAAAACAAAGGTACAAGCACAACATCCTACACTGAAGTGTGTGTTTAAGATCTGGGCTATTCAGCCTAAGATTATATTCTTTATACCTTAAACAACTTAGTAAATGGGTATTTGGCCTAGTCATCTGCTTGTTACTAGATATATGTCTGTATGGATCAAGGTCCTTAAATGTTGTAAAATGATGTTAGAATAATTGGATATTGGTACAACTGATTGAGGAAGCTATCAGCTATTCTATTAATTACTGAAAATAGATCAGAAACATCATCAGTTTGAAGAAAAGATTTCGGTACAATTTTCTTAGGTTGGTTTCTTTCATTGTTTTTTCCTCTTTTTTGAAATCACTTTTAATGTTCCTTCTATTTGAGCCCTGCACATGGAACTTGTTCATCAGATTTGTGTCTCCTAGATTGCTGTCCACTTCCAGATGGTCACGCAACAAGGTACCTGTTCTACACTCTCCTCATCCCCTGGATGCTGCTTCAGCCTCAGTTTACTCTCCTCTGCACCCCAATTCAGGCAGGGACAGTTTCTTTGCCCCTCTCCCAAAAGCATTGGGGTGAAGGGTGAGGCAGAAAGGAATACTGAGGCAAAGAAGCAAGCAAGAGGCAATATGTGAGATGTGAGATAAGATGCAGGACCTGACTAGCCAGAAAAGACAATGCATTGAAAGCACTCACCTTGGGGACTTGCCTGTGTGCTTTCTAGCTATGCTATGTTCTGAACCCCACCTAGAACCACTTCTATTCCTAGACCACCAATTCTAGATTCCCCCATGCCAAGGGTTAGAGCTGCCTCCTACGGAATGGAAGTCTAATGCATCAATTCAAATAGGGGAACTCTGTGGGGTGAGACAGAGTACTAGCTTACTCCCCATAGATCTCCCTCTATTTCCTGAAAACCCTACCCAGAATTTATCCTTTGAGCACTCAAAAGATATTACAGTAAGCCTCTTGATTGTAAGACATCCACTCCATTCTGATATATCCCCCTATCTCTTCCTACGAGTTGTGGTTTCTCTCCCTTCTTTCCCCCTATTGTGACTCCATTATTGGTCATTTTCCTTGCCTTATACTTGGTCTGTGATTGTTTAACCTCCTTTGTCACTTTGTGTCTTCTTGCCCACAGCAACTTTTAGGATACCAACAACTTCCCTTGATGACCCCAAGTGAGTTGCCTCTCTCTACTCTGGAGTCAGTTGACATCGCATTCTGCACCCCATGATGATCACCCCCTCAACCTATTCTGGCCCCTGAAGTGGACTCTTCAGCCCTGTTTAGCAGAAAGCAGCTACTGAAGACAATGACCTTTGCCCCTTTACCCCTAAAAGAATTCTCCTAACTAGTGGTTGAGTGAGGAAATGACGTGAATGCAAAGGTGCCTTAAAGGTTGAGCTGCCCTTTCCCTGGTTCATCCTCTAAATGTTCCTTAAGGTATATTGATACAAAGACACCCTAAGGGTTGAGTTGCTCTTTCCCTGGTGCCTTAAAGTCTCCTCTTATCTTGGAATACCATAAAACTTCCCCCTTTCCCTAGACCACTAAATTCCTTGTCTCCTCTCCCCCAACCTGGATCATGAGTCCCATCTTCCTTATCCTCCCTTGTCCCTTATGCCATCTTATAAAATCAAGTCACCAGCCCTCTGTAAATTGCTAGTCCTTCTTTCAAGGCTAGCCCATTGTTTTTGCATCAATAATGCTCCCTTTGGCCAAAGAGAAGATTTGAGTGAATTCCTTCACATTTGAACCAGCTCTCCCATCTCTTCAACATTTTGATTCATGTTTTTATACTCATTTCTTTCCTTTTCTCTAAATTCTCAAGGAATTAAAGCTTCTAAGGTACTTGTTTTAAAATTTCTATTCTGAATATCATCTACTGTTGTTTAATAGATGTTACCCTCTTGTCCACTGTTTTCTGGTCTGCTTCTTTATTCAAATCATTAATTCCTAGAAGAGATAGAAAGAAGTATTGCCCTATAGTAGAAATTTTCCTGTGTCACAGTGGTTTATTGTTACCATTCCACCATTCCCCTGACCATTTTTCCCATTTGCCATTAGATCTCCTTCATGGATCCATGGCCTCTGGCCCTTAGGAATAAATAGCCGCCTGCAGTAGACATGATTCCCCTTCCACAGAGGTAGGATACTACGTTTCTATGCCCTCTTTTCATGTACTTCATTAGATATTGTCTTATTTTCTTTTGTCTTGCAATATTTATTCATAGTTGTTTGAAATCATATAGATTTCTTAGAGGTCATATTTCTTTGTATTACTATTACCTTCCTTGTTAGTTTAACTACTTGTTCTCAATATTCTTAGCTGCTTTTTATTCCTTCTGCTATTTTTTTTTGGAAATTTCATTCTTTTGTCCCCTTTTCATTCCTCTGTAACTCTATTTCTTATTCTACCTTTGACTTACTCTACCTATACCCCCCATAGGTTATACTTTCAAGTGGTATTGGTCTTTTTTCCTTGCTAAGAATTTCCCTTTTCATCACCCTCAGTCTTTGCCCCAAGTCTTGGGAGAAGGGATAGGACAGAAATGGCTTCAGTTATATGCTAGTTTTTTTTTTCTTGAGACCTTATTTAGCCCTCCTTTACACATTGGCACCCTGTTCATATTCTTACTGCTTCTTTATGTTCTTTATGAGTTCTTCTGCCCAAGGAAAAATAAGCTTTCAGAGTTCCTATCCCTCTCTCTTTCCCATCACACCAGGTTAACTTTGGTGTTGAGGATGGAGATGAATTCTGTTTCTCATTGACTGAGAGTGGTGGAAGTGAAACAAGTGGTGGTGGTTTTATACAGTAGAAATTGCAGCAACTGGAAAGAAATTCTTGAGTGTATTCCATTGCACAGCCTTACTAGATCATGAAGGTTGAAGTGGTAGAATGTGTGGAATTATAGATTGCTTTCTCTTCTGTCAGTCCATCAAGTTGTTACCTCAGTAGGCTTCTTAGTATCTTAGAACATGGAGAAATCTATAATTGCTTTAACTTTTTCACATAATTCTTATTTGGAGAGATAGATGGGAGATGGAAATGTCATTAGAATTGGAGAAAATGTCTACTTCAACATTTTCTTGGTCACATGACTCAGAAATCAAGTTGCTATGTATTTAAACAATCTAATGAGTAGCTGAGACAAGAGAGCAGCAAATTTTCATGTGACTTTATGAACTTTAAGTAGAAGTATAATCAGATTATGCTCATCCTCAACTTTCAAGGCTACAGACACTGATTTGAATTTAGAAAACATAAATGAAGACGTGCCTTGTGTGGAGGTTCAGTGGATAGCTGCTGGCCTCAGTCCCTGTTATCTAGCTAGATGTTACCAGTTTCAGAGAAATAGCATTGGCTTTTTTAGAGGCCTTGGTTTATGATTCCCTCCTCAGGATGGGGGGGGAATAAGCTTGGATTCCTATAAAGTGGCCCAAATCTGACCTTTTCTTTGGTATTAGAGATCAGAAATCCCTGTGCCCAGAGATGAATTACAATTTCCACTCTCTTTGTATAAAGTGAGAGTAACAAGTTCCCTCTACCTGGATGATGAATCTGAGATCATATTCCCACTCTGAGTTAATAGTCACAGTACTGTGACTCTAGTTGGTCATTAGAATCTGGCTCCAGTATCCCAAGTACAGTTAGTTCCTTTTCTAGTACCTTGCCTTTTTGCCACTTGTGATTCTGATCTTGAGCTCAAAGTGTCAACCACTGTAATTTTTTTAGAATTCTTGATCTCTTTTCAATCAGGCATTCTTTTGAAATCTTTATTGGCATAGTTGTCAGAGGATCAGGAAGGTATTGTATCTTTCCAAGTCTCCTTGGTCTCTGCAAATCTTAAACAGTTTTCATGAAAGAAAAAATTAATCATCCATATCTTGCCATAATCCTGTTTTCCATTGTGGAAATGTCTTATAACATATCTAGGAATGATGAGAAAACTGTTCCCTGTCAAATCTTTCTGACTCTATAATCCTTATCCTGTTATGAACTTGTGACCTGCAATTGGGCAAAGAAAGTAAATTTCTTGTCTTTTCCTCTTCTGCATGTTTTGGTAAATAAAATTTAGTCATTCTTACATATTTTTGACATAATGTGTCCCATAACAAACAAGAGAGTATGCAGTCTCCCTCCTACCACTATCCTACATTGAAGCAACTATACTTCTGTCACTATGGAGACCTTTGGCTTTCTGGTGAATAATATTGTAATTATATTTCATAAGCATATATTTATCTATCTTTGCATTATTGTCATTAAATCAAAACTTTCCCATATGCAAGAATCTCCAAATACACATATACATACAAGTATACTTGTATCCATGTATGTGTGCATATGTATATATGCATGTATGTTTATAGAAGAAGGTATAGATAGGTCAATAGATAGATATAGATTTTATATGTAAACATAGACATATATGCAGATACATATAGAGATGAGATATAAGCACAGGTTGTCATAGTTTTCTGTATATATATATATATATATATATATGTGCATATATTTGTATATATATATATATATATATATATATATTATGTACATGCATTGTGTAGGTAGCATGTACATACATATGCTATACACCCATGTGTACACTGCCTACATGTGTATATATGTGTGCACCTATGCATGTGTGCATACGTATATTTTAAGCAATACATTACTTATGCATCTTTTTTTAGGAGCTCTCCAAACTTGCTTGCTGGGACACTGCATTTATTAAAGAGATATTTGGAAAAGCACCTTGATTACCATAACTTTGTTGTAGCTGGTGGACCTCAATGCTCCATGTGGCTTTTTTTCTTTATGACATAGGAGCAGAGCTGTTTCATTATGAAGAAAATTTCTTTTTTCTTTTATCTTCATGTAAGTCAGATTAACCTAACCATAACAAAATTAAGCAGGTTATTTTTTTTGCTTATTTTTATGTGTTTATTTGTGAGCTACATTGTCAGAAAGGATAGTATTTTTAAGGGGAAAAATCAATCTTTCAAGTAGTATTAGGAAGGTAGACTATTATGTATAAAAGAAAGCCTCAAAGTATATTTAACAGAAGAGATACTGACCAGGATCCTGCAGTTTCCACCCCTGACTAAACTATAAAGTGCTTGAGCACGATTTCATAGGGCTATAACTTAGATTAAGAGGTATGCTTTTATTTTGCTGTGCCTTCATAAATTTATTTTACCTTGCTATTCTTGCTTTTTTCTGTATTCAGGGTTTTAGATGATTTGTTAGAGATGTGAATGAGGGAGGAGACTTTCACCATATTTATTAGAGGAGGCGCTCTTTTCAGGATCTATATGGATATTTCTTAATGGCTTCTGTGAGTGCTAGCAAAGCAATGACTGTGACTTAACTTTTGCTATTATCATTGAGGAATAGATGGTCCATAAAATTGTGGGGAAGACAGGATGGTTCCCTTCCAAATGATCCAGATCACTGTTAACTACTATTATTTTTCCATTTTTGATACTTCACAAGATAGTTATGTTAAGGATTAGAAAAATCTCAATTTATTGTAAACAAAATAAATGATGCAAACATACGCCATACATGCTTATATAGATGCATATATCACCCATATGTAGATCGATAAATAATCATGAAAATTAACATATGAACATTTACAAAGCCCTCACTATATATCAAGCACAGCTACAAAGAAAGGCAAAAACAAAGCCATGCCTTCATGGTGCTTATATTTTAACAAGAAGACAACATTTATGTAAATAAGTAAATACAACTGATCGATCAATAAGCACTTATCAAGCACTTTATTAAGTGGTAGTCATGATTTTAAGCAATAACAAATCAAATACTGGGAGAGGGGCATAGTCCTGTCTGCAGAAAACTTACAGTTTGATAGGGGAATTGTGTTTGTCCTTCGTTCTCAAAGAGGACCATAACATCAAGATGATGACATGACTTACAGTTGACTTTGATTTGAGGAAGGGAGTGCTGTGCAATTCACCAACCTCACTTTCTTCTCCTGAGTCATTTGGGTCTAGTGGCTCGATATTCATCAGAATGACTGGAGATAGCCCAGGATGCAATATGAGACCCTGACCTTTTCAGGCTAAGTTCTTATCATATTCTCCCTTCGAGTGAATGAAACCCATTCAGTGAACAGGTAGTTACTTCTTTAAGTAGTTACTTAAAGTTACTAGCACAAGATTCAAAGCCATAGCTTCTTGACTCCAATTCCTGTACTCTATCTATATAATTCTTTGCTTATCAAGTTTGTTGTTCATATGCAATTGAATTATAGGAAACTGAACAGAGTGGTGGAGAGGCACTTCTCCATAATATGAGGACATGAAGATACTCAAAAAAGTGAAAGCGAATTCAGTCAGGTAAGAAATTACCTCTCCTGAAATGTAGTTTTTGGAGTTCATTACTCCATAAACCAGAGGGGGAGAGGGTAGTAATGACATATGTGATGTGAATATTAAGGTTTATTGGAGGGATGCTGCGATATGATGATTCCTTAATGATTAGGATATTGGGGGTATGGTGAAGTCCAAGGAAGTCCAAAATAGTGCTGAACCATGATGAAAATAAAGAGCTATCTCTCTGTCTCTGTGTGTGTGTGCATACACACATACATATATATTTATATATATATATATATATATATATATATACATGTACATTCAAATACATATAAAACATGCATATTTAAATTTTGTATATAACTTGCATAAATCTTGTACATGTCTTGTACATATACGCAAGCACACACAAAAGATATTTGCAGTGTAGAAAGTGATTCTTTAAGGTCTGTAAGACTTACAATTTTTTTCAAATGTATTTTAATATAATTAGTTTCCTTTGTAATATTTTGTGTGTATTGAAATTGTTCTCCTACTAAGGGGTTTATAGGCTTCAACATAATGCTAAAGGGGACAGAGAGAAAGAGAGAGAGAGAGAGAGAAAGAGAGAGAGAGGGAGGGAGGGAGAGAGAGGGAGAGGGAGAGAGAGGGAGATAGCTTTTTGAAGGAGTTCAGTTGAAAATGGGGAGAAGGGAAAAGGAACTATAGATATTAGAAGTTATTTAAAATGAACTATATGCCACTCATTGAGCTAGGCTTTAAATAGCAAGGTCAAATGAGGAATTATTGAGTATTAGGAATAAATGCATGTACATCTTTGTACCCAAAATGAAAGTAGTAAGCAAATAAAGAAACATTACAAGTAAATGAATTAATTCATCAAAGAAAAATATCTTTGTGAATTCTATGGCCTAGGCACTATGTTAAATATAGGTAGAGACTGAAATTACAAAAGCTCACTAATTAGAACCCAAGGGAGCCCAAGCATACAGGCCTCAACATCTCTATCAACATTACCCTCAATTTCTTTGTTAGTTTTCCCCTTGGCTTCTGATCAATAAACTTTCACTTTTTCTTGCCTGATTGAGTGATTCCATGCTACTGCTCAAAAAGGTCACCAATCTTCATGAAAAATTATAGCATATAAATGATAATGGGATGAGTCTATTAGAGAAAATAAGGGGAAGAAATTCAGGATTCATGTGGAAGAGTTGACCAACCCTTCATCAAAAACTAAAGTAAAAAAGGAATGAGTTGTTGGAGGATGATAATAGAGGCAGAGAACTTGAGGATTGAAGAAAGAGATCCTTTTCACTGAAACATGAAATAAGGTTCTTAACAGAGAAAATGTGGGACTAGACACTGTGAGAGGATAAAAGAGAAATAAGATTTTGAACAACCATTACAAAGAGCTTCTAGCTAAAAGACAGGGCAGCAAGAAGGGAGGGTGCTGAGTCAAGATGGCAGAGTACAAGGCCAAACCTGTAGAAGCTCTCCCCACACAGCCCACAAAATACCTATAAAAATGACTCTAAATCAATTCTAGAACAACATAAGTCACAAAACGATAGAGTGAAAGAGATTTCCAGCCCACAGCATCCTGGCATGCTGAAAGGAAAAGTTGATCTCACTGAGTTTAGAACAGAGTGCCTCCCATCCTTGGCCATGCATGGCACTAACAGGACCAGAGCAGGATTCAAGACACCACTACCAGCAGCGGCAGTTCCCAGATTCCTGAACCCACAAATGCTAAAGACAACTTCAAAGGTTAGTGAGAAAACTCTTTCACCTGAGTGAGAAGGGAACAGGGTCCTCTCCTAGCCCTGGCCCCAGGAGGCAGCAGCAGCAGCAGTATCCATTTTTGGAGCCTTCAGCCTAGAGACACTGGGGGAATTGAGCAGCTGATCTGGATTTCAGACCTGAGTGGTAGCCCTGGGGTGAGATAGAGCACTGGTGTGGTGAAGCTAGTAGAGGCTCTAGATAAGGAATTCTACTCACAAATCCTAGGCAGAAAAACTTGTGGTTCCTGCCAGATCAGAGCTCAGGCCAGGAGAGGAGTGAACTCCTCTCCCTTGATTGTGCCACCTTGAAGGAAATGAGAACTTACAGGTCCCAAGAATATAACTTCCTCTTAATAAAAGACTCAAAAGTCAAGCAACTGAGTGGTAAAATGAATCCAAAAGGGGAAAAAAAATAAGAGTATAGCAGGTTATTTTCTTGGTGAACAGGTATTATCCTCCATCCTACCAGATGATAAAGAACAAAGCATACCATCAGAGGAAGACATCAAACTCAAGGCTTCTGCATCCAAAATCTCCAAAATAAACACACAATTGTTCCAGGCCATGGAAGAGCTGAAAAAGGATTTTGAAAATCAAGTAAAAGAGGTGGAGAAGATATTGGGAAGAGAAACAATAGAGATGCAAGATAATTATGAAAAGCAAGTCAACAACTTGTTAAAGGAGACACCCAAAAATGCTGAAGAAAAGAATACCTTTAAAAATAGACTGACTCAAAGAGCAAAAGATGCCCAAAAAGTCAATGAGGAGAAGAATGCTTTAAAAAGCAGAATTAATCAAATAGAAAAGGAGGTTCCAAAACTCACTGAACGAAATAGTTTGTTTTTTTTTAAATCAGAATGGAGCATATGGAAGGTAACGAATATGTGAGAAACCAAGAAATTACAAAACAAAATCAAAAGAATGAAAATACAGGAGACAATGAGAAATATCTTATTGGATAAACAGCTGACCCAGAAAAATAGATCTAGGAGAGACAATTTAAAAATTATGGGACTACCTGAAAGCCATGATCAAAAAAAAGGAGCGTAGACATCATCTTTCATGAAATTATTAAGGAAACTTCCCTGATATTCTAGAACCAAAGTGGAAAATAAATATTGAAAGAATCCACAGATCACCTCCTGACAGAGATCTGAAAAGAGAAACTCCTAGCAAAATTGTAGACAAATTCCACAGTTCCCAGGTCAAACAGAAAATATTGCAAGCAACTAGAAAGAAACAATTCAAGTATTGTGGAACTACAATCAGGATAACACAAGATCTAGCATTTTCTACATTAAGGGAACAGAGGGATTAGAATATGATATTCGAGAAGTCAAAGGAACTGGGACTAAAACCATCAATCACATACCCAGTAAAACTGAACATAATACTATGGAGGAAAATAGTCATTCAATGAAATACAGGACTTTCAAGTATTCTTTTTTAAAAAAACTTTTTTATTAATTTGTTTATTTTCAGTATTCTACAATCACTACCATATAACTTAGATGTTTTTTCTACCCTCCCCAACCTTTCCTCATCCCTCCCCACTCCCTCCCTGAGATGGCATACAATTTTATATAGGTTGTATGCATACATTGCTATTAAATACATTTTCAATGTAGTCATGTTGCATTGTTGCATAGAAGAATTAAATGAATGGGAGAAATCACATAACAAACCAGAACATAATACTAAAGAAAATGATCCGCTACATTCTGTGATTGAATTCCATAGATCTTTCTCTGGATGTGGAAGGCATTTTGCCTGAAAAGACCATTGGGAATATTTCAGGTCCTTGCATTGCAATGAAGTTCAAAGTCTTCCAGAAAAAATCCTCACACATTGTGGTTGTTGCTATGTACAAAGTTCTGGCTCTGCTCCTTTTGCTCAGCATCAGATCATACAAGTCTTTCCAGGCCTCACTGAAGTCTTCCTATTCATCATTTCTTATAGCACAATAGCATTGCATTACATTCATATACCATAATTTATTCAGCCATTCCCCAATTGATGGGCATCACTTTGAGTTCCAGTTTTTGGCCTCCACTAAGAGTGCCACTGTAAATATTTTTCTACATGTAGGACCCTTTCCCATTTTTATGATCCCTTGGGGATACAGTCCTAAAACAGTATTGCTGGGGCCAAGAGTATGCACATTTTTGTTCATATAGTCCCTGGACTTGTTTTGGCATTTAGACTCCCCAGTATTTTATATTGTTTACCTTAGCTTTAAATGGGATATCTCTTTCTATCTCTTGCTGTTGGGCTTTGTTACCAATATACAGAAATGCAGAAGATGTGTGTGAGTTTGTTTTGTAACCTGCAGCTTTGTCAAAGCTGTTTATTATTTCAAGTAGTTTTTTAATTGAATCTCTGGGATTCTCTAAGTATATCATCATATCATCTGCAAAGAGTGATAACTTAGTTTCTTCTTTGCCTATTCTAATTCCTTCAATAGCTTTTTGTTCTCTTATTGCTACACCTAATATTTCTAGTACCAAATTAAATAATAGTGGTGACAATGGGCATCCTTGTTTCATCCCTGATCTTATTGGAAATGCATCCAACCTATCTGCATTGCACATAATGCTTGCTGAAGGTTTTAGGTAGATACTATTTTATGGAAAGTTCCCTTTATTCCTATGCTCTTCAGTGTTTTTAATAGGAATGGGTGTTGTATTATGTTGAAAGCTTTTTCTGCACCTATTGAGATAATCATGTGGTTTCTGTTAGGTTTGTTGCTAATATGATCAATGATGCTAACAATTTTCCTAATATAGAACCAGCCCTGCATTCCTCTTATGGATCCTACCTGATCAAAATGTATTATTCTAGTGATAAGTTACTGTATTCTTTTGTTATAATCTTATTTAAGATTGTTGTATCTATATTCATTACAGAAATTGGTCTATAATTTTCTTTCTCTGTTTTGGCTCTTCCTGGTTTAGGTATCAAAAAATATTTGTATCATGAAAAGAAATTTTGAGGACTCCTTCTTCCCCAATTTTCCCAAATTGTCTATATAGTATTGGATAAACTGTTCTTTAAATGTCTGATGAAATTCGCTTGTAATCCATTTGGCCCTGGAGTTTTTTCTTAGGGAGTTCACTGATAGCTTGCTCAATTTCTTTTTCTGAGATAGGGTTATAAACATTCAACTTCCTCTTCTGTTTATCTGGGCAATTTATGTTTTTTTAAAGTCCTCATCCATCTCATTTGGATTTTCGAATTTATGGGTATAAATTTGGACGAATTAACTTCTAATTATTGTTTTAATTTTCCTCCTCATTGGGGGAATTCACCACTTTCATTTTTGATATTCATAATTTGATTTTCTTCTTTATTTTTTTTAATATAACTGGCCAAAAGTTTATCAATTTTATTTTTTTCATAAAACCAAATCTTAGTTTTATTTATTAGTTAATAGTTTTCTTAATTTCAATTATATTAATCTATTCTTTGGTTTTCAGTATTTCTAATTTGATATTTACTTGGGGATTTTCAATTTGTTCTTTTTCGAGCTTTTTCAGCAGCATCCTCAATGTATTGATCTCTATTTTTTATTTATATTGGCATTGAGAGATAAAAGTCTTGCCCTAAGGACTGTCTTTGCCGTATCCCAGAAGATTTGGTATTCTATTATTATTATCATAGTTGTCATCTTCTTCAATGAGGTTGTTTATTGTTTCTATGATTTATTGTTTAATCCATTCCTTCTTTAGGATTAGATTATGTAGTTTCCAATTAATTTTTGTTTCTATCCATGGTCTTTTATTACATATAATTTTTATTGCATTGTGATCTGAGAAGGATGCATTGACTATCTCTGCCTTCCTGGACTGGATTGTGAGGTTTTAATGCCCTAGTATATGGTCAGTTTTTCTATATGTGCCAAGTACCACTGAGAAAAAGGTATATTTCTTTCTATGCCCATTCAATTTTCTCCAGAGACCTATCATCTCTACCTTATCCAGAGTTAATTTATCTCCTGAATTTCTTTTTTGTTTATTTTAAGGTTAGACTAATCAAGTTCAAAGAGGGGGAAGTTGGGGTCTGCAACTAGTATAGTTTTGCTGTATATTTCTTCCTCTAACTCCCTTAACTTCTCCTCTAGGAATCTGGATGCTATACCACTTGGAGCATGTATATTTAGTAATGATATTGCTTCGTTGTCTATGGGGCCTTTTAGCAGGATATGGTTTCCATCCTTTATCTCTTTTAATTATATCTATTTCTGCTTTTACTTTGTCTGAGATCAGGATTGCTACCCCTGCTTTTCTTACATCAGCTGAAGCGCAATATATTCTGATCAATCCTTTTACCTTTAACCTGTGTGTATCCCCCCATTTCAAATGTGTTTCTGGTAGACAATATATTGTTGGGATTATGGCTTTTAATCCATTCTGCTATCCATCTCCCTTTTATGGGCGAGTTCATCCCACTCACATTCACAGTTATCATTACTATCTGTGTCTTTTTCTCCTTCCTCTTTCTCACCTTCTGTGCTTTTAGTTCTCCCTTATTTCTTGCCCTCCACAATAGGGTTTTAAGTTTTGACCACCACCTCCTTCAGTCTTCTCTTTTTTCTTTCAACCTCCCTCCCTTTCACTCCCCTTTACCCATACTACTTCTACCCTCCCTTTTTTCTCCCCTCCCCTTTCTCCTCTTACTTCCTATAGGCTAGTTAGATTTATATGCTTAACTAAGTTTTTTGTTCTGTCCTTGAAACAAATCAGATGTGAAAACCTCTCCAACAATGTTCATCTCCCTCCCCTCTTTCCCTCCACTGTAATATAATTTTGTACTTCATCCTGTGATGTAATTTACCTTTTTCTTCTTCCTCCTTTTCACATCTCCTGATACAATCCCTTCACATGCTTGAATCATATTTTTATCATCACATCACTTATTTTATACTCACTCCCTCTATCTATCTATATCCCTTTCATATTTCATAACAGATATACAATTCTCAAGATTAACAAGTATCGTCCTCCCTTACAGGCAGGTAACATTTTGCCCAAATTGAGTAACAAGTTTTTCTTTACTGCTGTTTACCTTTTCATACCTCTCTTGAGGTCTGCATTTGAAAATCAAATTTTCTATTGAGTCCTGGCCTTTTTATCACAAAGGTTTGGAAATCCCTTGTTTCATTGAATGTCCATCTCCTTGCCTGAAATGTTATACTGAACTTTGCTGTGAAATTGATCTTTGGTTATTGTCTCAGCTCCTTTGACTTACAGAATATTATATTCCAATTCCTTCAGTCTTTTAATGTAGAAGTTGCAAGGTCTTGTGTGATCCTGGCTGTAGCTCCTTGATATTTCAATGGTTTCTTTCTGGCTGCCTGTAGTATTTCCTCCTTCACTTGATAGTTATGGAATTTGTCAACAATATTTTTGGTGTTTTTAGTTTGGGATCCCTTTCAGGAGGTGAACAGTGGATGCTTTTGATGACTATCTTGCCCTCTGGATGTAGCACTTGTGGTAAGTTTTCCTTGATGATTTCATGGAAGGTATTTTCCAGGCTCTTTTTTTCATCATGACTTTCTGCTTGGCCAACAATTCTTAAATTTTCTCTCTTGGACCTATTTTCCAAGTCAGTTGTTTTTCCAAATAGATATTTTGTATTTTCTTCTAACTTTTCATTCTTTAGATTTTGTTTGACTGAGTGTTGATTTCTCATAGAATAATTAGATTCTACTTTTGCAATTCTAATTTTCATCAACCTGTTTTCTTCAGTTAACTTTTGCATCTCCTTTTCCATCTGTCTAATTATTCCTTTTAAGGAATTAATTTCTCTAGTTAGTTTTTGTACTTCCTTTTCTATTTGTCCAATTTTCCCAGTTAGGTTTTGTGCTTCCTTTTCCATTTGTTCAATTTTCCTTTTTAAAGAGCTGCTCTCTTTAGTGAATTCTTTTTCATATTTTTTAAATCATTGACAATTCTTCTTGTATTTCCTTTTTCAGCTGTTCTGAGAGTACTCTTTGTGCATGTGAGCAGTGCATCAACCCTTCTGAAGTTTCAGATGGAAGTACAATCTCAATACTGACCTCTTTGGTATTCATGTTTTGGTCCTTGTCCCCATAGAAAGATTTTTGTGGTCTTTTCCTTCCTCCTTTGCTTCTTCTTCATGATGGTGAGGTTTTGTGTGTTGTGGCCTCTAGATCTTTCAGATAGAAGCTAAAGAACCTGGTCCTGAGCTGGCTGGTGTGAGAAAGTAAAGGGTGGGTGAATTCTGTTTGTGTTTCCCTGGATTAGCCCTGGAGCTAGCTTGTTAGGTGTGGGGGAGTGGTGGTCTGGTAAACAGAAATCTCCTCAGTTGAGCTGGAGTAAAAGCAAATTCAGCACCTGATGATCCCAGCTGCCATAGTGTCTTCTCATTTCCCCTGGAGCACTGATGCATACCTGAGGTCCTGATGAGAGGCTTCATCTCCCTGGGGCTCTGGATTTGGTTGTTTTGCTGTGGTGGGGCTCTCTTGGACAACTCTGATCCTCTGCCACAGTAAGAGGAATCCCCCTTATCGATTTTCCTAGCCTTAGGTGTTACAAGACTGTTTGCCCCTTCTTCTGATCTCACTGATCCAGAATTTTTTGGGGGAAATGTTTTATGATTCTTTCAAGGCAAACAAGGGGCAGGGGAGAGAGCATTTAATGCTCACTCTGCCATTTTGGCTACTGGAAGTCCAAGTAGGTGACTTATAGACATTTAATCTGCTGGCTGAAAGTCTAAGGAGAAGCTACTGCAGATATCTGTTGCTCCTTCTGCTTCTCTCTCTTGCTCAGCTCCACCGGACTCCAACCCTGAGCTAGCATTCCACTGTGCTGCCACTTCTTCAGACAGCCCCAGGCTTTCCTGCTTGGTCCTACTCTGGCTGGGAGGTGCTGCACTGTGCACTGTGTGCTCCTCCACCCTTGTAGAATAGATTCTTCCTGTTGATCTTCCAGTCTGTCCTGGGCTATGAATCTGCCACAATGTCTGTCTCCTACCGTATTCTGCCCCTCCAAAATTTGGTCAGATTCTCTTTCTTAGAGGTACCTGAAAGAATTTGTCTCAGAGCTTAGGGGAGAAGTTTCTCTCACTCCACCATCTTGACTCCATCTCAAGCATTCTTAATAGAAAACCACAGCTGAACAGGAAATTTGACTTTCAAACACAAGACTCAGGAGAAGCATGTAATGTTAAACATGAAAGAGAAATCATAAGGCACTTACTAAAGTTGAATTGTTTACATTCCTAAATGGAAAGTTAATATTTGTAACTCTTGAAACTTTTCTCAGTATTTGGGTAGTTGGAGGGATTTTACATACACACACATACACACACACACACACACACACGCACACACACACACACACACACACGTACATTATATATATAGACAGAGGGCACCAGGCAACTTGAATAAAAAGGGATGCTATCTAAAAAAATAAAATTAAGGGTTGAGAGGGGAATATATTGGGAGGAGAAAGGGATAAATGGAATGGGGCAAATTGTCTTTCATAAAACAGGCAAGGAAAAGCTTTTTCAATGGAAGGGGAAAGGAAGGAAGTGAGAGGGAAAATGTGAAGTTTACTGTCATCAAATTTGTCATAAGGAGGGAATAACATGCACACTCAATTTGGTATTAAAATCTATCTTACACAACAGGAAACTAGGGGAGAAGGGGATAATTTGGGGGGGACATTATAGAAGACAGGGCAAATGGGAGGAAGGAATAATTAGAAGTAAACTCTTTTGGGGAGGGACAAGGTCTAAAGAGAGAATAGAATAAATGGGGGCAGAATAGGTTAGAGGGAAATATATTTACTCTTTCACAACATGACTATTATGGAAGTCTTTACCAAAACTACACATATATAACCTATACTGAATTGCTTGCCTTCTCAGTGGGGATGGGTGGGGAGCGTGGAAGGGAGAGAAGTTGGAACTCAAAGTTTTAGGAACAAAGATTGAGAAGAAATACAGATAATGGGGTATGGAAATCTATTTTGCCCTACAAGAAAAAGGAGAAGATGCGGATAAGGGAAGGGAGGAGTATGACAGAAGGGGGGAGAAGATTGGAGGAAGGGGTAATCAGAATGCATGGTATTATGAGGTAGAGGAGGGAAGATTTGGGGAGAAAATTTGGAACTCAAAATTTTGTGGAAATGAATATTGAAAACTAAAAGTAAAAAAATAAATCTGAAAAATAAGAAGACTGATAAAAGAAAAGATAGGGCAGCAAGGTGACCCAGTGGATAGAGAATGAGGACTGAGGTCAGGAAGAACTGAGTTCAAATCTAATCTCAGGCACATGCTAGCTGTGTGTCTCTGGGAAGACACTTAATCTTGTTTGCCTCAGTTTCTTCATCTGTAAAATAAGCAGGAAAAGGAAATGGTAAGTCAATCCAATATCTTTGCCAAGAAAATGCCAAATTGGATCACAAATTGTTGGACATGACTGAAATGACTGAACACTGATAAAAATTAAGAAGCATCATTTTATTACTCAGTATATCATTACTCCAGGTACTATGAGTAAAATGTATGATTAAATATAGATAATCGAAGTGTTCAAGGGCAAGGACTGGTCAAGCATTATTTGCAACTGAGGATTACAGCAAGGAATAGAGTAGAGATCTGAACTGGTCCCTCAATGAATTAAAGTTTGGATGCTTGAGACTATAGTTTCCCAAGTTTTACTTGAAAAACAAATTTTAAAACTATTTTTAACCCCTTTAAAAATGCTCCTTCTCCTTCAAATTAAACTCTCAATTTAACTACACATATATTGGAATTTAACTAAGCCAAACCAGTCAACACAGTTCCTGATATCTGATGATCTAATCAACATTCTATCCTCAGAATTCTCTGCCTTTACTAAGAGGAGGATAAAAAGTATAGTATAGAAGTATAGAAAGTATAGAAGTATAGAAAAAGTATAGAAACTTTTTTTTAATATTTTATCATGACATCTGGAAAGTATTTGTGAACAATCTTCTCAAAAACAGAAAGGAAAAAGAAATTAAGAAAAAAGGAAGTAATAGAAATCCTCTGATATTAAAAAAATATATAAGGAATTAGAAATCTAAAAAAAGATTGCAACAGAATGCATACAATTATAAAATTGAAATGGAACAATATTAGATAAAATGTGCTAAAACAGTACAGTAACATCAAAATAATATAGAAACAAATCTCAAATGTTTATAGCATTATTGAATGGATAATAAGTACACTGATGAAATTGACAGGGAATGTAATTGACAAAATTTTATGAGATGAAATTAAAGGAAAATAATTAAACTACGGAATCCCAGGAAAAGATGAAATTCAGCAAACTGATAATATCTCTAGAAATTATATGTATAGTAAGGTGCTCACTTAAATGTAGAATTATGTTACTGTTAGGACAGAAAGGACAGTAGAAACTTAAAAATAATACTTGACTCAAGTGAAAAAAATGGAAAAAATGCAGGGGAAACTTTTGGGTTGAAGAATAGTTGAGAAAGTGTTGTAAACTTATTAGGCTTCCTGAAAACAACGAAGAAAAGAATTTGACACAAGATTTTAGGAAATAGCAAAGGACATTTTCTCAGAAAAACTGTAAATCAAATTTATGCAGTGTCAGAAGGGAAAATTCCAAAATTTAAGTCACCCAGACACATATAAAGCAGTAATATTTTACCAAGAAATTATTGATCCAAGTAGACATCAGGAAGAAAGTCATCATTTAACAAACAAAAAACTTAATTTCTATATAGCTTTCTATAAAAGTAAAAAAAAGGAGGACGATTTAATTATATATAAAGGACATATGATAATGAAAAACTGAATTTCTAGAAAATATCAGAATTTTTCCCAGAACAAGATGAAATGAAGATTAAAATTAGACAATTCATGTAGAAAAGGCCCAAACAAATAAGACTTTTTATAAAGAAAGAATAGAAAGAAGATTCTATCACAGATCACAGGACTTCTACTTTGGTGCTTTAATAAATAAATGCTTTAGAAAAATGATTATTTTTCTTCCATTCAGGATTAGATGTTTTGTTTGAAAGTCTGAAAAATAATCACTTTTATGAATAGAAAAGATGACAAAATGTACAAATAAATACATGATTTAATGATGTCAAAATGCAGGGAAAAGAACAGGAAAATGAGTGGGGAGATATAAAAAAGAAATTAAATACAAGAAGAAAATGTCAGGAACATGCTATTTTTGAATTTTTACAAAATTGATAGTTTTTTAGCAATTTTCTTTAGCATCATATCAATGTACATATATATGATGTTTGGGAATGGATTATTACTTTTGAAAAAAGTATAGTTATATCTACAGGATGTCTAATGAATAAAATATTCATAAAATTAAACATTCTTGAATTTTCCAGTAAATAGATTTCATCCCCTTAGGAAAAGAAAAATATTATTTTATTACAAATTAAAATGCAAAAATAAACTGGTTCAGAAAATATGATTTGCCAAGATATGTTCATAAATTTGAGATAATAGAATGAGCTAAAAATAGGCTACCCTGTACATTTACATGAAGAAAAATGAGTGTTCAATTTATGGCATGTGACAAAATGAAATTCAAATTTTAAAACAAAAATTTGAAACACTTTTAAATTTACTATGTTTGCATGTATGTTCATCCTTTGCTGCTGAAGAAGACCAAGCCATCAGAGAAATAATGACATGACTTGCACTTGATTTTGTTTTGTGTGAGGGAGGGCTGTACAGGTCAAGAGCCTCACTTCTCCTCCAGAGTCATCTGAATCCAGTGATTAGATATTCATCAGGATGACTAGAGATGAGCCAGGATGAGGCAATTAGGGTTAAGTGACTTGCCCAAGGTCACACAGCTAGTGAATGCCAAGTGTCTGAGGTGAGATTTGAACTCAGATCCTCCTGACTCCTGTTCTGGTGGCCTATCCACTGCACCACCTCAATTCCCCAAATTTACTTTGAATAAAAGGAGAATATCAATATTAAATAAACATATATGTAATGGTACAGCAATTGTATCTACAAAGGAAAATTTGAATTATTAGCAAAAATAATCAGCTAAAATAATTAGAAATAGTACAAAATATGAATATCCTAGTACTGGAATATAATATTTTTAAAAGGCAAGCAAAAAAGATTGATAAATTGAATTAGATTTCAGCACAAACTATATTTTCAAAATATGTGAAAATATTTGAATCCCAGAATCATAGAATATACCTTCAGTAGCACATATAACATCCAAAAATATTAAATTCTATGTCACAGTAACTACAGTCTAAAAACTACATAGAGAATTCATAGAAGGAAATAAAAAGATAACTGTTATTATCTTATTAAAATCACTAAGTATATTCTCTAATTCTCTGCATATATATAACCCTCATATATACATATATATACATATATGTGTACATGTGATTTATATACATACATGAAATATTGGCTCAAACTTTTATATTTGAACAATTTGAAGTATATTAAATCTATGCTATTTTAATAATTATCTCTTCCATCTCTTTCCCCATACTCTCCAAAAGCAATTTCTTTGAACAACTATTGTAGCTTTTTTCAAATGTCTGGCATTCTACATTTTGCACATGTTTTATGTAAAGTATTTGCTCCTATGATGCAGAGGTTAGGAAACACACACATACACACACATTCTCAAATCTACTAGTTTAATGTC
The DNA here is from genome assembly GCA_028658325.1 of Potorous gilbertii. Lineage (NCBI taxonomy): Eukaryota > Metazoa > Chordata > Mammalia > Diprotodontia > Potoroidae > Potorous > Potorous gilbertii. Next base: position 256,723,617 of record CM053769.1, on the reverse strand, counting down.
TTGCATATGATAGTTGCTCAATGACACTATTTGATTAAATAAGCAGCTCTCACAGTTTATTGAAGAGACCGTATTTTACTGTAATTTACCATTTCAGTAAATGTTACCCCTCTGTCCCTAACGACATATCTCTTCCATTAGCATGGTCCAGTTATGGATATGAAGGCCAGCAACTTTTTTGAGGGATATGTCTCTAAAGAAGACAGATATGTAGATTAGTTTTTATGACCGTTTTCTTCTCTGCTTCTTGCCATTCCCACCACTGCATCTAATCATCTGTTTTTTGGCACCTGTAGAAAAGTGATAGTCTCCTCACTCACAGTTGAATTATTTTCTTAAATCCAACTGACATTTTAAAAAAATCCTTTATTCTTTCTTCTTGTTCTGTTGTATTTTTGTGATAGATGAACTAGCAAATCAGTCACTTTTCAATCAGGCATAATCTACGAGATTTCCTTTTCTTTTTCTGTGTTTATCGTTGCCTTCCTTGTAAGACTAGTTTGTTCCTTCATGAATAATTTTTTAAATATTTTTCCTTTCCCGTTCACTTCTCCTCCATTATATCTTTTGTTTATATTTTATTTGTCAATTACTTTTTAGTTTAAAATGACTAGAAGAAACAACAGTATCAATATTAATACAAAAAATGATTGATGATATATACATATGTGCATATACATATAGGGATATCATTCACTTATCTAATAAACATTTATTAAATTCCTGCATACTATATATTGGGAAGATCTAGATTCAAACGTGTAAAAGCAAGGACCCTGACACGCATAGGAGGGCCTGTACAGGTTCTTAGGTCTGCTTTTCTGAAAGGAAAGACAACTTTTGAGAAGTCAACCATCACTTTAATCAAGCACATATATACTAACCACTTACTTAGTTCAGGGCGAAAAGTCAGCATCCTGAACTTCCGAGAAAATACAGAGAAATCAAGATCAGAAGAGAAATCAAGATCCAGCTGAAAACAATGACTTTGGATGCTGAGGCTGCTGGTTCTGATGCAGCCTCTGTGGGAGCTGATTTTGCATGAACCGAAGTTCACAACTAATGGTATTGTTATGCAGTGCACAATGATTTATTTTCCTGGGTGGGGAATGATGGGGGGGTAGGAAGAAAAGTGGGGGGAAAAGGATTATTTTATTGACATAATACAATGCAGCATGCTATCAGTCTATACCATTGAATATCATTTATACTTAGTTATTATGCTTGTCAATATAAAAGAACAAATTTGGGATCTATCTTTCTTGACTGGAGCATTGGTTTAAAGTAAAGGAAGTTAAATGGTTTGTAGATCTGCTAATGATTGAATATAAAATCCCAGTGAGTGAGTAAAGATTTTTTGCCCTGGTCAAACAAAAATTTCTACTCTTGTTCTTTATTATATATTTGTGTGTATCTCTCATTTGTTATGTTTCCTGAGAGCAACATATTGTTGAATTCAAAATTTTCATCTGCTATTTCCATTTTGTGGGTAAATTTTTCCCATTCTCATTCTAAGCTATAATTTCTTGTTGTATATTTTCCTCCTTCCTATTTCTCTTCACTCACCTTGTTTACCCTAGCCCTCCTCAATGCTCTGCTTTACTTCTACCTGCTATCTTGCCTTTCTATTTCTTAAACTACTCTTGTAAGATTTCTTCACTTATCCTATCCCCATCCCATTCCCTTGGCTTCTTTTTCTCTGAATTTAGAAGACTTTTATATCCTACTTGCCCTCCCTGATGCTAGTTCCTTCTGTATCAATGTTTACTTTTATGCCTCCTTTACATCAGATTATTACTCTTTTTTATCTCTATCTACACAGGTTTAATTATTTAGAAATACCACTACCATACTTAGCTCAGCCCATACCTTTCTTTCAAATTTCCCAAATATTAATGACAATCATAAGAGCTAATATTTTTGCATACATGAATTAAATAAGTTGACCTTTATGAGTACCTTATAATGGATCTTCATGTTTTCTCCTGGATGTTATATGTTGAATTTTCTCTTAGGTTCCAAGGTTTTTGTCACAAAAACCTGAAATTCTTTGATTTCACTAAATGTCCTTTTTTCATTCAGGATTTGACTTAATTTTGCTGGGTAAGTTACCCTTTGTCTTAACCCCAGCACTTTTGCTCCACTTAATATATTATTACATGATCTATCATCCTTCAATATAGTAGCTACTCATTCCTGTGTAATCCTTATTGTAGCTACATGGTATTTTTTTTTCTTATTGCTTCCAATATTTTCTTCTTAAACTGGCAGCTTTGAAACTTGTCTATGATATTACTATAAGTTTTCTTCCTGTGATCTCTTTCAGGTTGTGTTTAGTGAAATTTTTTTTATTTTTACTTTGCTTTCCCTTTCTACAACTTCAGGAAAATTTTCCTCGATAATTTCTTGAAATACTATGTGAAGATTCTTTTTTAAAATGATTTTCAGGTAGTCTGACTATTCTTATATTATTTCTCATCAATTTGCTTTCAGATTGGTTGCTTTTCTAATATGATGTTTCATTTTCACTTCAGGTTTTGTTCATTCTTTTGATTTTGTTTTATGATTTCTTGGTGTATCAGAATGTTGTTAGCTTCTGTTTACCCAATTCTAGTTTTTAAGAAATTACTTTCTTTCTTAAAATTTTGATTCTCTGTTTTCAGTTCATTAACTTTCTATTCATAATTTTCCTGCTCTTTTTTCCTAATTTTTACTTGATCTCTCTTATTTGATTTTTAAAGTCCTTTTAAGTTCTTCCAAGAATTATTTTTGTGCTTGGGAACATTTGGTTCTTCTCATTAAAAAAGGAGTGGGTTTTTAACTCCATTTTCTTCCTCTGAATGTGAACTCAGATCTTCTCTGTCCCCACAATAACTACCTAAAAGTTCTTTCTATTTTGTTCACTCATTTATTTATTTAGTCTTATTTATTTTTTTTCTTTACCAGCTATTGGTATAATCAAATTAGAGTACTGAGATATAATACTGAGATACGGGGAATAATGCCCCCAAATCTGAAGTCCTTCTTATTGTTATTTTCTGAGATCTGTCTTAGGGCCCAATGTTGGATCTCCTTTACACTCCTAAGCCACAACTAGGGTCTAAGCCACACAATCCCACAAATGATCTTGATACTTGTGATCTGTCCAATGACTGCAAACTACAGTTGTTTTCTCTACCCCAGAACTGAAACCAGGGATTCTGTTCTCCTTTAAGTGCCCACAGCCAACAAGGTCCCTGCCCCTTACTTCTGCACTCACCAGGTGTGTCCTAGCTTTATCTCCCTGAAGTCACATCCCAGGATGTATATGGTTAGCACAGCTGTGCTTGGTGTACCTCGACAACAGAAGGTCCTTCAAACTTTTCCTATTTAGGTAGCAGATGCCCACACTGTCTTCCAGATGCAAGTTTCTAAGGCTGAGATTGCCTCTCAGCCCATCTACCCTCAGGGCTTACTCTTTGATGACTACTGAGTCAGTATGCAGGTGATTACATTTCACTCTGGCCAAATATCCACTCCTGGAGTGTTGGTCTTTCTTAGGACCTTCTCAAATTGTCTTAGGAGGACAACTGCTTTACGATGTGTTTATTTTTGTTGCTCTGACAAGATGTTCAGGTGTGTGTGTGTGTGTGTGTGTGTGTGTGTTTGTGTAGGAAATTTGAAGAACCAAAAGTATTCAGCCCTATGCCATCATCTTCCCAGAATCCTCCCACTTATTAATTTTACATTAAGCTATCCAACAGACTTGTAGAGGAGTCTTTTCATCTCTACTTTTTTTCGTTAAGGTACCTCCATATATGCCCTCCTTCATCCTCATATACTCTGACATCCACACTGCTGCTGCCTATCTAACAGTTATATACCTCAGAGAAACCTCAGAAGATGGGAATTTCAAATTTCTAAAGCACAAGTGTATTAACATATTCACATAATCCAACCTGGAGCTTACAATTCCCTATTCCAATTAAATGTTACCATAAAAACTATTTTAAAAAGAATATGTATGTATACACATATGCATAGTACATGTGTACATATGCACATATAGACATATATACATACATATGTACATACTATATATATATGCCTATACATATATATGCCTATACACACACACACACACACACACACACACACACACACACATATATACATACACATACATAGACATAGCACAAAATTTGGCTGTCCATGACTTTATCTTCCTTTTATGGAAATAATTTCCTGAGGCCCTACTATTTCACCTAAAACTCTTTTTATTGCTTTAGTATCTGTGTATTAGTGGAAAGACTTAATAATGATGCATACAGAATGCCTATATTCTTTACTAAAGGAAATACAGGTGAATGGACCTCTGTCTTTCTCAAAAAGAAAAGTTATTCATGATCTGTTTATTAAAAAATTCTTCCTCCCCAGTGCAAGAAAAAAAAGGAAACTTCTTTCTGTGGGTTGGAAGTAGAGATAGGTCAGACAATTAGTATTCTAGCTATGTTTGGCATGACCCACCTTCTCTGTAGTTGGAGGAGATAAGGGGAGGGGATTTAAATAACTCTAGAAATTTAAAATTATCAAAAAACTGCTCATTGTTTATTTATTTATAAATATTTATATAGGACTTTTACTTTTCAAAGTGGTTTACATCTTACCTCATTTCATATTCAAAACAACATTATGAAGTAGGTGACATGATTAATCCCATTTTATGATGAGGAAATAGAAGATGAGAAAAGTTAATTGACTTGTCTTTTCATACACAGTAAGTTTCTGAGGTAGGACAAAGCTCTTTCTAATTCCATGTCTATCATTCTATCTACTATATCAACTGAATACTATTGTAGCCCAAGAAATAATTTTGTCAATTAACTTTTTGACTGAGGTGGAACCATAATGACAAAAAAAAGAACTAGCTTTCTTATTCACTAAAAGATTACCCTAAGATTGAGTGTTTGGTTATTTTCTTCCAGGTTCCCTTTTTTCAGTTTTCCAAGAGTTACCTTCCATTTTTATAATATTACAAAATGAAAAAATACAAGGTTCCCCCCCCCAAAAAAAAACCCTGAGTTCTTAACTGAACTTTATATTCATTGTCCCTACTAAGGTTCTAAAATGCTTTAAACAAACAGAACACTATAGATCTTTTAAAATAAAAATTTCTCAATTGGTGTTGTCATCATAAGTTACAGATATTTCCCTCTGTCTTATTCTCTATCCATCTGTTTCTCTCTCCTCTTTTATCTTCTCCATTTTCTCTTCCTGTTCAAATGGCAGAAACTTTTAAAATCATCTATATTTATAGAATAGTTTTGTATTTATTGTTTTAAAGACATAAAAATTATTTGATACATCTTTCATGAAGTTAAAGTTTTTTTTATTTCGTGATTATTTTTAACATTTTGAAATGAATAGTTGATAGCATGAAATGTCCCCCACCCCCACTAAATGTAGCATGATATAATGGAAAGTATACTGCTTTTAAAGACATATAATTGGGGTTTAATTCTTGGCTCTCTTATCTCTGTAACTCTTGCCAATCATTTAATCCCTTGGATTTCCATTTCATAAATTGTAAAGTGGAATTGCTGAATGAATTGATCCTAATGAATTACTTTGATCCTAGATGACAGTCAATGTACCTTCTCCAAAAGAAATACAAAAATTTTAATTTTAGCATTTCATATATTCCAAATATTTTAATAATAGTTAGTGATATATATTAAAGTGTTAACTTTATTTTTTCAGCTTAACATCTAAGTATCTAGTGTCTGGAAACCTTCTTAAGGTCATGATTTGGCAAAAGAAATGATAGTAGGCTGTTTACCCTAAACAGGAGTCAGATTGTTTTTATGTATTAAAATTATACATAAAAAAAAGCCCAACTGCCAAATCTTGACTTTGAACACATAACCTGGAGTTAATGCAAATCTATTTGGAAAATGTTCAAAGTTTACCCTCCCAGCCACAGCCACTCCAGTGTTACACAATTCACAGGTGGTGTTTAGACATTTTTCTCTGCTTCTTGATGAAATACAGGATTAAACAAGTGATTTCAATGGGCTATGATTAGTTAAGATGGTGATTTTTTCATCTTTTTTTAGATTGTAAGCACACATGCTTTAAAGTATAAGCAACCACTTACACTTTTTAATGTTGCAGTGAAAATACATGAAAAGCATTGTTTTGTTGATACTAACTGGCAACAGAATGCTTAGTTTGATGCATGGTATTATAATTGGGCATACATAATAAGGGACCAAAGAACATAAATTTTATACTTTTCCCCCAAAGGTCATCTTCATTATATAGATCTTACCCCAGTTTCCAAAATTTCCAGTTCTGATCTGTTCATCTACAAACCCAAGAAGCATGGAAAAATCTCCAAATGAGGAATCCAAAGAAATCTACCATATTTGTACTTTATGGTCTGGAAACCACTTGAGTTCATAGAGTTATAGATTTAGAACAAGTAGGGTAATAACTGTCCTTTAGTTATAGAAGTATAGGATAAAAAAATCACAAGATATGAAATTGGAACATAACTGAGAGGTGATTTAGAACAACCCACTTTCTCTTTCAAAAATATGTATTTTATTTCCTTATACATTTCCCAATTACGTTGAAAAAATTTACCATTTTTTTAATTTTTGAATTCCTAATTCTCTCTTCCTACTTCTCTCCTGCTCCTTGAGAAGATAAACAATATGATTCTAATTATACATGTGAAATGATGCAAAACATATTTCCATATTGGGAAAATTGCTAAAGAAAACATACACATAAAATGAAATTTGTATACAGAGTTCAGTTTTCTTTCTAGGTGGGGATTGTATTTTTCATCTTGGGAACCAAGAAATTTTCTTCAATCATTTCTTGATAAGAGTACCAGAGTCTTTTATCATTGATCATCATTATAACACTGCTGTTACTGTGGGCAATGTTCCTCTGGTTATGCTCACTTTACTTTGTCCATGTAAGATGAGATTTTTCTGAAACTATGCTGCTTTTCATTTATTATAGCACAACAGGATTCCATCACAATCTTATACCACAGCTCATTCAGTCATATTTATAAAAAATTTTTGAATTGGTAGTATTTTAATCAATTTAGATGAGAGTGAAGTTCAAGTGTTGCCTACCCCATCACAAACACTCCATATTTTACTTCTATTGTAAAGGCTCTTCCTTTTGTTCCTCTTTTATGTGAGATAATCTTCCCATTCATCCTGCCCCTTTCTCTTTGGGGCCTATCACCATTCTTTAATTTTCATTCATTTTAGATCATCTTGACATCCCTGAATTGGATTAGAAACAAATGTTAGGGTTGGGGCCAAGATGGTGGAGTAGAAGCAGGGACCAGCTAGAGCTCTCCCCTAAACCCCTCAAAAAACTGTAAAAATGACTCTGAACAAATTCTAGAGCAGCAGAAGTCACAAAATTACAGAGTGAAGCAAATTTCCATCCCAAAACAATCTTGAAGTTTGAAAGGAAGGGTCTATTGTAATGGAAAGTTTGGAGTACAGAGCTGGAGAGAGTACAGAGCTCCCCTAGGGAGCTGAATCCCTGACAGCTTTTGCAGTTTCCAGACTTCTCATCCCACAACTGCCAAAGACATCTTTGAAGGTCAGTGGGAAGGGCCTCTGACCTGGTGAGAGGGGAGTATGGTCTGGCCCTAGCCCTAGTCCCAAACCCAGAGGCTGCTTCTGGAGTCCTCTACTTAACAAATAGCTAAAAAATCAAGTAATTGGGGAAATGAGTAAATGGAAGAAAAACAGACTACAAGCTTTTACTTTCTCAGTAAAGAGTTTTTTTTCCTTATGTCGCTGTGATGAGGAAGATCAACTCATAAATCCAGAAGAAGACAACAAAGCCAAAGCTCCTGGATCCAAAGCCTTCAAGAAAAGTATGATTTAGTCTTAGGCCATGGAAGATCTCCAAAAGGATTTTGAAAATTAAGTAAGTCAGATTCAATCCAACTCAGACTCTGTCAAGCTGGGATTTTATCTGGCCTGCTTGTGAATACAAGCATCACAAATGCTTAGGCTCCTTAAGAGTCAACCCAATTTGGCGAACCTTTAATAAACTTTGTTTTCTTTGAATTTAAAGAAAAAATTAAGTAAGAGAAGTAGAAGGAAAAATTGGGAAGCAAAATGAGAGTGATGCAAGAAAATCATGAAAAACTAGTCAACAGCTTGCTAAAGGACCTCCCACCCCACCAAAAAGTTAGACTAACACAAATGGCAAAAGAGGTCCAAAAAGCCAATGAGGAGAAGAATGTTTTAAAAGACAGAATTGAACAAATGTAAAATGAAGCTATGAAAGCTCACTGAAAAAACCAATTCCTTAAAAATTAGGATAGATCAAATGGAAGCTAATGACTTTGTGTGAAATCAAGTATAAAACAAAACTAAAAGAATGAAAAGATAGAAGATAATGGTAAATATCTCACTGGAAAAAGAACTGACCTAGAAAAATCTAAAAATTATTAGACTACCTGATAGCCATGATGAGAAAAAAGTCTAAATACCATCTTTCAAGAAATTATCAAAGAAAACTACCTGGATATTTTAGAACCAGAGAGTAAAACAGAAATGGAAAGAATTCGCTGATAACTGCCTAAAAGAGATCTGAGAAGGAAAACTCCTAGGAATATTGTAGCCAAATTTCAGAGTTCCCAGGCCAAAGAAAAATTATTACAAGCAGCCAGAAAGAAATAATTCATGTATTGTGGAAACACAATCAGGATAAGACAAGATTTAGCAACTTCTAAACTAAGGTATCAAAGGGCTTGGAATATGATATTCCAGAGGTCAAAGGAGACAGGATTAAAACAAAGAAACACCTAACCAACAAAACCGAGTATAATACTTAAGGGGGAAATGGAACTTCAATGAAATAGAGGACTTCCAAGAATTCTTTTGAAAAGGCTGGACTAAACAGAAATTTGACTTTCAAATACAAAAATAAAGAGAAGCCTGAAAGGGTAAACAGGGAAAAAAAACCATAAGGAACTCTAAGGTTGAACTGTTTACATTCCTATATAGAAAGATTACATTTGTAACTCATAATACCTTTCTTGGTATTAGGATAGTTGGATAAATGTGTGTATGTGTGTGTGTGTGTGTGTGTGAGAGAGAGAGAGAGAGAGATACAGAGACAGAGACAGAAATATAGAGACAGAGAAGCAGGGAGAGATAGAGAGAGAGGGGGCACAGGGTGAGCTGAATATGAAGGGATGGTATCTAAAAAAGAAACTTAAGTGTTGAAAGGAGTGTATCAAGAGAAAGAAAGGGAGAGGTAGAATGTAGTAAATCATCTCACATAAAAGAGGTAAGAAAGAGGTTTTTTTTTTACAATGGAGGGGGATATGGGGAAGATGAGAAGGAATAAGTGAGCCTTCCTCTCATCAGATTTGGCTTCAAGAGGGAATAACATTCACACTCAATTGGGTATGGAAGTTTATCTTACCCTAGGAAAGCAGAGGGGAAGGGGATAAGAAAGGGAGAATAATAGAAGGGACAAAAGATTGGGGGAAACGGTAATCTGAGACAAACAGTTTGGTAGAGGGACAGGTCAAAGGAAGAATAGAATGAATGGAGGACAGGACAGGTAAATATAGTTAGTCTTTCACAACATGACTGTTATTGAAGTGTTTTGTATGACTCCATATGTATATCTGCGTAAAATTGTTTGCCTTCTTAAGGAGGTTGGATGGGGAGGTGGTAAGGGAGAGAATGTGGAACTCAAAGCTTTAAAGATGAATGTTAAAGATTGTTCCATAGTTTTCTTTGAATTTATTCTTCCTATTTTAGATATCGAAACCCTATTTATACCATAAAAGAAATTTAGTTGGACTCCTTTACCTATTTTTCCATAGAGTATACAGAGGATTTTTATTTATTCCTCCTTAAATATGTGTTAGAATTCACTTATAATCCATCTGGTCCTGACATTTTTTATCTTAGGGAATCCATTAATGATTTATTCAATTTTTTTCCATGAGAGTGTTTTTTTTTAAGTATAATTTTTTCTTCTCTATTATTCTGGGAAATTTATATTCATTTTACTTAGGTTGCCAGTTTTGATGGAATATACTTAGATGAAATATTTCCTAATGATTACTGTAATTTCATCTTCATTTGGTCGTGCACTCATCTTCTTTCATTTTGATACTTGTTGTTGTTGTTTAATCAATGAATTCTCTATTTTATTTTATTTTTTATTCATAACACCAGCCCCTAGTTTTATTTATATGTTCGATGTTTTTTCTACTTTGAATTCAAATAATCTCTCCTTTGATTTTCAGAATTTCCATTTTGAGGTTTAACTGGGGTTTTTAATTTGTTCTTTTTCTAGTTGCTGTAGCTTCTTGCTCAATTTTTTGATCTCCTCTATATTTTTTTAGGCACATATTTAGAGACATAAATTTCCTCTAAATACTGCTTTATATGCATCCTATGAATTTTGGTATATTGTCTCATTTTTGTCATTCTCTTTAGTGAAATTACTGATTATTTATATGAATTGTTATTTTGTCCACTCTTTCTTTAGGATTATAATATTTATTTTCCAAGTAATTTTTAATCTTCATTTTCACAGTTCCTTAGTGAATATAGTTTTATTGCCTCATGGTCTTAAAAGGGTACATTTAATATTTGTGTTTTTCTGCATTTGTGAATTTTCATGTCCTATTACATCATTAGTTTTTGTGAAGGTGCTATATGTAACTGAGAAAATACTCCTTTCTATTCTCATTAAGTTTTCTCCAGAGGTCTGTAATCTCTAACTTTTCTAATATTCTATTACTCTCCTTAACTTCTTTCTTGTTTATATTTTGTTTTATATTTATCTAACTCTCCAGAAAGGAAAGTTGTAGTTCCCTACTAGTACAACTGTATTATTTCCTCCTATGATCCATTTAACTTTTCTTTAGGAATGTGGATGCTATGCAATTTAGTGCATAAATTTTTAGTAATGATATAATTTAATTGCTTATGATGACATTTGATAAGATGCAGTTTCCATGTTTATCTCTTTTTAATTGGATCTATTTAGGGTTTTGCTTTATTTCAGATCATGATTGATACCCCTGACTTTTTACTTTCATTATGGCATAATAGATTCCGTTTCAGTCCCCTATTTTAACTCTGTGTGAGTCTCTCTGTTTCAGGTGTGTTTCTTGTAAAAAAAAAAAAACCAACACACTTTCAGATACTGATTTCTAATTCATTCTCTTATCTGCTGCCATTTTGTGAATTTACCCCATTCACACTCCCAGTTAAGGTTATTCATTTTACATTGTCCTCCTTCCTATTTTCTTCTTTCTATCCTTTTTTTTGTTTTATCCTGCCTTCCTTTTCTGAGAACTTTAAGGTAAACAAAAGTCTTGAGGTAGCACAACAAAATGTTCTCTTTTGACCACTGCCTTCCTTCATCCATCGTCTCTTAAATCACTCCCAATTTCTCTTAATTCTTCCCTTTTTATTTCACTTTTGGATAATGCAGATTTCTGTATTCAGTTCAAAGTGTATAAATATTTTCCTTCTATTAACCACCAATTTAGATGAGAGTGAAAATCAAGTGTTGCCTTTCCCCCATACATAGACACATACAACACACACATACACACACACACACACACACACACACACACCACACACTTTTTACTTCTATTCTAAAAGCTTTTACTTTTGTTCCTCTTTTATGTGAGATAATTTTCCCCATTTTTCCTGTCCCTTCCCCTTTATTGTAGTTCATCCCCCTTTATTTCCAATTCATTTTTTAGATCATCTCAACACAATATATTCACTCCTGTGCTCTATATAGTTTTTCTAACTACCCTCATAATATAATAGTCTTCAGAATTACATGTATCATCTTACCATACAGGAACATAAATCATTTAATATTTTTAAGTCTTTTATACCTTTTTGTATTTGCCTTTTGGTGCTTCTCCTAAATCTTGTGTTAGAAAATCAGATTTCCAATTCATCTTTAGTCTTTTCATAAGGAATGTTTGAAAGTGCACTAGTTTACTAAATATCCATTTTCTACCTGAAGGATTATATATGCAATTATCCTGAATGATTTACTCTTAGATGTAATCCTGCCTCTTTTGTTTTTTGGCCAGCACTTTATAATATATATGGTATAATAGCTACTAAATTTGGTGTAAGCCTGACTGGATCCACAGTGTTTGAATGGTTTCTTTCTGGTTGTTTGCAGTATTATCTCTTTGACATGGAAGCTCTATTATTTGTGTATAATATTCTTGAAAGTTTTGATTTTTGGATCTCTTTCAGGTTGTGTTCAGGGGATTTTTTAATATTTTACCCTCTAGTTCTAGGATATTGGGGTAGTTTTCCATGATAATTTCTTGAAATGTGTCTAGATTTTTTAATTATGGATTTCTGGTAGCTCAGTAAATCTTAGATTATCTTTTATCAGTCTATTTTTCCTGTCAATTATTTTTCCAATAAGATATTTTGCTTTTCTTTCTATTTTTTTCATTCTTTTGACTTTGTTTCATTGTTTATCAATGTCTTATTGAGCCATCAGCTTCCACTTGACCAATTTTAATTTAATTATAAAGTATTTTCTTCAACAAGCTTTTGTAAATCTTTTTTTGGGCCAATCCTGCTTTGTAAGAAGTTATTGTCTCCAGGACATTTTATCTTTTTTTAACCAAGCCATTAAGTATCTTTTCATATTTTTTCCCCTTGCTCTCATTTCTTTACCCAATTTTCTCTCTACCAATCTTATTTTATCTTGAAAGTAACTTTGTATCTCTTCCAGAAATTCTTTTTGTGCTTTTGTCCAATTTACATTTCTCTCTAAGCCTTTTCCTGTAGTTCTTTAGACATTATTGTCTTTTTTTCAGTTTGTGTCTTAATCTTCCCTATTGCTATATTAGCTTTCTTAATTGTCAAGTACTTCTTGCTGTTTATTAATTTTTCTAATTTATATTTTATTAGCGTTGGGTTCCCCTTGTGATTGGGAGATGAGGAGGACTGCCCCAAGATTTTGGCATTTTTTTGTAATTCTGTTTTCAGAGCTAGTTCTGAGAGACTGGAAGTTTTGGGTGCTTCCAAGGTGCTGTGATCTGGGAAGAGATGTGATCAGTGCTTTCCTAGTCTGTTTTGGTAGTCCTTACCTAAGAAGTGCTCCTGACTTCTTTCTTCCATAAGTGATTCTGAACAAGAGAGAAAGACAGAGAAAATCCTGGAAAAAAGAAGCTGGATTTTCAAGCTACAAATATCTCTTCAAGAATGAAAGAAGTTCCACAACTTCTCCCTATTCCTATCTAGTCAATATATACATATATATTATATGATATATCATATATATTATGATTATATATAGTATATAATAAGGTAGAATTACATATGTAAATATGATACATATTATATATACTATCTCATATAACTCTAATATATTTGTGTTATATGTTATAAATATATAATTATGATATATGATATATACATGTATATTTAACATTATAAAATGTCACAATATATGTGCTATATAAGATACAAGTATTACATAATGCAATATATTATATAATTATTTATAACATTACTATACTACATATATGTATATGTGTATTATGCTACCCATATATTTTCTGTACCTTGATTTTGTTTCACATGTAAATTAAACTGTTAACATTTATTAAATATCTACTGTGTGGAAGGCATTGTGGTAAGTTCTGAGGTTATAAAATCAGGCAAAAAACAGAAACTTACAATCTAAGGGGGAGAAAACCTGCAGATACATACATACATACATTCATACACATATATATATATATATATATATGTAAAGCAAATTACATACTTAAGATAAATGGGAAATGCTTAAAAGAAGTAATTATGGTAGGAGAAGTCTTCCAGTAATTCAGTCTTGAGGGTTTGTACTGCATATTTGTTCTCTGCTGAGAAAAAAAGGGATGGAAGAAGTCAGAGGTTACCTGAAAATACAAAGTTTAAGTAAAAATAGAGTCAAAATTCTGCCTGGATATTAAGAATTTTCCTAACTCAAATTTTTGAGTTATTGTGATTATACTAATAACTTTTCATATAATATATGTTATAAAATTGCAGAGAAGTGGACCATCTATCACTCCTATGCTAAAAGCAAGCTAACTGTAATAACAGGTTTGACTGATTAAATCTCCAGATTCTATGGGGTTCAGAATTAAGAGAATATTTACTAAAACATCCATACAGTAAACCACTCCCTACAAAGAGATAAGTAATTTCTGAAAAACCTGAGTTTTTTCCTTTGTCTAGAAAGAGGAGGGGACAAGAAGGATTGAATATCAGGTGGGCCTTTCTATCTTCCATGCTTCCACCAACCAATATTACGTAAGGAAGACAAGGATTTTTAAGAACAGCAATGATAAAGAAGTGCCATTTCATGAATAGAGGAAGGTGTTATTATACAAAGACATTAAGGTGAGAGAAAAAAGTCAAATATTAGAATTATTAGTCCAATTTAACTGAATTATATCATACGTAAAGGGGAGTTATTTGTTTCATTTGGTTGTGAGGAAGATTGTAGTTTAGCTCAAATCTGATTGGGTACTAAAGATTTTTGTTAGTAGGGAAATGAAATGATCAGTCTTGCCCTTACAAAGATTATTTTGATGATAATGTAAAATATGGATTAGAGAAAGGATTGATGGAAGGCAGGGACACCAGATAGAAGACTATTAACGAACTTAAATGGGATCTGAATGAGGATGACAGACATTAGACTGGGGAAAAGGGGTATCATATCAGAGAGATAATGTTGGGGAAGAAATGATAGGACACAGGTTGGATTGGATACATCTGTGAGTGGAAAGGAAGAATCAAAAATTACTCCAAGGTCATAGACCTAGTTGACTGGGAAAACAGTAGAGGGCTTAATAAATACAAAGTTAAAGGAAGATGATTGAAGGAGAAAGATGCTAAGTTTTTATGTTATTTTAATGTTAGCCAAGAGCTTAAAAAAAGAGTTGAAGAAAAAAATGTCTAGTGAATAATAGCAGCAGAGGGAGAAGATAAAATTCTTTTTTTTTTAATACATAATTTGTTGATCTTCAGTTTTTAACATTCACTTCCACCAAAATTTGAATTCAAAATTTTTCCCCATCTCTCCCCACCTCCGATCCCCAGACAGCATGCATCCCCTTCACAGCTTCCTCCAGTCTGTCCTCCCTTCTATTACCCATCCTTCTTCCATCTCCCTTCCCCTCTATTTTCCTGAAGGGCAAAATAGATTTCTATACTCCGTTGTTAAAACAGTTTTTAACATTCATTCTTAAAGCTTTGAGTTTCATATTCTCTCCCTCCCTCCGCACTCACCCTCATTGAGAAAACAAGCAATTCAATATAGGTCATACGTGTGTAACAATGCACAGCACTTCTATAATAGTTATGTTGAAAAAGACTAACCACATTTTCCTCTATCCTATCCTGCCTTTCATTTATTCCATTTTCTCCCTTGACCTGTCCTCCCACAATAGTGTTTGCTTCTGATTATCCTTTTCCCCAATTTTCAGTCCCTTCTATTATTTTCCCTCTTCTATATCCTTCCCCCTTGCTTTCCTGCAGGATAAAATAGATTTCCATATCCAAGTGAGTGTATATTATTCCTGCCTTAAGCCAGATCCCATGAGAGTAAGGCTCAATTATTTCCTTTCATCTCCCTGCTTTTCCCCTTCATTGTAAAGCTCTTTCTTCCCTCTTTTATGTGAGATGATTTGCTACATTATACTCCTCCCTTTCCCTTACTCCTGGTACTTTCCATAGTAAATTTTATTTTTTTTAGGTGTTCTCTGTTCATATTCAGCTCACCCTCTGCCCTCTGTCTCCATATATACAGAGATATTCCTATATATGTACATATATACACACATATATAGATACATATATATGTACATATATACACACATATACATATATGCATATATACATATATACACATGGAGAGTCTACCAGTGCCATGCCAGGAAACTGAATCGCTTCTATTTGAACTATCTTAGGAAGATTCTGAGGATCACCTGGCATGATAAAGTACTAGACATTGAAGTCCTTGCTCCAGTTGAACTGCCAAGTACTCAAACTTTGCTTCAGAGAGTGCAACTCTGATAGGCTGGCCATGTTGTTCAAATGCAAAATGTACGCTTGCCAAAAAGACTATTTCATGGAGAACTTGCATGGGGCAGGTGATCACAGGGTGGCCAGAAGAAACGATACAAGGACACTCTCAAGGTCTCTCTAGAGAACTTTGGATTGGACTGTGCAACATGGGAGACACTGGCACAGGACCTCTCAGCATGATGTGTCCACATGAGAAAAGGTGCTGTGCTCTTTGAACAAAGCAGAATTGAGACAACACAAAGTAAATGCAGGATGCACAAATTTGGGATATCCACGCCCAAATATTCAAACAGACTATCTGTGCCCAACCTGTGGTAGAACATTCCAAGCTCATGTTGGTTTGATCAGCCATAGTTGGACACACTGAAATTTTACTTTACAATGGTGATGTCATTTTGGTCTTCTTCAAAGATGGACAACAACCACACACATACATACAGTCATGTACACACACACATACCTATACATATATAATATAAACATATATACATAACCATACACACCTACATATATATTCCCTCTAACTACAATAATACTGAAAAAGTCCTCATGAGTTTCAAGTAACATCTTTCCATCTAGGAATGTAAACAGTTCAACTTTAACAAGTTCCTTAAGGCTTCTCTTTCCTATTTATCTTTTCACGTTTCACTTGATTCTTGTGTTTGGAAGGCAAATTTTCTATTCATCTCTGGTCTTTTCAACAAGAATGCTTGGAAGTCCTCTATTTCATTGATATAATACCCCTGAGGTATTATACTCAGTTTTGCTGGGTAGGTGATACTTGGTATTAATCCTATCTCCTTTGACCTCTGGAATAACATATTCCAAATCCTTCAGTCCCTTAGTGTAAAAGCTGCTAAGTCCTGTGCTATCCTGATTATATTTCCACAATGCTAGAATTATTTTTTTCTGGCTACTTGAAATATTTTCTCCTAATCTGAGAAACTTTGGAATTTGGCTACAATATTCCTAGTAGTTTTCCTTTGGGGATCTCTTTCAGGAGATGATTAGTGAATTCTTTCCATTTCTATTTTGCTCTCTGATTCTAGAATATCAGGGCAGTTTTCCTTGATAAATTCTTGGAAGGTGATGTCTAGGCTTTTTTTTTATCATGGCTTTCAAGTAGCCCAATAATTTTTAAATTATCTGTTTTCTATGGCTGCATCTGTTTTCCAGATCAGTTGTTTTTCCAATGAGATATTTCACATTGACTTCAATTTTTTTTCCTTCTTTTGGTTTTGTTTTATTTCTTGGTTTCTTACACAGTCATTGGCTTCCATTTGCTCCATTCTAATTTTTTGAAGAACTGTTTTCTTCAGTGAGCTTTTGAATCTCCTTTTCCATTTGGTCGATTCTGCTTTTTAAAGCATTTTTCTCCTCCTTGACTTTGTAGGCCTCTTTTGCCATTTGAGTTAGTCTATTTTTAAAGGTATTATTTTCTTCAGAGTTTTTGGGGTCTCACTCAGCAAGCTGTTGAATTGCTTTTCACAATTTTTTTGCATCACTCTCATTTCTCTTCCCAATTTTTCCTCCACCTCTGTTACTTGATTTTCAAAACCCTTTTTGAGCTCTTCCATGGCCTCATACCATTACATATTATTTTTAGACGTTTTGGATGTAGGAACCTTGACTTTTTTTCATCTGATGGTATGCTTTGTTCTTCCCCATCAGAAAGGATGGAAGAAAATACCTTTTCTCCAAGAAAGTAACCTTATATATTCTTATTTTTGTCCATTTTTGGGGCATTTTCTCAGCTAGTTAATTGACTTTTGAGTCCTTTGTCAAGTGGAGGTTATATTCTAGGGACCTGTAAATTCTCAGTTCCTCCAAGTTGGCACAATCAAGGGAAATAAATTTACACCTTTCTGGGCCTGCATTGTTGTCTATGAGCAGTCACAAGCACTCTATTCTGCCCAGGATCTGCAAGTAGAGTTCCCTCTCCACCATCACTACCAGCTCCTCAACACCAGGGCTCCTCCTCACCCCAGGACTGCCACTCAGGGCTGAGGTGCAGATTAGCCACTTGATTTCCCCAAGGTCTTTAGGCTGAGGGCTACAAAAGGGAACATTGCTGCCGTGGTTTCTGGGCTTGGGCCTGACCCACACCTCCCTCTCACCCAGGTGATAGAGCTGTCTTACTGACTTTTGAAGCTCTCCTTGTCATTTGTGGGTTGAGAAATCTGAGAACTGCAATCTGTGATTTTGTACCCTGAAGCCCACCCTAGTCCTATCTGTGCTACACCTCACAGCCAAGGCTGGGCTCCACTCTGCTCTGAGCCTGGTGTGATAGATATTTCCTGTTGACCTTCCAGGATGTCTTGGGCTGGAAATCTCTTTTACTGTGTCATTTTATGGCTTCTGCTGCTCTAGAATTTATTTAGAGTCACTTTTTACAGGTTTTTTATGGGCTGTGGGGGAAAAGCTAGAGTAGGTCTGTCCTTCTACTCCACCATCTTGGCTCCATCCCTTGAAGATAAAATTCTGCTTGAGCATAGGAAAATAAATATAATAAAAGTTGCAATAAGATGATTCTGTGGTCATCTCTGATTTGGAAGAGGGAGGCAAATAAGCCGAGAAGAAATTTTATGAAGATGCTTTGAAAATACCTAAATTGCTCATATCATTGGCATGTACCACATAAAGTTTCCCTGACCAATTATGATGAAATCCTTCACCTACTTCCTATTGATCACTTCAGTCAAATCTAGGTTTTCAAATATCTTTCAATGGGTATTAGTGATTACAGGTAGATGTTAAGCATTTTATGTAAATGTCAAGGGAATTGCCTTTATCAATATCATCCTTAATCTCAGTAGGAAAATATCATAATGATATTGTTAAATATCAAAGAACTTTTTGTCCTACTTCTACATGTTCAAAGTGATTGTTCTAAAATTAAGAAAATTAAATATGATGTCTTGCTGCTTCTCTTTGTCCTTCATTCCTAAACAGGAGGATGACATCAGGGAAGTGATGCCATGAAAGCCAAATGAATTGGATTTAAATGAGAAGGCTATGCAAAGTCACAGCCTCACTTTCTCCTCCAGAACTATTTGAGTCCAATGGCCAGATACATGGATCCTGACAATTGGAGATATGGATCCTGACAATTGGAGATAGCCCAGGATGCGGTGGGGGACCAATAATCTATAGACACAGCCTCTAATCCTAATTAATTTACCACCATTTCCACAGACACATTTTTATTTTTCTGTTCCTATAGAGAGACTGAACCTTCCTCATTCCACTCAAACAATGTTTGCTTCATTGTTGTTGTCATTTTGTTTTGTTATGTAAAGAACCTGTGTCCATCCTATATAGACATGATGCAGCAGGTTTTTGCAGTAGTAAAAAAAACCTGGGAACTAAGGGAATTCCCATCTATTTTGGAAAAACTCAACAAATTATGGTATGTGAATGTAATAGAATATTATTGACCTATAAAAATGTTGAAATAGACAGTTTCAGAGAAAATTGAAAAGTTCTATATGAGCTAATGAAGAATAAAATGAGTCTAGAAAAGAGAACAATTTATTCAGTAATATTATAATGAAAAGTACTTTGAACATTGGTCAATTTAATGACCAAACATGAATCCAGAAGACTAAAGATTATGTACCCTATCCAACTACTGACACAAGATGCAGAATAAGATACATATTTTTGGATATGGTCAATAGAATAACTTACCTTGCATTGTGGTGCATAGTTGTTACAAATCAGGGAGGAAAGAAATCTGAGGAAGAGGAACTAAATTCCTCTTCATTGAAAAATAACAACTAAAAAAAAAATTAACTGAGTCTTTGACTGTAGCTAGACTGTAAGCTAAAAGTTAGAGTTTCCTAGGTTGGGAAAGGGGGAGAGGAGTGGCAAAGTTCTTTTTCATCTCTATCTTAGATTTCAATGAAAATTTTAGTTTAACAACTCAGTCTTTGAAAATACCTTTAGGGCAGATGCTCCCAAATCTATTTGGCCTACTGCCTACTTTTTAAAAAAAATATTCAATCCGCCCTGGAAATCTACTTTTTTTTACCCCTTTATTTTTCTTAATTTGCATCATGTCAAAGTTTGCATTTAAGAGTAAGCAAAATCCCCAGTCTATGTTTGATTAAAATGTAGTAGCACTCTAGGCTCCTTTAGTGATTCCAAAAGGCTGGATTAAGGTTCATAAACATTCAGAAAATAGCCACATAAATATATGGAAGAAAAATAATGTGGAGAGAGAATGTATATTACCTATATTATGACATACTTTTGGATGGACAATGTACATACCTTAAAACAGTGCTACCTATAAAAGATGAACTGCATCTAAAAATAATGGGAGGAAGAGCGTTAGATTTATGTTGAGAATTTCCACAGTGCTTTTAAACTATTCTAAGCTAATCACTAACTCAACAATCTATCTTTCTAATACCAAGATTTAATACTTAGACTTCTACAATGTCTTTTTTCCAATGCTTCAATATGGCTTGGAGGTGGCCCTAAGTTCTCAAAAGTTTAACTAGTAGATTTTAAATTCTCTTATGATATAACATACTAGAGAAATTTCAAGTCTGGTCCTGCGAACAAAATCAGTTTTGCTAGGATCAGCCTAGCTAAACATAGAGAAATATATTACCAGTACACTGGCCACTGTTAGTGCTGATTTCTTTTGGAGTGGGGAAAGACATTTAGCGCTCATTAAAAGAACTTTCTAGTTTTTCAAAAGTAATCCATCCTGTTGTTTTGCTTTTGAGCTAATTAGTTGTACATCCATCCATCCATGTATGTACATATATATGTGTGTATAAGTATATATGCATACACATATATGAACACACATATACATATATATGCACAATATGAAGAGTGTTATGACAACTCATGAAAAAAAGGGAAAAAATTACATTCAATGATGTATGCCCCATTATACTTCTATAATGATAGTGTTGGTGGAGTAGGAAATAGGGAGGCACAAAATACTAGGGGAAATGCAGGTTTTAGTTCATCAATAAACTTTAATTTGTACACTAGTATAAATCAGTACTCTACATGAGAGATCTTTGCTCAATGACCACCAAGTAAACAAATTACTAGAGATAAAGCATATAGTATAGCTAAAAATGAAACCAAAAGAAATGTTGATGTTGTGACTCAATAAAGGATGACTCACAGTTTGCTCTGTGAAGAATCAAAGTAATGAATGAAAAAAGTGAGAGTTTATCACATGTCCAGAGATAGTAGGAAACATTATTTCATGAACTATTTAGTTTCCATGTGTTGAAATATTCATGATTTTTTTACCAAAAAAGAAAGAATTCTGCAAAAATAATCATACTTTAGGCACCAGTATTAGGAAGATATCCAAATTAAATCAATATACTTTTTGATACTTGATAATTTCAGTACAAGGAAGGAAGGAAATAAATATTTATGAAGCACCTGCAATATGCAAAGCATTGTGCTAAGAGCTTTGCAAAGATGATCTTATTTTGATTTTCACAACAGCACTAGGAAATACACGCTTTTGTTATCCTCATTTTGTGGTTGAGGAAACTTAGACAAGTAAAATGACTTAATCAGGGTCACACAGCAATTTTATGTCTGAAGCTGGATTTGAAATCATATTTTTCTGAGTCCAAGCTCAGAGTTTGTAAGAGTAAGCACACTGATATGCACAGTGGAGCCTGCTATCACAAGTTCTTTGATCTTCTTTTCTAAAAGGAAAGGCAACTTTTGAGAAGTTAACAATCTTCTTTAATAAGCACACATATTATTCACTTAATTCAGGAAATCAACAGAAAGCCTTTTCAAACTGTCTGATATAAGCAGTACATATATCACAGATCAACAGACAGGTCAACTGTCTGACCACAGTTGCCAAAGAGGGATGCACCATCATCTGGGTTTTCAAAGTCGGGAGGCTTCTTAGCAGTTTCCCAGAGTCTCATCTGGCACACAAAGCTTCTTCCAAAAATTAAGTCTAAAGTAAAATCTCAACTCAGGGTAGTTATACCTTTTTTTAGAGTCAGGGGGCATCCCAACCATTGAGAATCAGTGCCTCATTAACAAAAATTGTAGGCCTTCCTACAAATCTTCCCTAGTGAAACTCCTTTTAATGGGTGGGGAAGATCTTCCTTAATCATATTATTCAATTAGAAACACTTTATACTAAAACAGAAATAGCAAAAGATCTTACTTTGCTTGCCCTTGCAGAGTTCTACCCACTTAATTTCAAGCATAGGAAAAGATGGGACATCCAACAACATCTGAGAAAATATAGGTCAAGAAGAAAGAGTGACAGAAACCAAACCCTGTAGCATATATACATACATAAAATCTATTTATCTTAGTATTTTCTATGAGGAAAGTATTTATATTTGTTAGATATGCAAAATACCTAATAACATCAGAATAAAGGAAATGTTAGATTTTTAGCAGATTAGAAAAGAATTCTTACTAAAGTGAGAGTTATCTCTGAGACAAATATGTATAGTCAGATCATATACAATCAGTAAAGATCAGAATTACAA
Organism: Potorous gilbertii; assembly: GCA_028658325.1. NCBI lineage: Eukaryota > Metazoa > Chordata > Mammalia > Diprotodontia > Potoroidae > Potorous > Potorous gilbertii. The sequence goes on along the minus strand of CM053769.1, from coordinate 256,700,960 downwards.
GAAAAGAAAGAAAACAATAATGAGGAAAGGATAGATTTATATGAAAACAACATAAGTCTAAACTATTTAAATAAAGAATTAATAAGTCAATTGTTCAATAGAAATGACATTAACACCAACTATAATGGTGTTATTTAGAAGTCTAAGTGCCATAAAGCAATTACCTCAACAAGGACAATAAGCACCTTAATCAGGAAACATCTGACAATTGCCACATGGAGAGAGATGAGTATCAAATGTCAATGCAATATTGGGTTATAATATAAACCTAAGATATGTTTGTGTACATACATGTGTAAATTATATATTGTGCATATATATGGATATGTGTGTTCATATATATGTATGCATATATACTTATACACACATATATATGCATATACATGGATGGATGGATTCACAACTAATTAGCTCAAAAGTAAAACAACAGGATGAATTACTTTTGAAAAACTAGAAAGTACTTTTAATGAGTCCTAAATTTCCAAATGATGTTGAAAGTGAAGTTCAAAGAGATTAATATAATGAACAGGATAAATTAAGGCCTAATAGAATCCTAATAATTAAAAATTCATAAACTTGGGGGAGGAGCCAAGATGATGGAGTAGAAAGATTCACATATGCTAGCTCCAAACCCACAGCCCATAAAATACAGGTAAAGAACTCCCAACAAATTCTGGAGCAGCAGAAGCCACACAACAATTGAGTGGAGGAGATTTGTGTTCCAGAGAGCCCTGAAAAACCAACACCAAAGGAAGGTCCATCACACACCAGCCCCAGAGCAGAGCCCAGCCCTGCCTTGGCCACCCAGCACCAAGAGGAGTGGATCTGAGCAGGCTTCAGGGACAGAATCTCCAGCGGACATGGAGGTACTCAACTCACAGGTGCAAAGGTCAGTGAGAGACCCTGTTTGGCTGATCGATGGGGGAACGGGGTGTCTCCATGACTTGGGCCCCCTCAGGAGGCAGCAGAGGAGACATCAGCAGACAGGAGCTCCCAAGGTGGGCAGGAACTCAGATCCATTGTTGAAGGTCTCCACATAAATCCCATGAGGGAACTGAGCCCTGAGTGGTGCCCTGCCCTGACCTGAGCACCTGATTTTAATCTCACACTGAAGAGCAGCCCCACCCCCACTGAAATCCCTAAGGCTGGGAAGTACCATCTGAATCTCAGACCCCAAGCACTAGCTGGGCAGATCTGGAGGCCAGGTGGGTGTGGAAAAGAATCTGAAAAGTCAAATAACTGGCTGGGAAAATGCCCAGAAAAGGGGAAAAAAAATAAGACCATAGAAGGTTACTTTCTTGGTGAACAGATATCTTCTCCCTTACTTTCTGAGGAGGAAGAACAATGCTTATCATCAGGGAAAGACATAGAAGTCAAGGCTTCTGTATCTCAAACAGCCAAAATAAACATTCAATGGTTTCAGGCCATGGAAGAGCTCAAAAACATTTTGAAAATCAAGTTACACAGGTGGAGGAAAGACTGGGAAGAGAAATGAGAGAGATGCAAGAAAAGCATGAAAAGCAAGTCAACACCATGCTAAAGGAGGCCCCCAAAAAAATGCTGAAGAAAATAACGCCTTGAAAAATAGGCTAAATCAATTGGCAAAAGAGGTTCAAAAAGCCCATGAGAAGAATGCTTTCAAAAGTAGAATTAGCCAAATGGAAAAGGAAGTTCAAAAGCTCACTGAAGAAAGTACTTCCTTCAAAATTAGAATGGAACAGATGGAGGCTAATGACTTTCTGAGAAACCAAGAAATCACAAAACCAAAAGAATGAAAAAATGGAAGAGCATGTGAAATATCTCATTGGAAAAACAACTGACTTGGAAAATAGCTCCAGGAGAGACAATTTAAAAATTATGGGATTACCTGAAAGCCATCATCAAAAAAAGAGGCTAGACATCATCCTTCATGAAATTATCAAGGAAAACTACCCTGATATTCTAGAACCACAGGGCAAAATAAGTATTCAAGGAATCCACTGATCACCACCTGAAAGAGATCCAGAAAGAGAAACTCCTAGGAACATTGTGGCCAAATTCCAGAGTTCCCAGGTCAAGGAGAAAATATTGCAAGCAGCTAGAAAGAAACAATTCCAGTATTGTGGAAGTACAATCAGGATAACATAAGATCAAGCAGCTTCTACATTAAGGGATTGAAAGGTATGGAATAGGATATTCCAGAAGTCAAAGGAACTAGGTCTAAAACCAAGAATCACCTACCCAGCAAAACTGAGTATAATACTTCAGGGGAAAATATGGTCTTTCAATGAAATTGAGGACTTTCAAGCATTCTTGATGAAAAGACCAGAGCTGAAAAGAAAATTTGACTTTCAAACACAAGAATGAGAAGAAGCATGAAAAAGTAAA
>CM053769.1:256676555-256698093 GCA_028658325.1 Potorous gilbertii | reverse complement strand
TAGGATATTCCAGAAGTCAAAGGAACTAGGTCTAAAACCAAGAATCACCTACCCAGCAAAACTGAGTATAATACTTCAGGGGAAAATATGGTCTTTCAATGAAATTGAGGACTTTCAAGCATTCTTGATGAAAAGACCAGAGCTGAAAAGAAAATTTGACTTTCAAACACAAGAATGAGAAGAAGCATGAAAAAGTAAATAGCAAAGAGAAGTCATAAGGGAATTACCAAAGTTAAATTGTTTACATTCCTATATGGAAAGACAATATTTGTAACTCCTGAAATTTTTCAGTGTCTGGGTAGTTGGGGGGATTACACACACACATACACACCCACATACACACACATATGTACACATGTGCATGCACACATACATACACACATGCACACACACGTACAGAGACAGAGAGCACAGAGTGAATTGAACAGGAAGAGATGATACCTTAAAAGAAATCAAGCTAAATGGTGAGAGATTAATGTAGTTGGAAGAGAGAGGGTGAAATGGAATGGAGTAAATTATCTCTCATAGAAGAGGCAAGCAGGAGACTTTTTAGTGGAGAGAAAAAGAGGAGAGCTGAGAAAAAAACATGAAGTTTACTCTCATCACATTCGACTAAAGGAAGGAATAAAATGCACACTCATCTTGGTATGAAAACCTATCTTACAATACAGGAAAGTGGGGGAGAAGGAGAGAAGCAGGTTGGGGGAATGAAGGAAGGGAGGGCAATGGGAGGAGTGAGCAATTTGAAGTCAACACTCAGGGAGGGACAGCATTGAAAGAGAGAATAACAACAATGGGGGGCAGGATAGGATGGAGGGAAATATAGTTAGTCTTACACAACACGACTATTATGGAAGTCATTGGCAAAACTACACAGATTTGGCCTATGTTGAATTGCCTGCCTTCCCAAAGGAAATGGGTGGGGAGTGAGGGATGGGGACAAGTTGGAACTCAAAATTTTAGGAACAACTGTCAAGTATTGTTCTTGCTACTAGGAAATAAGAAATACAGGTAATGGGGAATAGAAAGTTTTCCTACAGGACAAAAGAGAAGATGAGGACAAGAGAAGGGAGGGATAATAGAAAAGAGGGCAGATTGGTGATAGGGGAAATTAGAATGCTCAGTGTACTGGGGTGCGGGAGGGGACAAATTGGGAGAAAATTTTGGAACCCAAAATCTTGTGAAAATGAATGTAAAAAGTTAAATAAATAAATTTATATTTAAAAAAAGAAAACATTTGAAGACAAAATCTTCCTATTAAGTATAGTTAGAAACCAAACCCCACAGATTCTGCAGTGACCATGAAAGAAAACCTAGCTGCCCCCATGAACCTAAATGTGATCAGAAGAACATTTGAAAAAAATTTTGTTTGGCAAGGAGGTTCGGGAAAAGGGAAATCAAATTGGAAAAATGTAAAACAATACTCTAAGTTGTTTGGGCACATCCATGTCTGCTTGGAGAAATAAAAACATGGAGTCTGAGACTATAAAAAAAAGTTAAATAAATAAATTTATATTAAAAATAAATAAATAAATAATGATGAAAAATGAAGTTAAGTGGTGGGAGGGAAATGTATTGGGAGGAGAGAGGGAGAAATAGAATGGAGCAAATTATCTCTCATAGAAGAGGCAGGTAGGAGACTTTTTAGTGGAGGGAAAAAGAGGGGAGCTGAGAGAAAAACAAGAAGTTTACTCTCATCACATTCGGCTAAAGGAAGGAATAAAATGTATACTCATTTTGGTATGAAAACCTATCTTAAAATACAGGAAAGTGGGGGAGAAGGGGAGAAGCAGGGTGGGTGGATGACGGAAGGGAGGGAAATGGGAGGAGGGAGCAATTTGAAATCAACACTCTTGGGGAGGGACAGGATCAAAAGAGAGAATAGAAGCAATGGGGGGCAGGATAGGATGGAGGGAAATACAGTTAGTCTTACACAACACAACTATTATGGAAGTCATTTGCAAAACTATACAGATATGTCCTGTATTGAATTGCCTGCCTTCCCAAAGGAAATGGGTAGGAAGGGAGGGATGGGGAGAATTTGGAACTCAAAGTTTTAGGAACAACTGTTGAGTATTGTTCTTGCTACTAGGAAATAAGAAATACAGGTAATGGGGAATAGAAAGTTATCTGGTCCTTCAGGGCAAAAGAGAAGAGGGGGACAATGGAAGGGAGGGATGATAGAAGAGAGGGCAGATTGGTGATAGGGGCAATTATAATGCTTGGTGTATTGGAGTGGGGGAAGGGGACAAATGGGGAGAAAATTTGGAACCCAAAATTTTGTGAAAATGAATGTAAAAAGTTAAATAAATAAATTCATAAAAAAATTCATAAACTAAAAGAACTGTGTCACCACCATACCTATTTTGTTGATAATGCTCTCTGCTCTGGTGAAAGGTTACCTAGAAAAGTATTACTCAATGAATCTCAAAAATCAAAAAACCTTTATCCTTAATTTCTACCTCTCTCCATATATCTGTGGTAAATCATTAAATTGTCACAATACCTAAGGAAAAGAGAGTATTCAGGAGAAAGATGTGGTCAGTAGTGTCAAATACTTCAAAGAGGTCTATATAAATTTATGTTGTTAGAGTTTAATGACAATTATCAATACCTTCTTGAAGATGCCAGTTAGCTGCAAGCAATGGAATACCACAGTCCTAAAAAGAATCTGTCTCTAAGTGATCCAAAGGCCAATTGTTTATTATTTAAAGCTCTTTGAAATTTATCCCCTTCCTAAGTTTCCTAGAATTTTATTTGTCACTCCCCTACAAGCACCTCACACTTTAGCTAAATTGATTTTGCTATTGCTATTATACAAAACTTCAATTCACATCTCCATGTCTTCACTCTGGTTGTCCCTCATGCTTGGAATGTCCTTCTTGTATTCTTGGAATTCCTTCTTTGCTTAAAAACTCAGTTCAAATATCATGTTTCAAATGAAGGCTTTGCTAATCTCAGTTATTAGTACTAATATCTCTGCTCAAATGACCTTGTGTTGATTTTGTATACATTCTGTATATATTTATGCTTGTCCATATTGTCTGAGCATTAACAGGTTATAATGGTAAGTTAAAGAGGGAGATCTTTCCCATTCATTAATAGGCCCATGTGACCTGCCTAGGTCACATGGAAGTGTGAGTCACATGGAGTCTTTGGTGGGAGGAGGTTGCTTAATGGGTGGAACACAAAGGGTAGAATAGGAAGAGGGGAAGCTAGAGCAGTTGAGAGAAAATTTGGTCATACTCTAGTCAGAAATTGGAATGATGCAAGCAGGCAGGCAACTGTCTAGCGTGAGTGAAAGGGCTTGTTTGTGATTTTTTTTAAGAGGGCCCGCTTGTAATTTGTTGAAGGGAGCTGATTTGTGAGAAGTCTAGCAGGGGGAAGGCTTGGGGTTGGTGTTGTCCTCTGCATTGTTATTGTGTATAGATTTTTGTTACTATGATAGATTTTGCTTTCTAGTGTTTGAGTAAATGTCTTTGTTTTATTTTCTGTTTGGAGAGTGTTGTATTTTGTGATTCAAAATTGCACCAGGATATTCATAACCATCACAGGGTCTGTGAATTTTGCATTGGTGCTATCTATACAGGCATGTCTTTTTTGTAAATCTAAGTGCTTTACGTATACTAATTAATTAATAAATGCTTATTTATTGAATCTTTGACCTGGAACTCACAAAGTATTAAATGATCTAACAGAAGGTATCTAGTAAAAAGGATAGTTCTGCTGTGGTAAATCCTGCCCAATCAAATTACAAGTGTTACAGCCCTCTACATTGAGTTGTGCTATATAAGAAAGATCCCTAGGTCAGTAGGCTTCTGACCCCACAGGAAAGAGCTCCAAGTTATATAAAATGTGTTCTCACTTTTTTTCACATTGAAAAAACAACTTTGTCAACTCAAAAATAATAAATGGACAGGATGATGGCTTGAATTTGTCTGGTGATTGTTTTTTCTTTATCTGTAGCCTTTGGCCTAAGACTAGAGACAGTGGGGTCACTTAGCCCAAGCCAGGGCTCCTGTTCCTACAAAGACGATAGTCATTTACAATCAGAGTCAAAGTAGCTTGAGAATTAATAGATCTTATTATAGGACACCCTAAATGACAACAAATGGAGATGGTTGTGGAACAGTAAGAATTGTTAGGCCTAGAACACTAAAGGAAATAAGAAAAAGCTACATCCAAGTTTTTGAAGGTGTCCTAGAGTTGTAGGAGCATCAAGAGACAAAAGACTTTATAGCAAGACCAAGTACCATTTCCTTCAATGTTAGCCTCAATTATAGGAGAACTCTATGTGCTGGAAGACTGCATATGTCCCTGGGGTTGTTGGATTCTACAAATAGAGGAAAGTTGCCTTGATTGTTTATGGACTTCAGTGAAAGTCCATCAAGACTTGCCTTTTTGTTAGGATGAAATAAAGAAATGAATCTTGTTTTGTAGTGTGTGTATGTATGTGTGTGCATGCACATGTACATACACATGTAGGTGGATTAATCATATGTCTAATAACAAGTGAGTTCCCCCAAAACCAATTTGATGAAATTACAGTGTGGTGCAAAAATACTTTTAGACTTTGCCCTTATAACATTTTGAGTAGAATATTTTCAGAATAGGTTAAAAAGACACTGAGAATATATCCTAGTTGAGGAGGCTAATGGTCCTTTTACTCTTTTGAGGAGAAGCCATTTTTAGTAGTCAAATTCTTAGGTTCCCAAACAAAATCCTTGGTGTGTATGTGAGCCAAGAGGGTATTTATGGGAAGCTCTCTGATGCAGAATGTCAGCTTTATGATTGCAGAGTAGGAGAGAAAAATACGATTGAATTTCACTATTCCACTTCATGTGGTTGCCATCTTGGGGGCTATGTGCTTCTCTCCTTTCTGAGGGTTATCTGCTTACTTTCTCTAATGTATAGCTCTAGTACTTATTCCATTAGAGTTGCACTTTCTCCTTTTCTCTCTAAGATGCCTGCTTTGGAAACACACGTGGAGTACCTGATAAGCTTACCAGGAGGCTGGTCTAAAAGTTTCCATTGCCATGTCACTATTTACATCTGCTGTTATCTCTGGTCCTATGTTTTAAATTTCAATTATAGGACCACATGGTTCCCCTCACCAAGACTTTTTGGATGTTCTATTATTCCTAGTCATTTCTTGAAGACTTAGAAGAAGTTTCCTAGGAAGGCTGCATGTATGAACAAATTCCATTTGCGAAAGGACCCATGCCCATCCATTTCTCATCTCTAGTATTTGTTCTTTTGTCATCTCTCTCAACTTGCTTTTATAATCCAGTATTAATGATGCAATGTAGAGCTACAATTGCTATGACACAATCATTCTTTCCCAAATACGGTGTCTCAATTAATCATATTCACTGTGCTGTCAAGAAGCAAAAGTTAAGGAAAATGATTTATATCCATTAAGATGACATAACCAAATTCTAAATTGTGATCACAATGGGAGTGTTCACATTATTCTAAGACAATTCCAAATTGAATTAAGTTGATCAGGGAATTGCTGGTCATAATCCTTTTACATATTACTAGCACTTTTTGGACTATCTATCCTGTATTTGTATTATAACACTGAAATATAATGCATATTCTTTAACCACTGCCCCCAAAATTATTCTCAGATTCTTAAGTGTGTAGTGTTGTGTTCAGTTCTGGATACTACATCTAAAGGAAGATTTTGGCAAGGGCAACCAGATGATACAGTAGATAGAATTCTGGGCCTGGAATGAGGAAGGTGCATTTTCCCAAGTTCAATTTGACCTCAGACACTAACTAATTGTATGACCCTAAGCAAGTCATTTAACCCTGTTTGCCTCAGTTTTCTCACCTGTAAAATGAGTTGGAGAAGAAAACAGCAAACCACTCCATTATCTTTTCCTTAGACACATACCATCTTATCAAAGAGTCAGATACAACTGAAAATGAACAAGTTTTATATGATGATATGTGTCCAAGGAAAGTGACAAGTATGCCAAAGGGATGAGAGACCATCTACTTAGATAAATTAAGTGAAGTAGGTATGTTCATCCTGGAGGAGAAAAGAATTGGCAGAGACCAGAAAGATACTGACTCTAGTTGATAGACTATGATACAGAAGTGATTTGAATAGTTCTTACTGACTGAGATATCAAAAATAGAAGTAGTTGGTAGAAGTTGCAGAAAAAGGTAGATTTAACTTTCATATAAAGAAACCATCCTATTAATGAGAAATGTCCACAAGTAGAATGAACTGCCTATAGAGATGGTAAGCTTCCCTATCCTGGAGCACATGAATACAGAGACTGTATTATTGCATGTTTGAGATAAAATATGGTGCATTCCTATTCAAGTATGATTTGGACTGAAGGGATTCTAATTTCCCATCTTATCTATTTTGTGATTTGGCAAGTCCTTATCTGGGGGCCAAGATCATTGATTCTCTTTCAGAACTCTCTTCAGGGGTTAGAATTTTCATCTTTGATGCAGATCCCATTTTATAAACACTAAAATAGATGAGTGGAAAATGTTTATTTCCCATTGGCTCTACATAAGTTTCAAAGAATTCCAAGTTGAGCTCTGCGGAGAATATTAGCCCCTGTGACCTGAAGATTTTACTTTCTCTGTGCATTTGATCTGTTGATTGTTTTTAGGTTATAGCAATATGTCCCTGATTAAAATCATGTGGTACAATTCAGCAGCTACTGTTTGCTAGATTAAAAACATAAGGAACTGAAGGAGAAAAGGCACAGGTTATAGAATTTGTGTATTCCCTTTTCCCATGGTTCAATAAAGCCCTGGCTTATTGAATTTCAACTCACAGTGCAAGACATATCTCTTTAGTTAAGCCTTTCTCTCCTTGGCTATGAGCATCTTATTGGCATAAGAATCTGAAAGCTCAGCATTTCTTTTATTTGCTGATTTTATACCAAATGTGTTCCCAGTGGTAACTCCAAGTGAAACTATTATTATAAATTCAATATATGAATATGTTTCCTTGATATGTGGGAGTAACAAAAAATGGTAGCTGTGGGTCCTCCAGGGCAGCGGGGAGGGATTCCACAAGTGTATATTCCTTTTAGTATGTGCCTGCTGAATTTTAATGATAACTCCACTAAAAACTATAAAAATGGCAACAGTTTCATTCTACAATTCTTTTTGAATCACCTTCTTGTTTAAAACATGTATGTATGACCTGATATTAATGGAGACCATCATAAAATATAAATAAAGTCAGTATCATGTTCCCATATGTCTCCCAATGGAAGAAGATAAATGATTTAATGCTCAATGCAATGGATTTTTAAAAATCCTGTCCTGAAAACATCTCTTTAATTTACTACTTATCTCATATTATCAATAAATTTTATTAGTGTATCTCCACTTCAATCTACAAATCATTTGGAAAACTATTAAGTGCACTTAGATCTCTACAGGAGGATTATCTATGACATGATAGAGAGTTATGGATTTTACTAAGTAACCATGCAATTTTTTAGCTAATAAATTACTTATTTTCACTCTCTGTCTCTTAAAATTAATTTGTATTTTTTTGTAAATACTTTGCATTTTCTTGTACACATGTAGAACTTCCTGGTCAATTGTATACTCCTTGTGAACCAGATTGGCCATTGTGTACCTGGCATGTAGTTGAATGTCTAACACACTGTAAGCACTTAATAAATTTTCATTGCATTGAATTAAATTAACTAATTTTCCACACAATTCATTTTTTCTGATTCATTTTAAAAGACCATATGAAAATATTTCAAATGCAGGTCAGATCATATTAATTGCATTACTTTTTTAACCAAGCCCCGCACTGTTCAATGTCGGGGAATATTAGTTCACTATTATCTGCTTTTGGAGAGTTTATTATTTTTCTGGTTTCCTATTTTACTATAAGGCCCTGAAATGAATGACCCTGTTTCCCATAGTTACTTTCTATTAACTTTCAAGACATCACCTTGGAACAACCTTCCTGCTGACATCTAGCCCTATCTTCAGAAAAGGATATTTGGAAAAATCATAAGTAAAGGCCAACATGATTGCCACCAGTAATATGTTCTTGGAAGAAATGTGAATAAAATGTGAGCAAAATCAATTTGGAATTATACTTTAAAAAGTGATTAAAATGACTATATCTTTTGACCCTGAATCCTTGGTACAAAGTGAATATCCTCCCTGTCCCCCAAAGATGTCAAAGACAGAACTATATGTGTGTATACCTATGTGTGTATACAGAGAGAGTATATGTGTATATGTATGTGCATATATATATATATATATATAGAGAGAGAGAGAGAGAGAGAGAGAGAGACCCTTTTTCTTTAGGGAAAAACCAATATTATTTGTTACATAATATTATATGTTATAATACATAATAGAATAACATTCCTAACAATACTTTCTAAGGTGGCAAATAATTGGAAATGAAGGAAGAAGAAATGAGGCTCATGAGTGTGGGATATGGACATTTAAAACTTCAAGAATGAAAATTTTTAACTGAGCACTAATATGGCAGAGTAGTAAGATTTCTTTTCAGTTTTCCTTTGGATTGTATATGTAAGTCAAGAGACTGTGGGAAGGAGAGACAAGTAGGAAAGAATAGAAATTGGGAATGGCATAGAGTCAGCTCGCTGGCTTAAAGAACTCTGTCTGTAGGCCACATAGAAAATGTGTGTCTGGAATGGATTGAAGCTTATAGAACTTTGTTCTCCTGGAGAACTGATAAAGCATGGTGCCATCCATGTCCTGTTTTCTGTCTCCTCTCGCCCCTCTTTCTTGATGCCTGAACAGGCAGATGATTACTCCATTTTTCTTGTTTTAGGTTTATTTACACTTTATATTTTAATTAGTGCCATTGGCAACATAGACAAATATATGATTGATTTTATCTATCCTGATTTATGCTTTATCACTGATAAAGGGGGGAATTCAAAGAGAGAAACATAGTAGTTGGAGTACAAAGCATATATAGGGGAAAAGAGATTGCAAGATCCTCTGAATGCTAACTGGGGGCTCTGAGTTAAATGAGAAATAGCCTTTATTAATATATTTATTTTCTATTAATATGAACCTCCCAAAGTGGGGCAAACTTGGATCCAAATTTATTCCCAATGACCAAAACATGTATTTTGGTAGAGCTGGGAATTTTCCACCCAATGTTGAAAAGGAAGTGGGAACTAGATCCCTCAATATGCATACACATAAGTATACGTAAAGTGTGTGTTTGTATGTGTGTATGAGACACATTCTCTCTATGAAGTCTTTCTTCTCTCCATCACAAGGGTACTTTCATAAATAAATAAAAAATTCATGAATTGATGAAAGAGAATAGAATGTATTGAGCCATGTTGTCCTAATCGTTTTCCCACCCACATATGCACAGAAACATATCTCCATAGAGATAGAGCTGAAGGTAGAGATCAGATATTAGGTCCTGCTCAGTGGAAGCTAAAAAAAAGTAAGTAGAAAAAGTCAATCATACCCACATTTTTAGGTTATAAGTCACTTAAGCAGGAACAGTTAGTCTCCTTCCACACTTTATGTAGTTGAATCTCACAGAAACCTAGGTAAACAGCAAATGGATTACTGAGTAGAAAAAGAAAAGATGAGGGATATAGGGAAGAGAAATGATAAAAAACCAAAAGGTAGCAATAAAACTTTAAATCAAATTTTAAGATAAAGCTACCTTTTTGTGTAGACAAATTAAATATACTCGGGACTCTAAGAAATTGATGAGGTAAATGAATGCATAACAAGCATGTAATGTGTGAGACAAAGAAAGTGATTCAGGAGCACAGTAAAGATGAAATTATGAAATAATGTTTCAGTATCTAAGACTATTTTCTACTCATGATATCTAAAGTCTGATAGTTTCTGTTATGAAACCTGAAGGTATTCAGTGCAAGAAGAGATTGTATTTCCTTTTATTCTCTCAGAAGGGAAAGTCATACAAGTATGACCTTTCATTTTTCTGCACATAAGATAGAGTTTTAAGAAGTGTTCAGACTTCATATCATAAGATATGATACCAACATTAAACAGTGAGAGGAGAACATAAAATTTAGATACATCTTTGCCAAAGCATTTCAGAAAATCTTTGGGGTTGAAAAGAATAATAGAGATCTTCTCCAAACTCCCTTGCAATGCAGGAATCTCTGTAAAAGCATCTTTGATAGGTAGTTATGTTGGCTTTGTTATTTGAAGTCTATCCTCCTAGCTGTACTTAGCATTAGAACTATACTTCAGAGAGCACAACTCTGATGGTCTGGCCACATTGTTTGAATGCAAAATGTATGCTTGCCAAAAGGATTATTTTATGGAGAACTCACATGGGACAGGAGATCACATGGTGGCTAGAAGAAACGATACAAGGACACTTTCAAGGTCTCTCTCAAGAACTTTGGATTGGACTGTGCGTCATGGGAGACACCGACACAAGATCATGCCCACATCAGAAGAGGTGCTGCGCTCTTTGAGCAAAGCAGAATTGAGGCAACATAAAGTAAACAGAGGATGCTCAAATTTGGGATATCCACCCCAAATACTCACACAGACTATCTGTGCCCAACCTGTGGTAGAGCATTCCAAGTTAGTATTGGTCTGATAAGCCACAGTCAGACATACTGAAATTTCACTTTATCATGGTGATGTCATTTTGGTCCTCCTCGAAGATGAAGGACAGCAATCAACAACCACTCAGCGTTATTAAAATACACCTGACAGCAAATCTACCTAGTTGGATGGAGAATGGGTAAATGTCAGATCTCCGTGGCCATTCCTATCTCTACCATAACTCTGTCCTCTTTGTTCCACTCACACAACCACTACACTGGTTTATACCTCATCCTCTTTCACTTTTACTATTACAATAGTCTACTAAATGGTTTTCCTACTTCATCTTTCCATTCTTTAAATAACCAACATAGGGATTTTTCTAAAATGAAGTTCTTTTGGTGTCAATCTTCCCTATACGCCACCAAATAACTTCTAGTGTGTCCCTATTGACTAGTAGATCAGATATAAATTGTTCCATTTGTCATTTAAAACTCTTCCCAGTCTGATTCCTCTCAATCTCAATGTACTTTATGGTCCAACTCCTTATAAAATGGCTATAATTCTCTTCTTCCTCAACTCTTCCTCTAGCAATCTCTGATTTCCTTCAAGACTCAGCTCAAACATCACTCTATACCATATGCATTTTGTTTCACTTCTGACACAGTTGCCAGTGTCTTTCCTATAGAAGTTAACTTTTATACACTTTGATTATGGTCTTTAACATGAGAACAAAAACTCTAGACTCAAATGAACCAAAGGTCACAAATTCAAATTATATTTCTGGTGCTCACAACCTATGTATCCTTGGTCAAATTAGCCTCCCTAAGCCTCCAATTTCTCATTTGTAAAATGAGGGGTTTAGGCCAGATGACCCCTTTGGCTCTAAAGCTATGAATTTATGAATTTCATACTTATCTTTATATGCACATACTTTCTTCCTCCATAGAATATATGCCCACTGTTGTCAGAGATTATTTCACATTTACTTATTTATCCTAAATATGTAAGCTAGTGTCCTCAACTCTAGTGACCCTCAGGTTTGATAGTGAATACTAAAAATAAGGTGTGGTTTTCAACCCTTAGCAGGAACAGTCTTTGCAAAGAGCAACTTCTTTAACTGCATGTAATCTGACTGTCCCACAAAGTCTAAGTTGACTTTATCAGTACCAGAAAACATCTAAGGAGAAATTTGAATTTCTCCTTTTGCCATATTTATTATGGATAAAGGAGCAGAAGCTGATTTTCTGTTCTCCTATTAGGTGTTCTCTACCATTACAAAAAAGAATAGCAGACTTCAGGAAAGTTTTTTTTTTAACTTTTATTTTGTGACTGCATGAGAAACACTATTTGGTACCTGTGTACTTCTCAGACACATAATAACTATTAATACACTGTCAGAAATCAATGAATAAGCACTTATAAATTACTGACAGTATGCCAGAGAGGAGACAGAAGGAGAAAATGATCCAATCCCTGACCTCAAAGAACTTCTATTCTCTTGGTAAAGAAAGCATGTTCATGTATAAATATGTACAAAAAGACATATAAGATAATTTTAGGGAAGGAACTAATGCAACACATGAAGGATCAGGAAAGACCTGAGGCTGAAGGTCGCATCTAAAGTGAACTTTAAAGGGAAATAATAAATGTGCATCTTTACAACGAACAAGAAATTTTCCTTAAAACATCATACACTTGATAGTCTCCTTTAAAAATTTCTCTCAATGGGGAGGAGCCAAAATGGTGGAGTAGAAAGATTCACATATGCCAGCTCCAAACCCACAGCCCATGGATTTCCTCTAAAAAGAACTCCCAACAAATTCCGGAACAGTGAAAGTAGCACAGCAACAGAGTGAAGGAGATTTCCATTCCAAAGAGCCCTGAAAAACCGAGCCCAAAGGTCCATCGCACACCACACGGGAGCAGAACTCAGCCCTTCCATGGCCGTGCAGCAAAGAGAGGAACAGATCAGGGCAGGCTTCAGGGACAGAACCTCCAGTGGCCACGAAGGTCCCTCCACCCACAGACACACAAGACAGTGAGAGAGATTTCTGGGCTGTCTGAGAGGGGAATGGGGTGTCTCCATAACTCAAGCCCCCTCGGGAGGCAGCAGCAGAGGCAGTGGGTAGCCAGAGGCTCCCGGAAAATGCAGGCAGGAGTTCAGAAGGAGCTCCATTACTGAGGGTCTCTGCATAAACCCCCTGAGGGAACTGAGCCTGGGAGGCGGCCCTGCCCTCACCTGAGCACCAAAACTTAAGCTCACATTGAATAGCAGCTGAGCCCACCACTGAAAGCCCTGAGGCTGGGGAGCACCATTTGAATTTCAGACTCCAAGCACTAGCTGGGCAGATCTGGGTGGGGGTGGAGAGGAATCTCAGAAGTCAAGTAACTGGCTGGGAAAATGCCCAGAAAAGGGAAAAAAACTAAGACTATAGAAGGTTACTTTCCTGGGGAACAGATAACTCCCCCCTTCCTTTCTGATGAGGAAGACCAATGCTTACCATCAGGGAAAGGCATAGGAGTCAAGGCCTCAGTATCCCAAACATCTGAAATAGATATCCAATGGGCTCAGGCCATGGAAGAGCTCAAAAAGGATTTTGAAAATCAAGTTAGACAGGTGGAGGAAAAACTGGGAAGAGAAATGAGAGAGATGCAAGAAAAGTATGAAAAATGGGTCAATACCTTGATAAAGGAGACCCAAAAAAATGCTGAAGAAAATAACACCTTGAAAAATAGGGTAACTCAGTTTGCAAAAGAGGTTCAAAAAGCCAATGAGGAGAAGAATGCTTTCAAAAGCAGAATTAGCCAAGTGGAAAAAGAGCTTCAAAAGCTCACTGAAGGAAATAGTTCTCTCAAAATCAGAATGAAACAGATGGAGGCAAAAGACTTTCTGAGAAACCAAGAAATCACAAAACAAAACCAATAGAATGAAAAAATGGAAGAGAATGTGAAATATCTCATTGGAAAAAAAACTGAAAAATAGATCCAGGAGAGACAATTTAAAAATTATGGGACTACCTGAAAGCCATGATAAAAAAAAGAGCTTAGACATCATCTTTCATGAAATTGTCAAGGAAAAGTACCACCAGAGGGCAAAATAAGTATTCAAGGAATCCACTGATCACCACCTGAAAGAGATCCAGATAGAGAAACTCCTAGGAACATTGTGGTCACATTCCAGAGTTCCCAGGTCAAGGAAAAAGTATTGCAAGCAGCTAGAAAAAAATAATTCCAGTATTGTGGAAGTACAATCAGGATAACATAAGATCAAGCAGCTTCTACATTATGGGATCGAAGGGCATGGAATAGGATATTCCAGAAGTCAAAGGAACTAGGACTAAAACCAAAAATCACCTACCCAGCAAAATTGAGTATAATACTTCAGGGGAAAATATGGTCTTTCAATGACAATGAGGACTTTCAAGCATTCTTGATGAAAAGACCAGAGCTGAAAAGAAAATTTGACTTTCAAACACAAGAATGAGAAGAAGCATGAAAAAGTGAACAGCAAAGAGAAGTCATAAGGGACTTACCAGAGTTGAACTGTTTACATTCCTACATGGAAAGACAATATTTGTAACTCTTAAAACTTTTCAGTATCTGGGTAGTTGGTGGTATTACACACACACACATACACACACGTACAGGCGTGCACGCACACACATACGCACATGCACGCACACACAGGGACAGAGAGCACAGAGTGAATTGAATAGGATGGGATCATATCTTAAAAGAAATCAAGGTAGATGGTGAGAGAGAAATGTAGTGAGAGGATAGAGGGTGAAATGGAATGGGGTAAATTATCTCTCATAGAAGAGGCAAGCAGGAAACTTTTTAGTGGAGAGAAAAAGAGGAGAGCTGATAAAAACAAAAACATGAAGTTAGTCTCATCACATTCGACTCCTGGAAGGAATAAAATGCACACTCATTTTGGTATGAAAACCTATCTTACAATCCTGGGAAAGTAGGGGAGAAGGAGATAAGCAGGGGTGGGGGGGATGATGGAAGGGAGGGCAATGGGAGGAGGGAGCAATTTGAAGTCAACACTCTTGGGGAGGGACAGGATCAAAAGA
Source organism: Potorous gilbertii (assembly GCA_028658325.1). Taxonomy (NCBI): domain Eukaryota; kingdom Metazoa; phylum Chordata; class Mammalia; order Diprotodontia; family Potoroidae; genus Potorous; species Potorous gilbertii. The sequence goes on along the minus strand of CM053769.1, from coordinate 256,683,466 downwards.
GAGAATAGAAACAATGGGGGCAGGATAGGATGGAGGGATATATAGTTAGTCTTACACAACACAACTATTATGCAAGTCATTTGCAAAACTACACAGATATGGCCTATATTGAATTGTCTGCCTTCCCAAAGGGAATGGGTGAGGAGAGGGATGGGTGGAAGTTGGAACTCAAAGTTTTAGGAACAACTGTCGAGTATTGTTCTTGCTAGTAGGAAATAAGAAATACAGGTAATGGGGAATAGAGAGTTATCTGGCCCTACAGGACAAAAGAGAAGATGGGGACAAGAGAAGGGAAGGATGATAGAAGAGAGGGCAGATTGGTGATAGGGGAAATTGGAATACTCAGTGTATTGGGGTGGGGAGAGGGGACAAATGGGGAGAAAATTGGCAACCCAAAATTTTGTGAAAATGAATGTAAAAGTTAAATAAATAAATTTACGTTCAAAAAAAATTTCTCTCAAGTAGAATTAATGTTTTATGCATTGGAGTTCAGTCCACCAATCATCATTGTCCATCACCAAAAAGGGTTTAAAGAAAACACAGCTCTGTAACTTTTACCATTGGTGGCAATTTAGATCTGGACTTTTAAAGCCAAGAATATTCCTTTTGTTTTAAATAGGATAGGGAAAATCAATCCAATTCAATTCAATATGCATTAAATAGCTACTTGGTATAAGACCCTAAACTTGTGTTTGGGTGTAGAAAAAAACTAAAACTATCCTTGTCTTCAAAGAAATTTCTTATTAGGGAAACAGTGAAGGTAAATAAAATAATATAAAACATGCATGTACATAAAGTATGTTTATATATATACATATATTATTGTGTATAATTTGTGTGTAATGTGTGCATGTTTGTGTAGTAATTTCAAGGTTTTTCTGGGACTGAGCCAAAATGGTAGAGTAGAAGAAGCACTTCAGCTGAACTTTCCCAAAATTCCCTTCCAAACAACTTTAAAATTACATCTTAAATTGAAATTTGGAGAAGAATCAACCAAAGGTCATGGTGAGACATTTTTGCAATCCAAAACAACTTAGGACTTAAAAAGGAGAGGTCTGTGACATGGTGTTGGGGGCTTGCTCACAGCAACATCAGCTGTAGGACTTGGAGGTGGCTCCAGAAACCGCAGCAGCAGTAACAGCTTTTGGAGCTCTATATCAGATATGGCAAGGGGAATGAAAAACAGGTCAGAAGATAATATAAGCACTGGGCACAAGACCTGGCACTGTTTGGCAACTCCATTTCCAATAGACACTTCCAGGTTATATTTCCAGGATGCAAAGAAGTGTTTCCAGACATTAGAGAGCAAAGACCCAAGAGATCAGGGGTCCTTTCTGGGTAAAAATGAGAACACAGACAAGGAAAAGAGTGACAACACATCTCTCAAGATAACAACTTGAAAGCACTAACAACTTCCAAATACTCAAAACTATCTCTAAAAACAGGAGCACAAAACGTTTGAATAGTATCTCCTCCCCTAGTGAATAGACCCCAACTTAAAAAGAAGTTCAAAAAACTTTAATGTGGTGACAGGGAAGATTAAGAACAAACTCAGAAGAAGACAATGATGTAAAACATCTATAAGTGAAATCTCATAGGAAAATTTAAAATTGGCACAACTCAACCAAGATTTCAAGTAAGAGTGGTAGAGGAAGAATTGAGAAAAGGAGTGAGAGTGATGAAAGAAAATTGTGAAAATACAATTAAAAATTTTGTAAAAGAAGCACGAAAATGCTGAAGAAAATACCTTAAGAAACAAAATTGGCCAAACGTTAAAAGAGGTTCAAAACATCACTGATAAGTATAATTTCTTAAAAAGTAGAACTGGACAAATGAGAAAAGAAGCACAAAAGTTCACTGAAGAAAATAATTCCTTAAAAATTAGAATATAGGTAAGGGGAAGCTAATGACTTCAGAAAACTTCAAAGGACAATAAAGCTAAGTCAGAAGAATGAAAGCGTGAAGAAAGTGTGAAATGTCTCATTGAAAGAACAACTATCCTAGAAAATAGATCAAAGAGAGATAATTTAAGAATAATTTAAATATCTGAAAGCTATGATAAAATAGAGGTCTAGATACCACATTTCAATAAATTATCAAGGAAAGCTGTCTTAATATCCTAGAACAAGAGGGTAAAATAAAAATCAAAATAATTCAATAATCACTATCTGAATGACATAAAAATAAAAACTCAATAATATTACAAGCAAATTCTAGAGCTCCCAAGTCAAAGAAAGTATTTCAAGCAACCAGAAGAAAATAAACATTCAAATATCATCAAGACACAGTTTAGATCACATAAGAATTAGCAGATATGACATTAAAGCAGGTGAAGTCTTGGAATATCATATTCTGATAGGCAAAGGAGCTAAGATTATCACCAAGGAAAACTGAATATGATTTTCATGGGATGGGGGAGAATAATCATTTAATGAAATAGAGGGCTTTCAAATATTCCTAATGAAATGATCAGAGTTGAATAGAAAATTTGACTTTCAAATACAAGACTCAAGAGCTGCATAAAAATATAAACATGAAAGAGAAATCACAAGGGACTCAATAAGCTTAAAAGGATTCTACATACAAAGAAGGTGCAGTACTCAACATAGAGACTATGGAAGTGAGTTGAATATTTTGAGAAGATCTAAAAAAGGAGAGTAAGAAAGAGGGATATATTAAGAGATGGGGGATTTGAGAAGAATGATGGGGGAAATAATTTCATAAAAACAAAAGCAAAAAAGGAAAAATTTTTATAATGTTATGAAAATGATGGGACAACTTTGAACTTCATTCTCATCCAAATTAGTTCAAAAAAGGATCAATATACACATGTATACACAAACACACATATACATACACTCATTTGATATAGAAATCTATCTTACCCAGCAGGAGAGCAGGAGGGGAGAGAGATGAAAGGAAGGAATGAGTGATACAAAGGAAAGCACATTAAGGGAAGCAATGGTAAGAAACAAAACAAACTTCTGAGGATAGATAAGGTGAAGAAGAGAAAGAAGAGTAAACAGAAGAAAAAAGGATGGAATGAGATACACCATTAGTAATCATAACTGTGACTACTAGATGTATGGTAGAATGACGCTGAAAAATTTATGAAGGCGAGTGACCAAAGTCTCTCTGTGTTCCTCTGAGCATACTGTAGAATTAGTTTGTCCTAGGAAATAGAATCTTTAGGGTAGATGATAATTTCATATATTTGAAATGCTATTATATGGAAGAGGGATTAGACACAATCTCAGAGAACTGAACTAAGGTCAATGGATAGAAGATACAGAGGAGTGGATTTAGGCTGAATACAATGAACAATTTCTCAACAATGAGATTTGTCCAAAAGTGTAATGGGTTATCTCAGCAGGGATGTGTTTATGAAATTGCAGAGGGAGTTCATTTGCAGGTGTAGGTCGGAGTAAATGACCCATGAATTCCCTTGCCAATCTGAGATTCTCTCTATCCTCTGAACAAATACATACATATATTATGTATATATATAATATATATATATATATATATATATATAATATATATATTATCTATATATATTATATATATATATATATATAGAGAGAGAGAGAGAAGGAGAGATAGAGATAGAAATAGAGATACACACACACACACACACACATGCACACATATATCAAAATGACCAGTTATTTTTGTTCAAATACTTGTAAATAGGGCCTTCCAGGAACCAAGATGGCAGAGCAAGAAGTGAGTTACTCTCACTCTCCCTTATTAACCTCTAAAAACCCAGAAAATATTGCCCCAAGGAAAACCATGGAATAGTTGAGCCAGAAGAAAGATGGGGTACAGTTGTCTTGTAACCCAGGAAGCTTAGGCAATTAACAGGAAAGGTCCTAACCCCGCAAGCCAGTGGCAAGCTCCACCTCAGTAAATCAGGAGGAGACCATGAATCCCAGGGCAATGGAGCAGGCAAGCACCAACACCAGAACCATGCTGAGTGCCTTGGCAGAGACAGGGGAACTGGTAGAATCCACATTGGAAAACCACCATGTGCACCTGCAGGCTGATGTCCTCCAGCAGTCAAACATCTCTGTGCTTCAACACAGCTCCAGGAAGGACAACTCAAGGAGGCCCAGCCCCAAGTGGGCAGGCATCTTCAAGCAGCCAAACTTTCCAGTGCTTCAAAGTAGCCTGAGTGATCAGGTGTCCTCTAAGGGCCAGACTCTCTACCTCCACCTCTAGAACTCCAGTGTTGCTGACTTCACCTCAGCAATCAGGTAGCTGCCAGATCCCTAGAGCTTCAATCTGACAGCACTTGAAGCCCCAGCACCCAAAGCCAGTAACCAGATCTCTGGCCTGCAACAAAAGAAGCTAGGGTTAGTGCAGTCTAGCAGAAGAGCTTAACTTTAAAATCAGGAAATAGGCAAACATCATGAGAAAAAAGCAGAAATGGACAATGGCCATAGATTGGGAAGATCAAAACAGAAATACTTTTAAATATTTCACTGTCAATAAATTATTGTTGAATTAATGCATGCTAAGAGATATAACATCAATTATCAGAACACAATTAGAGGCATAGTGGACAAAGAGTTAACCCTATACACAGAAATTCTTAATCTGAACATTTATCTGATAAATCTTGGCTATATGAGCCTAGATAAATCAATTTACCTCTCAATACTCCTAGCCAATTCATTAAAACTATAAATTGGCAGAACAGTTTTTGATCTATATTGATTGAAGGACTTTCCTCATTGAGAGTAGCAAAGGAATAAGCAATCCAATCCAAACACATCTAAACACAATGTTGAATAAACTATTAAAGGTTAATGCAAACCAGAAACAATTCCAACTTTATCTTGGTAGAACGGTAATAGGTGATCTTCATGTATAACACTGAAGGCACCTAAGTTTTTAGTAGCCTAGGCATGGAAAGATTCTGAACATTAGCTTATAAATTGACTATTGTTGGTGGGGTGGGAGAATGAGAAATGAGATGGGATTATCTACATATAGGAGTCCAAATTGTGATTCTGAAGTACATTTTTGTTGTGCCTTAAAGAATTTATTTCATTAATGCATAGTTACATACCAGATAAAATATGTGAAATGAAATAAAAATTCAAGAAATGTTCTTGAAAATGTTTTCCATGTTTGTTTTGCTATATACATTGCTCAATAGAAAATTTTAATAGCCTTTAACCAAGACAGATTAACTTTAATCATGGTAGCCTGTGGGTCAAAACAGAATTACTGAGAGGCAGACTAAATTTCCCTTTAACAAAAATAGCATAATCTCCTACCTAAAGAAGTAATGTGAATTCACTGAAACTAGGAGAGCATTGCCTGTGCCCCAGAAGACTGATACCTCTATGGAAAATGACTTTCTGAATTCTAGGCAAGGAAGGGTTAAAAAAAAAGTCCTTATAAGATGATGCTGAAAATTGGGTACAAATGCTGGTACCAGAGTTTTATTTGATCATGGTGTCAGATGTCATCACATAGTTTCTTGAAATGTTTGTTTTCCTACTCAAGAGGAGACATTTTAGAGCATTGGGTAGGAATTACACAGAAATAACAGTGTTAGTGGGATGTGAGATGAATTTTAAGTGTCTGAAGCTATATTGCAACACTCACACACTATGCTCCATCTGTTATCCCCATGCCTTTGCATTGACCATCCCACATATCTATAATATACTTACTTCTTACATTCTTCTCAGAGTCACTGTATTCCATGAAGTCTTTCTTGATCCCCAACTACTAATCATTCCCTTTCCTAGAAAACTGGTATTCAACTACCATGAACATATTTGCATTTATTCACATTATAAATTTATGTTCCACATATTGATATGTCATTGTTCTTTCCTCTATTGTAAGTTCAGTGTTAATAGGGACCATTTCATTGGTTGCACTTGTATCCAAAGTACAGGCATAGTTCCTGGCACATAGTAAGTGCTTAATAGATACTTCTTGATTGAAAAATTGTGCCCAATTATCTGAAGCATAAGATGGCAAAGATCATATATCAGATATGACAAAGAAAAAATATCACAAGGATATTTTTCTGACTTACAGAATTACAACTTCAGTTCTAGAAGCAAATGGGACAGATGGTGAATGCAGAAGATTTCTCCCTACAGGCACCTAGACATCAACAAGCTTTTCCTATCACCAGGAGAAATTGAAAGTTGATCCTGGGTATGTGCTTACTACAAATGCAACACAAGAAGGTGTCAAAAACTGCTTTCAGGAAGCACTAAGACCTAGAAAATTAGATTTGATTACTATCACGCACTTTTTTCAAAAAAATAATAGCTCACGACATTTCCATAGCAATTTAGAATAAAGTAATTTCCTCACAACATCCTTATAGTTAGGAAACAAACAAAAAAAAACATAGAGCTTAAGAAATGGAAGGGATTTGGGGTGCTATCTCATTGAATTTCTAAGTAAAGTAGGATTCCTCTTCCAACATATAGAGATAATTGGGCCTTTCCTAATAAACTTTAAATGCTATAGAAGCTACTGCTTCCTTATATAACACATTCTTTCTGCAGGCAGCACTAAGGTAAGAGCATTTTTCCTTTCTATCAAGTCTAAGTGTGACACTTTGTTCCTTCATCACTAACTCCCAGTTCTATCGTTGGGGACAGTTAGAATGTCTACATCATGCAACAATAAGTTAAAGAAAGGAGATATGTTTAGCTACTTGGAAGACTGACCACAGAGAACAAAATGGATATCCACTGGAGAAAGTTGTGAGGAGGGAAATATAGATTCAAGGGAATAAAAAAATTCTAAAAGTTTTAGGTGAAATGGGTTGTTTTGGAATGCATTTGTTTACTTTTTTATAAAATAAATTTATTTAACTTTTTGCATTCATTTTCACAAGATTTTGGGTTCCAAAATTTTCTTCCCATTTG
>CM053769.1:256652584-256676055 GCA_028658325.1 Potorous gilbertii | reverse complement strand
ATAAAATCTTAATTTTAAGGAAGTGATTGTAGAACATTTATAAATAAATAAAATAAATTTTAAAAATTTTAAAAAAAATAGAATATATTGTGATTGAATTGTTGTGGCATGAGGAAGGACATGGTGTAAAGAGAGTGTAGGAATGATAGCAATGTTGGAATCCTGGCAGCAGTTTAACATGGAAGAGAGAATGAATCTTGATATAAAGGAATATAGAGAGAGTATATATTAGAACAAAGCTTGAGCTGGCATTCCCTATTAGGACAAAGGTTGAGATTGGCATGACCTATGTGAGCATCCATTTTTGGAACATTCTGTGGACTCTGGTTACAAATGTCCTTCCTTCCTGTAGTACCAATTTGCGCAGGTAGTGATTAGAAATCCAATTAGATTTTCTATAACCTCTGTCAGATAAGTTTCCTTATCTGTAAAATTATTACTTCACAAATGAAATAATATATGTAAAATTCTGTGCAAATCTCAAGGTTCTATATAAGTATTTAAAACAACAATTACTACTAATATTACAACTACGACTGATCAATCAGTCAAATAACATTAAGCATTTACTGTGTTCCTGGAACTGTGTTAGGTTTTCATGTACAAATATAAATAAATTAAGCCCTATTCATAAAAAAGAGCTTTAATTCTACTATTTCTACTACCATAACTGCATATAAAGAGAAACAGTGGGACAGTCTTGGTGTATTTTTTTAATCTCTTGTCATACCATGGAAAAAAGAGTGTTCAAAGGATACACAGAAACCCCAAACTCAAAATGTGAGTGAAAGATATAGCAACAATGTGACAGCCTATGAGTGTATGTGAATAAGAGATCTGTAATAGATAAGGAACTGAAACCTGATCTTTCAAGGATGAGAGGATAACACCTACCCAAAACCATACAATGATTTTTTTTAAACTTTTTAAGATCCGGAGTAAGTTACAGAATTGGCAGTAAGACTACATAAAGTACTAGCCTGCTGTGGGAAGTCACTGGCTGAGAACAAAGCTTCCCTGGTCACTGCCAGATTCACTGTCAGTCCTTGGCTCAGGTGCACTTTGAAAGCACAACACTTCAAGTGTGAGATCAATGATCTCCATCCCTTGCTACTGTTCTCCCTGATAGTTCAGTTCCTATGAACTCTCTGCTATTGAGTTAATTAGGCACCCCCAAATAATGCTAACATATCAAGATCTTTCTATACTGCTGACTGATGCAATGTTACACAAAAAATTATCAACCTTTGGCAAAACTGGGCTTTTTTCCTCCCTCCTTTCTTTCAGAAAAAGTATTTTGGAAAAGTCTAGGAACAACAATTTTTCTAATACATACATATATATATATATATATATATATATATATATATATATATATATATATATATATATGTGGATGTATGCATATATATATATATATATGTCTTATTCTATCTATTTATATTTATATTGGTATTGGGAAAGAAAAAAAATGTAAACTCACTGCACCAGGGAACCTTGTCAACTCATCTACAAATTACATTCTTAGAGAGTTGTTTAGTTCACTGGGAGTTAAGTTCACTTGCTCAGAACCACAGTATGTGTCAGAGGCAAAACCTGAACCCAGAGGTTTCTGGGTCTTTTATCTACTATGCCATTCTCTCTCCCTACCTCTCCTCCCCTACCCTCTTTCTCCCTCCCTCCTTCATCTGTCAGTCTTCTCACCCTCTCTCTCTGTCTCTATCTGTCTTTCTCTCTCTCTCTTTCCCCCATACCCCCAGTGGCTCACAGGCATGAACCCCTTTAAGATGGCTTGTCAAAGCATGAATGATTCTGTCCCTCTATTAGCATGGGAATTTCTAGACATATGTGTCCTACTTGGTAGGCATTAGATATTTGTCCTGTGGCCTACAAGCTACCACTGTATATGATATTTCAAGAAAGAATGAAAAGTGAAATTTGTAAATTCCCCTCTCACCTCATTGAACTTCTTCACTGACCTACAAGATCATGCTATCAGGATTATGTACCTCTCTCCAGCCCTGAGACAATCCATTTTGGTTTATTTTTTTGTGGTCTCACAGGATACCTTATGGGTTTAATCAGGTGGGTGCCTTCTGGCACAAATATCCTGGGTAATTGCTCAGAAATGAAACTCAGTGATAGACGTAGGGACTTTGACACTATCTCTCAAAAAGATCAGAACAGAAGCTACTTGACTATTAGAGATGATCAGCACCAGAACAGAAATCACCACTTAGGGCACAGTGGTTCATAATAAAGTTGTTCAATGTTTCTTTCCAATAGATTGTATATGAACTAGGATCCCAGATCCATAAAGACTCCTATCTCTAGAAATCTTGACCTGGAAAAGCCTCATCCAGAAAATTTCCTTGCTTCTGACATCTACGGGGTGACAAGGTAGGTTGTTCAGGGAGAAGAGGGAGTAGCTTGTGATGTGACAGGGACTTTAAGATTAAATTTTGACTGTTACTGATTGCTGTATAACTTTGGATTTCAATCCTCTTGACATTGATTTCCACATTTATTAATGAAGAAACTAAAGTTTCCCATAGTCCTAGTATTCTATGACTCATTTTAATGAAATCTGGCCCAACATGGTGTATAGAAGGAGTCTGACTTCACTATAAACTTTCTGAGAACAAGAATTACATATTTTTCTTTGTAGGTCCCCTAATTTGTGCCTAACTAATTGACCTGTTCACAGTGGGCTATTTAAAGATATTTGTTATGTTTGTTTTAGTAAGTCATAACTGATCTTCTAAAATGCTCAGTCTTGTTTTTGACCAAGACTTTTGTATTCCTCTGGGCACTGATATTTTAAACTTTAGAAATGTTGCACTATAGATAAATGGTACTTAAATGAGATCTAGCAACAAATGACCTTATGATGTCAAAGGCTATGTAATTACTTAATAACTATGAATATTTTTCATTTGACCAATAATTACTGTCACACTGCCTCTTTTATATGGAATTTCTTGCCAAATGCATTAGCATCTGAGTCAGTCATGACACTGAACATCTTCACCCTCATTTGATTTTAGGCTATATTAGCTGAATTTTAGTATCCAGAATAAAGGAAGTCATCCATCCATTGAACTCTTTCCTAGAGAGATGTCAGCTATCTAGAAAAATGAGATGGATTCAAAATATATTGAATGGCTGGCCATAAATAGTAATGATGAATGAACCCATATCAGCCTAGCTGGGTGTGGAGTCTCCAGGGAAGAGTCATATGTACTTGTCCTTAACCATTTTCTCTTTGCTAATTTTATCAATAACTCAGATAAAGCATTAATGATCTGTTTATCAAAATTTTCAAATTACAAGAACCATAGATATTATGTCTGCTATTAGAGCTAGAAAGATCTCAAAAGATAAGAATAACAACAAATCTTATGTAAGATGACTCATAGACTCTCACACCATTAATGATTCAAGTTCTCTCTGATTCATAATCCTTACCCTCCTCCAAGCCTCCAGAAAATGTAAGAATAATCACTACTTGATTGTATCCAATGTACCGACACCAGTTCCATTTACAAGCTTGTAACTCAGAAAATTAACAAAGGCAAGCTTTTTTGAAAGGTAGCGGGGAAAGCTGATTATACCAGAGCACTCAAAGAAAATAATCACAGAATTCAATGCTAACAAATATTTTTAAACTCCTGCTATATGTCCAGCACTGTTCTAAATACCAGGCATACAAAAAGAGCTAGAAGATGCTCCTTGACCTCAAGATGCTGACGATTAAATGAGAGAGACTAGAAAAAATACAAATATATGCAAATTATAAGCAGGATAAATAGGAAACAACAAAGGGAAGGCAATAGAAGTGTTGGGAAAGATTTCCACTAGAAGATAGGATTTTACTTGGTACTTAAAGGAATCTAGGAAAGATAGTAGGCAAATATGGGGGAGAGCATTCCAGACATGGAAAATAGCCAGAGAAAATTCCCAGAATTGAGAGATTTTTTCATGAAAAAAACAGGAGACTTGTTTCACTGGACTGTGGAGTGGTGAGAAGTAAGGTGTAAGACACAAGAAAGATAAAAGGAAAGTAGGTTATGAAAGGTCATCTCCTTATAATGATGAAGAATGAAGACAAGAAAAAGTATGTTAGTCTTTTCTTTGCAAAGGTCAATAACTGTAAGTATGTAAAATTGCATGCCTTGTCAAACTTAGTTGATCTGCTGTTGTGTTTTTGTGCTGCTTTTCTCTATGTCTTTTTATTTTTTACAAGGAGAATATGTGGGTTTTCAGATAAATTGGGAAACAATAAACTGTATTTTTTTAAAAAAGGAAATGAAGGCATCTTCTGATAAATTGTATCTTCAATATCTGTATAGAGTTCTAGTAACTTACTACCAGTACTATAGAGAGACTCAATAAGTGTTGGCTACAATAGTTCATCAGTGACTCAGTGATTACAAGGACATTCTCTCCACTGTCTTTTTCTGTAGTTTTACATAACTCCCATCATATAGTCTCCATCATAGCTTCCAAAAGAAAAAGTTATTCAATGCTCTTCAAATATACGTAGTCATTGTTGAATAGTAGCTTTGTACACTATAAAGAGGAGTAATTTCAGGGTTTGCAGCCTAGTAAGATGTACAGTTGTCTCTATACCCTTCATCACAAGTCCAGTGATGTACTACCAGACTAAGGAAAATAAAAAGAGCAAACATTTTTAAAATATGTGCTACGTCTATGACCTTCTGTTAGATTCTGAGGATACAAAAGCAGAAGCAAAATTTTCCTTTCCATCAAGGAACTTACATACTTCTAGAGGGATAAAAATAAACACTTATATGGAGTCAATTAGGTAGCCCAGTGGACAAGAGAACTGATTTAGGAATCAGAAAGATTTGAGATCAAATCCCACCCTCAGACATTTATTCCTCAAATTTGACCCTGTACAAGTCACTTAACCTCCTTCAGTTTTATTTCTATATTCTGTAAAATATGGATATTCACACCAACCATACAAGTTCGATGTGAAGATCAAATGAGGTATGTTTGGCACTTGGCAAACTGAAAATTGTTCAATAAATTTTATCCATTATTATTATTTAAAATGCATACCAAAGAAAATAAAATAATTTCAAAAGATGCTGTAATTGTATGGAATCAGAAAAATTCTGATAAAGAAGTAGCATCTGAGTTTGCTTTGAAGGATACTAGGGAATTCAAGTGGTTGAATTGAGAAAGGAATATATTTCTGCCCTGCTGTGCCAAAGCAGAGAGGCAAGAGATAGAATATCATCTAAGGGAGTTCTTTTCACAGAACCTATTGCTCTTTTCTATGACTCCAGCAGACTTTAGCTTCATAAAAGCTCATCCAGGGAATATGAACACCAACTTTCTTCATCTCCAGAAGAGTTCTTGTCACCAACATAAGGTTCACACAAGCTCATCACAAATCTCTTTGTGCTTCCTCCTTCAAACACCTGAGAAAATATAGGGCTCTACTTTCCTTCCTATAATATTTAGTGGGCACATTGCGCAGTGTTTCTTAACCTAGAGTGTATAAAATTATTTCCTTTTTAAATATTTTGGTGATTATTTCAATGTGATTATCTTTCTTTGTAATCCTTATGTATTTAAAAATATTATTGGGAGATAAGGTCCATGACTTTGTCAGTCTGTCAAGAGAAAGATTAATGCAAAAACAAAGGTTAGGAGCTCTACACTAAAGATATTTAATTTATCCCAATTTTAGCTGAAATGTTATAAATACTTCTTGGGACTAGATACTTCCAGGCAATTACATATATCTGTACTGATGCCCACAATATCTCTTAAACATTACAGATATGCTATGATGCACCCCTAATTCAGGTAGTCTATCTTAAAGTCACAGAGGACTCAATTATATTTTTCTCTTTGTTTTTCTATGTTTTAACATTGCTAATACAGAAAGAGTTTTGCTTGATTTCATAAGTATAATTGGTATTGTATTTCCTTTCTTCTGAATGTGTTTATGTGGGGGGGAGAGGGGATGAACTGGAGAGAGGGAGAGAATAATTTAGTAAAATTTAGTAAAGAAAATTTAGTAAAAACAAAAAAACTTAATTAAGCATAATATCTCAAATATTGCAAATATAATGACGAATACAAAGGCTACCTGAGATCCATTTTCTAGTGCAGGGGTCAGGAAACTATGGCTAGAGGTCTAAATGTAATCTGCCACCTACTTTTGTATAGCCTGTTGTGAGCTAAGAATAGTTTCTACATTTTAAAATAACATTTTATCATATTGAAAATGTAAAAAAAATTCTTAGCTGTGAGGCTATACAAGAGCAGGTAGGCAGATTTAATCTGTAAGCTATAGTTTGATAACCTCTGGTCTATCTCTATAGTACACCCTACACTTTTGATTTGTTTTTAGTAATTTTTGCTTCCTGGTTCTGTAAGTTCCAATGGGGATGAGAATTAAAGGAAATTAAGGTATCACATATTCTTTTCCCTGAGAATATGATGATTCCTTCCCTAACCCCATGTTCATCTCCTTACACTTTTACTGTGTATTGCAGGTTTTGATTTACCACTGATGGTTTCTCACTTTGGGCACATTAAAAATTGTGACCATCTGTAACAGAGGGACCTGCTATTACATGTTCATATATATCTGTATTAGGAAAGCAACTATGAAGGGGTTAAATATTACTTTAATCAAGCACAGACATCATTCCTTTAATCAAGTACATATATCATTCACCTAGTTCAGAGAGTCAGCACCCTGAACTTCAAAGAAAAAACAGAGAAATCAAAGAGTGAACAGACGACTTCCTCTGCCTGGCCATAATCAATACATATGTTACAAATCAACAGAGAGGTCTAACTGTCCTACCATAGAAACCAGAGAGGGAAGCTCTGACATTTGGGTTTTCAAAGCCAGGGCGCTCCTTAATAGCTTTCCAGAGTCTTCTTCTGGCCAAACAAACACTTTCAGTCAGTAAGCCCCAAAGTAATCAAAGATCAACAGAAAAGGCTTCTTTCACCAGAATTCAACAGAGTTCAACTGTCTGACCATAGTTGCCAGAGAGGGAAGCACTGACATCTGAATTTTCAAAGCAGGGGTTGGGGTGTGGGTGGGCTCCTTAAAGTGACTTCACAAAGTCCTTGTCTGGCATGCAAATCTTACAAAAACTAAGCCCCAAAGTAGAACCTCAACCCAGAGCATTTATACCTTTTTTAGAGCCAAAGGATATCACAGCCCTTGAGAACCAGTGCCTCATTAACAAAAGGCTTGGACCTTCCCATAAAGCTTCCCAAATCAAGATTCCCTTAATGGGCAAGCCTTTAATCACATTAAAATAATAATATAAACACATATACTGTTTCTAGTTAAAGAAACTCTTGTTTCTGTACTTTACACCTTATTAAGACTCTTGATTGATCAAGGCAAAACTCAATCAGAGGCACTTGATTATAGTAAAATAAAAACAGCAAAAGATCCTATTTTGCTTGCCATCACACTATCTTGTACCCGTTGGTAATAGAAGATGAGGTGCCTCCTCCATGGATCGTTTTTGTCCCAGTTACTGGAGCTACCTAAACTGTATCCCAACTGTGAGCTTCCTTAATTCCACAGCAAGGGACAGGGTACGAAGGAGGAACTGAATAACAATTTGAAAGGGTTGCATGTGTTACCAAATGGCTTCTCTTTCATCTCCTGTCAGCACTTGAGTGGGTCACTCAGGTAGCTCTTTGACTCATTGTCATTTCTTCTAGCAGTTCTCATCATCTGTTCATCTTATTTGTGAGGATTGAGAGAAAAGATAAAATATGAAACACATTCAAATAGCCTATGAAAGAAAAGCAATGTGAAAAATCTAATATCCTCTATTATTTCAATGGTATAAATATGGTCAAAGCAATGAAAAATAGGATTTGACTTTGGAAAGTTGTAACATATCTGTGCTATGGAAAACCACCTGCATTCCAAAATGTTAAAGAAGGTCTTCAGAATTAATGAAGAAAGAATCAACAACTTCAGAGGATTACTAGGAAGGATTCTAACATGTCCTTTTTAGTACACTGTTCAAAACAGATGACTAAAGTTCATTGAGCACTGTGTGTAAGCTATTTATAAAACAACAACCTTGGCATCTGAGTGTAAGATAGATTAGAATGGGAAGAGACTTGAGCAATGGAGATTAGTGAGAAGGATATTGCAATAGCCCAGGGGGAAGAAAGTAATGTGGACCAAAATTAAAGTGCTGGCCATATGAGGTAGAAAAAGGAATGGAAATTAAGGATATTGTGATGTTTTAACAAAAAAGATTGGAAACAGATTGGTTATATGGGATGAACAAGATTTAGGAGTGAAAGATTACTTGGAGTTTGCAAACTTAGATAACTGGGAAGATAATGTTGCCTTCTGCATTAATAAAGAATTTCAGAGGAACAAAGATGATGGAGTGAGAGCACATATTTACCTAAACTCTGTGACAAATTCCTTCAGATAACTATAAAAAGAATTTGAAAAAATTTTAGAGTGGTAGAATCCAGTAGGAGACAGAGTATGGCAGATTTTCAGCCCAGGACAGCCTGGAAGATCAAGGGGAAGAATATGTTACACAGGGCTGAAGGAGCTCAGAGCCCATAGGCTGCACCAGCACAGATTGCATAGTAGCAAACCACCAGGGCGGACTGAAGCAGAAGCAGCACTGGAGATTTTCAAACATGTCAGCCCAGGATGGGAGTCCAGTGGTACTCAGTGAGAGAGAAGCACAGGACCCCAGTGTAACAGAAGCAGCTGCTCCAGAGACTATTAGCCTGCAGATTAAATGTCTGTAAGTCACCTACTTGAACTTCAGTGAACCAAAATGGTGGAGTGATTTGCAAGTGTTCTTCTACCCTTTGCCTTTTTTTCCCCTTTTTTTAGATTTGAAAATTCTTTATTTATTATTTTATTTGTTTTCAGTGTTCTACAATCACTTCCATATAAGTTAGATTTTTCTCCCTCCTTCGTCCTCCTTTCCCCCTGCCTCCCCCTCCCTCCCTGAGACAGAGTAAAATTTTATATAGGTTCTGCACAAACATTCCTATTAAACACATTTTCACTTTAGACATGCTGCATAGAATAATTAAAATGAATGGGAGAAACCATAAAACAAACCAAAACATAATATAAAGGAAAATGATCTGCTACATTCTGCAATCTAATTCCATAGTTCTTTCTCAGGATATGGAAGACATTTTGTATTAAGAGACCATTGGGAATTTTTTTTAAGTCAATGAAGTTCTAAGACTATCAGAAAAACAATTCTCACACACTGTGGTTGTTGCTGAGTATAAAGTTCTCCTGGTTCTTCCCCTTTCACTCACCATCAGATCATATAAGTTGTTCCAGGCCTCTCTGTAGTCTTCTGTTCATCATTTCTTATAACACAATAGTATTCCATTACGTTCATATACCACAATTTGGGGACAGCTACATGGTGCAGTGGAAAGAGCACCAGTGTAGAAGTCAGGAGGATCTGGGTTAAAACTCTCACCTCAGACACTTGACATTCATTAGCTATGTGACCTTGGGCAAGTCACTTAACCCCAACTGCCTCATCCTAGGTCATCTCCAGTCATCCTGATGAATATTTGGTAACTGGATTCAGATGGCTCTGGAGGAGAAGTGAGGCTGGTGACCTGCACGGAAACCCAAAACAAAAACAAAGTCAAGTGCAAGTCATGTCATGAACACACACACACACAATACCACAATTTATTCAGCTGTTCCCCAATTAATGGACAATTCCTTGATTTCCAGTTTTTGGTCACCATAAAGAGTGCTGCTATAAATATTTTTGTACATGTGGGATTCTTTCCCATTTTTATAATCTCTTGGGGATATAGAAGTGGTGTGTTCATCCTTTGTTGCCAAAGAAGACCATGCCATCAGAGAAATAATGACATGATTTGCACTTGACTTTGTTTTGAGTGAGGGAGGGCTGAGTCCTGAGGGCCAGAAGTGGTATTGTTGGGTCAAAGGGTATGCACATTTTTGTAGCCCTTTGGTCATAGTTCCAAATTGCTCTTCAGAATGCTTGGATCAGCTCACAGTTCCATCAAAAATGAATTAGTGTTTCAACTCTCCCATATCTTCTCCAACATTTATCATCATCCTGTTTTGTCATGTTAACCAATCTGAAAGGTGTGATGTGGTATCTCAGAGTTGTTTTGATTTGCATTTCTCTAATCATGATTTAGAGCATTTTTCCATATTACCGTAGATAGCTTTGATTTCTTCCTCTGAAAACTGCCTGTCATATCCTTTGGCTATTTATCAATTGGGGAATGACTTGTATTCTTGTACATTTGACTCAGTTCTCTCTGTATTTTAGGAATGAGGCCTTTATCACAGATACTTGCTGCAAAAATTCTTTCCCAGTTTTCTGTTCCCCTGCTAATCTTGGTTTCATTTGGTTTGTTTGTGCAAAAACTTTTCAATTTAATGTAATCAAAATTATAGATTTTGCATTTTATAATGTTCTTTGTCTCATGTTTAGTCAAAAATTCTCCCCTTGTCAATAAATCTCATACACTATTCCTTGTTTCACTAATTTGTTTATAGTATCAATCTTTATACATAGATCATGTACCCATTTTGAATTTATTCTTGTGTATGGTGTTTGGCATTGGTCTATGTCTAGTTTCCATCACACTGTTATACAGTTTTCCCAACAAATTTTATTGAACAGTGAGTTCTTATCCCAGAAGCTGGGGTCCATGGGTTTACCAAACAGTAGATTGCTATATTCATTGATTACTGTTTTTTGAGTACCTAATATATTCTACTCATCTACTCTTCTGTTTCTTAGCCGGTACACAAGTGGTTTTGATAATTGCTGCTTTATAATACAATTTGAGATATGGTAGAGCTAGGCCACCTTCCCTAGCATTTCATTTCATTAGTTCCCTTTATTTCTGGACCTTTTCTTCTTCCAGATGAATTTTGATATTATTTTTTCTAGCTCTACAAAATAATTATCTGATAGTTTCATTGGTATGCCACTGAATAAGAAAATTAATTTAGGTAGAATTGTCATTTTTATTATATTGGCTCAGCCCACACATGAACAACCGATGTTTTTCCATTTAACTTAGATCTGACTTTATTTGTGCTAAAAGTGTTTTGTAATTGTGTTCATATAGCCCCTGGGTTTGTTTAGGCAGGTAGATTTTCAAATATTTTATAGTGTCTACCCTAGTTTTAAATGAGATGTCTTTTTCTATGTCTTGCTATTGGGCTTTGATAGTAATATACAGAAGTGCAGAGGATTTTTGTGGGTTTATTTTGTAACCTGCAACTTTGCCAAAGTTGTTTATTGTTTCAAGTAGTTTTTTACTTGATTCTCTGGGATCCTCTAAGTATATCATCATATCATCTTCCCCTTGCTTGGTTAGCATTGAAAACCCTAGGGAATATGTCCCCAGGAAAAATCCTAAAAGAGTGGGATCAACCAAAGGAGTAAACACTCTCTCAGCTTGAGAGGCTAGGAAATTCATTAAGGAGAAGCCCTCTTGCTGGGGCTGAGGGGAACTAGTGCAGGACCAGAGCTGTTCCAGACAACCCCACCTCAGTGAACCAGGAGGAGGTCTTGAGCCCCAGATAGTAGAGCCCAAAAGCACCAACAGCAGGTCACCAGGTATTCCTTGGCACTGCCAGGGAATCAAGAGCACACCAGCACAGATGGGTTCACCAAGTGCTGAGCCTGCCTGTGCTCTAGCTCAGGGGAGGAGACCTAATGCAACAAAACCACCCCTCCCCAAAACCTCACACAGTGGGCTTCAGAGTAAATCTGAGGAAACTCAGAATGACTTCACCTGGCCTCTTCCTTGGCACTCCAACCAGCTCAGAATCAGGGAATCTGCAGCATTCTACCTTCTAACTGAAAGAAACAGAGGTCACAATACACAAAACCTCAAATTCTCAGCACAAGAAATATGAGACAGAGCACCCTGTATCCCAGAAGCAGAGATTCACTTAAAAAGCTAAGAAAAAAGCAATCACCATAAGGAGGAAGCAAACCAGAAAAGAAGACCATAGAATCTTACTATAAGGACAAAGTCCAAAACATGAATACAGAATAGGTCACCATTGAGACTGTATTCCCATTTGAAACCTCAGAAGGGAATATGAACTGGTCTCAAGCCCAAAGAACATTCTTGGAAGAGCTCAAGAAGGATTTTAAAAGGCAAATTAAAGAAGTAGAAGATAAAATGGCCAATGATTTTAAAAACATGGAAAAACAATTCAGAAAATTGTAGAAATGGAAAAGGAAGTACAAAATATAATTGGAGAAAATAATTCCTTAAAAAGAACAACTGGAAAAATGGAAAAGGAATGCAAAATTTCACTAAAGAAAACAATGTATTAAAAATTAGAATCAGGCAAGTAGAAGGTAATGACTCAATGAGGCATCAAGAATCAGTCAAACAGAATCCAAAGAATGAAAAAATAGGAGAAAAGGTAGAACACATCATTGGAAAAACAACTGACCTGGAAAACAGATGCAGGAGAGAAAAATCTATGAATTATTGGTCTACTGGAAAGTCATGATGAAAAAAATAGCCTGAAAAATACATTCCAAGAAATCATCAAAGAAAACTGCCCTATAGTCCTACATACAAAGGGCAAAATAGTCATCAAAAGAATCCATTGATCACCTCCTGAAAGAGATCCCAAACTGAAAATGTCAAGGAATATTATTTCCAAATTCTATAACTATCAGTTGAAGGAGAAAATTCTGCAAGCAGCAAGAAAGAAACAATTCAAATATCAAGGAACTACAGTCAGGATCACACAAGACATTGTAACTTCTACATTAAAAGATTGGAGGGACTGGAACGTGATGTTCTGTAAGGCAAAGGAGCTTGGACTACAACCAAGAATCATTTACCCATAAAAATTGAGAATAACATGTCAGGGAAAGAGATGGACATTCAATGAAATATGGGATTTCCAGACTTTCCTGATGAAAAGGCCAGAGCACAATAGAAAATTTGGAAAGGAAAATAGGAAAGAAAAGGGAAAGAATGTTAAAAAGGAGGGTGGAAGTAGCAAGGGAAAAGTGGAACAAAAGGGAAGGGGAATTGATAGAAGGGAGAGAAGACTGAGGGAGGTGGTGGGAAAAAATTAAAACTTTTGTGAAGGGGAAGGAAGAACTAAAAAAATAAATGGGGGGAACAGGATGGAGAGGAAGACACAGATAGCAATCATAACAGTGAACATGAATAGGAGGAACTGTCCCATAACACAGAGGAAGATAGCAGAATGGATTAAAACTCATAATCCAACAATATGTTGTTTACAAGAAACACATCTGAAAGAGGGGGACACACGCAGGGTAAAACTAAAAGGTTGGAGCAGAATATATAATGTGTCAACTGATGTGAAAACAGCATGGGTAGCAATCCTAATCTCAGACAAAGCAAAAACAGAAATAGATCTAATCAAAAGAGACAAGGAAGGAAATGATGTCTTGCTAAAATGTATCATAGAAAATGAAGCAATATACTATCAAGTGGTACAGCATACAAATTCTTAAAGGAGAAATTAAGAGAGTTACAGGAAGAAATAGACAGCAAAACTATACTAGTGGGGGACCACAAACTCACCCTCTCTGAACTTGATATATCTAACTTCAAAATAAACAAAAAGAAGTTACAGAAGTGAATAGAATTCTGGATAAGTTACATATGCTAGATCTCTGGAGACAACTGAATGGGGATAAAAAGGAATATACCTTTCTCTAAGTGGTGTGTGACACATATACAAAAATTGACCATGTACTAGGGCATAGAAACCTCACAATCTAGTGCAGAGAGACAGAGATAGTCAATGCATTCTTCTCAGATCACAACACAATAAAAATTATATGTAATAGGAGGATATGGGAAAATAGACAAAAAAGTAATTGGAAACTAAGTAATCTAAT
This sequence comes from Potorous gilbertii, assembly GCA_028658325.1. Taxonomy (NCBI): domain Eukaryota; kingdom Metazoa; phylum Chordata; class Mammalia; order Diprotodontia; family Potoroidae; genus Potorous; species Potorous gilbertii. The sequence continues at coordinate 256,662,109 of CM053769.1, read as the reverse complement.
CTTAAAGAGTGAGTGGGTTAAACAACAAATCATAGAAACAATCAATAACTTCTTTCAAGAGAATGACAATAATTAGACAACATAGCAAAATTTATGTGATGCTGCAAAAGCAGTTCTTAGGGGAAGTTTTATATCACTGAAAGCCTACATGAATAAAATAGAGAAAGAGGAGATCAGTGAATTGGGCATACAGTTGAAAAAAACTAGAAAAAGAACAAATTGAAAATCCTCAAGTAAATATCAAATTAGAAATACTTAAAACTAAAGGAAGGATTAATAAAATTGAAATTAAGAAAACTATTGAACTAACAAATAAAACTAAGAACTGGTTTTATGAAAATACCAATAAAATTGATAAACATTTGGTCAATTTGATTAAAAAATTAATAATGTGAAACAAGAAGAGGGTCAACTCACCTCCAACAAGTAGAAAATTAAAACAATAATTAGAAATTACTTTGCCCAGCTGAATTCCCATAATTTGACAATATAAGTGCAGTAGATGAATATTTAAAAAATATAAATTGCCCAGCTTAACCAGAGAGGAAATGAAATATTTAAACAACCCCATCTCTGAAAAAGTAATTGAATAAGTCATCAATGACTCTCTAGAAAAAAAATCCCCAAGGCAAGATGGGTTTACAAGTGAACTCTATCAAACATTTAAAGAACAGTTAATTCCAATACCACACAGACTATTTGGGAAAATCCTGCCAATTTTTTTTTATGATACACATGTGGTTCAGATACCTAAACTAGGAAGAGTCAAAAGAGAGAAAGAACATTTTTGACCAATTTCTCTAATGAATATAGATGCAAAAATTTTACATAAGACATTAGCAAAAAAATACAACAACTTATGAGAATAATACATTAGGATCAGGTAAGCTTTATACCAGAAATACAAGACTGGTTCAATATGAAGAAATCCATCAGCATCTTTGATCATATCAACAGCAAAACTAACAGAAACTGTACGATTACCTCAATAGACAAAGAAAAAACTTTTTACACAATACAACACTTATTCCTATTGAAAACACTGGAGAGCATAGGAATTAATGGAGTCTTCCATAAAATAATAAGCAATATCTACCTAAAACCATCAGCAAGCACTATATGTAATCGGGATAAGCTAGATGCATATCCAATAAGGTGAAACAAGGATGTCCATATCACTACCATTATTCAAAAACGTGCTAGAAATGTTAGCTTTAGCAATAAGAGAAGAAAATGAAATTGAAGAAATTGGAATAGGTAAAGAAGAAACTAAATTTTCACTCTTTGCAGATGATATAATGATATACTTAGAGAATCCTGCCAAATCACATAAAAACTACTTGAAATAATAAATAACTGTGGCAAAGTTAAAGGTTACAAAATAAACCCACATGAATCATCTATATTTATAGATAGGAATCTATCTATACCTATATCTATGTATCTATCTATCTATTACTAACAAAGCTCAAAAGCAAGAGATAGAAATAGAAATCCCATTTAAAGAAATTATAGATACTATAAAATATCTGAGAGTCTACCTGCCAAAATAAACCCAGGGACTATATGAACACAGTTAAAGAATAATTTTCACACAAATAAAGTCATACCTAAGTAAGTGGAAAAACATTAGTTGCTTGTGGGTAGGTCAGGCTAATATAATAAAAATGAGAATTCTACCTAACTCACTTGTTCAGTGCTATACCAATCAAACTATGAGAAAAAATTTTTTCTAGAGTTACAAAAAATAATATCAAAATTCGTCTGGAAGAACAAAAAGTCGAGAATATCAAGGGAATGGAAAGAAAAGCTAAAGATGGTAGCCTTGCCCTATCTGATCTCACATTGTGTTATAAAGCAGAAACCATCAAAATCACATGATACTGGCTAAGAAATAGAGGACTAGACAAGTGGAATAGGTTTGGTATTCAAGACACAGTAGTCAATGGATATAGCAATCTATTGTTTGATAAATCCAAGGACCCCAGCTCCTGGGGTAAGAACTCATCGTCTGACAAAAACTGGTGTGAAAACTGTACAACAGTGTGGTGGAAACTGGGCATAGATCAATGCCTTACACCATATACAAGGTTAAAGTCTAAATGAATATATGATCTAGGTATAAAGACTGATACTATAAACAAATTAGAGGAGCAAGGAATAGTGTATTTGTCAGATGTATGGAGAATGGAGAAATTTATGAACATCTAAGAGATAGAGAACATTTGAAGTACAAAATGGATAATTTTGATTGAGTTAAATAGAAAAGTTTTTTGCACCATCAAACTCAATGCAACCAATATTATGAGGGAAGCAGAAAACTGGGAAAGAATTTTTGCAAGTAGTGTCTGTGATAAAGTCCTCATTTCTAAAGTACATAGAGAACTGAGTCAAAAGTACAAGAATACAAATCATTCCCAAATTGATAAATGGGCAAAGTATATGAACAAGCAATTTTCAGAGGAAGAAATTAAAGTTATCTATAGTCATATAAAAATGTTCTAAATCATTGTTGATTAGAGAGATGCAAATTAAAACAACGCTGAGGTACCACATCACACCTATCACATTGGCTAATAAGACAAACCAGGAAGATTATATCTGTTGCAAAAGTTGTGGGAGATTTGGAAAAGTAATTCATTTTTGATGGTGCTTTGTGCTTATCCAACCATTCTAGAGAGCAATGTGGACCTATGCCCAAAGGGCTATAAAAATTGCAAACCTTTTGACCCAGCTATATTGCTTTTAGGATTGTATCCCAAAGAGATCATAAAAGTGAGAAAAGGTCCCACTTTTATAAAAATATTCATAGAATATTTCTTTGTGGTGGCCAAGAACTGGAAATCAATGGGATGCTCATCAATGGGGAATGACTGAACAAGTTGTACTATACGGATGTAATGGAATATTGTTGTGCTATATGAAATGATGAACAGCAGGTCTTCAGAAAGTCCTCAAAAGACTTATATGAACTGATGCTGAGTGAAATGAGCAGAACCAGGAAAACACTGTACACAATACTAGCCACAGTATGTGAGGACAGTTTGTGCAGACTTAGCCCTTCACAGCTATGCAAGAACCTAAAACATTCTCAAAGGACACTTGAGGAAAAATGCCATCCACATCCAGAGAAAGAACTATGGAATTGGAATGCAAAATGAAGCAGAATATTTTCTGCTGTGTTATGGTTTGTTTTAGTTTGTTTTTCTCATGGTTTCTCCTATTCATTTCAATTCTTCTCTGCAACATGTGTAATGTGAAAATGTATTTGATAAGAATGTATGTGTAGAACCTATATAAGATTGCATGCCATCTCAGGGATGGAGGCTGTAGGGAGGGGGGAAAACCTAAAATTTATTCAAGTGATTACAGAAAACTGAAAACAAATATTATAAAATTATAAATTATATTTATTATAAATTATAAAATTATAATTTTATATTATAAAATTATATTACATAATATTATATTATATTAATATAATTATAAAAAAGAAATTTCAAAAAGGAGAGAAATTTGGAAAATATAATTAGTTCTTTTTGGACATATTGAATTTCAGATACTTATGGGGCATTTAGTTCCAGATATCAAAAAGGCAGTCGGTGATGCATGACTAAAGTTCAGGGAACCGGTAAGGACAAAGTAGATAGATCTGTGAATTATCAGTATAGAGATCATCATTTAGCCCATGCCACCTGATGAGTTCATGATATAAACTAATACAAAGCTAATAAATAAAAGATACCAGGACAGATGTTTGAGAGAAAAATGGATGGATAGATAGATTGATTGATAGATGGATGGATGGATGTATATACGATAGATTTCTCTAGTGCAACATACAAAAATCCAAATGTTTATACCCAAGAAATTATAAAGTGCCTCTTTAAATTGCAAAGAGTTTTGTTTCCTCCATTAAAAGATTTACCATAAGTTTATTTTTTTAAATGAGCACCTCCCATATATTTAAAATGACATTGCATCAATAAGGATTTATTCAATATCTACTACCTATCTGAGATATCTCTAGGTATTGTCGGAATCACTAAATATTATTGATACTCCAGGACATCAAGTAGATTATAATATTGGTTATAAAAGAAAATGAACTCATAAAATAATGCAATACAGAATATATAGATATTAAATTATATAGTTCAGATTGTGTACTGTCATTGGGTGAGAATACTCAGGAAAAATTTGACAGAAAATCTGGGATGCAATCAAGAAACTAATGGATATGTAGGATTTGGATAAGGAGAAGGAAGAATGAAGCAGGGATTAGAAACACTGAGAATGAGCTGAAAGTAAGGGAGGAAGGAGTATTCTGATTTTATGGGAGAGTCAACGGTGCCAGATTTTTCAGAACCATGAAAACATGCAAAGAAATTTGTATCATGCAATTAAATTGGATTTAGTAAAAAATGTGGAATCAACAAAATGTTTTTGGACAAGAAGCAATACAATAGAAGAAGTATTGAAAGATCAGTCTCATCCAATCATTGTAGCTTTTGCCCAGTTCTATCATACTTCATTACCAGAAATTGCTGTGGGCCTTTTTCATTCTGCTAATGTTAAAATTTCCAATCCCAGAACACATCACTGGTCTGTCGCTGCTTCCTTCAAGTCAAATCCTCTCCACCAGAAGGAACTAGCTTTCCTCTCTTCAAATACCAGCTTTCAAGCAAGAGGAATGTGGAGCAATTACATTGGAGTTTTACTTACCTATGTTATAGTTCTTTTCCCATTTCCAAGACATCTGTACCCTTGTATTATTTAAATTATGTTCTATTTTATACCAAGATCCCATAACCCCAGAGTCTATGCAATGTTCCCTCAGGTAGTTTTGGTAGGACCTTTTACTTGGATTGCTTAAATAGATCTATTTTCCCCTTTGGGTTAGCACATCGTGAGTTTGTTTCCATTTCCCACCTCCCTACTGCAGTAGAATGGTCTTGAATTCCCAATTTACATAAGTATCTTTCCTTGGAGCCTTTTGGAGTTCTAAAATGTATGACCTCTTGCTTTCCATTTTTCTTCACATCCACTGTTGTATTTTGGAGAAGCTGAAATTGTATGACTATAACTCTGGAATGCTTCTGCTAATATTGCCAAAAAGAAGGAATTATGATTCCTCAGAGATGATCTAGTCCAGCCTATTCATTGTCAGATGAAGAAACTGAGACAGAGAGAATTTGAATAACTTAAAGTTGTTGAATCATTCAGTTACATCCAACTTTTTGTGACTCCATGGACTCTAGCATACCCATACTGTCCATTAGGTTCTTCTGGAAAAGTTTTCCAGAATGGTTTGCCATTTCCTTCTCCAGTGGATTAAGACAAACAGAGGTTATATACCTTGCCCAGCATCACACAGCTAAGTAAGTGTCTGAGACAGGAGTTGAACTCATATCTTTCTTACTGTAGGCCTAATAATGTGTTCATTGAACCATCAAACTATTTCTAAGGTGAAAGTTATACAAGGATAAAGCATCAGAAGTGGGGTTTGAACTCATATCATCTGAGTCTTAAGATAGTATTTTTTCCAATGTTCCAGATTCTATTCCTATAATAAGATTGTTGTGATTCAAAAAGAGAGGGATAACACTTTAATACAACTATGACTACTCAATAACTTATGAAGTGCTGTTTTCAAAGGTTGATTATGTGTTCTATTATTTGCCCTTTGCTTGTTTATGTATGCCTGGCTATGTAAATGTGTTTTTACTTTTAGACTAACATTAATTGTTCTCTCCTCACCTTTGGGAACATGATTATATTGATTAAAATGGAGAAAGCCTAAGTAATGTTAAAATACATAAACCGCCCCTAGTTTATAAACATGAGTCAGTGAGTTTCTGTGAAGTATAAAATGTGTTGTTTGCTTTATGGTAACAGATGAAAAAGAAAGATACTCTTTATCCCTATTGAATTTGGACACCACTTGGAATGCAACAAGTTGATTCATTATAGTTTAGCAACCATTAAATTCAATCTAGTGTGTAGTTCAGGAAAACAATGTGTAATATTTAAGACTCTGCATGCCAGGAAGAAAAGGAATCCTTTAACAAACAGCTGTGCACTGCCAACTAAATATGCACACATGCTTCCTGCCTCCTTTGCTATCATTCAGAATCCAGTAAGCCCCAAAGAGAAAATACTGTCTGAGCAGCCATCTGAGAACTCATTTCAACCCATAATCTAGTCTTGGGAAGCCATACAACTGGAATTTGTGAAATGTCAAAACTGGTGCTTACTGAGATGCTGAATGCATCCTGGTAGGGATTTTTAAAGACATTTAAGATATTTAACTCAGGATATTAGTACCTCTATACCTCCTTTAATAAAATGAATACATCTATGATTTTGTCATCTCAGTGTCAAATGTAATATAAAATTTGTGAAGTATAGTATATATTACAAGCACTTCTAAAGCAAAATAATGCATATACTCCTCACTCCTTACTCTAAAAAGCATTCTTTCAGTCCTTGTATAAAATATTAATTCAATTTGTGAAACTGCATAGTATACTTGAAACTCAAAGGCTTTGAATTCTAATTCTCACTCAGCTACAAATTCCTTATTCACAGTCAAATAATTTTAGGGGATAGAAAGGAACAAGCATCTAAATCATGCAAAGCAGAGAAGACCGCATACAAACAAGTGTTCACCACACATATGATGATATCAACAAAATTATCATATTCCAAAAGATATTCTTGGATAAGATAGCTGCTTCAAGTAAATGTATTTTACTAGAATGAACCACAGAAAGAGAGTCATAACCAAAAATTCTGTTGCACAGTGGTAACAGCATAATCTTTTCCCTCCACTCCTTTTAGTAATGCATAATGGAAAAATAATGGATGAAGCAAATAAGAACATTCACTTAGTAAATTAGAAAAAGAACCTTTGTGTCAAGAATCCCTGAGAAAAGTAATTTCAAAATGCTTACCCACAGGAGAAATATAGAAGATCTGGAACATCTTGATAGGCATTATGTATGGAGACAAAGAAGAACGAGATACCTGGGATATATCTATGGTAGCAAAGAAGCACACAATCCAATAGCATTTATTTTAACTAATTATTCTTTATGAAAAGGTACAAAACTCAATTCCTTCTTCACTGTTGAAGAAGTATAAGTACTGTTAAAAATATGTGCATGAATACTTTAAATTCAGACCCTAAATATCTTTATTTAAATGTTGTTCCCTGGGATAGAGCAACAGACACCTCATCTTAGTTACTATTCTCCCCATAATTGCCATACACAAAGGGCTCATAAAGTTCATAGAAAGAGAATAGTCTGGAAATTACAGTTAATAATAGATTGTCCAGGAGCTGAATACTAACCAAGCAGAATAACTTCTTTATTTATTATGTAACAAGAAGCTGTGTCTTCGTTTGTTTAGCCAGGGAGAAAAATGATTAAATAAATTCTTTGGAGACTGAGGTTCAGGGCAGAGCCAAGATGGTGGATTAGAGGCAAACCTAGGAAAATTCTCAAGATTTCCCTCCAAAAACTTTAAAAAATCCCACCTCAAATCAAATTTTGGAATGATAGAACCAATAAAGGATCAGGGTGAAACAATTTTCTGACCTAAGAAGATTTAGAATGTAAATAAGGTGGATGCCTGCCTCACACAGCAGCAGCAGATTTAGGAGCTTTCAGTCTAGACAACAGAGGGGTTAGACAATTTGCCTGAAAGAAATTCCAGGAATCTATGTGCTGGCACTGGATATAGTTGTCACTGATTGACAACTCCATTGGCAACACCCACTTCTGGATCACATTTCTAGGGCAGAGAGGAGTGCAGAATGATTGGTCACAAGGGATCAGGGTCCCTGGTCACAGTTTTAAGGCAAAGAAAGTATAAATATTTGTGGCTTCAAGGGTCCTTCCTGGGGAAAGACCAGAGTATAGACCAGGAGAGCAGTGAACATAACTCTTCCAGGATAACACTACCTTAGAAACACCAAAAACTTGAAGAACCCCAAAACTAGCTCTGAAAACAATAGAATTAAGAAGTCTGAACTGGGGACAGTGACTCCTTACCCCCTGGTGAGCAGAGAGGAACCAAAAGAAAAAGTTCAAATCCTAAAAATAGGATAGAAAAATAAGGAAATAACAACAGCAAAAGTAATTTTATCATAAAAGGCTAATAGGGAGGGAAGACCAAGACATAAATTCAGACAAAGACAACAATATGAAAAAAAGCTAAAACTAAAGTCCCCCCAAAATGCTAATTTGAGTCAAATCCAACAAGAATTCCTGAAAGAGATAAGAGTGGTAGAGGAAAAACTAAGAAAAGAAATCAGTGACGTGAGAAAATTATTAAAAGAAAATAACAGCTTAGTAAAAGAGGTATAAATATACCGAATCTTTAAAAAAAAAAAATAGAATTGACCAAACTGTAAAAGAAGGAAAGAAATTTATTAAAGAAAAGAGCTCTAACAATAAAAACGGGACCAATAGAAAAGAAGGTACAAAAAAACTGAAGAAAGAACTTAAAAAACAGAATCGGTCAAATGGAAAAAGAGTTACAAAATCTCATTGAAGAAAATAATTCCTTGAAAATTAGAATTGGGGGGGCGGAGCCAAGATGGCAGATTAGAAAGACTCACCTATGCTACCTCCGAACCCACAGCCCATGGAGTTCCTCTAAAAGAACTCCCAACAAATTCGGGAACAGTGGAAGCCACACAGCAACACAGTGAAGGAGATTTCTGTTCCAGAGAGCCCAGAAAAACCGACCCCAAGGGTCCATTGCACCCCAGATGGGAGCGGAGACCTCCCCTGCCCTGGCCTGGCCACGGGGCACTGAGAGGAGAGAGCAGATCCCAGAAGGCTTCAGGGACGGAAGCTCCAATGGCCACAAAGGTCCCTCCACTCACAGATCAGTGAAAGAGAGGGGCTGAGATGGGAGCGGGGTGTCTCCAAGACTCAGGCCCCCTCGGGAGGCAGTGGCAGAGGCAGCGGCAGTGGCAGAGGCAGCAGGCGGCCAGAGGCTCCTGGAGCAGGCAGGGGCTAGGCAGCAGCTCCATTACAGATGGTCTCTGCATAAACCCCCTGAGGGAACTGGGCCTGGGAGGCAGCCCTGCCCCCACCTGAGCACCAGAAATTAAGCTCCCATTGAATAGCAGCCAGGCCTGCCGCCAAAAGCCCTGACACTGGGGAGCAGCATTTGAATCTCAGACCCCAATCACTAGCTGGGCGGATCTAGGCCAGGGGTGGAGAGGACTCTCAGAAGTCAAGTAACTGGCTGGGAAAATGCCCAGAAAAGGGAAAAAAACAAAGACCATAGAAGGTTATTTTCTTGGTGACCAAATGATTCCAAGCTTCCTCTCTGACGAGGAAGAAAACTGCTTACCAGCAGGTAAAGACATAAGAGTCAAGGCCTCTGTATCCCAAACATCTGAAATAGATATCCAATGGGATCAGCAAATGGAAGAGCTCAAAAAGGATTTTGAAAATCAAGTTAGACAGGTGGAGGAAAAACTGGGAAGAGAAATGAGAGAGA
>CM053769.1:256584477-256652084 GCA_028658325.1 Potorous gilbertii | reverse complement strand
ATCTGGCCCTACAGGACAAAAGAGAAGATGGGGACAAGAGAAGGGAGGGATGATTGAAGCAAGGGCAGATTGGTGATATGAGTAATTAGAACATCAGTATATTGGGGAGGAGGGAGGGGACAAATGGGGAGAAAATTTTGGAACCCAAAATCTTGTGAAAATGAATGTAAAAAGTTAAATAAGTAAATTTATAAAAAAATAATAAAAAAAATCTTTACATCGTATCTCTATTAACAGTCTATTATCCAAGATATTTGGGAAATTAACACAAACTTTGATATTGCAGGTACAAAAAAAATTAGAATTGAGGAATTGGACACTGACTCCATAAGATATCAAGAAAAAAATAACAAAATCAAAAAAACAAAAATTAGAAAATGTAAAATATCTAACTGGGAAAAAAACTGACCTGCAAAATAGATTGAGAAGAGATAATTTAAGAAGAACTGAGCTACCTGAAAACCATAATCAAAGAAAAGGCCTAGGCATCATTATTCATGAAGTTATCAAGGAAAATTTCCCTGACATATTAGATCCATAGAATAGAAATTTAAATAGAAAATTAAAATAGAAATTAAAAGAATTCATTGGTCTCTGAAAGAGTTCACAAAATGAAAACTCCCAGGAATATTATAGTGAAATACCAGAGTTCTATGGTCAAAGAGGAAATTCTTGAAGAATCCAGAAAGTCTATTAAAATATTGTCAAAACACAGACAGTATCACAAATATGTAGTGACTCCCATGTTAAAGGAGCAAAGGACTTGCAATATGATATCCAAGAAAGCAAAGGATCTGTGATTATGACTATGAATCCCAAAAAACTGGGTAAAATCCTTTAGGGGAAAAATAGATATTTGATAAAAAAAAAAATAAAGCACCATCCCAATGAAAAGACAAAAGCTGAATAGAAAATTTGACATTCAAACACAAATTTCAAGAAAAGCATACGAAAAGATAAATACAACAAAGAAATCATAAGGGTATCATAAGAGTTAAAACATTTTTTCTATATAGGAAGGTGGTACATGTAATTCCTAATGAATTTATCATTACTAGGGGAGTGTAAAAGAGTCTACATAACCAGAAGGCATGGATATAATTATGTTGTAATTATCTCAAGAAAATGAAGGGGTGAGAAAAAGAGATGCACTAGGAAAAGGAAGGAGAGAGGTATAATGGAGAAAAAATGTTCACATAAAGGAGGCACATAAAGGGAGAGGAAACTTGGGGAAGGAGGCAATGCCTTAGCCTAACACTCATTGAAATTGGATCAAAGCGGGAAGAATATATAAAAAAATAGAAATTAGAGGAGAGGAAGAGGAATAAAAAGAGGAAGAGGAAGAAGAAGAAGAAGAAGAAGAAGAGGGAAGAGGAGGAGAAACAGGAGAAAGAAGAGGAGAAGAAACAAAAGAAAGTTTCATGAAGGAGAAAATACAGTTAGAAAATATAACTGTGAATATGAATGGGATACACTCCATAAAATGGAAGTGGACAGCAGAATGGATTAGAAACTAGAAACAATATATTGTTTATAGAAGACACACTTCAAAAGATACATGGAGAATTAACATAAAGGGCTGGAGCAAAATCTAATGTGCTTCAGCTAAACTAAAAGGCAGAGGAAGCATTAATTATCTCAGACAAAACAAAAGCAAAAATAGACAAATAGACCTAATTAAAAGGCATAATCAGGGAAACTATAGTTTCCTAAAAGATTCCATAGACAAAATAATATAAAAATATTTATAACAGATTTCTCTGATAAGGGTCTCATTTCTCAAATATACATTGATTATGGAACTGAGTCAAATGTATAAAAATAAGACAACCCCAGTTGATAAATATTCAAAGTATATAAACACAATTTTCAAAAGAAAACGTCAAATCTATCTATAGTCATATAAAAATATCTACATTTTTTTTATTAGAGAAATGCAAATTAAAACAATTCTAAGGCACCACCTTACACCCATCAGAAATGACAAATGCTGAAGAGAAAGAGAAAAATAGGTGATTGATGAATTGTTGATGGAGTAATAAACTGTTGAAATCATTCTAGAGAACAATTCAAACTAGGCCCAAAGAGCTATAAAATTGTGTATACTGTGTTTTTACCTAGCAATATCATTATTAGGGCTATATCCCAAAGAAATCAAGGAGAAAAGAAAAAAGACTTACATTTACAAAAATATTTACAGCAGCTCTTTTTGGAGTAGCAAAGAGTTAAAAATGGAATGGATGGATACCTGTCAATTAAAGAATGACTGAACAAGTTGTGGCTTAAGATTGTGATAGAGTACTCTTGTGTTATGTGCAATGGCAAGGGCGGCGGTTTGAGAAATACATGGAAGACCTACATGAACGGATGCAAAATGAAGTGAGAAGAACCATGAGATTATTGTGCACAGAAACAACAATGCTCTAATGATGATCAATTGTGAAATACGTGGCTACTCAGATTAATAAAATGATGCAAGATAATTCCAAAGGACTCATAATGGGGACAAAATGCTATTCACCTCCAGAGAAAGAATTGATGAACTCTGAATGCAAATTGAAGTATAATTTTTTCACTTTATTTTTCTTTTTTTTAAAATTTGGTTAATATGAAGGTTTATTTTTCATGATTTCACATGTGTAATTGATATATTCCTTGCTTTCTCAGTGAGTAGGGCAAGGGGTGGAAAGGAAAGAATTTGGAACTCAGAATTTAAAAAGAAGAAAATGTTAAAAATAAATGATGAATTTTTCAAAATAAATAGTTTGGTATGAGTCACGTGAATTAGTGTTAGAGGACCATTTGGAAGGGACCAAGCATGTGGCTAGAGAAGAAGCTACTATAATTTTCTTGGTATGAAGTAATACTAACAGTGTGAAACACCACGGTGGTAATAGAAAAGAAAAGAAAGGGACATATTCAAAAGAATTCATAAAGGAAGAACAAAAAGCCCTGGATAGCAAATTGCATATAGTGGACTAAGGGCAAGGAATGCATTTAAAATGATTCTGAAACTTCTATCTTCTTCCATGTCATAAGAACTTTGGAATATATTCAAGGGCTTCTAGTAACAAAATATCCTGGAGGAAATTTTAAAAATTTAAAGGTAATGATTACAGCCAAGTGAGAAGCTGGAGGGTAGTTTTGTTTATACTATTTCTCTCTTTTAAAAAAATGTTTTAAAATTTATATTTTTTTGTTTTTCCATCACTTTTATTTTTCAGTGTCTTCTGTCCTTTACCATCATCCAACTTCTCTTGTTATTCATGTGATAAGCCTCATACTCTACGTTCAATAAAAATTTCATTCAAAATCTTGCTTTTATGGGGTTTTTTAAAGAATAATTTTCGGATTTTGTTTATTTAGGTTATCTTTCTGTACCTTTTCAGGAAGTTCTTTGTCTTTTATTCAAGGAAAAAAGTGTTTTACTACTGTTATTATTTTTAACAAAAAGCTGGGAAAATTTATTTTTTGTCCTGTGAAGATGTCATTTATTATTTCCTGAAATATAGCTCTAGAAAAATAGCCTTTTAAAAATCTCTTTGTGTTTTAAATGGAGCTACTTGACTATCCTTTTCAGCTTAGTACAGTCAGGCTTCCCTTGAATGACCAATAATATCCCCTAGTCCAAAGTCCGGTCACTCATTGTTTAGATTTTGATAGCTTAGAATGAAGACAAATAGCAAATGTTTTCTGTACTAGCTTGTATCAGAGTATTTTTCCTCTCTGAGACTGATGTTTTTGTGATTGTAAAGTAGGTCAAATTTTGGCTCAGTTCTTATCTAGCCTTTGGTCTTTGAATGCACATTGCCTCAGAAGGCCAAGACTACCAGTCATCTCCCATCTTAACTTTTATCTTGCCACTGGACTTTGAAGACTCTGGAGGAGAGGTTGATGACTTTGCCCAGCTCTGCCTCATGTGCAAATCAAGCCATCACCCTTGTGATAGATGACATTGATCCTCTTAGAGAATAAAGAATGAATAACAACATTTCTCTAAATGTTTCTATTTGAATTCTTGATTTCCTGAAGCACTATAATTGGATAGCTCCTTATAACAGAACAAATCCATATTAAACATATTTTTTGCAGTTATTCTAGAAGGTATTCATTCATAAGTGGTCTTATTATTTGGATTCATACTATTCAGTTATAATTATTTTTAAAAACTGTCACGTTCCATCAAAAATGTTGAGTGCAAATTTGAATATGCAACCACTTAACGGAATTTATTTTTCATAATAATCAAAATCTACCTGGCAAAAATAGTAAATTTTGCTTCACAAAGTTTTCGATGCATTAGTAGACCTAATTATAGGTCTACTAATAGACTGCTTTATATATACTCTGCATTAAATATGAAAAGATAAGCACAATGACTATAGGAATGTAAATGGGAATTATAAGGGTCAAGCCTGGTGTAAGGGAGTAGAAAGTAAAAGTAGCCCCCTTCCTTTCATAGGGGTGGAATTGTATTTTCATCACACCAGTCTTGGTGTTTGCAAGTGTTCTGACCGAGATGAGCAAATGCAGTGCTGTACACCAAATCTCTGAAAGCTGTCCCTTCTTTTTCTGCTCCACTGTTGCCAACTGTGTGTTGGCTCAACTTCCCCTCTGTTCAGGGGTGCTGGGGACCCCAAAAATCCGACATGCTGGGTCCTGCTCAAATGAATTCGAACTCAAGCCTTCTTAAAGCCAAGGATTCACCATACTGGGTTGACTCTTAAGGAGACTGAGCATTTGTAACACTTGTATTCACAAGCGGGCCAGATAGAATCTCAGCTCTACAGAGTCTGAGCTGGATTGAATCTGACCCCCTTCATGGAGGCAAGATGGAACTTAAACACAGAAAAGACTATAGGAGGGATCTGAGGGTAGTCTGGTATTCTAGGGTGATGAGAGGAGGGGTTTAGGGAAGGTCTTGAAGAGAAGTCCAACAAGGACCTCAATAGGACTGACTGGTCAAGGGTTGAAAACAGCTGGAGGCAATCAGGAGATATCAGACAATGAAGGACCTGGCTAGAAGCAGGTGTTGTCTGGTAGCCTGGGGTCCCAGGGATGGTCTTGATAGATCAAACCCAGGGAGGATCCTGATGGGAATGGTCAGCAGCCTAGGGAATGGGGCTTTGATAGGATCAAGGGTGGGGAGTACAACAGAGATCTGAGCACAGTGATAAGGAAAAGCCCATGGGTTTCCAGAGACTGCCAGATCAAATAGGAAGATTAGATTTGAGAAAGAAAGGCTAGATCAAATGGGAAGACCCAAGGGGAGCTCAAGGAGGCTCCAAGAGTCCAAACCCCATCACCTCTAAGCCAGAAACAAACTGTTCATGATCAGAGAAGAGCTCTAATTTGTTGACATTAATTCTTCTGGTAGTCATTTTGCCTCAGGTGTGGTGCTTTCGATGAATGAGAATATTTATCTTGGAAAGGATAAGTCTATGATCATCCCAGTACTCTGCACCACACATTGCCTTTGTCATTCTCATATCGTTTGTCTCTTCTCCTTACAACCACATAGTCTAGTAGATGCCAATGTTTTCTACAAGGGTGCATCCATGAAATTTTATTGCATTTAGGTAAATGGAAGACAGTGTTGGTGATGAGAAGGTCATGCAATGCACAAGTCTTCAACAGTAAATGACCATTGCTATTGCTGTTTCCAACTCCATTCCTCCCTAGGACTTCCTGCCAAGTCTGGTAATCTGAGCCTACTCTAGCATTAAAGTCTCCCAGAACTATAAGCTTGTCCTCTTTTGGCACATTAAAAATAAGGGCCTCTAGGTCTTCATAAAATTTTTCTTTGACTTCATCAGGTTTTGTTATGGTGGAAGCATAGACACTGAGGATGGTGGCATGGCGTTTTCCTGAAAGTGGTAATTGCATTGACATGAGCCTGTCATTCACTCCTTTTATCAGGCATACCAGCTTGCTGAGTAATTAATTTTAATTGTCAAAACCACACCAGCTTCATGGCACTGTCCTTCACTGTGCCCACTCTAGAGAAAGGTGTATCCAGCTCTAATTTCAGTAAGCTGGTCTTCATTTGCCAACCTTGTTTCACTCAGGTTTGCTATTTGGATGTGATACCTATTGAGTTCTCTTGCAACAAGAGCAGTTCTTCCTTCACATCTACTGAATTTTGTGTTGTCTATTAGCGCGCACACATTCCATGTGTCAATGATGAGTGGAATCATCTTTGTGGATGTTTTTGTACATTTTGTACATTTTTTTGTGTTTTGACCACATAGTGGGATTCCCCATCTGCCGCAGTAATCAGGCCAGGGTTAGGTAAGCAGACAATGTTTAGTGCACCTTTTCTAGCCCCCTTCCTCACACCAGGAGGTGAGCAGTGTGATCCTTAAAAGGCTGCTCAAACACCCAGGTGCCTGCCAAGTCCCATTGCTGCTTTCAGTGAGAAACGATCCTATGGCCTGGGCCACCTATGTTCAGGGTTGTGACTATAGCTCCCAGTGTATCTGCACCTGCTGCTTTATCACTTACCTGTCACCATAGGATTTTGAGGCATAATAGTGAAATGGTATGGGTGATGTCTTTTGATTCATGTGTAAATTGGATTTAAGTGAGGCAGAGTTTCACGAAGTTGTCAACCTCACTCCCTCCTCCAGAGTCATCTGGAGTCATCAAGATGGCTAGTGATGTCTCAGGATGCAGTGGATGACCTTGGTGTCTTAGGTGAATAACCAAACTTGAAGTGCTCCACATCGCCTGATCATCTGCCTTCATGGCTGTTGGAACAAATTGCTCTCATAAGCCCATTCCACCAAAGGAAATCTTCACATACTTGGTTTGTGAACTCTTCAACTGGTTTGAGAACCCTTGGCTACCCTCAACCTGGTTTGGCCCATCTGCTGAAAGGGTTTACCAGGGTGTGGCCACTGTGCATGCTACAACTTCGTGGAGCCACAAGTTAGTTAGGTGGAATAGGTGTGTGTATAGGGAGGACAAGTACCTTTGGAATTGCGAGTATAGAGTATTGAATATACTATCAAAATTGATTGATATATTGGCTAATTTTGCTCACCTTTTTTTTCTTTGTAAAATATGTATTTTATTTTTGTGGTAAGGGAGGGGTCATTGGGTAGGAAAAAGAAAAGATATATTCAGAAATAAAATAAATCTCAGGAACATCAATATATTTTTCAAAAGTTTCTATCTTTTCTCCCTATATGACTTAATTTTTGATGTCCCACTATTTTGATTTAGTTATATCCAAATCTCAAATTCAAAGAGTTTTATGAAATGGAACGTTGAGTAACCATTGACTATTAGATAAGGACTAATGCCTTACCAGGTACAATAGAACCCTATTTTTTGTTTAGTGTTTGGTAGGTTAAATCTGTGAGCCCATTTGGAGTTTTCTTGGCAAAGATACTGGATTGGTTTGTCATTTCCCTACCTAGCTTCTTTTATAAGTGAGGAAGCTGAGACAGACAGTTAAATGACTTAACCAAAGATCACACACCTACTAAGTGACTGAGGTCACATTTGAACTCAGGTCTTACAGATTTCAGGATCAGTGTTCTATCCATTGTGTCCTCTATCTTCCCAGAAAGCTATTAGATAGATGCTATTAAAGGACAAAGAAAAGTCCAACATGACAAAGTCCTTTAGAGTAAGAGGGGGAGAAACCCTATATAATATCAGATATGAGAGAGATGTGATTTGACAATGACTATTATTTGAACCATCAAATTGAAATGTAATTTCATTATATTCCTTCTGAACATATTTATTGCTTGTTATGTAAGACATAGATTTTAATAGTAAGGAAAGATTTTTTTAAGACACAATTCCTGCCCTTATGGAGCTTACACTGTAGTGAAGGTGGCATATGACAAATTTAAACACAGAACCAATAAAAAAATATGCAGTTAGTAAAAATAAGTGATTAAAAGTGCTCCAGAATATTTTGAGGATGAAGAAAAAAATTTTAATCTAAGTGGACACCAGAGTCTTTACCAAGGAGGTAGTACTTAAGTTGAGTCATAAGTGAAGTCAAAATTATTTTATATATAGGTAACAAAAGAGCAGTTCAAGCATAGTTAACTTATGCACATATACAAGGAGGTCGGAGATAATTGTGTTAAGTTCAGAAAATAACTAGGAGTCCAATATTGCCCAATTGTCACCTGTGAATGTGATGATACGATACTCAAATGATCATAAGTATATACAAAAATATAAAATAAAAGTCTACATTAGATCAGCAGCCTTGAGAGACACCTGTTATGATCTCAGTAAACTTCCTGCAAGCCTCCTACGAGGTTTGTTCAGTTTTCTCCCTCTAAGCCTTCTTTTTTCGCCTTATTGCTCATCCATCGGCCTTTCCTTGGAATTATCATTCAAACTTCAATATAATGTCTAAATCTTGGAGTTAACAGTTTGTCTCATGTAGCATCTGTTGGCGTTTGATTTATGATTGGTGCATTGAGACCTGCAAGCCATAAGAGATAAGACATTTATTTCTAGGTCTTCCCAGATTGGTCATTTGGTTTAAAATGCCCTTAAAAACTGTAGAGAATCAAAAACAAATGAGCTAGCTTGAGATAATGTCTGTTGTGCCTCAGAAGCAAAATTTACCATTTTAAAAATTGCCTCTAGCCTGCAAGCTTTGTACATTTAACTCAGTGTCTAGAATCCAGCTGCATATTTTACTCGCCTCCCTCCTAACCCTCTTGTAGCCAGATCCATTGGAGGTATTTTAATAAGGAAGCACCAGAGAGATATTGTGTCTTTATCCAGTAAAAAGGTAGAATTTTCAGCCAAGATATAATTCTCTATATTCCTCAACATCAGCCATGTATTTCCCAGGATGCTTTATAAGGTATTCATTTTATCCTTTTGGAGTGCTTGCTGTGTGAGTCATTATGAAGTAGCTGTATGATCATTTTGTATGAACACCGTCAAAAATTACAGAATCATTGAGTTCCCAGGAATCTTAGAGAGGGTGGAAGAAGTATTCTGAACTACTACACTACATTTAAATGGTTCCAGCTTTGTGTGGGTGGATGGAGGTGAGCAAGACCAAAGCTGTACAGATGGGTAGCCTACCCTATACACAAACAATTCTAGGAAGAAAGAGATCTTTCATTTACCACTCTGAAATTAATTCATAAGAAAAAATGATAACAAGAGAGATAACAAGATATTGTGGAAAGAAGACTGGATCTGATCATCAGAAGACCTGATGTTCAATCTCAGCTCTTCTTCTTACTCCCTGGGTGATTTGAGACTTTACATGTCTGAGCTCGGATTTCTTCATCTCTAAAATGAAACAGTTGGACAATTCAATAAAAACATACAAGATGATTTTTATAATACTTGTTTGTTACTTGGTTGTTTGATTATTTCTCAGGTTTCTCTCACATCCCAAATTTATTCTCATGTCTTCTTAAAGCAGTCCTGAGTTTGCCATCTTAATTAATCTTCGCTTGTCGTATTTTATGTTGTTTTGTTTTTGTTATTGTCATTTTTAAAATGATGCTTAAATAAACCTGAATCAGAAGAGCCTGTCCCAAGTAAGGTCAGTTGGTTGAAGGATAGTGTAATTAAGGATGAGTTTCCAGGTTCCCTTTCCATTTGGATCCATTATCTCAGTTGATTGTTTCCTTAATACTAAGCATCAGCCCTGAAAACAGTGTCCTTAGCCATAAGAGGGAAGTAGATAAGGATCTGAATAATGTCACATAAACTTATCTGCACTACTAGGGGATAAGGAGAGGGGTAGGAAAGACATTCAAATCAAATGCAGTATTGGATCAATAGTAGCAATATTTTTCAGCCAGGATAGAGAGCACATTTCAAAATTTTGATGGTTTCCTCTTCCTCACTATTATAACATTCATGCAAGAGTGACTCAACTTACGCTCCTCATATGTTCATTAAAGTATTAGTTCCAGTTAGAGGTTTTACCTTCTAAGAGGGAGGTGAAAAAATTAAAAGTAGTCCAAAGGACAGCAAACAACAGGATTAAGGAAATAGAAATACACACACACACACACATACACACACACACACACACACACACACACACACACACACACACAGGTAGAGAGAGACAGATAAAGAGAGACAGAGAGAGGTTAAAGGAATTTGTGCTATGCCCAATCACTTACTTTCTTAAGAAAGACTTTCATTTTGCTGAGGATATTTTACTGATAACTTAACAATTGCCTTTATTGCTTGCCATAGGGCCTTTGCCTGTAGCAGATTCCAAGTACATTTCTGTCAAATCAAATTGAAGCAAGGTGGTGATCATCTCTTCTTATTTGCACAAAGTATTCAATTAGAAGAAAAAGGCTTAAATTTACAGATCTTTTTCTTTCTTAGATATGAGAAAGTCCATCTTAATAGTAAGAGTTAGTAAGTATTGAAACAGGTTACCAGAAGATGAGAATCTTTGGCTAACCCATGTTAATTGGTCTCCAGGATAATCAATTATTTGAAGATATTTTAGGTATCTTGGAAAAAGGGGAATATACAAAGTGAAGCTCAAGCTTCTAAGACTACAATCATGATTTTTAGCTTCCAAAGGCACAGAATATTAATTCAACATTTCTTCTAAAAATGTATGTGAGTGCCTACAGTCTGTAAATACTATCCAAAGTATTAGAGAGTTAAAGATAAAACAGCATAGTGTCTACTCTCAAAGATCCTAAGCTTTAATGAGGGATTATAAATTTGCATAAATAATTATAATTCACAGTAGAACATAACTTCCAAAATAGCCTTCCAAATCAATTAAACAATTTATCAAGAAGCATTTATTACATACTATCTTCTAGACCCTAGGAGACCAAACAAAGACCTTACAAAGACCAAAATCAAATAGTACCCTCAAGAAGTTTCCATTCTAATGGGGCAGAGAGAATGTACATTTATAAGCACAGTCTATGCATAATATATAGAAAATACATAGAAAAGACTTTCAGAGTAGTGCACTAGAAGTTAGGGGAATCACTAAAGGTTTAACATGCATGGGAATAATTGAGCTAAGTCTTGAAGAAAGAAAAAGAGGGATTTCAAAAGGCAGGGGTGAGGAAGGAGTACATTATAGACATAAAGAATAGACAACACAAAAGGATGTGAGATAGAGTGATATGTGACAAATAGCAAGAAGATCAGTCTGGCTGGACTACAGAGTGAAGGAAAATAAATAATATATAGTAAGACTGGAAAGATAGGTTGTGACAAGCTTGTAAAGGCTGTTAAAAGCCAAACAGAGGACTTCTTGTTTTGTCCTCTAGGCAACTAGTAGCCCTTGAATACTTTACAAGCATGAATAAAGCAAAACAGAATGTGATTACTGTGATTTGAAGGGTAAAAGCAAAGTACTATACTTCAAAAGAGGATACATTACTATATATCAGGGTCTATAGGGAAAGGTTTGTAGAGACTATAGTACTTGTAATAGATGGAGGTGACACAAGTAAGAACTTTGGATTTCTCTTCTGGCAGTAGTGCAGGGGATCAGATCTGAATCCCAAGAAGGAAAAGTCCCTGGACTTTCCCACATGGCTCATGTCTCTGGCATTTGCTTGGGGTATTCAGCCTTTCCAGTCCTTCCCTATTACCTCTCAGTCACCCTAGACTACTTGCCCACTCCTAGATCCTCCCCACAGTCTTTCTGTATATAAGGTCCATTTTGCCCTTCCTCCCTCCTCATTAAATTACTCAGATTCCTTACAAGTCTGGTCAATGGCTCAGATTACTTTAAGGGTTTGGCCAGTGGTTCAGATTCAGTCTAGCTAATATTGTATATTTTTAGAATTACGTTCACCATGACCTGTGTTCTAATAAATCTTGTGCCTTTGGCTAAAGGAAGTGTTAGGTTGAATTCATTCAAGGAAGGACCCACTCATCACTATTTCAGGGTCTCAGCACTCTGAAACCTCAGCAGTAGAATTAGTATGAGTAAGGTTATAGAAGAAATAAAGTGTTGAAAATTCCTCCAGGCCTGATACATGGCCAAGAGAAAATTAATTCTTGCCAATTCAAATAGCAATAAAAATTAAAAGGGAAAAAAGAGGGAGCAGGTGACTGGAGTGTCGACTCAAAAGGATATGACTTGAGACATACTGTACACATAGATAAGGACTGTTTTTGCCTCCTGATAACTATTATTAAAGGTAAATTCAATTAGTTTTAAAAAGAGGAAGCAATCCTTAAAAATGACATAAAGGTCCCTGCCAAACACATATTGACTTAGAAAACTACATACTAACTAACATTGTTTTTGTTTAATCATTTAGTTGCTTCCAAATCTTTATGAGTCCTGTGGAAAATAGCACATCAGAACTATTGATGGAGATTCTGGAATGGTTTGCCATTTCCTTCTCCAGTGGTAAACAGAGGTTAATTTGCCCAGGGTCAAAGTACATGTCTGAAGCTGAATTTGAACTCAGATCTTTCTGACTTCTAGCCTAGTGCTCAAGCCACTGAACCACTTAGCTTCCTCCTCATGTTAACATTATCTATGTTCAATCGTATAATGAGAATTCACATAAAGCAGGTATTCACATGGTGGTCAGAAGAAGTGATACAAGGACACTCTCAAGGTCTCTCTTAAGAACTTCAGACTTGATTGTGTGACATGGAAGACACTGACACTGGACTGCTCAGTCCAGCATGCCCACATCACAGAAGGTGCAGTGCTCTAACGAGCAAAGCAGAATTGAAACAGCTGAAAGGAAACAAAAGATATGCAAATTTAGACAATCCAGTCCAAACGTTCACGTGGATTATTTATGCTGAACCTGTAGTAAAGTAGTAGAGCATTCCTAGCTCCTATTAGTCTGATCAGTCACAACTGGGCACACTGAAACTTGACTCTAGCATGGTGAGATCATTTTGGTCCTCTTCAAGAACAGAAGACAACAACTAATATTTATTTTATTAAATATTTCCTGATCACATTTTAATCTGCATCCAGCAAAATTCCAGAGTTTTGTAGGCTGCATGCTACCTAAAGGTTTGACACCTCTGGTGTAGTAAATAGTAAGCTGGATCTTGGGTTTGGCTGACCTGGATTCAATTTGCACCTCTGACATATTGGGAATGTGTGACTCTGGGTAAATAATTTAATCTCTCATGATCTAGGCAGCTCTATGACTTCAAGACACACAGTGGGTGCTCAACATTACAAGAACCTTCTCAACTAAATGTCCCGTCTACTAATGAAATAATAGGAAAGAACCGAAACATAATTTTATTGTACTTTTAGTTATTTTGTTCAAAATCTTATTGTATCTCAAGAAGAAACTGGTGGACGTCAACAGTTAAAGATCAAAGAAGTACTGAACCTTTGAAGAAACAGCAGATCAGAGCAGACTCTAGCTGTTTGTTCTAACCATGTTTCATCTGCTTATACACCTGTACAACCTTAGCAGAGCATCTTCTGAAACAGTAGTCTGCCCTTATTTCAACAATTATTTATCGAATGATACCAAGTGTCTGACCATGTAATAACAAGTTGAGTAGCAGAAAAGAAGTAATAAGAATCTGGACACACTGAGACTCGGGAAAGTTGGGAAGTAGGTACAATTGGCTTCATTGCCCTTTGGTGCATCCTTTTCCTCTCCACAGCATAGCATTTTACTGTGTGCCTAGGACCTCTGTACTGCCTCCTTCCTCACTATCAAATTCCTCTCTCAGTATTAGCCAAATGCTTTAATCATGGGAGGGCAATAGATTTCCTTCCCCCCTGGCATTTTCATGCTAAGACTGATCTCTAATTGTAAAATACAAGACTTTATTTCCTGCTAAAGGAATTTAAAATAATGAGTAAGCATGTGTAGAGACTATTTGGTGGGAGGAAAAAGAGAGGTTGGGCCAAACCTTTCTCATGCTCCTAGACTAAAACCACACATTCTTTTTGTGGTTCTTTTCCTTAATTTCTTACCATACCTACTCTGTGTCTTGGACCAATTCCTTACCTTTTTCCTTTTTACCCTGTCCTTCCAACAAAGCTCCCTCCATTAAAGTTCCATCTATGACCTTTTTCTCTAGTCTATACATTCTCTCCATCTGTGACTAAGAATAGGAATGGAGGGAGCTTTCCCTAATACTCATGTTATTTCACTTTGATTGAAAGAAAAACCATCAAGACAATTGATGAATGAGAAGTAGAAGGTAATATGCATAGTTACGGCACATTTTTGATGGAGGTTTTGAATTTGGCTTTATCTATTGTCAATAGCTCTACATGAATATGAGACAATATTTATAAAAAGATGAAGTCCTTAATCAGGGATCAATTATGGTTTGTTTTATTAATTTTGCTAATTTTACTTTTTTATAATCTATTTCCTCTGAGATTTATAGTTTTCCCAGAGTTCCAGGGCACAAAAAAAGTTAAGAACAACTGATTGAACTTTAAGTTTGGCAAGATACTTTACATAGGCTATTTGAGTCAACCCAGAGGAAAGGAGGAGGGAGAGAGGAAACTATTGTTTTTTGTCTGTCACATTTAACAGATGTGACAGATGTAAACTCAAAACTTGATTCTAAAATCAGTGTTTTAAACCTTAGGACACAAGCATTGCATTTAGCTAGCATAATTTCCAGATTCAATTCTTTGAGTTGCAATGAAATGTGAGTGCATTTTTTTCTAATTAGATAGCTTTAGATAGAAAATCATACGCAAAGACATTAAAACATGTATGCATATTTATGTACATTTTGGGGTTTAATGAAAGAGTAGGGAGTAGATAGAAAATAAATGCAGAGATGCCTGAACAACAATGACAAAAATTGTCCTTTGTTCAAAAGTAATGCTTTGTCTAGAAGCCTCCAGTTTCCTCTTTGAACTTCTCTGGGCCTCAGATTTTCTTACATTCAATGACTTTCAACATCTCCCCCTTTTTTTCTCTCTCCCTCCCATGCCTGTCCTCTGCACATGTCAGAGAGCTGTTATACCTAGACATGCCTAAAAATCCTAGATCAGCTTAGTTCCACATGAGAAGTCAAAGCAATTCCCACCTGAAAGCATTTTCATCATTATATTAGAATAAAGTAATCAAACAGATCAGCTGGAAACGTCTTCCCTGGGAGAAAACAGCCTGGGAGAGAATATTTCAGTCTGTTCTGTTATGGAAGAAGGTCCCTACCAAATCCAGATGCACAGGTCTAGTCTTACCTGATTCAATGGAGCATAACTTTTATTTCCTGTGGCAAGCCAGTGAAATAGAAGGCTGATTTTTAATGATTTAGCTTTTTTTTTTTATTTCAGCACTACCACCAACTTTTCCCTTTAAGAATCATAGTACTTTCATGTTGAGTCCTGGTTTCCAGGTACCCTCCTCCGCTTCCCCTTGATCACTAGTAACCCTGGGTTCTTTCCCTCTCCAAGCAACTATCTGGCCTGGCATTCTACCTCTCCACCCCCACCCCATCTATGTGTGGCATTCCGCACTCTTAATAAACTTAGTGTCACTAAAGTGTCAGGAAATGTTATTGGTTTAATGTACTATCACTCCATGGAAGAGATCTACATTTTAATAGGAGTTTTCTGCAAATAGTGTGGTAGACTGATGCTAATTGAGGGTATACCAGGCAACATGTCAGACTGATGAAGGAAAGTAGATATTTGTGGGTTGAAATTTCTTTAGGGCAGGAATTGGGCCTTTTTTTAAAAGGTGTATCTCAATATGTAATATAGTACTCTGTATACTGTAACTAACATATTTATTGATTTTTATTTATAAGGAGGTCCCTTCGCTTGCTTTATACCAAGTAAACAGTTAACAACTCTGCCTATTCATTCAGATGGCCTGGGTCTTACCTTCAAATTAGTGAATATATCATGTAAAATGGAGTCAGGCAACTTGGGTTTTAGTTCAGGTTTGACAACCAAAGCCATGTGGACTTCAACTTATTTGACCTCTCTGGGCCTCATTTTCATTTTCTGTGAAATAAGGAAATTGCATTAAATTAATTTTGTTTCCTTTTCAGAAAAAAAAACCTCTTGGCATTTAGGAAGCATATTTGCCATTCTCTTCAGTTGTTGTCTTTGTTCACTCCCCTCCCTATAGCTTTGTTCTCTACTAGCAATTTTCAAGCATGGCCTGATTTGATTGATGACTACAAATCTGGGCTTTCATTGCTGTGCTCTGTAGTCTGGATCAAGGCTTTCTCCAGCAATGGGCATGAGGATTGAAAAGAGCTTTAAGTTCTGTCCAACAAACTATTACTCACAGTGATTTATTTACATTTTCCATTCTGGATTTACCTTAATACCACCATCTTATTTCTGGGCACACCACAAACACATATTCCTTCATGAAAATGTGATTTATGAGGTTTTCCCAAGTCCTGATTGAACCTTGTTGGTGAGAAATTATCTGAGACTAATCATCACCAAAGATTTCACTCTCTTAATAGGGCATTCAAATATGTATTTCAAAAAAAGTCAGGAATAACAAGGGCAGTGTAAAACAGTAAAAATATCACTAAAGATGGGTTCAAATTCAAGCTCTTTTATTTCCATCACCTGAACACATTTGTTAAATACCTGTAATGTGCCCGGTACTATACTTAGTTTTAGGCATGCAAAGCCCAAAATAGAACAGCTCTTCCATTTACAGAACTTGCATTCTATCAGGGAAGATTGTGTGTGTATATATAAGTATGTACTCATATAAAACCCATGGAAATACCCTAAATATAAAGTCATTTGTGGTCAGGGGCACTAACAACTGTAAGAATCAGAAAAAGAAGGTGGCACTTGAGGTAAGCTCTGACAGAAATGAGGAATTCTCAGAGGCAGAAGTGAGGAAGGAGTGCATTCCATAGGGAAGGTCAGTGAAAATGAAGAGATGAGAGAGATGAGTGTCTTGGGTTAGAGACAACAAAAAGACCAGCATCATTAGACTATAGTGCATGAACATGAATAATATTGAATAAGGGCAGAAATCTAGGTCAGATTCAAGACACAAAGGCTTTTAAACATCAAAGGGAAGAGTTCACTTTTCAACCCAGAGAGAATAATGGAGATGTTAGAGTTTATTGAAAAGATGAGTAAACTGGTCAGATTTGTACATTGAGGGTTGAGGGAGAAGACAAGATGTCAGAGTAGGAGGAAACATTTTTTTTGTATAGCTTACCCATTACATCTCTTCCAAAAATAATCTTGATAAAATGTGCCAGAATGAAATTTCAATGGGAAAGCCAAGAAAAGCTAGAGTGAGTCATTTTCAGCTTAAGAAGGCAGAGAGGAACATGGACCCTGGCATGGGGGCTGACCAGGAACTCAGCACAGTGGCAACAGGAAGTAGGATGTGGAACATTGCAATGCCCATGGGTGGAAAGATGAGACCCCTGAACTACCTCTTAGAACAAGATCAGGTGCCATTTGGCAGTTATATTTCCTATTACCCAATTTTTGGTGAGAGATTCAGAGAGGAGAGGAACAATTGAGAGTTAGCAGACCGGGGCAAGGGACAAATTCTTCAAAGTTATCTGTGAGGCTCTGAGTCAAGGGGTAGATGATAATTCATTGCCAACCTTTAGCCCTATGCATAAGCCTATAGTGAAATAACAGTGCAGGAAACCAAAACCAAAGTAAAGCCAGAAGTTCAGTCACTATAAACTTATAGAACCTCCCAGCAAACAAGCAGTGACAATGTCCAGTAGCAACTCATTGAAACTCAACTTCTCACAAGCCAATAGACCAAAAAAATCTGCATCAGAAACCTGTAGAACTCAGATTAGGAGGGCAGTGAACATACATCTCCCCATATCATACCATTTTGGAAGCAATGAAAACTTGCAGATCCACAAAATAAGCTGTGAAAGCCACAAAAGGACATAAAAGAACAGAAGCTCTGGCCAGACAACCACCTGCAAAGGGAACAAAATCCAATGCTAACATAAAGTTCAAAGCCAAAAAGTAGGCTGAGAGAAAGAGCAAATAAATTAAAAAGGAACCTGACCATGAAGAGCGACTATGGTGACATGGAAAATCAAAACACAAATACAGAAGAATGCAATGACTTGAAAATGTCTACAAGCAAAACCTCAAAGAAAAATGTAAATTAAATACAATATGTTTTCAAACCCCATATCAATTGCTAGAAAAGTAAAAGAAAAATAAAAATGAGCAAAACATGATTTTTAAATCCAGATTAAGAGGAATGGAAGAAAAATGGGGGGAGATAGGAAAATAAATACGAGATTAGTAAGAAATTCATAAGAGCATGAACAGAGGTAGACAGGGATTTAGGGAAATAATTTTGACATTTATAACATGAGTGAACCATTAAATATATTTTAACATTTTCCCAGCTACCTAGTTCTTCAGATGCTGTGATGATCCAAGAAGACTGTATTAGTCAAGTGCATTTTGAACATTAAAGCTGAAATGTCTCATTATTAGTAACAGTATCTGGCATGTAGTAGAAACTTGGTGAATGCTTTTTGGTAAGTTGCTTGACTATTTGACTGTCTTAATGAATTTTCTGAGTGTAATCCACCCTCGTGCAAATGTTTGAGTGATAATTAATAATAATTTCATCCTTCAAAAGGTAAAGGAGCAAATGAGGAAAATTACATTTGGATATGATTCTCACTGATAGGATGGAACTGCTTGGCGAGTAAAAAGGTTAGCTATCTTGAGGGAAGGTGACTACTCTATCTCAGAATCTGTGCTATTGTAAGATGAGAAAACTGTACATAGTTTTACATTCATGCTAGATTTTAAAAGTGTATAATTTTAATGTTTCAGAAGTATAGATAAGAACATATTAACTGAAATTCTACAGAAGAAGTTATGTGAGAAAAAATGGGAAATATTCAGTATATAAAAGTAAGAAACCTGATAAGGAAGAAAAACAGGTGTTAATTGAAAAGCCCAACTTAGATTCACAGACAAATCACCCACTAACTTAGATTTTTAGAAAAAAATATACAGATATAAGGCTAGGGAGGATAATAGAGTGAATACCCAAGAATGATTCAGTTCTGGAAGAATGGGTTGAGAAATGCTAAAGCTCAGAAGGGATTGAAGCTAGGGAGAAAAACTAAAAAGGAAAGCAGATTTTAAAGTTACATTGGAACAGAAAGCAGGATCAAAAGAGAGATTGGATCTTTGTTCAAGTGGATGCCATGATGATTACCATTACAGAAAAACAAAGTTCTCTTATTTTCTATTTTTTCCTGCCATATAGGATGACTGTAATAAAAAGAATGCAACTAGAAGGCATAAGCTAAAGATAAATAAATAGAAAGAGACCATTTGATGAACCCAAATCAATTGGCTTACATCAATTACAACTTCAGCTATGGAAAAAGCTGGCACATGAGAATTTTGAACCATTGTCACTAATGATTTACCTAAGTTTTTGGTGGTTGGTACAGTGGATAGAGCACTATACCTGAAGTTAGGAAGAGTTGAGTTCAAATCCAGCCTCAGATACTTACTAGCAATGTGATCCTAGTAAGTCACTTGATCCTGTTTGTCTCAGTTCCTCATCTGTAAACTGAGAAAGAAATGGCAAACCCCTACAATATCACTCTACAGAAATCCCCAAATGGGATCGTAAAAAGTTGGACACAACAGCAACAAATGTTTTTATAGGAATGCTGTAGATTGATTTTGACTAGATTTTATCAAGACATTTGATAAAGCATCAAAACTGAGCAGAATTTCAGCCTGTTGTTATAAAAATGATATAAGTGATTATATAGGAGCACAATTAGATAGATGTAAGATCTTTTTGAAGAGAGGGACTCAAGGTAACATTAGAGAAAGAAGTGAATTGCTTCCTTAATGGATTTCTTCCTAATAAAATACTGAGTTTGGTTTTTATTTTGATGACTATAAAGGCTAAGACCAGTGGGGAAGTTTTCAAAAATCCTATAGTCTGCAAAATTTGCATGATTCCTGCCCACTTACCAGTGCTATCTACCTGCAACTCCTGGCCATAACCATTTTGGGTTAGTTTCCCTCCCAGAAGTAGATGCAAATAACACAAACCTGGATCTGAAGCCAGTGATAGAATATGAGAGAGGGTGAGGAGAATCTAAAAGAAGCAGGTAAAAGGAAAGACTAGGTATATGAGACATCTTTGAGGACATGTAGTCTGCCTTTTGTTGGGGTGTAGAGAAAGGAGTTAGCCCCACTTTCTGAATGTCTTCACACATGCAAAGAAGGATCTTTTTCCAACTCAGAACTTCACAGAATCACAAATAGTTAGAATTTGAGAGAACTCCAGAAATCAACTAGTCCATTCATCTTTAAGGACAATATCAAGGGATATGGAAACATGACAACTATTTATACCTTGGAATAGTGGATAGAACATTGGATGTGGAGACAAGAAGACATGGGTTTAAATCCTGTATCAGACATCTACTAGCTGTGTGACACTGAACAAGCAACTTACCCCATCTGGGTCTCAATTTTCTCATCTATATAAAAAAGGAAGGGAATGATTAGATTATGTATAATGTAGCTTCTATCTCTAAATCTACGTTCCTGTAAATCCAGTTATGGTATAACAAATTGCCATGGATTTTCCTCCCAAATGAATGATTTTCTGAAAGTGACAATTCCACTTGAAGCAAGGTGATGTAGTGAAAAAAGTACTGAACTTTCAATTACAAGAAACCTATATTTGAATGCCATCTCTAGCATTTAGGTGTATTGAGGAAATGACAAATCACTTCACCTCTCTAAGTCTCCATTCCTGCCTCTATAAAATGGAGGTTATCATAGCTGCAGCACTTGCTTCAGAAGACTGTTGTGGGAATCAATACATATTATGCTCTTATCCTTCAAGCACAATGTATCAGTTTATTACTGGGATTGTCCTTCTTGACTTTCAACCGTGTCATTTGTAAAATGCACATCCCATTCTTTCTAAGCATATAACCAGCACCACAGTTCAGGTGCATATCACTTTTTGCCTAGAATATTGCCATGGTCTCATGCATCAGGGATCTCCTCTCCAAGTCACTTTTATACAGGATACCTCTAACCATGTCACTATTCTGCTCAGGAAATTTCATGTGACTTCCTATTATTTCTAGTTTTCAACACAAACTCCTCTGTTCATAATTTACAATCCTTCATAAATTAGCTCCAATCTCTCTTTTCAAACTTATTATACATTAATTTTCTTTACACAATTTGCAGTCAAGGCAATTTGGTGTTTTTTATGTTCTTCACATAAAATTTTATCTTGCATCTCCACACCTTCTCACAAACTACCTCCCTTTCCTGTGATGTACATTTTCTCATCTCTATCTCTGAGAATCCTTTGTTTTCTTCAAAGTTAAGCATAAAAGATACCTCCTATGAGGCTTTTTTGTCTCCTTTGCTACTCCCTCCTTTAAATATCTTGTACTTTTTTTGAATGTGTTCTTTCATGTATCTTACAAGTACATCTTGTCTTCCTCAACAGAATGTAAGCTCTTTAAGGTCAAAGTCTATTTCATTTTCCTTAAATCCTGAGTGCTAACATATGTTCATGTAGCTGGTGCTTAATAAATGCTCATTGTTAAATAATTCCAGTATTTAATATACAGCCTCCCATCTAGTAAGCAGCTTAAAAAACTGAAATGAATAATACCTGTAAGAGCTACTTCATAATATTGTTGTGAGGATCAAACGTGCAATAAGGAGCTTTCAGTAAAACTTAAGATACTTTTTGAATGTCAACTGTTGTTATTATCATGAATCATCATCATCATCACTACTTTTAAGAATCAATGTGGCCATATAAGACAGAGCTGGCCTGGCCTTGTATTCGTGAATATCTGGATTTAGATACAGGTTCTATTTTGTACTGGCTATTTGACTATGAAAAAGAAAAAAAAATCTCTCTGTACCCCTGTGCAACTCTTTAAGACTATAAAATAAATGAGTTCTTTAATCCAATGAAATTACTGATATAATCCATAGTATACATATGTACATAAATGTGCATATATGAATGTGTACCCATATGAACATGTATCTGTTTATATGCACTGTTTATATAAACACAGGCACATACATAAATTGTAATCATGTATGCATATATTATATGCACATACATCCATGTGTACATGGATGTATGTGAGAAATAATTCATTTGGAGCCCTACTCTATTCTTATCAGTTTTAATCAATTTGATATGTTTCCATAGGTGTAGTGTTTATAAGTTCTATATGTTAGGTCACAGAGCTCTGAGATACAGATTATAAGTTCCATTGCTTAATCAAAGGAAGCTAACTAGAGCCCCTCCACCCTTATTTTTCCTTGTCATAGCGACCAAGCCCAAAGTGGCAGAGGTGATTCAATTACAATGAAAGCCCTCTGACTTATTTTTATAATTCCGGACCACTCTCTCTTGTCCAACATGAGCAGGTGACCATCTTATTGCCACTGAGACAGTAGAGATGTCCCATGTTTTACCCAACCTGAGACCCCACTGTTGACATACCTTTTCTAACTATTGCACCATTTTGGGCCTGTGAAACAAAGTCTATCAACTAAAAGGATTTGATACATTGTTTAGCCCTTTTAGACAGTTCAGGTATCAAATCTGGTATCAAGCTTTATAGAAATAAGCCCCTGTTAAAAGGAACATCTCAGATTGTAAGGAAGATCTGAGGGGCCCATCATTAGAGGAGATCCTGGACATTTATTAAAGTGCCATTGACTCAGAGCTCTGCTTCAGTGGTTTTTCTTGCAGATTAGGAATTATAATTCCCACATGTACATACACATGGACAAATATATACCTGTTCTCTCATACACATATACAGACGGTCATTTTTTTTTGGTGGGGGAGGCTACTTATGAAAAACAAAGGAACGAAATAGTTTGTTATAGAAAAGATATAAATTACATGATATAAAAGAAAACATATTAGACCTGACATAAGTAGACCAGAATTGATATCCAAACGTTACTATTCATTACATTGTGAAACCTTGGGCAAGTCACTTAATAGCTCAGAATTTCAGTTGCTTCATTTTTTAAGTGAAGGAATTGGACTAGAAGACCCTTAAGTCTATGCAGTTCTGAATCAATCACCATATGAAAGGCACAAGAAAAAAAGATCAAAAGAATAGAAAAAGATTGAGAAAGAAGAAATTTTAAAAACTGCTGAATAGATGTAAATAAATTCCCTTTCTGATATTTAACTTTGTCTTGCTGACTGACAATATAATGCATAGGGAGAAATTGGCATGTAATGGCTTGCAGAATTAGGACACCTAGTTTAGTTTGACAACTAAATAGCTGTAAGATCTTGGGCAGATCAACTTGAATTCAAACTTTTTTTAAGTTTCTCCTATTTGCAAGAAAAATGTTCTAGTTTCTGTGGAATAGAAAGATGAAATAAGATACAGTGCCTGCTCTCATGGAGTTTATAATCTGAATCTCAGTTTCCTTATCTAGAATAGTAAAGTTTGGTATGAGACAATAGCCAAGTTTCCACTTGATTCTAAGATTCAATAAATGAGGTACTCAGTGTTCAAACGTTTGTGTTTTTATGATTGCAATGGCAGAAAGGTGTTTTCTTTTGGTTTAGGAGGAACAGCACGCTATTCCTTCATTGTACGGTTCAGGACAGATGAAACACTGAGAAAAAAATCTGTGCACCACAGTTCCTGAAAGATAGAGATAATGTCCAACTTTTTCATGTATAAGGATCCCTTCGTAACATTATTTTTTCTTAGATTCACATATTGTAGCACATATACAATTAGTAGGGGAATAGAGACAAGATGGAGGACAAAAGGCAGAAGCACCCTGAGTTCTCCCCCTACACCCCCCCGAAGACCATTAAATGATTCCATAAAACAATTTCTAAAGTGGCAGAACCCACAAAAGAGTGGGATGAAAGAATTTTTCAGCCAAAGACAATTTAGAAGGTCAGCAGGAATGGTCTGTCACACCTAGGTGAGAGTGAAACACAGTTCAATGCAGGCTGCACCAGCATAGACCCAATTCCAGCAAACCAGGAACAAGACTTGGGAGTCATTGAATCATCAGTGGCAGGGACTGCTTTCAGAGCTCTCAGGCCACAGATGGTAAGGAGTTTGAATAACTGATCAGATTGAGATTATAGGCATCTCTTTGCTGGCATTACAGACAGGACCCTCTTACTTTGCTCATAATCAGATCTGGGTTACAGTCCTGGGTGGTGGTCCCAGGACAAGGAGGATCATTAGTGCACCAAACTTGCAGTCACATTGAAATAAAGACTCTCCTCATAGTTCCAGGGAAGAAAAGAGTACTTGTGGTCACTAATAAAACAGAGTACAGTTCATGAGTATAGTAAATTTACCCCTCCTTAAATTTTTTCCCTTTTGGAAGAAGTGAAAATTCATAGGTCCTTAGAAGTATCTCTGCAAACAGTTGCAAGAAAACCACTAGAGCTTCAGAAACTGAACTCTCCATACTGAAAGCAGATTCCACTTTAACAGAGAGTTAAAAGTCAAAAAATTGACTGGAAAAAATGAGCAAACAACAGAAAAAATTCTGACAACAGAAAGTTGCTATGGTGACAAGCAAGATGAAAATAAAGCCTCAGAAGATAATAAAGACAAAACTTCAAAATCTAAAGCCTCTAAAAAATATAAATTGGTTTCAAGCCATGAAAGAGCTCAAAAAGTTTTTCAAAAATTATGTAACAGAAGTGGAGCAAAAATTGGGAAATGAGAGTAATGAAAGGAAATCATGAAAAATGAGTCAAGGGTGGGGAGAAGGCAAGAAGGTGGAGTGAAAGCAGAGACTCACCTGAGCTCTTCCACAAATTTCTTTAAACACTTTAAACATTTAAACAGAAGAAATTTTAGACTAGCTGAATCTACTAGGAGACAGAGTGTGGCAGATTTACAACCCAGGACAAACAAAAGATCAATAGGAAGTATCTCTTACACCGGGTTGGGGGAACACAGACATCATGGGCTGAACCAGCACAGATTCAACCATAGCAGAACAGGAATGGTTCTGGGTTGGTCTGAGGTACCAGCAGCAGTGTGGATTCCCAAACCTCTCATCACAGAACTGGACTCTGTAGGAGCCGAGTGAAAGAGCCCACAGACTAATTTTGAAAGTCACCTACTTGAACTTCCAGGGGCTAAGATCATGAAGTAAACTGTAAGTGCTCTCACCTTCCCTTATTGACCTCAAAAAACCCAAAGAATATTGCCTCCAGGAAAAAAAATTGGAATTGTAGAACCAGCAGAAAGGGTGCAGCAGTCTTTTATCTCAGGAGGCTAGTGAAATCAAAGGGAAGGGTCTCTGTTGCTGTGGCTGAAGAGGACTAGGTCAGAACCAGAGGCATCTCAGCAAACCCCACCTCAACAGACCAGCAGGAGATCCTGAGCCTCAGAAGGATGGAGCCAGCAAGTGCCAACACTAGAACCACAGGTGTGCCTTAGCACAGTCAGGTGAATTAGGCAGACGCTAGTACAGATGGGAGTCCAATAGCCTCTTAGTCTGCCCAGGCTCTAGCACAGCACTAGGGGAGGAGGATACCTCCAGTGTCCACCTCTCCCCCACACCTTGCACCATGAGCTTCAGGGTAACCCTGAGAAAACTCAAAAAGACTTCACATGGCTTCAGCCTGGCCACACACCAGTCAGCTCAGCACCAAGTAAGCTATATAATCACATAGCTTCTAACTGAAAGAATCAGAGGCCACAACACAAAAAGCCAGTAACCAGGCTCCTAGTTTCCAGCACAAGAAATGTGAGATAGAGTCACTTGTGCCTAGAAGCAGAGATCTACCTTAAAAGCGAGGAAAAAGTCAATCACCATGAGGAAGAATCAAATTAGGAAATAAAAAACGATAGAATTTTATTATAGGGACAGGGAAGATCAAAATACAAATTCAGAGGACAAGAGGATTGACACTATGCCCACATCTAAAACCTGAAAAGGGAATATGAACTGGTCTCAAGCCCAAAAAGCATTGCTGGAAGATCTCAAGAAGGATTTTAAAAGCCAAATTGGAGAGGTAGAAGAAAAACTGACCAATGATTTTAAAAATACAATTGCCAATGCAAAAAAGAAATTACAGAAGAGAACAGCACCTTGAAAAGTAAAATTGGCTAAATGGGAAAGGAGGTACAAAAGCTAACTGAATAAAACAAATCATTAAAAATTAGAAATGGGCAAGTAGAATCTAATCACTCTATGAGGCATCACAAATCAGTCAAACAAAATCTAAAGAATGAAAAAATAGAAGAAAATATAAACTATCTCACTGGGGAAAAAAATGACCTGGAAAATAGATCCAGGAGATAAAATCTAAGAATTATTGGTCCACCAGAAAGCCATGATGAAAAAAATATCCTCAACAATATCTTCCAAGAAATCATCAAGGAAAATTGCCCTGAGTCACAGAGGGCAACATAGTCATGGAAAGAATCCACTGATCATTTCCTGAAAGAGATCCCAAATTGAAAATACCAAGGAATATTGCTGCCAAATTGCAGAATTATAGGGTCAAGGAGAAAATACTGCA
Organism: Potorous gilbertii; assembly: GCA_028658325.1. NCBI lineage: Eukaryota > Metazoa > Chordata > Mammalia > Diprotodontia > Potoroidae > Potorous > Potorous gilbertii. The sequence continues at coordinate 256,625,595 of CM053769.1, read as the reverse complement.
AGCAGTCAGAAAGAAACAATTCAAATATCGAGGAACTATAGTCAGGATAACACGAGACTTTACAGATTCTACATAAAAGATTAGTGGGATTGGAATATGATATTCCATAAGGCAAAAGAGTTTAGACTACAACAAAAGATCACTTACCTAGCAAAAGTGAGCATATACTTTCAGAAAAGGAGATAGACATTCATTGGAATGAGGGATTTATGAACCATCTTTATGAAAAGGATAGAGCTCAACAGAAAATTTGATCTTCAAATGCAGGACTCAAGGGAGACATAAAAAGATAAACAGGAAAAAAGGAAAATAAAACTAGCTATTTAATATGGGAAAACTGTTTACATCCCTATATGGAAGGATGATACTTGTTAATCTTGAGAATTATACAATTATTATGACATTTAAAAGTGATATAAATAGAGAGAAGAAGTATAAATTAATTGATGAGGTAATAAAAAACCTAATTAAAGATGGTGAAGGGAGAAGAGGGAGAAAAAAATATTATAGTAGAAAGAAAGAAGGGAGGGAGATGAGCATTACTTGAGCTATAGTATCAAAGGACTTGGTTCAAGGAGGGAATAACATATTCAGTTAAGTATAGAAATCTAACTTGTCTTACAGGCAGTAGGAAGAGAAATGGTAAAGAAAAGTGAGGGAGTGGTTAGAACGGAGGAAAGAAATAATAAGAGAAAAGAAAAAGACAAGAGAGGGGGCTGATAGAAGGAAGGGAAGATTGAGTGAGGCAATGGTCAATAGTAAAACGCTTTTGAGGAGGGCAATGGAGAAGGGAGAAATAAAAGCACAAATACAAGGGGGAGGAATAGGTTGGAGAGAAAAACATAGAGAGTAATCATAACTGTGAATGTGAATGTGATGAACTCTCCCATAAAACAGAGGTCAGTACAAGAATGGATTAAAAACTAGATTCCGAGAATATGATGTTTACAAGAAGCACATATGAATCAGGGGAATACACACAGGGTAAAAGTAAAAGGTTGGAGTAGAATATATTATACTTCAGCTGAAGTAAAAAAAAAATAAGTAAACCCTCCTAATCTCAGATAAATCAAAAGCAATATCTAGATCTAATCAAAAGAGATAAGGATGGAAACTATATCCTGTTAAAAGGCACCATAGACAATGAAGTAATATTGTTACTAAATATATATGCACCAAGTGGAATAGCATCCAGGTATTTAGAGGACAAGTTAAGGAAATTACAGGAAGAAATGAACCTTAACCTCTCCCTCTCTGAACTTGATAAATCTAACCTCAAGATAAACAAGAAAGAAGTTAAGAAGCTGAATAGAATTCTGGAAAACATAGATATGAAAGACCTCTGAGAAAACTGAATGGGGATAGAAAGGTATATATGTTTTTCTCAAGGGTATATGGCACATACACAAAAACCAAACATGTACTAGGCATAAAAAACTCACAATCCAGTGCAAACAGGCAGAGATAGTCAATGCATGCTTTTGAGATGATGATCCAATAAAAATTATATGTAATAAAGTGCCACGGAAATATAGACCAAAAATTAATTTGAAACTAAATAATATAATCCTAAAGAACGAGTGGATCAAACAACAAATCATAGAGACAATAACTGCATTCAAGAGAATGACAATAATGAGACAACCTGTCAAAACATATGGGTTTCAGCAAAAGAAAGTTTTATATCTTTATATCTTATGGGAAGTTTTATATCTCAGAATGCTTACATGAATAAAATAGAAAAGGAGGAGGTCAATGAAATGGGCAAGCAACTGAAAAAGCTAGGAAAACAAGAAGTTCAAAAACCCCAATTAAATACAAAATTAGAAAAACTGAAAATCAAAGGAGAGATTAATAAAATTGAAATTAAGAAAACTATTGAACTAATGAAGCTAAGATATGGTTTTATAAAGAAACCAATAAAATTGAAAAAAAAACTTTCACCAATTTGATTTTTTAAAAAAAGAAGAAAATCAAATGGCCAGCATCAAAAATGTAAAGGGTGAATTTAACTGCAATACAGGACTGGTTCAACATCAGCATATCTATCAGCACTATTGATCATATGAACAATAAAATGAACAGAAACCATATGACTATCTCAAGAGATGTAGATAAAACTTCTGACAAAATCCAATGCCCATTCCTATTGGAAACACTGGAAAGCATAGGAATTAATGGAGCCTTCCATAAAATAATAAGCAGTATCTACCTAAAGCAATCAGCCAGCATTATATGCAATGGGGATAAGTTAGAGGCATTTCCAATAAGACCAGGAATAAAACAGGATGTCCATTATCACCATTGTTATTCCATATGGTACTAGAAATGTTCGCTTTAGCAATAAGAGAAGAAAAAGTAATTAAAGGAATAAGAATAGGCAAAGAAAAACTGAATTATCACTCTTACCAGATGATATGATTATGTCCTTAGAGAGTCCCAGAGAATCAACTAAAAAACTACTTGAAATAATAAACAACTTTGGTAAAGTTGCAGATTACAAAATAGATGCTGACAAATCCTCTGCATTTCTATATACTACTGACAAAATGCAACAGCAAGAGATAGAAGGAGAAACCCCATTTAATGTTACTGTAGATACTATAAAATATTTGAGAGTCTATGTTGCAAAACAAACCCAGGGACTATATGAACACAATTACAAACACTTTTCCCACAAATAAATTAAGGTCTAAATTATCAGATAAGCATCAGTTACTCTTTAGTAGGCCAAGCTAATACAATAAAAATGACAATTCTACCTAAATTAATTCACATATTCAGTGCCAAACCAATGAAACTACAAAAAAAATATTATTTTATAGAGCTAGAAAAAATAAAATCAAAATTTATCTAGAATAACAAAATGTCCAGAATATCAAGGGAATTAATAAAAAGAAAGGCTAAGGAAGGTGGCCTAGCCATATAAAATCTTAAATTGCATTATAAAGCAATAATCATTAAAAACCATTGGTACTAGCCAAGAAATAGAGGGATAGATCAGTGGAATAGGTTAGGTGCAGAGGGCACAGAAGTCAATAATTATAGCAGTTTGCTGTTTAATAAACCAAAGAAAGCCCACTTTTGTGATAAGAACTCACTATTTAACAAAAATTACTGGGAAAACTGCAAAATAGTGTGGCAAAGACTGGGCATAGACCAATACCTGAGACCATAAACCATAATAAAGTCCAAATAGGTACATGATCCAAGTATAAAAACTGACACTATAAACTAGGGGAGCAAGGAATAGTTTATTTGTCAAATTTATGGAGAATTGAGGAATATAGAGATATTATGCAATACAAAATGGATAACTTTGTTTACATCAAATTAAAAAGTTTTTGCATAAAGTCAATGCAACCAAGATGAGGGGAAAAGCAAAAAACTGGGAAAGAACTTTTGCAACTAGTGTTTGTGACAAAGACCTCATTTTGCAAATATGTATACAACTGAGTCAAATTTAAAAGAATACAAAATATTCCCCAATTAATAAATAGTCAAAGGATATGAACAGGCAATTTTCAGAGGAAGAAATTAAAGGTATCTTTAGTCATATGAAAAAATGCTCTAAATCATTGTTGACTAGAGAGATGCAGATCAAAACAACTCTGAGGTAGCACATCACACCTCTGAGACTGGCTAACATGACAAAACAGGAAGATGATAAATGTTGGAGAAGATGCAGGAGAGTTGAAACATTAATTCATTGTTGGTAGAGCTGTGAACTGATCAAACCATTCTGAAGAGTAATTTGGAACTATGTCCAAAGGGCTATTAAAATATGCGTACCCTTTGACCCAGTAATATTGTTTCTAGGGTTGTATCCCAAAGAGATAATAAAATAGGGAAAGGACTCACATGCACAAAAATATTTATAACAACTCTTTTTGTGGTGGTGAAGAGTTGGAAATCAAGGGAATTCCATTTATTGTGGAATGTCTGAACAAGTTGTGGTATATGAATATAATGGAATAATATTGTGCTGTAAGAAATGATGAACAGGCTGACTTCATAAAAACCTGGAAAGATTTATAAGAACTGATGTTGAATGACGTGAGAAGAACCCAGAGAACATTATACATGGTAACAGCCACAGTGTGCAATGATTGTTTTTGATCCATTTAACCTTTCACAGCAATGCAAGGACCTAAAACATTTCCAAAGGACTCATGATGCAAAATGTCATCCACATCCACAGAGATAAACAGAAAGTTGGAACATAGAAGGATTCAGACTATTTTTCTCCTTTGTTATGTTTTATTTTTCTCCTGGTTTCTCCCATTTGTTTTAATTCTTCTATACAATGTGACTAATATGAAAATTGTGTTTAATAGGAATGCCTGTGTGGAACCCATAAAAGATTGCATGCCATCTTGGGGAGGGAGGAGGAGAAAATTTGGAACTCTTGAAAGGGATTGCTGAAAACTGAAAACAAATAAATTATTAAAAAAAATTTTGGGGGGGGATGAGTCAACAGTTTGGTAAAAGAAACACACACACAAATACTGAACAAAATAACATCTTAAAAAACAGAATGTACCAGATGGTAAAAGATATACAAAAACAACAATGAAGAAAAAATGCCTTGAAATACAGAATTGGCCAAATGGAAGAGGAGGTACAAATATTCACAATGAAAAAAGATGTACAAAAGCTCACTGATGAAAAGAATTTCTTAAAAATTAGAATTGAATAAATGGAAGCTAATGAGTTTATGAGAAATCAACAAATCATAAAAACAAAGCTGAAAGAATTTTAAAAATAGAAGAAAATGTGAACTATCTCATTGCAAAAAAAAACAACTGATCTGGAAAACAGATCCAGGAGACATAATTTAAAAATTATTGGACTACCTGAAAGTCATAATCAAAAACATAGCCTACACTTTTTCTTTCAAGAAATTATTAAGAAAAACTCTCCTGATATATGAGAGCCAGAATATCAAATAGAAATAGAAAGAATACACTGATTATTTCCTGAAAGAGATCCCCCTCCAAAAAATCTCCCAGGAACATTGTATCCAAATTCCAGAGCTCCCAGGTGAAGAAGAACATATTGTGAGTAGCCAGAGAGAAACAATTCACATATTATGGTGTCACAGATAGGATAACACAAAATTTAGCAGCTTCAACATTAAAGGATCTGAAGTTTTGAAATATAATATTTTGGAGGGCAAAGGAATTGATATTGCAATGAAGAATTGCCTTGTGTAATCCTTTGGGGCAAAAAAAAAATAGATGACTTTCAAAAATTCTTGATAAAAAGACCAGAGATGAATTGAAAATATGACTTTCCAATACATGACTCAAGAGAAGTATAAAATGATAAACCGGAAAGAGAAACCTTAAGGGATTTAATAAGGTTAAACTGTTTACTTTCCTACATGGAGAGATGATATTTGTAACTCATAAGAAATTTTTTTTTAATTATTAGGGCAATTATGAATATTTATAGATGGCAGTCTCAAGTGTGAGTTGAATATGAAGTGATGGTATCTAAATAAAATAAAATTAGGAAGTGAGAAAGATAAATGTACAGGAAAAATGGACAGGTAGGGATAGAATGAAGGTAAATTATCTCACACAAAAGAGGCAAGAAGAAGCTTTTACAGTGGAAGGAAAAACGGGGAAGGGAAGGAATTAGTGAACCTTGCTCTATCAGAATTGGTAGAGAGAATAATTTACACACTCAATTGGATATAGGAATCTATCTTACCCTACAGGAAAGTAAAGAGCAAGGGAATAAAAGAATGGGACAAGGAGGGTTGATAGAAAGTAGGACAGACTGAGGAAAGACAAGGTGAAAGGAGAGAAAGAAAAGAAACATAAAGGGGGAATAGAATGGAGGGAAACACATTTATCTATAAATGTAAAATAAATTTTGAAGCAAGTTTATCTGACAAAGGCCTAATTTTTCAAATTTATAGAGAACTTGGGTAAATTTATTTTTAAAAAATAGGAGCCATTCCTCAGTTGATAAATGATCAAGAGATATGAACAGTTTTCAGATGAAGTAACTAAAGCTGTCTAAAGTCCTATGAGGTGTTCCAATTGCTATTGATTGGATGAATGCAAAGTCAAGCAATTCTGAGGTAGTAACTCATACATAAAAGGAAAGAAAAGAATGAAAAATGACAAATATTGGAAGAGACGTGAGGAAAAGAAGAGAAATTAATGGACTGGTGGTGGAGTTGTGAACTGATTCAAACATTCAGTAGAGCAATTTGAAACTATGCCCAAAAGTCTATAAAATCATGCATACCCTTTGACCTAGCAGTTCCACCACTAAGTCTGTATTCAAAAAGGGATCTAAAAAAGGGAAAAGGACATATATATATATATATATATATATATATATATATATATATGCATATGTATATATACATATATATATATGTATATATACATATATATATATGTATATATACATATATATAGAAATATTTATATCAAACCCTTTCTGGTGGCAGGGAGTTTGAAATTGGGAGAATGTCAGTCAATTGAAGAATGGATGAATAAATTGTCCTATATCATTGTGATGGAATACTATTGTGATATAAGAAATGATGAATGGAATGCTTTTTAGAAAAACCTGGACTTACATGTGCTGATACAAAGTGAAATGTACCGTGTACAAAGTAAAAGCAATATTGATGCAATTTGATTTGATGATAAACTGTGAACGACTTATCTATTCTCAGAAATACAATTACCTGAGGCAACTCTTAAGGACTTATGATGGAAAAATGTTATCAATCCCCAAAGAACTGATGATGTCTAAGTACAGATTCAAGCATACTTTTTTTAACTTTATTTTTCTTGAGTATTTTTTGGTCTATGTTTTCTTTCATAGTGTGACTAATATGGAAATACATTTTGCATGTGTACACATATATAACCTATAACAAATTGCTTGACTTCTCAATGACAGGTGTGGTGGGGAGGAAGGGAGAGAATTGGAGATCAACATTTGGAAAAATAAATGTTAAAACTGGTTTTACATGTAACTGGGTGAAAATAAAATACAAAATGAAGGTTTTTAAAACACATACAATTAGTACCCATTAGTGAAGAAGATGCATGATTATCGTAGACTGCTATGAATTTAGTAACATCTTAAAATGGATTTTTATTTTAGTAATTGAAATAATCAAGAGAGACAACAATATTCTGATGATGTTTCTGTGATATTATGAGCCACTAAGTCTTCAAATAATTTCCAATCAGAATCATCTAAAAGATGATAGATAAGTTCATAGGAGGCATATGTGGGATATATGCACTTAAAACAAAGAAATTAGGAAATTGATCTCAAGAATGCAATTGGAAATGTATTATTGGAAAAAATTAGATCAGTTATGGCAAGGAGAAGGAAGAATTGAAGAATGTAATAATGGTATTACTATTAGTGTTGTTATTAACATTATTACAGAGCACTTTAAGGCTTGCAAAAGACCTGTAGAAATACCAGTGGGATCAGCGGGATTGTAAATGTGGTCCCATGGAACTATTAAAACGCATGAAGAACAAATGCCATTTAGTCTTACGGGCTGCATGATAAAGCAAATATTGATCAACTAGCACCCTTGCTAACTGGACAGTGTCTTTCCACATGATATACTGATTTCAATACCCAGTGTGATGGTGATTGATATAGAAACTCTGGTTTTTATCAACATTGTCCTTTTGATAGAGGAATTGAGTAATTTGCTTTTTAATGAAATCAATTATTTCACAATCACATTTGGAACAGACAAGCTGTTGAAGTTGGAGATTCTTAGAACATGAACAGTTAAATGTTTGGCTAGAAAAGGAATCCAAACCCTTTATTTAGGACCAGAGCCAGCTCTGATATTTTGAAACAAACATAGTGTGCTTCATTATGGAACTGAGAAACATAAAATATTTTCCACCAAATTTGCCTCTGGATAGTTGTAGTGGAATTCAGTCAGCAATTTTGGCGTAATTTGAAATGAAATAGCAGGCAGTCCCTTCAGCAATTAAAAAAACATCTCAAAAGATAAATAAAACTGAGTAACTCAACAAAACTCACAAGGTAATCAATCCTCTGCAGAGGACTGTGAGCAGGAAAAAAGTAGTAAAAAGAAATAGTGTAATTTCTCATAAAAGAAGTTGAGGCTAGACAAGAGTGAAAAGTTGAACAGATTAAGAGTAAGAATGATTTTCCAACAAAATAATCAAGTATCCTGTGCATGTTCACACATAGACAGGTCTTGCACATTCATGTAGATAAGCCCTGAAATAACCTTAGTAAAAGTTAATGTCATTTTCATTATACCCAGCTATTCTGCTTGAACAATCAGCATGCTTGTATTGAGTGAAAATTCATTCTTGTAAAAAAAAATCCCCATTGAAAAATATGTTTCTCATCCATACCACTCAGATCATCGTAATTCAGGGTTATATTCTCTCTCATTTGAACCATTCCAACAATCTCCTAATTGTTCTTTCTATCTCATCTCATTCCAGTTGAATGCATCCTCCACAAATCTGCCAAACTGCCATGTTACAGCACTCCCCCCCCAAAAAAAAATAGTCCAATAACACGCTATTACATCTAGCACTAAATGTAAGCTCTTGAATTTGGCATTTAAAACTTTTGACAAGCTATCCCTTCTTATCTTTCAGGTCTTCTTACATTTCACTCCTATCCCTGTATTTTATGATCCCAGTCTTATTAGCACACTTGTGCATTCTGCACTAGTTGTACTACATGCCCAAAATATTCTTCCTCTTTACCAACTTCTCTTAGAATCTCTATTTTCCTTCAAGACTCAACTCAATGCAGCATTTTGAGGCAGTCCTTTCCAGTTACTAACTACTAGTGCCTTCATATTTAAGATTCCCTTTCTTTTACACTGTGTGTACCTCATGTGCAACTTTTAATGTAAATTTTACTTCTTCCCATCAGAATACAAACTTCTAGAGGACAAGACTGTTTTTGTTTTCTTTAGATCTTTAGTATGTAACATAGTATATGACTCAGAGTATATTAATACTTGATTAATATTAATTTCAATTAATAATTCTGAATTGCTTGATACACTTTCCTGTTTTTACATTTCTTCATGTTCCTTATCTCTAGAATGCCTTCCTCCACCATTTATCTAATGAAATCCTATCTATTCTTTAAATCTAATTATGCAATGTCTTCAGTTATTTTTCCCTTGTAATGTCAGAGTTAATAGCTACTGTACCCTGGCTGTTTGAATGGTAATGAAGTTAATGGAAGATTCCATTTCTCCCCAACCTAGTTCCTGCCCTTGAAGAAAGACTCTCTGAAGGCTATCACACCTTAACACAAATAGTTCCTTTTTGATTTTGTCCACTGCTAGTTTATTCCCACCCAAGTTATTTATAATGAACTCATTTGTTTATACATTCATGAATTTTCATTTATACATAGTTATATATTTACATGCAAATTTATATATGTATATATGCAAAATATATACGGTTATTAAACATTTTTCTGTATGTATGTTTTATGTGTACCAATTTCCTCCACCATTAGAATATAAACTTCTTGTAAGTAGGGCTCATATAACTTTTCGTTGTTGTCTCACCAGCATTTAATACAGTCCTTGGAACACAGTAAGCAATTAATAAATATTTGTCAATTGATTGACATGAGTTAAGACCAACTTGATTCAATACTGCAGACAGACATAAAGAAGGGAAATGGAGCTTTGATCCCTCAATTGCAGTAAGAATCCTTTTCCAACCTAGTTCTCCTGTTAGTACTTTGTACTTGAACAGGCATTGTTCAAATACTAAAAGGCACTGCATCATTTCTAGGGAGGGAGTTTAACATTAGATATATTGTTAAAGCAGGAGATTTAGATTGATAAGAACACAGGCAGGGCTTCTGGTGCTAGGCCTTTGACCCTCTGTCCCATTTCTCTCTTTTTCTTAGCTTGTTCCAGAGTACAACACAAGAACTTAGTATTTCGGCTTTTACTTTACTTTTTTGCCTTGATTTTGTAAAAGAAACAGGAACTAGCAGCTCTAGTCTGTCCTTTGTCCTCTTATATGAAGAGGATCCTAGCTTGGTCCTCTGATCCCCCTTCTCCTCTGACTAGTAGCTATTAATGGAGCAATATAACCCCAACCATTTCCATCTTCACTCTCCTGTGAGCCAGTTGTAGACAGAGAAAGAGCCTAATGGCTAAGCCCTTAATTTTCTTTTTCTCTCATGCTGAGGTCCTGAAAGAACTCAAAGCTTCTCTCCTAGCCATGTTTGCTATCCTGGATATGCCCTTATCGAAAGCTCAGCTCAGTAGCTGAAACTTGCTTTGTAGGCATTTTTTGCTCTGTATTTCTTTCTCTGTATCTCTCTTTGTCTCTACTCCATAGGGATACAGTCTAGTAATTCTAAACTAGACCTAGAAAAGATAACTCAGTACCATCTTCTTTATACAAATAAGTGCACACCAATATTTCTAGGATTGATTTTAAGGATTACATTTTTATTTTGTCTATATTCTTACTAAGCAATTTGTATGGCATTGAGATAAGAACTTCCCTCATTATCATTAAAGCATGTACATGGTAATTCATAATAGATCAACATGGTAATTACTGATAAGAATCATAGTCTGTATTCTGATGATCTATATTATATACTTCTCTCTCTAAAACATATCTTTGTCATTTTTTTGTGGATTAAACTTTGATGATATGCTAAGATTAAGGCCAGAAAATCCCAAGATTATTGACCTATTTTTTAAAGTTAAAACCCGGGACCCCATTTTCAGAGGTTTTAAACTATTCATCAGTGTTATCATCCAAATAATGATATCATCAGAAGCTTACTATGTCTCATGGATAGACAACCACCATTTTGCTATGAATATTGACCTCAAATTATCTTGAAGAACTCAACCAGTGAATTGTACCAGAACTAGACCATCCTTATAGACTGAATTGTCATCACCCAAACATGACATTGATCGATCAAAATTTCTGAATGTTTGTAATACGTAACACCATATCAAGTATTCTTCATGCAAAAATGACATGGAATGAAAAGATTTCAAAATCCTTTGAAGGGAATAAAAGACATCTTTTGATTAAAGAAAACAAATCATGTGGAAACAGGATGAGGTACATATCATCCAGCCTCCTACTAGAGGTATAGGAGTTCTACCAAGAATGCCTTCAGTGAATCTACAGAGGATAACTTTTTGCTCAGTGAAATTTCAGTAAGCAAGCATACTAAAGAAAAATAAGTCAAAATAATCATTCATTCAGCTAGCAATTCTTAAGCACCTACTGTACACCAGACACAGCACTGGTATTACAAAGAAATGAAGGTTAAAAAGACTCTGCTCTCAAGGAATTCAGAAAATAATTTTCCTAAACCTGAATCTGGTAGCCTGGAAGTCTAGAATTTAAAATTATATTATCAATTCCTTCCTACCATAGTTCTATGATTTTTATTTAATATTAGCCCTGAAAACACTTTTATGGTCCCATATACTTGCTTTCATCTCTGAGCTTTTGCTTATTTCATTCCCCCATTTGTAGCACTCTCCCCTTTAAAACCATGCAATTACTAAACATCTCTTATGACTCATGTCCTCCAAGAAATGTTCCAAGAAAAACTCAACCCAGCTTTAGTTGTTCCAGTATTCTTTATTATCCCTCATTTAGATGGCATCATAGAACCTGAGTTGGAGGAGATTTTAGGATCCATCTAATCAATTCATACAAAAGAGAAATTTCCACTATAATATATCTATCAAGTAGTGATCCAGCTTGATTGCCTCCAAGGAGTAGAAACACATTAGATTTGGGCAGACTATTCCCTTTTCTGATAACTCAAGTTGTTGTGAAGTGTGATTTTTTTAATTTTAAATTTTTATCCCTCCCCCCACACTATGGCTAAATTAGCCTTCTTTCAATTGCCATCAATGGCTTGTAGTTCTCCCCAGTGGGCCCAATAGAAAAGGTCTAATCTTATCTTCCACTTAACTTTTAAAATACTTTAAGACGGGTATTATGTCCTCAGTGAGTTTTCTCTTCTTGTTAAATATGACCACTGCCCTCAATTGATCAAGTATGTAATTCTATACAGGAGAAAGTGGACAGGGTCAATGATATCAACTGCAGAAGAGAGGTCAAGAACTATGAGGGTTAAAGAACAACCATCCTATCTTATACTTAAGAAATTTTTGGTGAGAGCAGTTATGTTGAGAGTTGATGTTGGAAATCAGATAGCAAAGGGTTAAAGAGTGAATTATAGGAGAGGATATTTAGTCAATGAGTATATACAACTAAATTACAACTATTTATTTTAACAAGTAATTCTAGAATAGTGACCTAAATCAAAACTAAACTCATTAGCCTAGTTTTTAGATTTTCTATTCTTCCTTTTATTTATTCATTTATTTACTTGTGTAATTTGAAATTGGGACATTTAGCTTTTGCTAGGTCTGAAGTACTTTTCTATTCTTCTCAAACTGAAAAGTATTACTGAAAATGGTTTAACTATAAAGTCCACCCATTTTTCAGTAAATGAGGACATAGTTCAACTTAGCCAAGTGATTCATACTCTTCAAGAGCAAAAGGTGCTTTCTGATGCTCTTTTTACTTACTCTGGGTATTAACTCCTCATCAGTCACTTTTGTTCCATCTTTTCCAAGCAGTCAGTATTGTTGGCAGAGAAAATAGAAGAGGTCTAAGAATTAAAGAGTCTTTCCTTCTTTCTTTCATCAGTTTTCATTACCCCACCCAGCCAGGGAAGTAGCTTTACCCTTTCATTTTTAACTTTTCCTCCAATGTAGCTTTAAAATAATATGTGTGTGTTCTTAGTTTCCCTTGCCAGCCTTAGATCATTTTACTCTTTAGTACTCTTGACCCTGTTCTTGTTGCACCATTCTCTGCTTTTATATTAATTCTCTCTTACTCATACTTACTTCCATCTTTTGTGCATGTCTATTTTAAATTGAAGTCAGATGGTGAGTTCTGTATTCAGCACCATTATTCTCTTTAGAGAACTCACATTTTTTCCTACTTGTCAGAATTATGGATTTCATTCTGGAGAGTTTCCCATAATCCTGCCCTATCCTAACTCTAAGCATTTTGAAAAATGCTGTTTCAAGAAATCTAGAGTGAACATAAATCTATGCCCACCTTTTTACCTCCTCATCCATCCTAAAATCAGAAAGGGGGCAGTTCTTTCTCTCAAAATTATCCATGATTAACATTTTAGCAACAGATTCCACCCTATTGATATGAATCAAATCCAGAATAGATAAATATCTTGTTGGCTGTCCTCTAACTTGTGATCTTATGGGAAGACATGAGTCAAAGTCGTTCAGAATTCACAAATATGTATGAATTACAATCTTCATGGATAAATTGAATACCCATATCCTTGAGATTACAGATCCATTGAGATATTATAAAATTAATTCTCTTGACTTCTGAAAAACAAAATTAGTTTTTTTTAAAAAATCATAACTGTTCTACTTTTCCTGAGAAAGGATTCCAGAAGATACCTGGTTAAATGAATTCTTCTATCAATTCTGAATCATGTCTCTATGCCAAGTCTATAATGTTTCTGACCTCATCATTCATTTCCTTTTTCTGTCCAGGTGGTCTGTAGTATATACTGCCTTCTAATTTTGCTTTCAGTGATCTTCAACCAAAGTAGTACTCACCTTACTTTTTCACTTTAGTTTCTGGATTAGCTCTCATAAATATATGAGAATAGGCAAGGAGACATGAAAGTGGGGGAATTTTTATAGCAATGCATAGTTGTTACCCCAAGAGCAGAAAAGCCAGAGACAAATGGCAAAACCAAGGAAATGCTGAATATCCAAAAGTCCAGTGGAGAAACCATGACTAAAAATCTAACTTGTAAACAGATAAAACAACACAGTTCATAAATATAGAATGAAAAATGAATAAAAATAGATACCTGAAAAAATGAGCAAACATACCACAAGGGAAAACTATCTGAAATTTCCAAATGACAAAATGAAATCTGAGGAAAAAATTGCAAGAGATAATCAATAGGAGCAAGAAACTCTAGAACTGTTCAAAAGAGAAACACATGTAATAAAAAGGTACTGGAAGAGAATGAAAGAATAAATGAGGGGAGATCATTTTGTAAGTATTTACAACATTCAATGCTCTGTGTGCTGAACTGTAAGAATATAAATTCCGTAAAAATAGCCTTGCCATCATGGAACTTAGATTTTAAAAGGAGAGGAGGGTAAAGTAGAAACGTATAAAGGGAAGGAGTAACATGGCAACTTGATTTGAAGTTGTCCAGGAAGCGTCTTGATCTCCTCATTCCAAAATAATAAGGGAAAAGCTTGTCTGTTAGAGCCCAGGAATTTAGGGGCAGAGTATGACTTCTGATGTGAAGGTGATGAGGAAGAGAGAGTAAAAGTGTAGAAATGGCTGAGAAGAAATGGAATTTGAAGTTCAAAATGTAGGAAAAAGATAAGGAATTATTACTTCAAAGACATTTATAACACAAAATAAATGTAGAATTAGAAGAAAATTTAATGGAAGAAAACAAAATAACCAAATTTGAAAGAATACATGAATTCTAGAAAGTGAAAATGAATAACTTTTAAGAAAAATGTTTGGAGCTGGACCATAAACAGGTCAGTCCCCTGGAACTTTATGTTTGATATTGAAAATACATTTTAAAAAATAGTGAAATCTGTTCAATAGTTAACAAGTTATTTACTTAGACACAGCAGGAGGATGTTCAGCTTGGATATACACTGAGAACACATTGAATTAATTCAAACAATGAGGACAGTGTCTGCCATATAGTAGGCACTAAATAAATGCTTGTTATAATAGTAATAGCTAACATTTATATAACACTATACGCCAAGCACTTTACAATTATTATTTCATTTTATCCTTACAACAGCCTTGGGACATAAATGCCATTTTACAGATGAGGAAACTGGGACAAATAAAGAATAAGGAATTTGCCTGGATTTATTTAACAAGTCAGTGTCTGAGGCCCAATTTGAACTCAGATCTTCATGACTCTGGTCCCAGCACTTTCTCAACTACATCATCTAGTTTGTTGATTTTGAGTAAACAAAGGTTCACTTCCTGATTTGGCCTTTGTGGTTTGTCTACTAGCATTAGACCATTTCTTGTAGCTACTTTGGATTTAGGTAACCAGGAAGTGATACCAACAGCCTAAGCCTTTAGTGATCCAATGTAATCAAGGCCTAAGAATGATTTTGGTTTCTTTTAAAGAAAAAAACTAGCCCAAGACGCATAGGTATGGAACATTAAGATATTACTCCTATCACCAAGGATACTTAAAAATGATTTGGAAATTATAGGACTCCCAGAAAAAAAATTAAGAACTAAAAAAATAGTGAATTTTGTACTGAAAGAATAAAAAATAAAGAAATTGCCACAGATAAAAAAACACATTTTTATGCAACTCAGATTACTTCTGGAGAAAAAAACCTCATGCATAAAATTTCAAATAGCAAAACAATAGGGAGAAAGGTCTTTAGATGTGAAAAAAATGTGTTCAACAACCAAGGATTTCTCTATAATATTGAGAATTTGAAGAGGAGAGTGGAATAATATATGTCTAACCCCACAAAATAATTGGAAATATTACTGAGGGAGGGAATAAGGTCAAAAAGAATATTCTACTTGTAAGTAAGAGAGGGAAAGAAACAGAGAGAAATATGAACAGACTACATTATCGTCCTCTCTGACATTTACAGCACTTTTTTTTAAAGGAAATTGTACTAGAAAAGAGAAAACAAAAAGCATCCTGGGGGGATGAAGAAAAGGAGAATCTATAGAATTTGGAGAAATGGAAAAATGCATACATATGGAGTAAAGTATGATAAGGCAAAAAAAATAGGATAAACTCAGAACATGAAGGGCTTTGAGAATCAAATACAGAAGATTATTTTGACTCTTCCCATAATAGAGAACTACTACTGTTAATTGGGTAGAAAATGAAATGTTTACTTAAAAATTAGAAGTAGAAAAAATATATGAATGGTAGAAAAGGGAAAAAGAGGAAAAAATGAAAGCTACAGAAGTGCTCCTTCTAATTACTTCGAAGATGGGAAAATATTGATTTATTTAGTCTTATTAGGAAATCCCCAAAACCTAATGATAGAACCTCAAATATCCAAACTTCCCAATTTCTCAGTCTTTTCAATTCCCATAGTCTACTCTAAAACCTACCTCAGATATATGCAGTCATGAGCATAACCTTGATATAGTCATTATGTGCCCTAATTTTATATTCATTAACTCAAAAATACCTTTACTTGATCATAATTTTTTTATCAACCCATCATTCCCTGTGCCTCACAATCACAAATCCTGATGTTCATACTCCCAGTGACCTCCAATCACTTCATGACTCATTTCCCTACAATTACATGTCATAAAACACATGACATATGTCATAAAACACATAATATGAAAGTATGCACTGTGTAACATGAACCACGTGCACATGTGTGCATATGGTGTCATGTATAACACATGTTTGTCATGTAATGTGTGCCATAGTGATCACACTGTGACACCTGATGTCATATGAATATGTGCATGTGGTTCTCATTCCATGTTATGGATTGTATGTTATGTTTCAATGATATATGTGACATGAGTGCTGTGTTACATGTGTGGCATATATGGCACATGTGACAGGTGTCATTTATGTGTCATGGCATCGTGTGGGTACGTGAAATGAGTTACATGTTGTTTTGTGCTTCATGTTACTGTTTCATGTTATGTGTTAATTGTTGCATGTTGCATGTTTGTGCTTTGTGTAAGGTATTTCATGTTTTGTGTCGCATGTTTTATGTTGTTTTTCGTTACTTCCTACTTGTTTCGTGGCAGGTCTCATGTTTGTGTTATGTGTTGTGTGCTGCATTTCATGACATATTTGACATATAGGCCATGCATGCCATATGATAACTGTGTGACACATGTCACATATATCCTGTGGTAAGACCTCATGCAAATATATGGAAACATGCTTCGTGTTATGTTTCATGTTATGTTTTGTGTCACATGCTATGTCTATCATGTTATATATTACATGTTTTCCTCACTGTTGTTACATATTTTGTGTTATGTGTTTCATCTCACATGTTATGTGAGATACTTGACACTCACTAGCTATGTGACCTTGGGCAAGTCACTTAAATCCAATTGCCTCATCCTGTGTCATCTCCAGTCATCTTGATGACTATTTGGTCACTGGATTCAGATAACTGGAGGAGAAGTGAGGCTGGTGACCTGCACAGCCTTCCCCCACTCAAAACAAACTCAAGTGCAAGTCATGTCATTATTTCTCTGATGGCATAGTCTTCAGCAACAAAGGATGAAAGCACATGTTACATATTTAGTATTACATGTTACATGTTTCATCGTGTTTTGTGTGATGTGTTTTGTGGTATGTTATTACATCTATGTGTTTCATGTTTGTGTTACTTGTTTCTTGCTTTATGACTAGTGTATCATATGGACATGTGATGTATATATATGGCTTGTGCATCATATGTTGCACTGTGATATATGACATGTGTCATATGTGCAATGTAGATTGTGTGTGACAGTCTCATATGAATATATGAAAATGTGTTTTGTGTTATGTGTTACAATTGCTTGTCACATGGGACATGTGTTATGGCTTCATGTATCATGACATATACGACTCATATGTGATACACATGTCATGTGAAGCACATCTATATGTCCATGTGACATGTGACATTGTGGCATAACTTCATATGAATATGTGGAAATGTGTTTCATGCTGTTTCATATTATGCATTTTTATTATATATTACTTGTTCCATGTTACATTTCCTGTTACATTTTACATACTACATGTTATGCATTTTGTATTATGTATTACATTCTCATGCTTATTTTACATTACATTTTTCTTGTTTGTATTATATGTTATGTGCAACATGCCACATGTTTCATAACCCATAATATAAATGTGTGATGTGACACATGTGACAGTGTGGGTGATATGATACTATGTGAATGCATGGACTTATGCTTCATGTGTATTGCATATTAGTGGAATTATTTGCATGACATATGTGAGCCAACATACGAATGCATGAAAATGTGCTATGTGGTTATGACTTTTGTGTTACTTGTTTCATGGGAAATGTGTTATATCTTATATGTTTCATGTTTGTGCTAAAGTGTCTAGGGCTTTGATTTCATGATATGTGATATAAGTGGCATGTATGACATATGACACAGGATGCATGTTGCTCATATATCATGTGAGATCTGACCTTTGTGACATAGCCTCTTCATGTTAAGTGTTGTATTGTGTTTTGTGTTACATTCTCATGTTACATGTTATGTGCTTCACCTTACATGTTATGTATTTCTTATTCACTTTCATTCATTCACTATTGGAAAGACCAAAAGAAAGTCCTAAAATATGGTGACTATTACACCACATATTAATGTTATATATACTGAACTAGTTCCTTATTGTAGCAATATAATCCTTTTATAATTCCCCAGTATATTTTCTCTCCCTCTTCCCTCACCATCTACTCCAAATATTTTCAGCCACCCCCTTCTGCCTTGCATCATACCAAGATAAACATGTATACTCATACTTCAGCTAAGAAAAACACACCTGAGGCCTTTAAATAAGAGCTTTCTCTTTTTATGTTCCTCATCTCACAGGACTCAAATATCTTGCACCTCTGTCTTTCAACCCTATTTATCATGAAACAGTAGCTTTTCTGCTTGGCAAATGTATCAGTAAGCACCCTAACATATACAGGGAGGACTACCATCACAGGTTCTTATATCTACATTTATAAAAGGAAAGGCAACTTTTGAGAGGTCAATAACCACTTTAATCAGTTCAAATACTTCCAGACACACCTTTTTATCTTTGACGTTCCCAAAGTTACCAAGCCTTCCATAAATTCAACAAATAACCTTTTTTATCAAACCTTCTTTATCAAAAATAACAGAGCTCTACTGCCTAAATGAGAGCAATATTGCTATACAATTTGCATACATGCCCGGATCAAGAGAAGCTTTACATCTGAGCAGCTGAAAGGTCTGAACATATGATCACTCAAAGTTTTCACCTGGTAATTACAAGTTCCTTCTCATAAGCAAACCCCCAAAGTAAAATACTAACCTCCCAGTATATATATAGTGAAGACTTGACTTCTGATTGGCTCAGAGTCAGAAGGCATGAAACCCACATGGCTCAGTACAGCTGTGAACCATCAGGTCTCCAAGGGAACTGAACCCTCAGGTGCTCACAATCTAGCCTTAGCCTGGAAAACAACTCCAAACAAATAAATCCCACCCTGCTTTCTGCCACAACAAGGCAAACTTCTCTAATGCATTCTTTGATTCCAGCCTGTCTTGGCTTCTCTAGAAGACTGCTTCCTCCATCATCCACAATCTCTTTCTAGCTGCTAGCTGCTTCCACGGTGCCTGTGCTCCTCAAATGTTAATGCTTTTCCTATAGTCTTGATACTCTAGGATATAGTGTATCATTTCTAATGGCTACAGTTTCTCATCTTCCCCTATTTTTTTCATATTGAAGGCCATTTGATTTTTTATGCAAGACAACAATCTAACATATTTTTGCCATAGAAAACTTCATTTCTATAGGTAAAACTATGGTATAGAAACAAAATTGCCTCTTTCAGACACCACTTTATTAACAAATTTTTCATTTACCATGTTTAACCTTTCTTTTCCATTTTTTACCTTCAGTGGGAAGCAGTGTTGAAAACAGAGTGCAAGTTTTCCAATTTCCTATGTAAACTTTCATAAATGATGTCAATTCTTGCTACATTTCTGGTGTCAATTATCATTTGCACCCTCAGAAACCACCAGAAATAAAATATATTTAAAGTTAGAAGAGACCATACAGATTAACTTGTCCAACCTTCTTATTCTGTACATAAAGAAATTGAGTTTCATAAAGATTAAACTTATTTTTCTAGAGTCATAAAACTATTAATTTCCAGACACAATATTTGAATACAATTCTCCTTGACCCCAAGCCTAGCATTCTATTTAGTACATTATTTCTCATTTCTAACAAATAGATAAAGTTAGTTGTTTTTGGAGATCTTGGGAGGTCTTTCTCATGTATTCATACATGCAACTGGAAGAAAATAGATATCTCTAATGTTCTCAGTTCAACAAAGAACCTTTTCTCTTCCCCTCATTGGGAAGTCACTGATGGTCACTACTCTGCTTTGCTTCACCTCAGATGCAGAAGATGTTCTCTCATAGAATCAGAATAATTTCCTCCAGAGAAATGACCTCAGTTGTCATTTAGACCATTCTAAAAAGGAATTACTACATATATTACTGGCACTTATCTGACAGATCCTAAGCATTGATGCTTAGTGTTGATGTTTCTTTGGAAGATGAATAACTGTTTCCTCTTCAGAGTATCTAGGATCAACAGAGCATCCTGTTCACAGGTAGAAGTTTTATTAGTTTAAAGTGTCCAGGGGCTTTTCTTTACCTCTTCTTTAATCTCCATGAAATTTTCAACTTTTCAACCTCTTGATATGAAAACCTCTTCTATGACTTCTTTCTTTTCATATTGAAGTCCCACTTTTTTAAAAGGAATTCATTGTGCCTGGTTACTTAGATCATGGGGTGGTCTAAAGCTATTTCACTTTCAGTGCATCAGGGAAACATGGTTTTGTTGGAAGCATACAGCAAATAACTTGGCCATAGAAGAAATAAGCCATGGCATAGTTAATGAAAGTCACTAGAAATGGTAATGCTCTCCATAATAAATGAGATCCTCAGGACTTAACTTTCAAGCTTATGGATGATGTTGCCTCACTTCATGAGAATATAATTGACACACTTTTATAATCTTTTAGGAGTTCTAAGTCACTGATAATTATAGTCACCATCCTTCACTTTCTCTCACTAACCTCTTATCTTGTTTTAAGAACTTGTTTTACCTAGCTTCTCTTACCTAATTTCCTTACTTTGCCTCACTTACTTTGACTCTGTATTTCTCTTTTTTGTTTGTTCTCCTTATTCTCCTTCCCTTAAGTTTGCCTTCTAATTAAGCCTTTTTCCTCCTTCAGCTTAAATCATTCTCTTTTAAACTTGCTCTTAATTTCTCCAAATTCAATCCCTAGCTTTATTCTTTACAATCCCAAATGCCACCAAATCAATTTCATAATATCCTCATTTTTTTATTCAGTTCAATTATCTTTCTTATATACTATCAAAAAACCTTCTTCTTTGGATACTAAAAACAGACTAGACGCTAGAAGAAAAGTATGGGTAAATATGTAGAAGGCTTTTGTGTTCTGGATTAAGGAAGATGAGGATGTAGATGTATACCATCTGAATTATCTCTAAAAAGGAATGAAGTAAGACATGATATCTGCTGTCAGTGACAGTGGATTTTGGGGAAAGAATAGAATCCTCGGTGGTGAATAGAAGAGGCTATCAAAGAAGAAGCAATTATTATTAGGGCTGAAGAAAACATGAATTTGTTATGAGCTCAAACTTCCTCTGCTAGGAATTAGCAGCAAGATATACGAATGAAGGACATGGATATTGGAGATTGGTTGATGTTTAAGTATTTCCAGATTGTAAACTTTGGAAAGATAAGGGGACAAGGGAGTCAAGTGTGGAGGACAATGTAGGTGATGAACTACAGGTTTGAGATTGTTAAAGGATCAACATCAGAATAGATCAGGGGTGATTTGCCGTCAGGACAGGGTGAGGACAAGTCGATTTTTTAAGTTTATCACATAGTGGTCTGATGGTCAAGAATCTTTCCAGAAACAAGACATTTAAAGGTAGTTCATCATATAAATTTCCCACAATCTTCTGCCTTTTCAAAAGCTACTAAATATGGCTTTAGTCTATACTTCTTCACTCAGAAAACAGCTTCATTGGTTTATTTGATTTATTCCTGGAATGTGGCTATATTTACAAGGATTATAGCTCTATGGTTATCTTTGTCTCCTGACACCCAGTATGATGCCAGACATTCATAGAGGGAAAGAACATAGCTGCTTGTTTTCAAAAGCAAGGAGAAAATGTGTTATTTCTAGGTGATTCTGAGGTAGGTGGCTATCTCTTTAGAGTAGGATTAAGAGTTTCATGATAGACAGCAGGGACTGTGAGCTTTCTGTTTCTCTTAGGTCTCATCTCCCCAATTTTTAGAGACAATAGACAAATTTCTGTCTGGAATTATGACCATGTTGACATATATTCAGTATTGATAGGCAAGTGGAGAGAACTTAAGATAAATGTAAAGACTCCATAGCACAAATTGTAACAGATTTGTCATTTTTTAATCCACTGTCTTTGGTGTTAAAATTAATCACATTAACTATTATATTATTAACACCATCATTACAAGCCTAAGTATTCAGAGAGAAATTACTCAGACCTAAAACAGCTTACTGAGGGGAGATCACCATCAGGTAGTATATGGAACTCTTCTCAGCCACTTATTAGATAGACTGATTCAGAGAGGTAAATTATGATTGAGTGAGAGATGTTAATGAATGGGGGGAAAATCACAGTTGTCTAAAATTGGCACAGACTGCCTCTGTCGTTTGGTATTCTTCTCCTAGGAATCCTTCTAACAGAGGCTGAATGACCACTTGTCAGGCATGTTACAGTGAGGATTCCTTTAGGGCAGTGGTTCTTAGCCATTTTGTGAAATGGACTCTTGAGACGTTAAGGAATGGGAGGAAAATGGTTATCTGGGATCTACATATATGTTTCTAGAACCTCTGTCAAAACAGCATCATCAGTAAAAATGCAGTCTCATTATGTTATTCCCTTTAACCTGTTAGTGCCTCAGGCAACTCTATAGCTATACAATTGAGAAATATTACTGATTTTCTTCACCAGGATTTTCCATCACTGATGAATTGAGAGAGAGAGAGAGAGAGAGAGAGAGAGAGAGAGAGAAAGAGGGAGGAGTGGAGAGAGGGAGGGAGGGAGAGAGAGGGAAAGGGGATGAATGGATAGTCTTGTTTTTATAAATGCTATACATCCCATATGAAATATAAACTCCTTGAGGGCAGACAGATTTGTTTTTTTTAATCTGTATCCCCAGCCTGTAATAGTGATTTATATATAGTCACCACTTTAAAAAGAATGTTGAATAGAAACAAGAAATTAGCTACTTAAAATAATGTACCAGAGTTTTAAAAACAAAAATCTTGAATACATTTACAAATTCCCTGCCCTTGTACACTGTGACATTTCTCTTGTACATAATAGCAAGAAGCACATCAGTAACCTGGTACACTAGGAAATTCTCATTTTTCCTTAGGTAAGGCTGAAACTCAGGTCATCTAGGGACAGGAGGGGTGGGTGACTTTCAATGGCTGTCAAACGATTGAACTCACAAAAAAGAAAAATATAGTGAGTATATAATGAGCTGCTTTGGCCTTTATTCATGCATTGTTAAGCCAGTTTTTAGTCCATCTAGGAGTTCAAACCACAGGAAGGCTTTCACATCTCTCAACAGAAAGCCTGCATATGCTCAGCTCTTAGTATCAGACACTGGAAGTTTCAGACAAGCAGGAAGTGAGAAAAGCTTCTCTGCCATGATATGAGCTTGAAATCAAACCAAATGCCTCTGGGTCAGGTGTTCAATCTTGTGTAGTTCTGTTCCAGAAAGGGTACATATCTGCTACCATGGATCTTCTAGGTGAAGAGCACCCTTGGACATTAGGATTCCACAAGGAAGACCTGATAATTTTGCTTCCGTAGTGACAGAGGCCAGATTCCAGTCCACTGAGCTCACCCCCTCAGTCTAAGGAGAGGAGGGAGAAAAACAAGAGGAGAAGATCTTTTATCTGACATTTCTAAATAACACCACTGAAGAGGAAGACTTAAGGAATTCAGAAGGACAGCTCACTTCTCAGCACTGTGTGGCTGGCCTCACAGACTCACAGAAAGTAAGAGGGGCATATCCTTAAGGTACCTGTCCTAACATTTTCCTTTTCTACAATTTATTCTGCTCTAACAGTATACTCCACTGTCAATACTAGTGGTTATGTGAGAATGGCGTGAGCAATGTAAAGGGACTGGTGCAGAAATATCCATTATATTTAGTGGATATGATAACCATCTTCAAGTATCTGAAGGGCTATCTTGAGGAGGAGAATCAGTTTTATTTTATTTGGCTTCAGAATGTGTACCAGGAGCAATGAGGGTATCTTACAAATATGCATATTTAACTTTGATGTCAGGAAAACCTCCATAAAAAAAATCACAGTTGTCTAAAATTGGCCCAGACTGCCTCTGTCATTTGGTATTCTTCTCCTAGGAATCCTTCTAACAGAGGCTGAATGGCCACCTGTCAGGCATGTTGCAGTGAGGATTCCTTTAGGGCAGTGGTTCTTAGCCTTTTTGTGAAATGGACCCCTGAGTCTGTTGAAGCCTGTCAACTCCATCTCAGAAAATTGCTTTTTTAAAGGTATAAGATGAAAATCATAAGATTACAAAGAAAATCAATTATATTGAAATAAACTTGTATGTTTTACCCATTCAAATTACCCAGACTGCCTGAATTCAAACTTTGGGGAACCCCAGATACTCACTAAGAACCCCTGATTTAGGGTTCTTATTAAAATAGATAGCCACTGGGTTCCTTTTAAACTTTTAAATGTTCTTAGTCTAATTCTGTGAAATCAACATAGCTGTCAACATTTGCCCACTAAGAGCAACCATGAATATTTGCTCCCTTAGTCTAACTCCACTGGGACTGGACCCTACTCCAGGAAAACCATCACGGTGTTTCAGTAATTCTAAAGTTGCCTATCGGATAAAGTACAAACCACATATGTATGGCTCTTAAATACTTTCACAGTTTGACTCCAATATACACATGTCAGTTTGTGTGTATGTGTGCATGTGTGTATTGTTCTTGGTACATGCTACATTAGATCAAGACTGGCCTAATTGCTAATTGCTTAACATGGTATTCCAACTTCCCTCTCCATGTCCTTGTGCAGGATGCTCACCTGTGCTTGGAATATAATCTCTTCATTTTCACCTCATAGAGTCCCTGACTTTCTTCAAGGTTCAAGGCTCAAACATCATTCCTACAGCAAGTGTATAACATCAATTTACTCATGAGGAAACTGCGGAACAGAGATGATATGACTAGACCAAGTTAAAATAAATATTGGAGCTGAGATATGTACCTAGAGCCTCTCACTCCGAATCTTGTGATTTTCTTTAAAATTACTTTGTATTTCATTTATATAAGTTTATAGTATTCCTCTTCTTGCACCTTCCCACAAATTGTTTGTAAATCATTTGAAGTCAGAGAATCTTTCATTTTTGGTTTTTGTCCTCAAACTTTGTGCAGGTCCCAGCACAGAGAAATAGTGATGAATAATCTGAATGAAAGGAAGGAAGAATTAATGAATGAATGAAGTGAACAGGTGGGTGCTATTGATCTTCTGTCTCTAGATCTAGCCCCCAATCCTTTACTTTGGACTTCAGACTGTCATTATGACTAATTGGACATTGTATGTGACATTTTACTACTTGCTTGCAGGCTGATCTTTGTATTCTGCTCCTGATCTTTTTTGACTTCCAGTATCTTAATTTGCCTTTCTATCACTTTACTTCTTTTCATAATGGCTCTGGATACTGTGCCATTCCAGTTGAAGCTCTTTTTTGTTTGCTGACCTGTGGTCACTTAGACTTCAGTGATAAAACATAGACATTAGTTATGAAGAAAATCCAGTATAATAAAAGTCTTCATCTCATCAAAATGCTGATACCCAAAACTCCTGCTATTTGAGAATTTGAACGGAGGTCTGGCTCCTCTATTCCCCTAGGTACCATGCTGGTGCCCTCTCTCTCCCAGGTATGTGTTTCCTTTAGAAAACCCTCCTACTCAGTAACCATCACAGCAAGTCTAATGCACAGATGAGGATGGCTATTTCTCTCCTCCCTGTATGAACCTCCTCCTTGAGGATTGCCTTAGGCATAGGTAGAGTAGTTGGCCACCTATATGGTAAACTTTTAAGCATAACAGAAAGGCCTGCCTGTGCAAAAATGCCTCCTCTCAATCTCCTATTTCTCATCATCTGCAAGTCTAGTTTTATGCCATTAAGTATTTAAAATACGCACATTTTAATATTATTAGTCTTTAAAACTAATATAGCATATATGTGTATATAATGAAATTACTTGTGACTTAGAAATGGATAAGGCCCTGAGGCAATGGGAAAAAGCAAATGTCAGTTGTGATTGAGAAAATGAGTTGAAAAAGAAAGCTGCTAGAATGAATATATTGTCCCTTCGATTTGGCACTCCTAGGGCACTGAGTTTTTCTTGAACTTGGGTTATATATGCATGTATGTAAGCATAAACATATGTATGCATTTGTATTTATATGTTTGTGAATGCATAAATACATACCCATTTATAAACATATACCCATACATGTGCACATATGCATACATATTCAAATAGATAGACAGACTGACACTCAATTATAGCCTCATGGATTTGAAGCTCAGAGAACTTAGAAACTATTGTTCTCACCATTTTATTTTACAGATGATGAAACAAAGTTTAAATGTGACAATTATTGTCACATATGGTCACATGATCAGTAAATGTTACAGTAAGGTTTCAAAGTAAAATCTTTTGACTCCATATAGTAATCTTTCCAAAATTACCAAAAGACATAAAAGAAAGAGAAGGAGGAGAGTTTGGGGAGATACACTGTCATATATAGAAAATAGCAAAAGTATTATGCAAGGATGAGAAAGTGACATGTTTTTTATGCCCCACTCATAGATAGTAAGAATGTAGGTTTAAACACCCATCTTTAGGAGCCCACAGATTGGAATAAGGAAACAACTGTTGTGAGATGTTAGTGGCTGCTATGCTGCATGTAATGAAACAGGAGAACCAAAGATAAAGTAGGGAATGTTAAACCTAAAGTAACAGACAAAAGGAGAAATTAAAAATAAGTTTAGTTGAGTGAAATGAGATTTCAAGAGATGTAGCCAAAACCAGAATGGAGAACCTCATATAAGAGACAGAAAAGCAATAATATGTTATAATGGAAAGAACAATGACCTTGTATTCAAATTCCAGCTTGATAATTTAATACATTATTTGCCTTGGATAAGTCAACTAATTTTTTTCAGTCTATTTTCTTTCTTGCAAAGAAAAAATGGCTTGGACTAGATGACCACAAGAATAACTTTCAATTTAAAATTCTATTATTGCTAAGTGAGGGACCAAGAAGCTTATAGAAGTTGCTTGTTCAAAAGATAGACAGGTTTCCATGTGACAAGCGGTCCAGAGGAGCCTTGTCTAAAGTTTTCTTCTACCACTGTCCTGGGACATGATGGTCACAAGGGAAAATGGACATTGAACAATAATAATTCAATATTCCTTTATTCATTGAAAACTCAGAAGAACTATATCTTATTCAGAATATTTGATTATGTTATTGGATATCTATTTTGTTATTATTTATAAATTTTGTAGAGAGCCTAAAGGGGAGGAAAAATAATAAAAACTTATTCAGATTTATTTTGTTATCAAAAGTACTAGGCATTCTCAAAACAAAAATATTGTATTTTTTGGCCCATTTTCCTAACTCATGTTTAATTTACTTTAGAAATAATATGTGTTGTTTTATTTTTTATTTTTTTGGTCACATAGTCTATTTAGAAGAGTCTGGCTATTTTTATCATTCAACTATTTACCTTCATGACAGACGTCATTCTACTGAATTTGAAGCACTCTCTTTGCTTGGTGTTTTTCAGTAAAATATCCTTTTTATTGAAAGAACTTTCCTAGAAATCAGGTTGGGACAGGATAGGTCCATTTTTAGAATTTTAAATTAGATTTCATTTTGAATAATAATTAGAGAATAGCAAATTTGGACTTCTTTACTATGAAAAATGCCATTGGCATAAAAGAAAAGTTTAAGGAATTCCTGAGAATGATCTTACACAGATAATTTATGTAGTCCCCTTTTCACTATGAACCAATGGGCTCTGGAAGGACACATTACACCCCAAATCACTGCCTCACCTAGGCTCACATCTAGTTAGTAATGCTTCAATATCTGATTAATTTAGGTTTAACTATTGTCCTCACTGTCAAACAACTTTGGGGCCAGAAGAGGCCCTTAGAGAATATGGGATTCCCCATTACAATGTAAGTTCCTGAAGAATAAGGATAGTTTTCCCCTTTATTTTGCGATTAGTAATGTGTAAGCTATTAATAACTGCTCATTAATTTGACCTAGGCCAGTCTAATCTATTTATTTGCAGATGAATAAAATCTAGAATAAAATCTGGAACTAAGACCCAGGGTCTCCATATTCCTGATGTAACACTCAGTTCATAAGACCTCATTGACTGCATTTTAAAAACACAAATACTTCTGGGATAAATAAAAGTGAAGTAGGCATTTAGTGTGACATACTCTATAATACAACTAGTAAAATACATATATATATATATATATATATATATATATATATATATATATATATTTTAGAGCTTTAAGATTTAAAGAGAGTGAAAAGAGCAGAAAGAACAAACATAGGATAATGAATCATATGAGAATAGGAATTAAAATTGTTAAACTTGATCCCAGTGAGAAGTAGCAAAGAGAGAGACTTAAGCTTAATTTCAGGCAAATTTCCTGATACTTAGAGGTGTTCAGAAGTAGAATTGGCTACCTCACCAGGCAGTGGGCTTGCCCTGTTTAGTGGTCCATAAACAAAGGTATGATGTACAGTTGCAAATATTTTAGAGGGCACATGTTGTTTAGACATATGAATTTGACAAGGGGGTTCTATAGTCCTTTCCAACTCTGAGATACTCTGATTCTGTAAGGTATTTTGTGAGAACTAAATCTATTAATCTGAAATTTCCACTTAAAATTAAAAACTTTCTAAACAATATTATATACTAAAGGTATGCTGATGACCTAAATTTAAGTAACAAATGGTGTCTTTAAACATAATATCATCAAGAATTCTTTAAACAACTAAACCAGTGTCTAAGCTTTTCCATAAATGAGTTCTATTTGTTGAAGTCAAAAGCATTTGAATGGATATCATTAGAGCTGATGCTAAGAAATAGAAATGACATTGAGTCAGTGACTCAATAAAAGCAACAGTATCATTTTTCTCATTATTTCTCATACTTGATAGTTATTTTTAATTCATGGCTTATGAATAAGAGACATTAGCTTTGTAACCACATCTCCTTCCACAGTAAGTATGGAAAAATAAATTATAAAAAATTAAAGCATGGAAATGGTGGTATTGTCTAGCACTTCAATGAGCTGGGTTACCTTTGAAAATTTACATGTTCATCATGATCAAACCATTCAATGACACCTGATTTAAATGGTACCAGTAGACCTTTTAGAAACCTAATGCTGAATGTTCTTTATATGAAGCACTCTTAAGTAGTACAATCTCATTAGGCTACTGAAAGGTCATTAAAACTATTTCAGCAACAGTAGTGGGTGTATAGAGGCACTAGAACATCTAGGTTCAGTTCTAATATGTACCTTATAGTTCTGTTGGCTCTTGGATGTCAAATGTTCTATTGATTTCAGTGTTTTTTTTAAATCCTGAAAGTCTGACAATTCATTAAATATTCATTTTTTTCCAATTGAGGATTATGTATAGCTTTGTTGGGTATGATATTTTCAGCTAGAACACCATTTCTTTTGCCCTTTGAACAACATTAGAAGATCACTGGTCTTGTTCCAAGACCAGTGGTCTTCTAATGTTGTTCCTTCTGGGTTTTATGTGATTCTAATTGTGGCATCACCATATTTAGTTATTTTGCTTGTTGCTCATAATATTTTATTTCTGAACTGTAAGTTTCAGAATTTGCCTATGATATTCCTGTGGGTTTTCCTTGTAGGATCTCTTTCAGGTGGTGATCAATGGTTTTTTTTCTTTTTTTAGATATTAGGTATATTTTATTTTATTTTATTTTCATTTTACTTATTTATTTATTTATTTTTAAATGTTCTACAATCACTTCCTTAAAATTAAGATTTTATCCCCCCCCACACCTTCCTCCCGTTACCCCCCTCCCTCCCCATGACAGCATACAATTCTGTATAGGTTGTACATATACTTTTCTATTGAGCACATTTTCACTATAGTCATGCTATGTGGTCGCACTAAAATAAATGGAAGAAATCGTATAACAAATCAAAACATAATACACTAAAACCCACACACACACAAACATGCTCTGCTACATTCTGCGAATGACTTCCATATATCTTTCTCTGAGTGTGGAAGGCATTTTGTCTTAGAAAATCGTCATTGGGATTTTTTTTTTCAATAAGTTCTTGTGTTATTACAAAGTTCCAAGTCTACCAGAAAAAACTCTCGCACTGTGGTCGTTGCAGTGTACAAAGTTTTCTTGGTTCTGCTCCTTTCACTCAGCATCAGATCATATAAGTTCTTCCAGGCCTCCCTGAAGTCTTCTTGTTCATCATTTCTTATGGCACAATAGTACTCCATTACATTCATATACCATAATTTATTAAACCATTCCCCAGTTGATGGGCATCTCCTTGATTTCCAGTTCTTGGCTACCACAAGAAGTGCTGCTATAAATATTTTTGTATATGTGGCTCCCTTTCCCATTTTTATAATCTCTTGGGGATACAGTCCTAGTAGCGATATTACTGGGCCAAAGGGTATGCACATTTTTGTAGCCCTTTGGGCATAGTTCCAAACCATTCTCCAGAATGGTTGGATGATCTCACAGATCCACCAACAATGAATTAGTATTCCAACTCACCCACATCCTCTCCAGCATTTATCATTTTCTTGTTCTGAAATGTTTGCCAATCTTATAGGTGTGATGTGGTACCTCAGAGTTGTTTTGATTTGCATCTCTTTAATCAGTAGTGATTTAGAACACTTTTTCATATGATTATAGATATCTTTAATTTCTTCCCCTGAAAATTGCCTGTTCATATCCTTTGACCATTTATCAATTGGGGAATGACTTGTATGGGTATATATTTGAGTCAATTCTCTATCTATTTTAGAAATGAGGCCTTTATCCCCGAGCTTAGCCATAAAAATTGTTTCCCGATCTACAACATCCCTACGAATTTTGGATGCATTGAGTTTGGTTGTGCAAAAACTTTTCAGTTTAAAGTAATCAAAATTATCCACCTTGCATTTCATAATGCTTTCTATCATTTCTTTAGAAAAATATTCTTCCCCTCTCCATAAATCTGATACACTATTCCTTGCTTCTCCAGTTTATTCATGGTATCAATCTTTATACCTAAATCATGTACCCCCTGGACTTTATTCTTGTGTACGGTGTCAGGCATGGGTCTATGCCTAATTTCTGCCACAGAGTTAACCAGTTTTCCCAGCAATTTTTGTCAAACAGTGAGTTCTTATCCCAGAAGCTGAGGTCTTTGGCTTTATCAAACAGGAGGTTGCTATATTCCTTGCCTACTGTGTCTTGGGGGGGGGTTTTCTTCTTCTATTTTCCTCTCTTGTTTCAATGCTTCAGGAAAATTTTCTTTAATTTTTTCTTGTATTATTGTATCAAGATTCTTTTTTGAATAATAGTTTTCAGATAGTCTGATTATTCTTATGTTTTCTGTTCTTGGTCTATTCTCCATATCAGTTGTTTTTTCTTATGAGATGTTTCATATTCTCTATTTTTCCATTCTTTATATTTTGTTTTATTATTTCTTAAACTTCTATAACTTTGCTGGGTTCCTCTTGTGCAATTCAGATTTTCAAGGAATCATTTTCTTCCTTAACATTCTGGATCTCCTTTTCCAATTAGTTGACTTTCTTTTCATAATCTTCTTGGTTTTTTTTATTCTTGGATTGTTTGTTTCTCCTTAATATCTTTCATTTTATTTTGAAAATCTACTTAAAGTTCTTCTATGAATTCTTTTTGGGCAGATGACAATTTAATGTTACTCTTTGGGGTAGAAGAGGGTATCCTTTGAAGATAAATCCAAGTTTTCACTATTCCCATACCAACTCTCTATGATTGGACACTTTGTCCTTTGCTCATATATTTTTTTAATTTATAGCAGCTTATTTTTTGTAATTACCTCTAGTCTTAGGCACTGGGGGGAATTGTAACTTGGGCCTCAGATCCTCCTTCAACTCTCTCCTCTGTCCTGGAATGGAAACCAAGACTACCAGCCTCCTGTAAGTACCCACAGGCAGCAATGTCCCACCCCACTGCTTCTGTACTCACCAGGTTCCTTCTGACCCAGGACAATGTATCCACAGCACAGCTAGATCTGGTGTTTCTTGTCAGAAGAGGCTGGATCCCTCAGTCTTCCCACGCTTAGAGATCCAAATCCCCTCACTGTACTAGGGGTAAAAGCTTGTGAGGCTGGGGCTGAGGTTCCCTCCCAACCCTTCTAATACCAGGGCTCCTCCCTTGTTCTTTAAGTGGAACTAGCCTAAGGACCAAATTTCATCCTGGTATTTTTCTTCAGGTTTTCTACAATTGTCCCAACTGCCCCTACTGTTCTGCCCCTACTCTTATTTATTTTTACCACTCTGTTTTCCCTGAGGCACTATTTTATCTCATTTGTTAGGGGAAATCTGGAAGGCTTGGAATTTTCTGACCTACTCTGCCATCTTCCCAAAATCCTCTGTTAGCTCATTTTTTAAAATGTTTTGATAACTGAGTCACAATGCAATTGATTTCTTTTGTAATTATATATCTTATGAATTTTAAAATACTCTTCTGAGAAAGGATTCATAGCCTAGGTTTCACAAGATTGGAAAAGTGTTCCACAATACACAAAATGTTCAAGGATTCTTATTAAGATAGTATTCCTGAATCAACTATGGGGTAGGATTAAAAAAAATATCTAAAATCAATTTTATATGTATGACTCAGGTAAGTTAAATCTTTAATTTAGAAAATACATGGTCAAATGAGTTGCAGCCTCTCTACACATAAAGCTTTTGAAAGTTATTGTTGGGCAAATTCATTTGACTATCAAAGCAATGTGTTCTGGTGTAGTTACCCAGGATCAATTAATTGGCTGATAAAAGAGAGAAACATAGAGTCCACGTGAACCACAAATAGAATAAGGTACTGAATACTCAAACAGCTGAATTTATTGATGCCTTTGATATTGTAGTAACACCAGCACCATGACATATGATAGAGAAAACATTCTTTGCTCTAATGACTTAGTAAGCTGATCTGAATTATTTGTCAAAAAGAGAGGTAATAAAGAATAAAATAGTCCTATATTCATACAATCTTCTTGTAACATCATCCATCTGTTTCTTTTATCTGAAATGGTGTCTTCAAAAGAGATCTAGGAAAACAAATGACATCAGAAGAGAGTTTAAGTACTATGGAAGAACAATGAACTTAACATCCTGTGATCTAGAAATGTTCCCTGTGATTGTTTATATTTAAATGTTTAACAAACCAGCCCTTTTAGATAAGAAGAAAGATCAGTATGAAACACTTTAGGTTAAATCTTCATAATCAACATTTTCTCCACTACTTTCTTAATGAATAGAGACATACCAATAAAATAATAAATCAAGCTCTGATTTATACCATTTGAAATTTTAAGGTGTTAATACTCATACTTAATAATTTAACAATCAGTTCTCCGGATTCAGTCTAACCTGGCTCTAGCACACTACTGCTAAAAATTAAGGTTTTATGAGCAAATAACATAACTGATCCTCAGTTTCATAATCAGTAATATGGAGTAATAATACTTACCTTAAGAACCAAAGTCATTGCATGAAATTTGATAGTTCACATAAAATATAATAACCATTGAGCCTTATATAAAATATGAATAATTACCACATACATCAGGAGAAATTGTGTTACCAAAACATATTTGTAATAGAGATGAAATCATTTTATGATTAAAATATGAGTTAATTTAGCTGAAGGCTAAAACCTAAAACTCAGATCCTAAGAGGACAATACGGATGAATAAATAAAAAAAGATCCCAAATGTCTAAGACCTGAAGAGCTACCAGTCCCAAAGAAGATCCTCAGAGAGCCTTGGTCAATATCAACGTCCATGGTTCAAAAGTACAGGCATCTTATTACCTCTTTCCTCAAGAGGAAAATAATTACTCATATATATACTCCTGTTCACAATTTCAAATGGAAAAATTATGGAAATTACATCATTTTTGTTTGTTTATTGCCACATGATATACATCTTTGCATATGAAGTGAACCGGCAGTTTTTTCCTCTTTTAATAAAGAAGTATTTTCAATAATAAAAATAGTTTTTTTTAAAAAAACATAATTTTATTCACCTAGCTTGAAAAAATTTATGAACTTGTTTATCTGCAGGATCTTTCTTTTTTTGCCAGCAGCGGTATTAATCAATTGTAAAATGGAAAATAAAGAACATTCTTTGTAAGAGAATTCTCTTTGTAAGAGAAAAACAATTGCACAGCAGGCAATAATTGAGTAGGTGTAGGGTTTTAAGAGCTCAAAGTAATAATTGATTTTTTAAACTATGCTAATTTCAGATAATCATCAGTTTTCAGTTTTTAAAAAATGTTTTATTACCTTTAGATACCTTGAGGCAGCTGTCCTTTTATTCTACATCAGAACATAGAACATTCTGGCAGAGAGATAAGGCCTTTGTTAAATGTGAAACAGAAATATACTTAAATAAGTTTTTTTTCTTAATCACATCATTACCGGTGATCTGTGAGTGTGATCATATTGCCATTACTTGTATGAAAATTACCTTATGTTGTGTAGTATCAAAGATATAGTTTTGATTCCTCTTTTGTAAAATTTGTAGTAGATTTTAATTGTAATTTCCTTTTAGTCACATGAGATTGTTATCTCTAAGAATGTATCTCATTTGTTTAAAAGAATACTCCAGTTTTCTTTTAAGATCATATTTTTTAGGTATTTTGGTGGAAATATACCTCAAAGAAGCCTAAATTAAAATGAAGACCAAGTAACTATTAAGATGCTAGATGTTGAGTTAAGAACTAATTTACCAGTGTTTAACGTTACTTTGTAACATTTTAGGTTATACATAACTTATATTTGATTATTTTGTCATGTTGATATCTCTAACAGAATATTTAATCACTAGGTGGCACTACTAGCCACTAACATGATTATATGCAAAACAAAAGATTAGAAAGTAGCGAACTTCATCCTATTGGTTATAGTGTTCCACTCCTATCAAAGGTGGATGTAGGGAGATTCTGGGTTAGTGCCTAGCTCCCTATGGTACTCACAAAATGTATAATCTTCTATTCCCTACTTCTACCTGCCTCATTAAACCTGGCTGACATGGTATCTAGAAAATATACGTTATTGAATAATCCTATCTCTTTTGTGAAATTACTATATCTCTCTAGATCCTAATTACATGACCTTGGCATAATAGAGTTGGTATCCACAATAACAGATGGAACATGTGCAATCATATAGGTTATTTAATTCTTGGCATCAAATCAATAAAACAATAAGCAATATATAAGGAAGCATCTTGGCTTTTGACATGACCTCTCCTATACCTATTCTGTTTCTAAACAGAATATTTGGTTCTCTGAACTCAGGAGCTCTGGAAAATTTGAATTTCAGCTTGTTTGGAACCCATATCAATGAAGGCATAGAAATGTAGACAGTATAATACACTTCAACTCATGTATTCTGTAAGTTTGAACAATAAGTGAAGATTCAGAAACTCTAGATCTTGCACCTCTTGGTACCTTATGCATAGTATGTAACAAAAAACAATTACCATTTGTGAAGTGCTTTTCTTAAAAGAAAACACAGGATCACAGAATTTCAGTACTAGATAGGACCACAACAGCTATGATGTGTTTACTCCATCATGGAAGGAATTCCCACTCTAACATTAACTCTCCAAACAACTTTAAAATAACACCACAACTTGAATTCTGGAGTTGCACAACCAACAAAAGATCAAAGCAGAAATTCTTCAAGTTCAGCACAACTTAGAAAGTCAAGAAAAGAGATCTTTGGCAAAAGGGTGGAGGCTGATCCAAAGTCCACGTGGATAAAGCATCAGTGGTGGGAACAAGTAGTGGTGACAAACACAGCAGCAGTTTTGGGAGTTTTTAAGCCAGAGATGGTAAGGGGACCTGGCAATTGATCAAAAAGACATTACAGGGTACTCCTAAGCTAGCACTAGCTGCAAGACAGATACTGTTTGGAAACTCCATGACCAATATCCATTTCCTGGTAATAATTCAAGAACAGAGAGGAATATTTGGGGTCAAGAGAGAGGAGAAGCTCTCAGGAGCAGTATCACTTCTGGTCACAAGGAATCTGCCCTTGCTGACTAAGGACCACAATGCAGACCAAGAAAACAGGCATCATAC
Organism: Potorous gilbertii; assembly: GCA_028658325.1. Taxonomy (NCBI): domain Eukaryota; kingdom Metazoa; phylum Chordata; class Mammalia; order Diprotodontia; family Potoroidae; genus Potorous; species Potorous gilbertii. Next base: position 256,589,160 of record CM053769.1, on the reverse strand, counting down.
CTTTCCCCAGATTAAGCCACCTTAAAAGTACCCAAAATTCCTAGTACTCTAATATTAGCTTGGAAAATAGTAGTGTTAAAAAGCCTGAAACTTGAGATAGTAGTCTTTATGCCCCTACCCGTACTCTGAGAACAGAGTCTATCTTTAATATAGAATTCAAATGAAGACTGAAGTTGGAGAAAATTAACAAACAAAGAGCAAAAAATAACATGATCATAAAAATCTAATATGGAGATGGAGAAGGCCAACATGCATGTGAACTTAGAGGAAGATAACGGAGTCAAAACAGCTACAAGCAAAGCTTCCAAGATATATGTGAATTTGGAACAAGACCAACAAGAATTTCTGGAAGAGCTTTAAAAATTTATTATCAAAATGAAATAGGAGTAGTAGAGAAAAATTATATAAAGAAATGAAAGTTAAAAAAGAAAATTATGAAAAGAAAATTAACAGCTTGGTAAATGAGGCATAAAAATACTAAAGAAAATAACAACTAAAAAACAGAATTGGGCAAATGTGAAAAAAGGTTCAAAAATAATTCCTTAATTAGAAAAGAAGAAAATAATTCCTTAAAAAATCAGAATTAACAAAGTAGAAACTAATGATTCAAGGATACATCAAGAAGCAATAAAATGAAAACAAAAGAATGAAATAAATAGAATAAAATATGAAATATCTCAATGGAAAAATAAATGAACTGTAAAATAGATCAAAGAGAGATAATTTACCAGCTAATGAACTTGAAAGCCATGATCAAAAAAAAAAAGAACATAGTCTTCATATTTCAGGAAGTTATTAATGAAAACTCATCCAATATCTTTGATTCAGAGGGTAAAATAGAATATGAAAGAATCCACTGATAACTACCTCAAAGAAATCCCAAAATGAAAACTCTCAAGATTATCACAGACAAATTCAAAAGTTCCCAAGGCAAAGAAAAAATACTTCAGGCAGCCTGAAAGAAACTACTCAAACACTATGAAGCCACAGCCAGGATAACTGTAAGGCCAAGAAAAGTAGGATCTTTTTTTTTTACTAAAAGTGCCTCTGAATAATGTGATCAAGGAGACTCTTTCCCACACACTCAGGCCTGGGAATATTTATAGAAAGGTCCCCACTTTTTGTTAATGAAACACTGGTTCTCAAGTGATGTGATGCCCTCTGACTCTAAAAAGTGTATAAAGACTTGGTTTTATTTTGGGGCTTACTGATTGGAAGTGTTTGTTTGGACAGATGAGGACTCTGGGAAGCCTCTAAGGAGCCCCCCAGCCTTGAAAACCCATATGTCAGTGCTACCCTCTCTGGTAACTATGGTCAGACAGTTGGAACTGTCTGTTGAATTATGATTTATATATTGATTACGATCAAGCAGAGGAAGCCATGTCTGTTGATCTTTGATTTCTCTGTATTTTCTCTGAAGTTCAGGGTGCTGACTTTTTCCCATGAACTAACTGAATGATACATGTGCTTGATTAAAGTTATAGTTAACCCCTCAAAAGTTGCCTTTCCCTTTAGAGAAGCAGATTAAAGAACCTGTGGTAGCAGCCCCTGTGTATGCTGTGGTACTTACTGTTACAATAACATGAGATTTAAGAACTAATACTTAAAGGAACAAAGGATTTAGAATATGATATTCCAGACAGTAAGAGAGATGGGATTACAACCATGAATAACCTGTCCAGCAAAACTGAGTTAAAATTATTCCAGGGAAAAATCTTTATTACATTGCAAAAAAGACTAAAACTTAGACATATAGAGGGCTTACCACCACTCAAAAGAGTCCTTTTCTCTCTAGAGCATTTGAGATGATATTTGAGAATTAATATAATAGGATAGGATATAATGAAATTATATGTGTAAAGTGTTTAGCATAGTGTCAGGCTTGAAGTAGGTATGATATAAATGTTAGTTCTTTGTAAAATATTAGTTATTTAGTCTAGTGTACCCACCATAACAATTTAGGGAAGGAGGACTTCCCAAGCTTATCCTGAAAATTCTTTCAGGAATCTCTAAAATTCTGCTGTTCACTCCTAATAGGAAGAGATTTGAATTGTTTTTGAGGAAATAGAAAATAGTTTTAATAGCAATAATAATAGTAGCTTACATTTCTCTTATGTTTTATAGTTTCTGAAGTGCTTTCTTCACAGCAATTCCATCTTATGACTGAGGAAGCTAAAACTCAGGAAGGAGAAGTGACTTAAGTATCTTTATATTCCCAGAAAGTAATTCAATAAAGGATCCAAGTTTTTCTTGAACTACTCTCACCAAATAGGCTAATTAGGTGGTACAGAGGATAGAATGCTTGAGTTTAGAGTGAAGAAGACTCATCTTCTTTAGTTCAAATTCAACCTCAACTGTATTAGTTCATATAGATATTTCCATATTATTTTTTGTGAAATTCCATTACCTTCACTGATTACCACAATTTGTATAGCTCCTCCACAATGAGCATCTACATCGTTTTCAATTTTTAGATATCACAAAAAAGTGCTGCAGTAAATAAGTCTATTGAATTTTAAATAAAATATTAGCAAAGAGATTATAGCAATTTATTACCAAGACAATATACTATGGCAAGGTAAGATTTATACCAGGAATGCAGAGCTGATTAAATATTACAAAAACTATCAGTGTAATTGACAATAATATTAACAAAACTAACAGAAATTATATGATTATTTCAATAGATGGAGAAAAAGCATTAGGCAAAATATAGCAAAAATTGCTATTAAGAACATTAGAGAGCATTGGAATACATGAAGTTTACTTTAAAATGATAAGTTGCATCTATCTAAAATCATTGGGAAGCATTATATGTAATGGGGATAAGCTGGAAACTTTACCAATAAGATCAGGGTTGAAACAAAGATATGCATTATCACCACTTTTATTCAAAATTATACTATAAATATTTGCTTGAGCAATGAGAAGAAAAAATTGAAGGAATTGAAATAGGCAATGAGAAAATGAAGCTTTCAATCTTTGCAGATGATATGAGGGTATACTTAGAGAATCCTAGAGAATAAACAAAAAACTTCTTGAAATAATTTACAACTTTAGCAAAACTGCAGAATATAAAAATAAACTCACATAAATCACTGGCATTTCTGTAAATTATTTACAAAGCCCAGGAGCAAAAAATATGAAGAGAAATTCCTTTTAAAATAACTCTATACAATATAAAATATTTAGGAGTCTACCTGCCAAGATAAACTCAAGAACTATATCAACACAATTACAAAACACTTCTCACACAAATAAAAGAGAAAGCTGGGGAACAATCTTTACAGCTAGTATTTCTGATAAAACACTTCATTTCTAAAAGATATAGAGAACTGAGTTAAATTTATAAGAATACAAATCCTTCCCCAATTGATAAATGGTCAAAGGATATGAACAGGTAGTTTTCAGAGGAAAAATATAAAGCTATTTAGAGTCATATTTTTTAAATTATCTAAAAATTAATTAGAGAAATGTAAATTTAAACAACTCTGGAGTACCATTCACACCCTGGCCAATATGACAAAAAATAGGAAATGATAAATGTTGGAGAAGATATGGGAATACTGAAACACTACTGTATTATTGCTGGAGTTGTAAATCGATCCAGTCATTCTGGAGAGTAATTTGGAACTATTTCCAAAGGGCAACAAAAACATGCACACCTTTTGACCCAACAATACCACTACTAGTTCTATATCCCAAAGAGATAATAAAAATGGAAAAAGATCCACCTGCACAAAAATATTTATAGCAGCTCTTTTGTGTTGGTAAAGAATTAGAAACTGAGGGGGTGGAGCCAAGATGGCGGAGTAGAAAGACTCACATATGCTAGCTCCGAACCCACAGCCCATGGATTTCCTCTAAAAAGAACTCCCAACAAATTCTGGAACAGTGGAAGCCGCACAGCATCACAGTGAAGGAGATTTCCATTCCAGAGAGCCCTGAAAAAACAATCCCAAAGGTCCATTGTGCACTGGTCGGGAGCAGAGCCCTCCCCTGCCCTGGCCACGTGACACTGAGAGGAGCGAGCAGATCTGAGCAAGCTTCAGGGACCAAAATCTCCAGCAGCCATGAAGGTCCCTCCACCCACAGATGCAGAGGTCAGTGAGAGAGAGACGGACTGAGAGGGCAGTCGGGTGTCTCTGGGACTCGGGTCCCCTCGGGAGGCAGCAGCAGAGGCAGCAGGTGGCCAGAGGCTCCCAGAGCAGGCAGGTGCTCGGCAGCAGCTCCATTAGAAAAGATCTCTGTATAAACCCCCTGAGGGAACTGAGCCTGGGAGGCGGCCCTGCCCCAACCTGAGCACCAGAAATTAAGCTCCCATTGAATAGCAGCCAGGATTGCCTCCAAAAGCCCTGAGGTTGGGGAGCAGCATTTAAATCTCACACCCCAAGCACTAGCTGGCTGAATCTAGGTGGGAGTGGAGAGGAATCTCAGAAGTCAAGTAACTGGCTGGGAAAATGCCCAGAAAAGGGAAAAAAAAATAAGACCATAGAAGGTTATTTTCTTGCTGAACAAATGATTCCAAGCTTTCTCTCTGATGAGGAAGAAAACTGCTTACCATCAGGTAAAGCCATAAGAGTCAAGACCTCTGTATCCCAAACATCTGAAATAGATATCCATTGGGCTCAGGCCATGGAAGAGCTCAAAAAGGATTTTGAAAATCAAGTTAGACAGGTGGAG
>CM053769.1:256567376-256583977 GCA_028658325.1 Potorous gilbertii | reverse complement strand
CTTTCAAACACAAGAATGAGAAGAAGCATGAAAAAGTAAACAGCAAGGAGAAGTCACAAGAGACTTACCAAAGTTTAACAGTTTACATTCCTATATGGAAAGACAATATTTGTAACTCCTGAAATTTTTCAGTATATGGGTAGTTGGTGGTATTACACACACACACATGTACAGGTGTGCACACACATACGCACATGCACACACACACAGAGACAGAGAGCACAGAGTGAATTGAATAGGATGGGATCATACCTTAAAAGAAATCAAGGTAAACGGTGAGAGAAAAATGTAGTGGGGAGGAGAGAGGGTGAAATTGAATGGGGTAAATTATCTCTTATAGAAGAGGCAAGCAAGAGACTTCTTAGTGGAGGGAAAAAGAGGAGAGCTGAGAAAAAAAAACATGAAGTTTACTCTCATCACATTCGACTAAAGGAAAGAATAAAATGCACACTCATTTTGGTATGAAAATCTATCTTACAATACAGGTAAGTGGGGGAGAAGGAGATAAGCAGGGTGGGTGGGGGATGATGGAAGGGAGGGCAATGGGAGGAGGGAGCAATTTGAATCAACACTCAGGGAGGGACAGGAGCAAAAGAGAGAATAGCAACAATGGTGTGTAGGATAGGATGGAGGCAAATATAGTTAGTCTTACACAACATGACTATTATAGAATTCACTTGCAAAACTACACAGATATGGCCTATATTGAATTGCCTGCCTTCCCAAAGAGAATGGGTGGGGAGGGAAGGATGGGAAGAAGTTGGAACTCAAAGTTTTAGGAACAACTGTTGAGTATTGTTCTTTCTACTTGGAAATAAGAAATACAAGTAATGGGGAATAGAAAGTTATCTGGCCCTACAGGACAAAAGAGAAGATGGGGACAAGAGAAGGGAGAGATGATGGAAGAGAGGGCATATTGATGAGATGGGTAATTAGCATGCTCAGTGTATTGGGGAGGGGGGAGGGGACAAATGGGGAGAAAATTTTGGAACCCAAAATCTTGTGAAAATGAATGTAAAAAGTTAAATAAATAAATTTATAAAAAAAAAGTATTAGAAACTGAAATGTTCATCAATTGAATGGTTAGACATGTTGTGGTATAATAATATAATGGAATACTGTTGTTCTATAAGAAATAATGAACAGGCTGATTTCAGAAAAACCTGGAAAGACTTACATGAACTGATGCTGAGTGAAGCAAGCAGAACCAGAAGAACATTGTACACAGTAATATTAACATTGTACAATGATCAGCTTTGATACACTTAGCTGTTCTCAGGAATACAATCATCTAAGAAAATTTCTAAAGACTCATGATGGAAAATATGATACACATCCAGAGATAGAACTTTGGGTTCCAAGTGCAGATCAAAGAATACTATTTTCTCATTTGTTGTTGTTGTTTTTTCTTTCTTGTGATCTTTCCCTTTTATTTCTGATTCTTCTGTCATGCCATGACTAATGTGGAAATATGTTTGATATCATGGTACATATATAGCTTATATACATGTCATCTGGAGAGGAGAGAATGAAAAATGGAGGAGAAAATATATAAACATTTATTAAAATTATAAAAGTTAGTGTTGAAAATTAAATGTGTGTGTTTATGGTGTTATTCTTATATAACAGTAAGCAGCCCAACATACACAGGGGGTGTCTGCTATCACAGCTTCTTTGATCTTTTCTAAAAGGAAAGGCAACTTTTGAGGGGTTAACAATCACTTTAATCAAGCACATGTAGTTAGTTCAGGGGAAAAATCAGCACCCTGAAGTTCAGAGGAAATACAGAGAAATCTAATCAACAGACAACATTTCCAAACTGTCTAACAGTAAGCAGCACATACATCATAATTCAACAGACAAATGCAACTGCCTGACCATACATACCTAGTTACCAGAGAGGGAAGCACCAACATCTGGGTTTTCAAAGCTAGGAAGCTGATTTGCAACTTCTCAGTCTCATCTGGCACAGAAACCTTCCAAAATCTAAGCCCCAAAGTAAAACTTCACCTCAGAGTCTTTATACAGACTCTGCCAGAGGGCATCACATACCTTGAGCCCCAGTGCCTCATTAACAAAAGGTGTGGACCTTCCCATAAATCTTCCCAGACCCATCAATGGATAGGAAAGATCCTTCTTAATCATGTTATTCAATCAGAGGCTCTTTTGGTAAAACAAAAACAGCAAAAGGTCCCACTTTGCTTGCTCCTACATCTTATCAATGGCTTCTTCCTTGTAAAAGCCCAGTAGTAAGAAAGTCTCTGGTTCAAAGGATATTGGCATTTTAATCATTTTTTTGCATAATTCAGAATTTGTTTTCATAATGGATTATACCATTTTATATTTCTATCAATAATGGCTCAGTTTGCCTATCATCCTATGAGTCTCCTCATATTGACTATTGAAATGTTTTGCCATTTTTGACAATTTATAGAATGTGAGTTTGAATATGCATTTGATTGAATATGCATTCTTTCATGTCATTTTGAATACTTTGCAAATCTTTTCAGATTTTGTTTGTTCTTATCCTAACACACACACACACACACACATATATATATATATATGTGTGTGTATCTTAGATATATGTATATATATATGTATGTATGTCTGTATGTGTGTGTGTATACATATATATATATATATATATATGTATATATATATATATATATATATATATAAAACTATATCAAAATTATTTTGAGAAGAATGGGCATTCTTGCTTCACTCCCATATTTATTGAGAAAGGTACTAGTGTATCCCCACTGCATATGGTGCTTGTTTTTCATTTTAGTTATGTATTTTATGATCTTTAAAAATACTCCTTCATGTCCATACTTCATAAAGGTTTAAGCATAAAAGAGTGCTGCACTTTGCCAAAGACATTTGCTGCACCTATTAAGATGATCTTGTGATTGGATGTTTTGGTTTTTAATATGATTAATTATGTTGATTGTTTTTCTAATGTTGAAACATTCTTGCATTCCTGGAGTAAATTTAATTTGGTCATAATCAATGATTTAATGAATGATTTCTTGAATGTAGGTTTGCTCTAGTCTGTCTAATGGGATATGGTTCAAAATTTTTAAGTCAAAGTTCATTAATGATGTCAGCCTACAATCTTTCCCTGTTTTAAGTAGTAGGACTACATTCATCCCATTCTTGTAGGGTGTTTTTTTTTTAGAATAATTAAAGAAATATAGATAGAAGATATTTACTTCAAGTTTTAGAATCTCCTGTGACTCCATTAGGACCAAGAGTTTTTTCTTTGGTAGTCCCTTTATAGCTAGATCTATTGACTTTTGGGTACTAAGGTGTTTAAGATCTCTTATTAATCTTCGATAATTTGGGTATTTTATATTATTGAAAGCATTTCTCAATTACTTTTGTGTTATTTTTATGTTGGCATATGCCTGCGTATAATAAATATTGATTTTTCTTATTTTTTTTCTGTTTCTGCTGTGATTTCACCTTGTTCATTTGCTATTTTATTCATTTGATTTCCTGCTCTCTTCTTTTTAATCAGATTTAGCTAAAGGTTTACCAATTTTATTAGTCTATTCCAAGGACTAGTGTGTAGTTTTACTTATCATTTCTATGTTTTTGTACCCAATTTATTTTCTTTAATTTTTAATATCATTTGAGCTTATTTTAGACATTTTTATTTGTTAGCTTCACAGTTTTTAAAATGTATTCAGTTACTTACTCTTCCCTTTTTCTATTTTGTCAATGTATGTAAAATCATTTTTCCCTTGAGGACTGCTTTGGATGCATCCCAAAACTTTTGACATGTTTTTTCATCATTACCTTTCTCCTTCAAATAACTATAATCATTTCTATGACTTGTTCTTTGACTTACATATTATTTAGTATTTCATTGTTGAGTTTCTATGTGAGTCTTTATCTTTTATTTGTAGTCCATGAACTAGCTACTCTTTTATTATGCAGATATTCTTAAAAAGATATATTAAGAAGTTTTGTCTTTTGCATTTGTTTGTGCTTCTTTGTGCTCTTTGTGATCTTATGCATGGTTACTTTTGTAAACTTTCTATGTTATACTTAGAAATGTGTGTATGTATAATAGTCATAAAATGTCATGTCTTTTAACAGTAGCTTCTCCAGAAATTTGTTTAGTTCCATATTTTTCTTATATTTATCTTTCCATAAGATTTATCCAAAACAGGGAGAGATATATTGAAGTCTCCTGTTGAGTTACTATGTTTAAGTCTTCCTATATCTTCAATAATATTTCATTTATTAATTTGAATGCTAAGACACTTGGAGCATGCAATTATTGCTGATTGTCCATATTTCTTCTCAGTGCACATCTCCCCTTGTTTACCCATTTTTTAAATTTTAGGATGCTTGTTTTGTTTTTGTCCTTTATTGGATAACATGATTGCAACTCTTGTTTTATGGATTTGCTTGATTTGTAGCATTTTTTAACCATCTCAGTTCTATTTTGTATCTGCCTTTGTATTATAAATGTTTCTTATAAACAACAGGTATTTGATTTGAAATTTTTTTAATTTTAATTTATTTTTAAGCCATTCACATTTAAAGTTATGAGCTAAGGCTACTTTTTCTCCTTAATGTTATGATTTTTCCACTCTTCTACAGCAAATAAAACATGATGTCCTTTCCATTTCTCTGTCTTAATGTTTTCTAAGGTCAACCTGTTCCCACTAGCTTTCTTTTCCTCATTCTAACCCCCTCCTTTCTTTAGGTACTCATTTCCTTTTGAGGTTTTGTTGATCAGTTCCTCTTTTTCTCCTGCTTTTCTCCAGTTATATAACCCCCTCTGTTTTTTCTCTCACCATTCCTCTCCTCCCTTTCAAATAGTCATTTGTTGTTGTTGTTGTTGTTTTAATTCATTTTGAGTCTCTTTCTGAAAAAAGAATTTCTCTCACTTCCTTCATTATCCATCCTCAATGCCTTCATTCTCTGATTCGCAATCCATATAATTATCTGGTTTTTCTCTTTTCTCTAGATATTTCACGAAATTACAATTTCCAAGGAATCCATTCTAAGCTCTGTTCATGCGGTTGCTGCCACTGTCTTCCTTGCAGAACTTGAATCATGGATTCATTGCTTTTTCCTTTTTGCCTTTCTCTCAGAAGAATGCCAATTATTGTAGGTGTCAATGAGGACAGTGCCCCAAGTGCCCTCTCTATCACATCCCTGAATATATTTCTCACCACTGAAATTAAACTCACTTCTTAAAGAGGCCTATTAAGTGAATGGCCATTGCCTCACCCAAAGCAAGAACCTGGAAAGCCCTTAACTTAAAAGGGCCAAGGCCTCCCACTCTATCCTAGGCTGTCTCCAGTCAGCCTGATTGGTATGTGGCCACTGAGCATATCTGGCTCTGGAGGAGTAAGTGAGACTGATGACTTTGAGCAGCCTTCCCACATTCACATCCAAATCAATTGCAAGTCATGTCAGCATCTCCCTGATGTCATGGTACTCTTTGAGAACAAAGGACAAAACACACCACAACCAGACACGTAGTCTCACCATTCATCTGTATCCTACCTTGGTTATCTTCTTCCCTCATTTGCCTCAAAATCTACCCCATGGTTCCACATGTTCTCAGTCCTCTTCATACCAATTGTGTCCAGGAGTTTCTACTCCCAACTTCCTAAGATAGGATGAGTCCATTTCTAAAGCACTATTTTTTTCATTTGTAGTTAAGTTCACATATACATGATATGTCACCCAGGGCTATACCCTATGGCTTCTACATATATATCTTTTTTGGAAAACATTATTCCATTTCTTACCTCCTAAATTTTCTGATGGATACAGAAAGGTTTTCCATTGTTCCAGTTTCTATAGTATCTGAAGATCTTTCTCATTATCTGCACAAAGAGGAAAACTAAACCCATGGAAGCTCATGCTATTATCAAGGGAGATAAAATATAGATAAAAGACAAGAGGGCCCAGCACAGAACCTTAGAAGACATACATGATTTGGTAATACTAAATGGACTGTGTTGTCCCTTTCATTTAGAAATGATCCTATAATTTGCTCAAGATCACACAGGTATAAAAGTAGAAAAAGAAAGGAATTTACTAGGGTCTTTAGAGAACAATGAGTATAATGCACTCCTTTTAAAAATCAGGAAACTGAAGCTTAAAGAGGTTAAGTGACTTGTCCAAAGTCATGTGACTCCTAAGCATCAGAGAAAATACTCACCTTCCAGTATTCTGAATTCCAGATGTGTCCACTAAATTATATTAAATTGTATTACATTTCATTGTCACTGTTTTTACATCATATTAATTTTTAAATACACCCTATCTCTCCCCTTGCCACAAAGATTTAAAAAGAAAAAAAGGAAAAAATATTTAGAGAAATCAAATAACATATTTACTGTGTCAGTACCCACTACATATGTGTGTATAGCCTTTAATTATCTGTTTAAGCAAGTCAGAGAAGTTTCTGAATGAGTAAATTTGCTAAAAACAATGCAAATGATATTTATATTCCCTCTTTCTGAATATGCAGATAAATTTCTAAAAGTGATCCCCTTTCATTTTTAAGGGAACTGCCTGCCCTGTTTGCTCAGAGACCTCCTCCCTCTCATTTTTCTGCTGTAACCTGATCGCCACTTATTTTCCTACTTACTTATAATGAATTCTCATTTATATGCTATAGATGATAAATTCTAGCCACACACACTTCAGTAGCCTGGTAGGCTATGTCTTAAATTCTAAAGATATTCTTGGCAAAAGCAAAAATATAAAATCACTCATTTTTCCTAGTATTTATTGTTTTTATTGCTTTGCTTTCCCCTTGTTGCCTATTTTCTTGGGGTCTTAGTCTTAAGAGGACCGATACAACTGTAAATTGTTATAGCTGCAGGTTTGCCAAAGGACGCTAGTAATTTGCTGAACTGAATTATATCATGTTAACACTAACTTATCCTATCACTATTTATCACATAATTAAAATATGCCCATGGACATGAATAGTCTGTATCAGCAGCTATATAGTCAATCTTTCTTGCTTATCAAAATGAAACAATAATAATTCACAGATGCCTTTAGCATTTCGCATGACAGTCTTTCCAATGTTATGAATGTAAAGTAAAAATCTCGCTTTTGGGCAAGATTATGTTTTGCTATTGTGGTAATAACAAAAGTCATGATGAATACCAGAATGTGAACAAGACTTATAAATGGCTTTAGAAATACTTTTCCTACAATTTCTATCTCATTTTATTGTCTCAACTCTATGGGAGTCCAATCACATGAAAAGCGTACTTTAATGGAACCTAATAGTTATGGAAAGCAAGATGAAATGCTATGGAGAGGTAAAGAAGATTTATGTTCATTTATGTAGGAGACTCAAAGGTTGATTTCATTATTTCAAATATATGAAGGCATAAAGAAGGGACAGTGGCTAGAGATCTGACCTCAGAGACAGGAAGGCCTGGGCTCAATTTCTACCTCTGACATCTGTACAACATGGTGAAAGTCACCTAACCTTTGTACTTCCCACACAATTCTATAAGTTATCAAGCAATATCTGATCTGCTTTGATAAAGAATATGCATTAGGCAGGTGGAGCAATAGATAGATTGCCAGGCCTGGATCAGGAAGATTTACCTTCCTGAGTTCACATCTCATCTTAGACACTTCCTAGCTGTGTGACTCTGGGCAAGTCACTCAACCCTGTTTTCCTCAATTATCTCATTTATAAAAATGAACTGTAGAAGGAAATGGCAAACCACTCCAGTATCTTTGTCAAGAAAACCCCAGATGTGATCACAAAAAGTCAGACATGACTGAAATGACTAAACAACAACAATGCCCTAAAAAATGTTCCCCACACCATTGAAATCACAGTTACTGTTAAAAAAAAAAATGAGGGCACTAGGAGTAATATAAATAGTTACTCCGAGGAATATTTTGAAAGAAAACATAGATACACCTAGGTAATAAAGACTCTTTCATCACATAAAGATGTCCTTTAGGCCTATATTTTCTAGAAGTAATAATGAAAGTGCGTACTAGACATAGGAAAGAATAGAAAAGAAACTCAAATAGAGAAGATGTCCAAAATCTGCTTGGAAGAAAATTAAGACTGGAATTACAGTGGGAGAATATGAACAGAAAAGAAACCATAAAGACTGAATAAGAACCTTGGACAATGAAAAAATGGTCAAAGTCTAGGAAGTATATCAACTCATTTTGGAAGTGGTTCATTTTAAATGAAAGTATAATGCAATGTATAAGATAAAGAGTTCAACCTGCAAAGAAATTAATCAGTAAGCTTCATAAAATGACTTGGCACAAAACTAATTTTGTATCTACTCATGTGGAATGGATTAGAGATGTGTATGGGATGTTTCAGTCACTTTGGGTGGCCACAGCAAACACTCAGTAATTGTGTCTTCCTCTACTACACAAGCAGTAATAGAACAAAACCTCACTATAACATGTTTGGCTAGTAATATTTCCATTACTAGAAAAAAATGATGCCCTATAGAGAACTTTTAGGTCCTTCCAATTTATGTTTCTATAACTCAAAGTAGCCACTACCAGGTGTTCTTGATTAGAATAGCATAGGTCTAGTAGTTATACTTGCTTTAGGTATAAATAACTAAAAGGAATGAGGATATATTAAATGGTGGGGAGGCAACAGGGAGCAGGGTATCAAGAATTGGCCTCAAAGAAAGACCTGGGTTCAAGGTCTGACATTTCTAATACACTGTGTAGTCCTAGCCAAGATATTTAACAATCCAACTATGTAAGACTGCATATATAGATAAATTATACATAATGCATCTCTAATAGCATAGTGGTTTCTATTCTGTGTTGTTCAGGAAAGTTGCATTACTAGGAGTCCCCCATATCAGTAAGGATAAGGATAAATATTGACTTATTTTGAAAAGAAACACAGATGTGATAAACTCACCTATGCTATTCTGTCTATATCTATATATGAATAGTTTTGGACATCAGCACATTATTATTTCTACTTATATTACTTCAATTACCCTAATGAGAGCAAAGGTTGAAAAGATTTTTAAATATCTTCTAAATACTAATTTAGTACCTTATGATTCTAATAAGTACTAGGTATAATAATTTTCTTAGTATTTACTCATTTGTTTTTTTCAACCATCAATTGGCTATAATAGGCCTTTGCATAACATCCAATTCCATATAGTATAACTTATACATAACTACTTAAAAAAGTAGATCCTACAGATTTTTACTAATAAATGAGGCTTAAATGTTACTCCCTGGTTCCTCGCTTCTACCAAATTAAACTGCTTTACCCCTATCGAGAGTTCCATGAACCTGTATCTTCTTTCAACTTTCCTTTTCAGAGATTCTCATCTATCATTTCAAAGTATTTCTTATAATGTAACTATGTCTTGAGTAACTTCTAACATGATAAATAAAGGATACTCTTTTAAGTAAATTAAAAATATTTTTCACCTGCCTAGATATTTTCTAGTTGTTCATGTAGGTTACTTTTAAATTTAAATTTTATTTCAATTAAGCATTTTTTCTGTCTTTCCTACTTCTTCTACCTTTCCCCAGTTGAAAGAGATGGCAAGAAGGATGAATGGAAGGAAAAAAGAAGGAAGGAAGGAAGGAAGGAAGGAAGGAAGGAAGGAAGGAAGGAAGGAAGGGCTGAGAACATAAATATCATGTTCAAAATAAACTCTTATCAATAGTTCTTAGTTGTGCCTTGCAAATATTTTATGTATTCTCTGGTTATTTTGAATCAAATGTTCTTTCTATTTCTTTCTGTTAGGGTTTGCTAGTAAAATATCAGAATGATCATGATTTGTGTGCATTTATTTTATATTGTAAACTTTGCTGAATTTATTGTTTTAATTGATTTAGACTCTTTAGAGCTATCCAGAAACAGCAACATGTCACCTTCAATAACTTGGCTTCTTAAAAGACCAGATCCTCTTTCTCTCTCACAGCATAAGTAAAGGAAATGACATTGTGTGGTGTTGAGAACACTGAAGCCGGAATGTCTAGAAATGCGTTCATTTTGGGTGGAAAAGAGAGGGAAAGAAGGAGGTAGCTGAGGTGAATCAAGCTGTGACTTTAGGCCTTGCTACAGGCTGCATAGACACAAAACTCCTGAGGTGGGGTTACTGACCTCTAACACAAAAGTACCTAAGAAAATAAAGACTATCTAATAGATGTGGTCAAGGAAACAGCTGGTACTGACCTCATGAAACATGTTCAGCTGTGCTCAAGCCTCAGAAAACTTAAGTTTAAGTACTTCCACAAGAAAACACATCAAACGAAGGAAAAGAAAGAGACATAGGTACAACTGAAAGTATATGACTTCACCACAAAGAAATCTCACCTACAAGACATTTCTGTAGTACTTACTATTTGTGAGGTGCTTTGCAACTATTATCTTATCTGATCCAACCATGGGAGGTAGATGCTGTTATTGTCCCCATTTTATAGATAAGGAATTGAGGCTAACAGAGGTTAAAAGACTTGCCCAGGGTCACACAGCTAGTAAATGTCTTGAGGCTGGATTTGGACTCAGAGCTTCCATTCTATCTACTGTGCCCCACTCTTTCTTTCAAGATAGGTAGCCCTTTAAGCACAAAAACTAAGAATGGACCAGAGACAATCAAGCAATCAGTAAGCATTTAAGATGCACCAGGCACTGTCTTCAGGAGTTCTTTCTCCTTGCTTTCATGTCTGTGGGATCTCTAGAGTCAAAGAGAAGCTAGTTGCTTCCTTCACTATTCAGCTCCCCTGACTTCCTTAATGTGTTAACAATTGCATCTGTGAACCAGATGACTGTGAATCAGCTCCAATATCCAATACTGAGAGTAGCTATGGATCAGTTTGGAATGAATCCAAGATAACTGATTCACTGAACACTTCTAAGGTTACTTTGCTCACCTCAAAAATAGAAATATATGAAGAAATTTCTGCTTGTATTACTTCTTGGATGCTATAAAAAGCTAAAGGAAGTCATATTAAATAGGTCATGGACTAAATTACAGGAAATAGTTGATCATTTGAGCATTCACCTTTTTGTGAAATGGATTTGGGAGGGACTGAAAAGAACTGCACTATGTCCCAATTTTAAAAGCCTATTCATGATGAAAGTATTTATCAGTTGCCTTAGGGGAAAAAATCCTTGGTAAAAATACTTTTCAAAGTGGTGAATACTATGGTGGTGGCGCCCATTATGTACAAATCATTGTAATATGGCTTTTAAGTCATATTATAGCACTCCAAAGCAATTTCCTGAATGCACACAGAAGTAGATTAAAGAGTAGGTAGAGACAGAACAATGATTTATGACAGTTGAATAATGAAATGCTAAGCAGGGCTTAATGTAGGTTATATAAAATATATAGTAAGCATATATTTGTGTGCAATTGCTATTTTAAATTCATATAGAATGTTTTTATAATTGTTTATAAATTCAGATACATCATTTTATTTTATTCTGAACCTGAGGTAAGTTGAAAAAGCAACGAGTCCTTATTTCAAAAGCATTGGTCTTTTTACTTTTCCTTTGATCCATCACAGAGATGTAGTCATGTCAGCTCTGAATTACTAATCTCAGAGTGTGATTCTTTCCTTGGGTAGGAGAGTAAGGGGGAGGAGTATGTGGTTTCATAGACATTAAGCTCTTTCTACCATGTACAAAAGTACATCAACTATAAAATAATGATATATTATGCAAAGATATAATGATAGATTAGTCTAATTTGTGCCCCTCTCCGTGTCCTTGTTATCAGTTATCAGGGTCTTTAAACCTCATCTGTCATAACAGCGTGAAGGCAGCATGGCACAATGCAAAGTCTTATATTTGGAGTCTCAGGTCTTGTGTTCAAATTTTAGCTCTACTTCTTAATTGTCATACTTTAGCTGTCATTATGCCTCATTCCATTCCTAAACAAACAAAGAGTTTGACTAGATAGCTTCTTAGTAACTTGCAGTCCTAAATCTATTAGCTTTACAATCCCCACCAGTGAAAATTTATATTTGTTACCATTGATAAAACTAGATTTTAATTTCCTTACCACAAAAAATGATAATATTTTCATGAAAAATCAATAGAATTATAAATGGAATCAAGAATCCTTGGGCTTTTCAGTCCACAGAATGGTCATGCTCTTCATTCTGACTGTGTCTGAACTAGACCTGAAAATTGTGGGAATCACTCATGAAATATATCTCATCATATTGGTGTTAGTATAAGCATGTATGAATGAGACATTCTCCTTAGGAAGTATATTTACTGTAAATCTATATATATTACAGCATATTACAGTCCTAGACTAGTATGGACTTTATTAACAAGTGAACATTTATAGTGTTCTTGGTAAGGGGCAGGATATGAACTCTTGAAAGAAAGATGACACATGGGTAATCTCCAATAGGATACTAAAAGAGACAACAGAAGAAAATAATATGCATGAAGTTAACTGTGTCTCACCTATATATAATTCCTGCTGTTAATAACAAGGGGTTTTTCTACCTCTGTCAATAAAAAATGGCTGCAAATGGTCTCCTAGTTGCATGTCCCATTTGAGGAAACTGGAGTTGCAAATTTTAATACTTCTTAAATTTAGTGCTAAAATGCAACATCTTCCAAACTGAGACTCCTGAATTTGATCACTCTGCAAGTTGCTAACATTATCTCATTGTTCACCTGGTTTCTGTAATATGCTGAGAAAATAAACTCCCCTATTTTTCCTCCTTTGAAGGTAAGCAGAACTCTGAGAACTCACAGACTGTATTTACTGGAATTTTGATGGGTTGCGGTTTGGAAAATAATAAATGAAAGTGTTTTCTCCTTGATTTTGATCTCTGGTATTATATATTGCCTTCTCTTTTAAGTAAATGTAACTTTTGTATTCCTATTACCTCCCATGATTAATTGCCACAACTTAGGAAAGGTTGAAAAGGAGGATAAAGGACTTAATGAGCAGTCTTTGACTAGATACTAAACCAGACAGCTTTGGGGAAACTACAGCAAAGGAACATACATGTACATTTAATCCCTAGGCCAAAAAATTTTTCCTTACAAGTATTCTATATAAATATTGTCTTTTTTCTGTAAATGGAACCCAGTGACTTGAAAACTATTTTTCTCAGAATGCCTTACTTTACTTCTTAAAATTAATTTGTACACCAAGGCCTTATCTTAGTCAATTTAATTCATGCTTTGCTTTCAATACAGAGAATATGACTGAATTCAGATACTACTTACATGATATTTGGGAGACTGGGAGTGAGAAAGCTCTAATAACCAAGAAAATCCTTCCACGTTTTGAATTTCCCTTTAACTTGGTATGCCACTTATGTGTATATGGGGACATAGATATATTGCAATTTAGGAAAATAATTGGAAAATAAATGAAAGCTAATGAAGAAAGAATTAGAAAGGTAATTAAAAGCTTGGCACAAGAGGTTCAAAACCTTGCCTGAACAACAGACTTCCTAGAAATTAGAACAGACCAAATAGATGTTATCATCTTGAGGCAACAAGAAATGTTTAAACAAAGAGAATGAAAATAGATAGAGAGACAAAGATAAAAATACAATGTTACCTCCATATGATGAAAAAGAATTGAACTAGAACACATTCAAAAAAATAAAACCTATGTTAAAATAGTATAGAGTTGAATTATGAATTCAACTGAATTTCAATGAATTCCCTCATTCCCTGATTCTGATGTTACCTTAGCCTCTTAAGCTACCTTCAGTCTCTGTGTTCAAAAACTCCCTTTTGTTTTCAGTTTATTATTTATTATTATGGGGAAAAAAGAGAGAAAAGAGAGATTAAAAAAGAAATGAGTTGATAGGAGAATAAACAAAGAAATAAGAGAAAAAGATAAATAGAGGGAAGAAGTAAAGGATTATCAACAATTATCAATAATTCCAAGAAACAAAAAATGATGTCAAAAGATAGAAATAATGAAGGACTCTCATTCTAACATGACATACTAGAAAGAATAGTGGGCTTATAGAGTGTTAAGGCCTGAATCCAAGCATAAACTTCATCACTTAGACTTGAGATACAGGACAACAGCCATGTTGGATAACTGGAGTTTTAACTTTTTCTTATGGAAAATGGGAAAAGATAATATTTGTTCTACCTACATCACAGGCAACTAGATAGCTCAGGGAAAAGAATATTGGGCATGAGATTTAAGAAGACCTGAATTCTAATCATATCCAGACACTTAGTAGCATGTAGTCTTTGGGAAGTCACTTGACCTCTCTAAACCTTCAGTTCCTCGTCTGTAAAAGGGGAAAAATAATAGCACCTACTTTGCAGAGTTGGTCTGAGGGTAAAATAAGATAATGGTCTTATTTATAAGATAATAGTCTTAAAGTGATTTGCATAAATTAAAGCACTATATAAATATTAGCTATTGTGATGATTGAGATCATCTATGCAAAGAGTTATATGAAGTCATACAATTTAATTGGCAATAATAGTTAATGGTAATGAAAATGATGGTGAAGGAAGTGCCATTGACAATAGATTAAATTATAATGTTATATTTAAATTATTCTGAAAAATAATGTGTTGAATTGATAGATATGTTAATGCTTAATTATTTACAGCTTGTGCAGTATTGGTCTCTAAGATTCATCGAATAAATTATAAGAATATTTCTTATTGGTTATAAAAATAAATACCTATTTCCATCCTAAACTAATTTGTATCTTACTTACTGAAGACATATTTTAAAAGTTAGTTATAGACTAACTTCTAATATATTGGGGAGATTACTGATGCCTATATCCTACCTAACTGCCAAAATATATATACTAAAGATTAATTGGATAGATGCTTAAAATGTGCAAAAGTTTCTAACATTTATTTTATAAAATTCTGAACTCTAACTTTTCTCCTTCCTTCTATCCCCTCACCTAATCTTGAGAAGTCAATAAATATATCAATTATACATGTGAAGTCATGTAAATCAATTTCGCTATTAACCACATTACAAAGAAAACACATAAAAACAAAAAAAAAGTATATTTCAACGTGCACTTAAAGTTAATCAGTTCTCTCTGTGAAAGTGAAGAACATTTTTCATCAGTTTTTGGAATTGTCTTGGATCATTCTCTTGATCAATTCTTTCACAAGTCTTTCACAAGGGATCATTCCTACCATATTCCTGCTACTATGTAAAATATTCTCATGGTTTGCTCATTTTACTTTGTATCACTTCATTCAAGACTTCCTAGATTTTCTGAAACTATCCTGCTCACCACTTTTTTATACAATAGTATTCCAACACAATCATATACCCCAAACTTGTTCACCAATGCTCCAATTGAAGAATGTCTCCTAAATTTGTTACTCTCTATC
The DNA here is from genome assembly GCA_028658325.1 of Potorous gilbertii. Classification (NCBI taxonomy): domain Eukaryota; kingdom Metazoa; phylum Chordata; class Mammalia; order Diprotodontia; family Potoroidae; genus Potorous; species Potorous gilbertii. The sequence goes on along the minus strand of CM053769.1, from coordinate 256,568,622 downwards.
ACCACAAAAAAGAGCTAATATAAATATTTTTTAACTTATTTATTTAACTTTTAACATTCATTTTCACAAAATTTTGGGTTCCAAATTTTCTCCTCATTTCTCCCCTCCCACCACACCAACACGCCAAGCATTTTAATTACCCCTATCACCAATCTGCCCTCTCTTCTAACCCCTCCCTTCACTTTTCCCTATCTTCTTTTTTGTCCTGTAGGGCCAGATAACTTTCTATACCCCAATATCTGTATTTCTTATTCCCTCGTAGTAAGAACAATACTTGACAGTCGTACCTAAAACTTTGAGTTCCAACTTCTGTTCATCTCTCCCTCCCCACCAATACCCTTTGGGAAGGCAAACAATTCAATATAGGCCATATCTGTGTAGCTTTGCAAAAGATTTTGATAATAGTCATGTTGTGTAAGACTTCACTATATTTCCCTCCATCCTATACTGCCCCCCATTGCTTCTATTCTATCTTTCGATCCTGTCCCTCCCCAAGAGTGTTGACTTCAAATTGCCTCCTCCTCCCTCTGGGCTCCCTTCCATCATCCCCCTCCCACCCTGCTTATTCCTTTCTCCCCCACTTTTCTGTATTGTAAGATAGGTTTTCATACCAGAATGAGTGTGCATTTTAGTCCTGCCTTTAGTCGAATGTGATGAGAGTAAGCTTCATGTTTTTCTCTCACCTTCCCTCTTTCTCCCTCCACTGAAAAGTCTTTTGCTTCTCTCTTTTATGAGAAATAATTTGCCCCATTCCATTTCTCCCTTTCTCCTCTCAAAATATTTCTCTCTCACCCCTTAATTTCATTTTTTAAGATATGATCCCATCCTATTCAATTCACTCTGTGCTCTGTGTGTGTGTGTGTGATCCCACCAACTACCCAGATACTGAAAGGTTTCAAGAGTTACAAATATTATCTTTCCATGTAGGAATGTAAACAGTTCAACTTTAGTAAGTCCCTTAGGACGTCTCTTTGCTGTTTACCTTTTCATGCTTCTTCTCATGCTTGTGTTTGAAAGTCAAATTTTCTTTTCAGCTCTGGTCTTTTCATCAAGAATGCTTGAAAGTCCTCTATTTCATTGAAAGACCAGTTTTTCCCCTGAAGTATTATACTTAGTTTTGCTGGGTAGGTAATTCTTGGTTTTAGTCCTAGTTCATTTGACTTCTGGAATATCCTATTCCATGCCCTTCAATCCCTTAATGTAGAAGCTGTAGATCTTGTGTTATCCTGATTGTATTTCCACAATA
>CM053769.1:256532860-256566876 GCA_028658325.1 Potorous gilbertii | reverse complement strand
AGAAATACAGGTAATGGGGAATAGAAAGTTATCTGGCCCTACAGGACAAAAGAGAAGATGGGGACAAGAGAAGGGAGGGATTTTAGAAGAGAGGGCAGATTGGTGATAGGGGAAATTAGAATGATCGGTGTATTGTGGTGGGGGAAGGGGATAAATGGGGAGAAGATTTGGAACCCAAAATTTTGTGAAAATGAATGTAAAAAGTGAAATAAATAAATTTGTATTAAAAAAGTAAATAGATACATAGATAGATAGAGAGATAGGCAGACACAGACATGAACATAAATATAGATATATACCTTTTCTGTGGTAACAAGAACTGGAAAATAAGAGGGAGTCCATTACTTGGGGACCCAAATTATGGCATGTTAATTAAATGAAATGTTATTGTACCTCAGAAATGATGAAAGTCATAGTTTCAGAAAACCTGGAAAGATTTTCATAAACCTATGCGCAGTGAACTAAGTAGAAACCAGAGTATAGTTTATATAATAATACCTTAAAGAAAAACTGAAAAGACTTAGTTATTCTTATCGCTACAATAAACAGTGATGAAGGAATTATTCCAGAGAATCAGTTATGAAACCTGCTAGCAATAGTGAGGTGATTAGCTCAAGATGCAAAAATAAAACTACAAACAATATTTTGCATATAGATATCAATATCTATATGCATATGGATATTTGATTTAATTGACTAGTTCATGAAAAATTCAATCTTTATTTCCATTAATGTTTTCCTTAAATTTAGTATCTCATTCAGCTAAGAATGTTAGTTACCATCCATAGTAGTATTGACAATGTATGTGAGTTTGACATTAATAGAAATCATAGATATGTTGATGTTATATTTTCATTGCTTTATGTATTTCAAAATTTCACTTACACTCAACACTACTTCGACATTACCATAATTAAACCAGCCAGTAGATCGTATGTTATCATTAAGATAATGTGATACATAGTCATTTGTTCGGTCATTCATATCTCGGGAGTCAGTGGAGTATGAAGGATTAACCACTGTGAGAATCAAGATGGAATCTTGTAGAAGAAAGCACTTGACCTGATCTTTGATGGATCTTAGGAATTAGAGATTCTTATAGGCAGAGGGGAAGTGGGGAAGTATTCCAAGCTCTTGTGAAGGCATGAGGTGAGAGAAAATAAGATCATACATAGATTTAGTGCTGGAAGAAATTTTAGAGATGATCTAGTCCAATTCCTTCATTTATCGATAAGGTAACTGAAGCCCAGAGAGATCAAGTGATTTGGTCAAGTTCATAAAGGAAGTGAGATAGGTATTAAACACAGGTCTTCTGATTCCAAAGCCAGCATTCTTTCCACTAAATTATATTGTTTAATTAATGTAAGGTGTACATGGAACATCAAGTAGACCAGTTAAACTATATAGAAGGATTACTGGAATTGATTTCGCTGGGACTTTAACGTCAGTAATAACACATGAAAACAATCAAGTACAATTTGAAAGAGTTATTTATGCTGTGTATTACTATTGGGTGTAATACTACTAATAACTCATATTGTGCTTTGAGGTTTACAAATTTTTCTTTACAAATATTATTTCCTCACAATAATCCTGCCATGTAGGTTCTACTACTATCCCTGTTTTACAGATGAAGAAACTATGGCAAAATAACTAATATGGAAATATTTTACATGACTGTTGATGTATAACCTATATCAGATTGTTTATTGTCTCAGGGAAGGGAGAGAGAAGGTAGGGAGAAAAGGTTAGAATTTGAAACTCAAGATATTTTTTTAAAAATTATTATTTTTAATTATTTAAAATAAAGAGAGAAATAAAAATATTATTTAAAAATGAGAAAAAAAGGAAAATATCTAGTCCTGTAAACCAGGATCACAAATGATATTTTTCATGTTCTAATAAAGATAGTAATTTTAAAAAAATTAAGTCAGATAGAAGCTAAATAACTGACTTAGGTCAAATTTTAACTCATGTCTTCCTGACTCCTATTCCAGCAATCTATCCAACAACTGAACTTATTGTTGTTGATTTTCAGCATCGAACAGTGGATAGAAGGTTGACCTTGCAGTCAAAAAGAAATGAGTTGAAATCTGGTTTTTGTCACTTACTACTTTTTTGGCTTTGGGCAAGTTACTTAAGATCTCAGGAACCCAATAAGTTCTCTGAGACTCTGAAGTTCCTTCTAATTGATATAATTGCTGATCATAAGTAAAAACATGAACTTATATTTGCATATATATATACATATACACACATGCTAATTACCTCCCTCCTTTCCCATGTGCATATATGTATGCACAACACACATATATTTATATACACATATATGTATATACATATATACATATGTTTAAATATCAATAGGACAAGTTTCTAAACAGTTATTATGTATTTATTATGTATCAGGCACTATTCTAAGTATTAGGAATACAAATAGAAGCAGAAAGAAAAATAATTCCTGTCTTCAAAGAGTTTGAATTCTACTGGGGGAATGCAACATATTAAACAAGGAAGGAGAAAAGGAAGAAGAGAAGAGGCACTCTATGGCCGGGACTGTGGTAAGCATATCAGAAATATTATCTCATTTAATAACAGCCCTGGGAGATAGGTGATTCTATTATCCCATTTTGTAGTTGAACAAATTGAAGAAGACATTATCACTGACTTGTCTAGGGTCACAAAGTTGAATTTGAAATTCAAGACTTTTTGACTCCAAGCCCAGAACTCTATCCGTTGTGCCATATAGCTTCCTCTAAGCAGAGATATGGCATAGATAGTTACAAAAATATGGTTAGCCTTCATTTGCTTCAGCTTTGGTACTCCTACTTCATCAGAACCTTCAATATTTTCATTGGTCTGTCTAGAGGGCTGGAGGGTGAAGTAAAAAAAACTCTTCCCAAAGTCTCTATGTTAAGAAGACTCCAAAGCCCTGTGAACACTTTATCTCCCATCACCTACATTCTTCAGATTCCACTTCCCCATCAAGTTCCTTGAAAGGAGAATCTATCTTTCCTGTACATATTTGTATCATCAATGCTTAGTATAGCTCCTGGCAAGTAACAAGAGTTTAGTAAACATGAATTATATTGTTTTATTCTGTATTTTGTTGTATTATATTGTATTGCCTGGCCATTTTCTTTAAAATAGAGATTCTGTGAGGAAAGTCCATCAGACAAAGAGGCCTTAGGGTTGGTGTGTGTGTGTGCATGTGTGTGTTCGTCCTTCATTGCCAAAGAAGACCATGCCATAGAGAAATGATGACATGACTTGCACTTGAATTTGTTTTGCGTGAGGGAGGTCTGTGCAGGTCACCAGCCTCACCCCTCCTCCAGAGACATCTGAATCCAGTGACCAGATATTCATCAGGATTACTGGAGATGACCTAGGATGAGGCAATTGGGGTTAAGTGACTCACCCAAGGTCACACAGCTAGTGAGTGTCAAGTGTCTGAGGTGAGATTTGAACTTAGATCCTCCTGACTCCTGCACTGCTGCTCTATCCACTGCATCACCTAGCTGCCCCAGGGTTGATATATACTATATATCTCTCTATACTATATATATATATATATATATATATATATGTATGTATAAATACATATGCAATATGTATGTATATTTGTTTGCACTTTTGTATATATAATAGACAATATGAAACTATAGCAAGACATTGTCTTCTGTTATAAGCACATTGCATTTAAGAAAAAATTATCAATAATCTATTCACTGCAACCTCATTCTACCAAAAGACTAGATTAGTATATGGACTGTTTTATATGTTGCCCATTCAGGCCAAGTTTTTCCACTACAACTCTCACACAGCTATTTTTCATGTGGAAGAAGTGGTAACTAACAACTCTCAAAAACTTGATTTAAGATTCATACCCTAGACCAAGGCTTTCCGCATTAAGCTATGTTGGATGGCATAAGGATTCTTTGTGTGGATCAAGGTTGCTTGGGCATATAATACCTGAAAATCTTATCTGACTGTGGACCATGATTTCCCGTTGCATTTTCATGAATCTTATAATAGCTATATTGTCAAGTTGAGCATTTAGACCCTGGCCACTCATCTCAACTCTGGTCTCAATTTTTCTATCATCTCACAATAGCTACTAGGATAACTATCTGCTCCCAAAAGACCTAATTGTCACTAAGATTCAGCTGCCAAGTTCCCTAAATAACCCCTCTCCCCAAAAAAGCTTGATGTGTCAAGAAAAGTTGTATCTACACCCCCAAAAGACAAAGTCCAATTTAATATACATTTATTGAGCTTACTATGTGAAAGGCATTATGCTAAATACTAATAATACAAGTATAAAATTAAATAGTCCCAGTTGTCAAGATGCTCCCATATACATATACCTCATTTCTTCTAGGTAGAAGTTTTTAACTTGAATTATCCAGATTATATTTTTTACTTCATTTTGTATGCAGAAACAATTTTTATGGGTGTAGAATGTGCATATAGAAAGGTAGCAGGATACAATGGATTTGGGTTCAAATCTCAGTTTTGTCCATTACTCCCTAGGTGATAGTAAGTAGGTAGTTTCGGCCTCTCATATTCTACATCAGTACAGGAGCTAAGTGGCCTCTAAGGTCCCTTATAGCTTTATATCTATGATTTTATGAATTAACCACTACCATTTCTGAATAAGGTTCTCTTTATCTCTTACTCAGAGGATGTAGAAGCTAATTAGGAACGAATGGATCACAGGAGAGTTTGTGAGTGGGCACGTGGGAAGGAAAGTAAGAAAAGAAATAAGAAGAGGAACAGGCAGGCAATTGCTCTGAGTCTTTTCAGCAATCACTCTAAACATTATACAAGACAGCAACCAAGGAAAAGCAGCCATGGCGGGAGATCAGAAATTCTAACCTTGATTATTTGGACCATGCCTTAAAATTCAAGGATAATAGGCTCTCAACTAAGAACTGATTGAGCCAAAAAGTGCCAAAGAGGAATTAGGAATGTATTTGGAGAATCTTGGAAGGCAACACAATGGAAGATAACCTATGATTCTATGGTCCTATGACATTCAGTTTCATGTCTAGTTTAAGCTTTTAGGATTTTTTTTGTAATTTTCATTGTTAAATATTAAATAAAAAAGCTAACACTTTGTTTGTTGATGGAAGATATGCCTTTTTCACCAGTAGCCCCATTGACAAGCATAAAGCACCATTATTTTACTCTACTTAGCTGATTTTGAAACATAAATGAGCAAAGACAGAATACATTTTCATAAATATTAATCCTACTTCTGATAAAGTAAGTCAAAGGTAAGAGTCACTTATATGTGGAAATATGGAGGCAGCAATGTTATTGATGTCAAAGAGATGGAAGCCAAGTGGTTGTCTATTGATTAAGAAATTTTTGAACAAATTGTGCTGTATGAATGTAATGGAATGCCACTGCTTTATTAGAAGCAACAATTATGAATTATTCAGAAGGATTTAGAAAGTCTTGTATGAACTATTTCAAAGGTAAGAGGAAACAGGAGAAAAATGTATGCAATGATTAAAATAATGAAAAGGAAAATATCACTGAAAAATATTAAAGTTCTGATCAATAGCCAATTGACTTGAGAGGATTAATGGTGTGAATGATTGAACTGATCAATAAATCAATGAAAAAAATCACTTACTATGTGCAAAACACTAAAAATACAAATAGAAAACTAACATATTAACTGCTGTCAAGGAATTCATATAGAAAGAGACAACGAACATAGGAGAAATCAGTTGCAAGGAAGTTGGAAAAGTCCAATGTTCCTTAGGGGACAGTCTCAAAGCCATTGGTCATCTTCTTTAACATCATTTCCATTGACTAAAAACTCCAATTTTGATACTCTGTTTTTATAGTTTTGGTGGCAAGAAGTTTCTTTTCTGAGTCTTCAATAACTGTGGTTGCTGAGAAACCAGAGACTACAACATCTGCAAAAGGTTGACAGGTTACTCCTTCACAGGTTGTTTCCCTTAATGATGGATATTGGGGCTGAGCTGCAAATAGGGCTGCTGGTCTGGGGCAATATGTTCTTCCTAATATTCATTGGCCCAGTGTCCTAGACTAACTGCAGTAGAATCTGAGAGGAAAAGGGCATCTGTCGTACACTCATCTGGCAAATGCCATCTCTTATCATTCCCACAAGGTATGTTCTTGTTTCAGCTAACCTGGAAGAAAAGTGATAAACCACAAACACTGAAGGGTACATATATTTTCAGTCCAGGTCATTGTGATATTGTTGTTTGCTTGTTTGTTTCCTTAAGTTTAATTCTTTGCTTTAAAAGAAAAACAGGGTAGAGAGAAAAGAATCTTCAATTGGGAAGTGGCTATAATGCAAAAATAAAAGGAAGAATAAAACATTTATTTAAAAACAAAAAGATCTGAAGTCACTATATTTTAAGGGTTACTTTATTTTTTAGATCTTACAGGGAAAAGAGTAAATGGGATTTGGGTTCCAGAAACCCTCAGCCTCCATACCTAATCCTCATCCTCTTCACTCCACACATTTCTATTAATTACTTCCTCTGTAATGACCTTTATCATTTAGGGAAAATTGATTTTGTGGGGTCCTGTTTTATTAACAAACCAGAGTCTAAGCTTAATTGATGGTATTCATATCCAGGCTAAATTTTTAAAAAGAGAGAGATAAAGGGATTCCTGGTCAAAAAAGAAAAAACCCTTATTCTCTTTCTCCCACTAGTATATCACGCGATTCTTCAGATTATGACCTTCTCCCAACAAAATCTTCTAGTAATTTTGCCTTTACATCTGCTTCTCATCCTCAAGCCAGTTGTTTCCTACCTGCTCTTCTACTATACATAGCCCACATGCTATCGTGCTCTGCCTTCCAGATGAAATCCTCCAATTCTACATTGACTGCTAATTAGATAGAAACTTCAGGTATTTCTCTTGTACATCAAGTCTCTTAGGAAATCCCAGTAGTAACTCTAGCTCAGTTGGCTCCTCACGATTGCCCATTCTAGTACTGGTTCTCAGTAAAGACCAATTTTGAACTTTTACCATTTGCATTTCAGCTACCTAGGAATGTATCTCCAATTTTATAGCATTATTACTGTGGAAATAATTGCTATTCCTGGAATGATTTTCACCTAAGGTTCTTTTCTTATGGAGCCAATTAGGCAGGGTATATTTGTATGGTACACTCTGCCCAATATGCAGTTGTCCTTTCCAATACTATATTCTATTTCAGCATTATCTGTTTCTATTTCTTAATCTTATGTTGCTGGTTACTTTCCAAAGTTTGTTTTCCCATTAAAGCAATATTTTTTTTAATTACCCTCCAAAAAGTGTTAACTCCTTTGTCTAAGTGGTACTTTTAGTCTCCTTTCATTTTCCTAAGATTTTAAAATATCATTTCCATATTATTGTCTTCTACATGTGAAAAGAAGGGCCTATCTCACTGAGGCCCAGCCATCCCTAGCTTTCAAAAGATTATGATGGCAGACTAAGGCTAGTGATAACAGTAGTTTCAGGTCTTTCACTATTGACACTGGAAATATTGGCAGTCATAGTCAGAAAAAAAAACCTTATCAGTCTTCTAAATGATAAAGAAAGGAGGGTTAAAATCAAATTTCAGACTGTGCTACGATTTCAGATGGAAAGCTTAGTTAAAACATATAGTGACAAACCCAACGCGCTCAGTAGACCTTTGATAATCAACCTCAGCCATTTCGGCCTTAAGCTGCACTTGAACATGTTCATTAGCATGAGCTGCCAATTAGGCATTTCTGGCAGTAGTGGATGTTGCAAGGATCTTTGTTGAATTTCTGTCAGGTCTTATGTTTATGAAAATAAATTTTAAACAGCAAGGAAGCAGGAGCTGGGAAAATATTCCACAGAAATGAAAATGATTCCAGAATTTTTAGTAGAGTTCTTATGGGAAAAGATATCTTTTTTCTAATTAAATGGATCACTTTCTAATTGCAGATATGTCCAAAGAATAGATACTAGAACAAGAAACAAAAGGTAAACTTCAGAATTTATGCAATATCCTCTCACCCAGGGAAAAACATCCTGGAGTTGGAGTCAAAAACTCATATTCAAAAGAAATAAGTTTAATGATCCTGTGTGTTATAAGGCTGTTGTCATTTTTTTTTTTACATTTAGAAAAAATCCATAGTCTGAGTGTCTGCATTATCCTGGCGTTCTGTTGGATGAATCCTCCAATATCTCATTCCTGACCTTCCTATTTCACCCATTATTTTGTCTGGGCTCATTAAATAGTGATGTTATTTTCAGTATAACTCTTCAATTCTTCTACAGATTCATGTGCATTTCAATTAAATGGTTCCTTCCTAAGTTCAAGTCTAACTAGATGATACAGTGAAAGGATAGAGAGCTGAGCCTGGAGTCAGGCAATAAAAAAAATGACAGACTAGATCATTGGACTGAATAAAATGAGATGAAATAACATAGAAATAAATATAAGAATTTATATTTTAGTGGGGAAAACCTTGTACAAGTATGTGAGAGGGAAGTCATATTAGTAAGAAAATTCTCTGACAGAGGCCAAAGGATTTTAATGGACTAAAAACTCAATCTAAGTCAAATGTGCCAGCCTCAAAAGTTAATGTGATTTTTTTCTTCATTAAAAAAGACAAAAAGTCCTTGGAATAATATGACCGTTCTGCATACTTTCCACTAGTCAGATGTCATTTGGGGTTTTACATTTATTTCTAGATATCACTGTTCAGCAAAAACATTGGCAACCTGGGGAGCATTTAGAGCACTCAGAATGGTAAAGGGCCTTGATACTTTTCCATATGAAGAAAGTTCAAAACAGCAGAATGAGGAGAAATGGGTAGAAGTTACAAAGAGGAAAATTTTGGCTTGATATCAGGAAATGTTTTTTCCCAATGAAAACCTGCCCACGTTGTGATGGTTTTCCCTGGGAAGTAATGGGTTTCCCATAATACTCTCTGATTCCATAGGTCTCTAGGATCCCAGAATATAGAAATGTCAAATTTTCCCATGAAAACAGATTCCATTATTCCCCTGCTTTAGTCACTGAATCTCCCCCCTTTTTTAGAGGAGGAATAGTAATGCCAAAATAAAATAAAAATGAAAACCATTTTTAATCTCAGTTTTCAAGGCTTATGAGACTCCTGCCTTAAAAAACAACCTTCAATGAGAATGATCACTAGCTCAAAAGAAAAATTTCTGTTTTCTGTTCTTTACGTGTTTCTGGATTTTTTTTGTAACATTTGCCTTCTTTTTGGCAAGATGATTCTAATCATATCCTGTGGGGGAGGGTAAACAATATTTTCTAATTGTCTATTAGAATTAACAATTAATTTAAAATTTTCTATTGTCTCAATCTTCCTTTTGCTTCTCCTTGGAAGCTTGTTTACATCCTACTTTTCCCCTTCACATTCACCACTATTTTGAACTTTTTTGGTTTTACCTCAATAGACTTCCCCCTAAAACTTTACCCTCATTTTACTTTCTTTTTTAAAGTTTCTGCTTACAATGTATATACTTTTTTTCAGCCTGGATACATTAAGCAAGTAAAACACATTCTTGAATTGACTTGAATATTTTTTCTTATTTTACTGCTAAATTCACTTAAACATTTACCAGCAAAGGGATGAAACATGTAGAAAAATAGAAACAGAAAAATATTACATGAGGAAGCATTAAGAATAACTGATTTTTTCTTTTCCTTTTTTCTTTTTTTTGGTAATTAGTTTCTTTTATCCTCTGAACCATTTAAGTGACAAGAAAATTGAATAATCCAAGAAATACTGAAATGTAAAAGCTATTTTTTTAAAATGTCAGGGTTTAAATTCTGTAACTAATAAACTTCCTTCATTCCTATAAATTGCTAAGAAGAGTTGGAGTAAGTCACACAACAGCAATAACTGAGTTCATTGTAAATGGATTTTATTCAATTTCAATTGATCCCTCACTGAAGCAATCCAATCCTTTTATTGTTCTGTAATTTATTAATATAAATTGATAATATCATAATCAATACCATAATCTCCACAAAAGTTTTTCTAAATCGTCTTCTCTTTCCTACACTCTTCCTTGCCTCCTCCCTTTCCACCATCTCCTTAACTGAGAACTTCAACCCTTACTTCACTGAAACACATTTTTTCAACTAGAACTTACTCTTCATCTCAAGAGCTCTCCCTTTCTTTGCATTCACCCTAGTCTCTGGTAATGACATAGTCCTTCTCCTTGACAAGGCCACCTTCTCCCTGTGCCCTTGATTTCATCCCCTAATGCCCTCTCCAGCAAATCACAACTTTGATCAGCCCTTTTCTTTCCATGATCTCCCTCTCTAATGGTTCCTTTCCTTCTATCTTCAAATATTACCAAATCTCTTCTATCATAAAAAAATCCATTAGACCATTCCAGAATGTTCTCTCCACTCCATGCTTTCACCTTATTCCTTTTCTGGTTCCACTCCTGTCTAACCGTTCCTTCTCAGTTTCCTTTGCTCATCATTATCTGAATCACACCCTTTGAGAGTATTTCCTAGAGCTGTGTTCTAGTATACCTATTGTTTTTTGTCCTCTGATCCCTTTCTTGGTGGTTTGGTTGGTTCGTATTGGTTTAATTATCATCTCTATGCTGATAACTCCAAATCTGTAGTTTCAGGCCCAGAATTACTTTTCCCTGAGCTTCATTCCTACATCACTAATTGCATAATGGACGTTTCAAATTAGATATCCTGGATCAATTTAAAACTCAACAGGCATAAAACAAAACTCATAACATTTCCCCAAAACCCTCATAAGTTTCATGATATCTGACAAGAGCACCACCATTATACTAGTCTCCCAGGTTCATAACCTCAGCATTATCCTGGACTCAGGATACAAAAAATTTATTTTAAGATGACCTAGCAAAACAAGCAAAAGGAAGTTAATTTAACTATATATCCTCCAATGGTCCTTCCAGCTCTGAATCTATCATATAACTTATTGAAATCACTGAAATGTGGTGGGATGAGACCCATGCACAGAACATGGTTCTGGAAAGTTATCTTATAAAAAAGGTACACAATAGGTTAAAAATCAGTGTAAATTAAGAAGACATACCAAGAAATCATTTGAATAATAATTTAACAGAAGCAATTTTGTATAGAAAAAACCTAGACTGAATAGATGAAAAATTGGGGGAAGAGAAATAATAGTAGCAATGAGGGGCTAATGATCTCATCCAAGCTTCCCTATTTCTATTAAAGGCATCCTATTCATCCATTCTTTTAGATTTGTTACCTAGCCATCATGGACACCTCGCTTTCCTTCACTCTATATCCAATCGGCTGCCCAATCTTGCCATTTCTACTTCCATGCCATAGCTTCAATCTGATCCCATTATCTAGTCACCCAGTCATTACTTTAGTTCAGGTTCTCTATGTTTCCCACCTAGATTAATGCAAATGCCTAATAATTAGTCTCCCTGTCTCAAAGCTCTTCCTTTTTCCAGAGCATCCTATACACAACTACAAAAGTGAATTTCCTTAAGCACATATTTCCTTAAGTACTATGTCACTCTCTAACTCAATTGCTAGCTAAATGCCCTCATCTACTTTTGTTGTCTACCTGGCACTCAGTTCTCATCTGTGACTCCAAGATGTTAAAGCATGTAAAGCAGCCACATCCCAGTAACCCATCAATGAGTAGAGAGGTTTCTGTCCCAAACATGTGAAGATTTCCCCCAGCAGAATAATTTGTTACAGCAGCCATGAAGGTGACTGAAGCAAGCATTGTGAAGTGTTTAAAGATTAGTCAGACATTGAATAAGCCAATGTTATCCACTGCATTCCAGGCTGTCACCAGTCATCTTGACTTTTGTCTTACAACTGAACTTTGATGACTATGAAAGAGAGTGATGCTGATGACTATGTGCAACTCTGCCTCACTTAAATCCAATTCACAAACAAGTTATCACCCCATGATGTCATTAGTACTCTTTAAAAACAAAGAATAAACAGCATTTATTATAAATATTTTATCCATTATATAGTATATATGCCTTTTGTCTCCTTATTTACAATATAAATTATTATGGGTACATACTTCTTTATTGGTTGCATTTAAATCCCTAATAACAAGCACAGTGTCTGGAACATAATCAGTGCTTAATGAATTTTTGTTGTTTGACGTTTTCCCAAAGACCAAAAGGATTTTAAACCCTTGTCTCTTTGGTGCAATTTCCTGTGGCTAGTGATCTCAACTTGTACCTTTGTTTAAGGGAGAAGTTTAGAATGCTTTACAGAATTGCATAATTTCTCAAAGGCAATCCAATCTGGTCCCTCTTCTAATTCTATTTAAGGCCTAAATCATTGTCAGATTCAGTTTCCATTCAAGACTGGCCATCCAGCTTTATATCAAGAGCTGAGCAGCAGCGATTCTTAATCCACTTGTTTCCTTATGGAAATATATGTATAGATATATACATGCATGTTTATATATGCAAAATGTGTACAAAAGTGTATTATTTATAATGTCATGCAATAGCCTCTGAAGAACTGAAATTAGGGATCATTCAAAGGGCAATGGAGATGAACATGATGGGCATGAGCAGACTATAATACCTTATAAATGCAAAAGTGATGTCAAAGAAAAGTATAACTAGAAAAAAAAGATTCATCACTTATGTAGAAAGAGTGATTGTCAGCCTGCATGCTCCATTGGTATATTGGTAATGTCAGGAAAAATGAGGAAGTCCCTTGAAGAATTGGGTAGATGCCAGGTGATGGAATCATAGAAGGACATGAACAAGGACTACATGGGATAAGCAATCATGGAAAGGCTATATTCTAAATTATTGGAGAAAACACACATATTGATGAGAAAATATACTTAATGGTGTATTGAACTATTAGAATATTGGAAAGATCAAAATCTTCAAACCATAACACTTGTAATCCTTCCTAATCTCTTTCCTGTTCCAATCTGACATGTGTAAGTGAAGAGGGAAATCTAAAATCTCGTTGCTTATATATATATATATACATATATATGTATATATATACATATATATGTATATATATACATATATATGTGTATATGTATATATATGTATATACATATATATGTATATGTATATATATATATATGTATATGTATATATATGTATATGTATATATGTATATTATATATATATATATACAATAATTTGATTTGGATTAAAAAAATCATAGTTTTTTGGTATATTTCAAGAGTTCACAATTTAGTCAGCTTAGTGCTATTACCATAACTTAGTCCCTCTATGGCTCAGTTGTTAGCTTCTGTGAAATATTCTAGCCAAGAAAGTTAATTGTTTTATGACTGTCATTCAGGTAATGATCATCTCTAAACATAGCTCCTCTGGTCCTCATATAACAAATATTCTTACATCATTGTATCCCTACTAACTAGAGCCTTTTCAGCTTGTCAAAGCCTAACAAACCATGCACACCATTTGTATACCCTCATACTCATACCACGATGAAGCGTCAGGGTAAGGATATAGTTGAAGACAGATTATATGAAATTCAAAAATTTAGTTTGTTCATACAATAATTGCACATAAATTGAAGATATTTGCTTTTAAGTTCATTGCAAATGGAATGAGTTGCTACTGAATTTTTGACTTTCTAACATCTCTTTAGCCTCACCAGTTTATGAGAAGCAGACAACACCTTCAGAACAGAAGTAAGCCTGAACATCATGATCAAGTTCACAAAATTACTCCTTCTGGACCAGATACAAAGATCATTCATTTTCAGATAAGTTGAAGAGAAGTAAAAAGAAAGGGTAATAGGTAATCCCAATTTATTTGATTGTACCTTTTGCCAAATGAAAATAATTTCTCACTTTCTCTATTGTCACTGTTAACAATATCTGTTTCTTTTGATTTCTCCTTTCCCTCATCTTAATGGACTTCCAAACAAGCTTGTCTTCCCTTCCCCATGCTAAATTATTTTCTAATTGTATGTATTTCCTATCAAATACCAAGTTATTTCCTAAGTATAATTAATGAAACAATCTATGCAAACATCTTCATCTATCAGTAGGTATATTGTGCAAAGACCTAACTATCATGTTGTAGGAGGAGTTTGGTAGCATTCAGTACCTCTTCTTCAGTTAGCAGTTCATTTAGAGAGGAACTGATTACAACCTGAGACATACAATGAATTCAACATTGATTGATGATAGTGTGTTAAGAACACTATGAAAGTGTCCAGCCCATCTAGCCTGCATTATGTCCTCGCCACTCATCAGTGTGGCTACATCAGAACTAAGTGTTAAAATACAGCATAGGTCTTTGGCCCATAAATTGTCTTCAGGACATCATAGAAGCACTTGCAATTATTGTTGTCTGTGTAAAGTTGAATCTCATCTTCCTTCTTGCTGAACCCAGATTCTTGCACCTCTTTAAACTTCACTTGCACTTTGATTTTGAAAGAGTTGAATTCTGACTTCTTTAAGATGTTTAAGCTGTCCTATTGATCAACCCTGTGGAATTCTCATTTCTAACTGAGCAGCTTCTAAATTGCCCCATCATTTTTGTCAAACTAATCCTGATGTTTACTGGTATTTTGTCCAGATGAGCAGATGAGAGGCTTCACATCCAGTCTCTGAAAGCTGTCCACTCCTATTCTTCTTCATTGTTACTAATTATGTGCTGAACCAAGTTTTCTTCTAGGTCAGAAATAAACTGTGCATGCATGGAGAAACACTCTAGATCGGGGATGGATAACCTGTGGCCTTAAGGTCACATATGGCCTTTTGATTAAGTTCAAATTTTACAGAACAAATCCTTTTAATAAGAGGATTTGTTCTGTGAAGTTTTGATTCAGTCAACGGGCCACAGTTGAGGACCTAGAGGATCACATGTGGCCTTCAGGCCTCAGGTTTCCCACCCCTGTTAGACTCTTAATCATGAGTCTCCAAAGAGTCACCTTGCCTTGGAACCACCACTTTTGCCAAATGTGAATGTTTAACTTGGAGTGGATGAGTCTGTGATTGATCACTCTGCATCACACTGCCTTTATCACTCTGCCACCCTGCCTGTCTCTTCTCCTGACAATAAGGAGTCTATTAAATGCCAGTGCTTGTTATGGGGGTGCATTCATGATATTTTATTGTGATTATGTGGGCAGGAGAGAGTATTGGTGATGAGAGAGTCATGAGATGCTCATTCTTCAGTAGTAAATGACCATTGCTATTGTTATTTCCCTCCCTCAAAGACTCCCTGCCATATTTAATAATCTGTGCCTACTCTGGCATTAATTTCACCCAGAATTATATGCTTGTCTTATTTTAGTATATTGACAATGAGCATCTCCAAGTCTTCATAGTATTTCTCTTTGATTTCAGCAGGCTTTATCATGGTTGGGGCACCCACTAATGATGGTAGCATGGAACTTTCCTGCAAATGGAAATCACATTGTCATGAGTCTCTCATTCACTCCTTTTAAGAAGCCCACATTTTCATGAGTCTATCATTCACTCCTTTTAAGAAGCCCACATTTTCATGAGTCTATCATTCACTCCTTTTAAGAAGCCCACAATCTTGCTGACTGGATTGACTGCAAAACCTATTCCTTCTTTGTAGTCCTCTTCATCATGATAGCCACTTCAGAAAAATGTGTATCAGCTCCAGCTTCAGTAATCTGGCCTTCATTTACCAATGTTGTTTCACTCAGGATTGCTAACTGAATGTGACACCTGCTGAGTTTCTCTCAAAACAAGAGCTGTTCATCAATCAGGTCTACTGGTTTTCATGCTGTCCATAACTGTGCACACATTCCTTGTACTGATGGTAAGTGGAATCACTTTAGGACTTTTTGTGGGTGTTTCAACTAAGAGTAAGATTCCCTACCTGCTGCCAGAAGAAGGCCAAGTTTGGATGAATCAGACAATTTTGAGGGAACCTTTTCTAGCCCCTTCCTCTGCTAGGAGGTAGGAGGTGAGGTCCTTACAAGGACTTCTCAGACATCCAGGGGACTCCCAAATCCCACTGCTGCTTCATTCCAGTGAGGAGACAATACAGTACTCTGGACTACAACATCCAGTGTACCCACACCTACTCTTCCATCACTCACCCATCACTACAGGACTTCAAGGTGAATAAAGTAATGAGTAATGAGTAATGTCTTGATATTAATTTAAATGAGGCAGAATTGCACCAAGTCAACAGTCTCACTCTTTCAAAGTCAATGTTTTCCAATAGCAAAACAGAACTAAAAATGACTGGCAACAGAATGGGATTCAGTGGATGACCTTGGTGTCTTCTACGTTTGATCAAGATCTAAGCACACCATAGCACCTATTTCATCCGCCTTCATGGCCATTAAAATAAAATTGTTCTTGTCTTCCCATTCCTCCAGGGGAAGTCTTCATATGTTTTGATAGACATCCTCTGACTGGCCTATTGGCTACCCTCAACAGGGTTTGACCTGTCTGCCAAGATGGTTTTGTCAGAGTATAGCTGTGATGTATGCTATAGCTTCTTGGAGCCACAGGTGAGAGTGGAGTGACAGTTGAGGACACCAAAGGTAAGTGATCCCTGAAAGGACTTGGCAAGCCCTCACACCAGAGGTACTGGTCCTCCCTGATCGCAGAGACACCCCATTAATATGATCAGGAAAGGCTTCTCATAGAAGATTGTGTTTTAACTGGGATTTCAAGGCATCCAGGTAAGCCAGGAAGTAAAAAAAAGGAGAGAGCATTCTAGGCATGGAGGACAGAGTAAAAATGTCAAAAGTGGGGAGATGGATTATGCTTTTTGCAAGGAACAGGAAAGAAGTGTCACTTTGTCATAAAATATGTGAAGAAGGCTGAGACATAAGTATACTTAAAAGGTAGGAAAGGTAATGAAGTGCTTTAATAACCAAGGGACTTTTTTATTTGATCTAAGAGGTGATAGGGAGTCATTATGACATTATGTTTATAGAATAAGAGAGTGATATGGCCAAACCTGCACTTTAGCAAAATCAATTTGATAACTGAGTGGAAAATGAGATGGAGTGTGGGAAGAAGAAGTAGGGAGACTTACCAAAAGGCTATTATAAGAGTCAAGGCATGAAGTGATGAAAGCTTGAAGCAGGGTGGTGACAGCATCAAAGGAGAGGTAGGAGTTGTGAATGTAGAAGTGGTAGGATTTGGAAATAGATCAGATATGAGAAAATGGGAAAGAGAAATGAGGAGATAAGGATGAATCTTAGGTTGTGAGCCACAGTGACTGGTAGGATCATGGAATCCTCAGCATTAATAGGAAAATTAGGATGAGGAAAAGAGATAAGGATTTCAGTATTGTGAACTATGAAACAGAGGGGTTGAAATGTCCAGTAGTCAGTTGGAGATGTGAGAATGGAGGTTAAGATGGAGTTTGTTAAAGTTAGCTACATAGAGATGACAATTGTAGCCTTGGGAGTTGATGAGATCACCATTTCTTATTGTAGATAATTATTCCCTATATATTCACCCTGAAATTTCATTGCATATTTGATTAGCAGGATCAATACTTTTGACTCATGTTGAGTTTGTAGCACACAAAAACCTTTATATATTTTCCACATGAACTTCTGTTTAGCTGCGTCTCCTATATTGTTTTCATAAACTTAATTTTTGAACCTCCTAATAATCTTCATACTACATTCTTTATTGCATTTCATCTTGCTATATTCAAAGAACTTTTTTGGATTGTGACTTTATTATGCAGTTTCTTAGCTATCTCACTTAGGTTTTCCCTTAGAAAGGCAGCTGGAAGTGCAATGGATAGACCACTGAACCTGGAATCAGGAAGATGATCTCAAATCTGGCCTCGGATGCATTCTAGCTATTTTATGCTACATAAGTCATTTCATTTTTCTCACTGCTTCAGTTTCCTCAGATGTAAAATGGAGATGGTAATAGCACTTACTTCCTAGGGTCGTGAGAATCAAATGCAATAAATATTTTGGTTTTCTTTGTTAAGTGTTTAGCATAATGCCTAGCACCATAGAGTAGGTTGTATATAAATATTCATTTCCTCCCCCTTAGTTTTTCTTACTAATTTGTAGGACAAACATGTGTGCACATGCATGCTAACAAGTTGAACCCAAGTTGATTATGAACACATCCAGTAGATGAAAGAAAAGGTCCCTGGGGCACTTCAAAGGAGATATCTTCCCTATTTCACATTGGGTCATTAATGACTTTTGGTTCAGACATTCAACCAGCTATGAATTCACCTAAATGTAACACAGTTTAAAAAATCTAAGATGGTTGATAAGTCTCACATATGTTCACATCCATCTCTTCAAACAATTCACCGTTTTCTTCCTATGAAAATTGTTCAGAGAATTGGACTGAATGTAGTAAAGATGAAATGCAATAGATGCAAATGTAAAGATTTACATGGAGTTCAAAAATCAAATTTACACACGTACAATATAGGAGAAATGTTTAGATTGATATTTTATAGAATTTCATTTCTGAGGGCTCCATTTTTTGGTGCCAACTTGCCCTCTAAAATTTTGAGCCTAAGGGATCTTATCTACCCTTTAACAGAACATTTTCAAATCTTTCACTTTCCCCCAAATCTATACTGCAAGTCAGACTATGTCCGGTTTTTCTCTCCTTCTGTATCAAAAATTACAGGATGGAATGTTCATTCCCCCCGCTAAGTTTCCATTATTTCCACCCTAGTAACCATTTCTTTCTTGTTAGTGACAGTCAGATCCAGAATTAAAACTCCCTGTTAATGATCCCTCCATCTTCTGAAGAATGATACTGGTGTCTATTCATTATAACTTGCCTTCCTTTAGGCAGAGAGACAACAGGTATCGTTAAGTGAAATGCCCTATCACTACTACTTTATATATCTGTCTTAGCACAGTGTTCCTGTCCTGAGTTCCTCACCTACTTCTTTTGCCCACATGGCCTACAAGCATCATACATCATCACTCTTTTACGAAGCTACTTATTTTATCAATGCCTTCTTTGATTTTCACCAAGTGCTTTCTATAAGGATCCCAAGGATTCTATAAGGTCCTTGATTTTGCTTGCATACATATTTACCTTAATATAAAATTTTACTTCAATTTCTTCCTACTTTCAATTTAATCCTGACAGGCATTTATGAAGCACCTGCTGTGTGCTAGAGAGTGACAGAGATACAAAGACAAAATCAAAATAGCCACTGCCTTCAAAAAATGTACATTGTACTGGAGAGAACTCAATATATACACGTGATAAACAAATGAACAGACAAAAACTTGCAAAGCATTATTTAGAGAGAGAAGAATACTACCAACTGGGGAATGAAGAAAGTTATATGTAAGAGGTAGCATCTGAGTAGCTTCTATATGATTCTTTTTGGAAAAGGTGTAATTTTTGCAACGCTGGTTCAGTCATTGGTTTTTATCCCACCAGATCTCTGTGATAACCATGAAGTCAAATTTGCTTCCTTGCATTAAGATCTCTAGATCTACTTTTTGATTATCTGTACTTTGTTCATTTATGTATAGACTCCTGAGACCATGAGTTTGTTTTTGTTTGTTTGTTTGTTAAGTCCTTACTGTGATTTTATCTTTTGTGAAATTTGGGGTTTTCTAATCTTATTCTCTTTAGGCATTGTGGTTATTCCCAATATTATCTAACATTGTTGATGAATATATATAATTTCATCCCTCCCTCCTCCTTTCCAATTTAGTCATTTGATTAAATTTGCAAGATTCCAGGCATTCTTAATAATCTTTGTTCCACTAAATCATTGTCCAGGAGTCCATTATTCAATATATTTCAAGCTATGTTTTAGAAATTTACATTACTTTCTCAAACACAATCTTCTCAAATATGTCATTCTCTTTAACTCTTGCACTGTATTATGGGAAATTAGATGGTATAGGGATAGAGGTGCCTGAACTGGAGTCAGGAAGACTCATCTTCCTGAGTTCAAATTAGCCTCAGGAATATACTAACTGTTTGACCCTGGGTAAGTCACTTAGTCCTAGTTATTTCAATTTCCTCATATGCAAAGTGAGCTAGAGAAGGGAGTGGCAAACCACTCTAGTATCTTTGTGAAAAAAACATCAAATGGGGTCACCAAGAGTTGTACATGACTGAAAATAACTGAACAAAAACAACTGTGCCCTTAGGGTCTTAATTTTTTTGGCCAAAACTTTAACATACTTAGCAATTATTTCTAGATTTTGTTTTGGCAGCTTTAATAGTGCTCACATGAACCATTAGAAGTGGGTTATTTCTTTTTTCAATTTGATGAGTCTTGGGAAGTTCTCCATTATGTTATAGCTATAGTTTACTCTGGTAAGAAAAGCTCTCTATTACTATCTGGTCAACAGATAACTATGTAATTAATCCCCTCACTTTGAGCTAAGGAATAAATGCATTTGCTTATCTCTTCCTCCTAAGACTTACTGGAAGATTTCTCACCTGACAGTACCTATGGATTCATATTATCTTTCTTCAAGTCAAGCAGGATATCTTAATTATAGGATCAAGCCGCTTTGTCTTTGAGAACAACCTCATCTGTGTAACATTCTGTAACAGCAAGAACCCCAGCATACACAGGAGGGCCTGCTGCACAGGTACTTAGATGAGCTTTTATAAGAAAGCAACCTTAAACAATATTACTTTAATCAAGCATATATATCATTCACTTAGTTCAGGGCAAAAAGTCAGCACCATGCACTTCAGAGAAAATATAAACAGAAATTGCAAGCAAAAATTACAAACAGAAAGACCAACAGATAGGGCTTCCAACCATAGGCAATATATACATCATTACCAGAGAGATAAACATCAACATCTGGATTTTCAAAGAGGGGGAGGGGATAGGAGGGAGTCCTTATGGCTACCCAGAGTCTCCTCTGGCCTAATCACACAAACATTTTTTGGATGATTTGAGCCCCAAAGCAAAACTTCATCTCAGAGTTAATATACACTTATCAGAGTGTATATTACTTGACCCAGTGCCTCATTAGAAATCAACAAAAGGTTTGGGCCTTCATACAAAACAACCCTCCCCTAATCAAGCTTCCCTTAATAGCTCCACCTGAGACCTATTAATGGGAGGAAAGATTTTTAACTAACATTACCTATTCCCTAGGTGGCCATGATATTTTTTTTTCTTTCTCTACAGTGTAACACTATTTTACCATCCATTCTCCAGGTTAGAATTTCCCTATATCTTGTCACATAGGTATTTTCTTCTTTTTATTTTTATATTGAAGCCCTTTAGAAAAATTACAAAATGTTCCATTCTTTTTACTAACATAAAAATAGAGAAATAGCATACCTGATGAATGGTCATTTCTCATTGTTTAAAGAACTTAAGTCAAGCCTTGATGACTTGACACTTACTAGCTGAGTGACCCTGGGCAAGTCACCTAACCCCAGTTACCTCAAAAAAAAAAAACCAAAAAAGAAGAAAATCTAAAAGGGAAGACTTTTACTCTGGTTGAGAGAAAATTATGCAGAGGTTAGTTTGTAATGATAAGGATGGGAATAAAACCTACACCTGTGATGATTAAGAATTTCTGAGTAAAGAATTTCTCTCTACCCATGTGGGTTGGCACTTTCTCAGAAATTTTTAGTATTAGGAAACTGCCTACAGCCCTAAATATTTAAATGAAATTCACAGATTCACAAAGCCAGTATATGTCAAAGTTGAGACTTGATGGAAGTTTTTCTAAGTAGGAGATAAAAAATCTCCATTGTACACCCCGCTTTTCACAGCAAGTATGAATAGATATAAAAAAATCAATAAAAACTATTTTTAATAACTAGAAAGGGAACACAAGTGAAAGAAACAAAAATAGAAGCTTTGTTACCACCTGAAGGTTAACATATATTTCTTTAAAATCAAATTACAAAAAATAACTATGTAGGACAGGGTGATAACTTCTCTACATTTCTTTGTCTCTTTGAGTCAGCTTGGTGAAACAGTAGATAGAGAACTACACCTGGAGTTAAAAAGTCAGACCTGAGTTCAAATCTAGGCTGAGATACTTATTGGTACTGTGTCTTTGACCTCTGTTTGCCTTAGTTTACTCAGATAAAAAAAGGGTGGGTAATAATAGTATCTTCCTCACTGGGTTGCTGTGAGCATCAAATGAGACAACATTTGTAAAATACTTAGCACAGTGCTTGGCACAAAATGGGTTTTTAATAAATATTTATTGTTTTATCTTATCTTGAAATATTTATGTTTGTTCAAGATTTTAAAGTCCTTGCTTTAAAAGAAAAAAAAAGTAAAGTTAACAAAAGCATTTAGAAATACACATTACATTTCCTCTTCAGAATAATTTGCAGCATAGAAATGTTTCCATATGCTATAAATTTGTCTCACCATTTTGCTGAAGGGGGAAAAAAGGAAAAAAAAATGTTTCATGGTTAGCGTGCATATAAACATTAAGTTACAGTATGTGATCACTTAGTGATGGTATTCCTCACAATAAACAACTTTTAAGCCCTGCAGACTGCCTTGATCAATGAGGAAGAGATTCTGTCAGAAAACATAAGTTTAATAGTATTCTATTATGATTTATGTAACTTATAAAATATGCTAATTCATGAAATTCTAAATGAGATATATTCTCATGTCTAACTTTTACAAATGACATTTATTTAGATCTTTTGTGTCTGGGTAAGAAACACCAAGGCTACAAATCTAGGAGACATTTTCCCCCAGCTTTCAACTTCATTAGCATAATAGATAATCCAGTTGTATCTATGTAACTTAGTTCTTTTAAGTATAGGAAGAAGAAGAAGAATTCATAGGTTCATTGATGGAGTTGAAAGAGATCTTAAGTTTTATTGATCGTACTGATGAGGAAACTGAGGAACAAAGGAATTAACTGATTTTCCCACAGTCACATAGGCAGTAAATATCAGAGGTAAGATTTGAAACCAAATCTTCCGAGGCAGTGTTCTTTCCCCTGTACCATGACAACTTGAGCTGATAACATCAAATTCAACGAAAGGAGTCCTATGAGCACAATAGGAAATGCCTTGACCTATGAAAATGTCACTGACTCTGAAAGTCTAAATGCACCTGGTTCTTGCAATTCACAACCTGTGGAGGGAAGAATTGGTCATGACTTGGAACTACATATACATAAAAATCTGGCCATCTTGAAAAAGTTTTAGAAATCATCTTAGAAGAGCCAAGAAACGCCCAATAACAATATAGAAACAGGCTATTTTAAACACATTCATTCATCGTGAAAAAAGTTAACCTCAGAAACTGTCTAGTTTTTCCAGGAAAACACACACACACACATACACACACACAAAGTCTCTTGCCTAAGGAAGAGAGTAGGGTAGTAACATGGAAAACAGATTTTGCTCGCTGTTTTTAATTTCCCACCCCCAGTTTTTCCCTTCCTTCCTCAAAGTTCTTTGCACATATTCATATCCTGAAACAACTCCTGGTAAAATGGCCTGGGAAGTAGTGATGATGAAACACACACAAACCATTCCTGCCTGACACAATCGCACTAAAATACTACATCATAAACTTTAACAAGCAGAAACAGTCTTATTTTTCATTGCATTCTCTACCCCTTTCCCCAGTACTTAACTGCATCATATCTAGTGGTGCTATATAAATGGTTTTTTTAAGAGAATTGCTTAAATCAAAGAAAGCATTGTTAATATCTTATGAAATGCTCATGACAAGAGAAATATAAAAACTCAATGAAACTGAGTATGAAGCCAGGAGTAGTGGCACACATTTGTTGTCTCCCCTAGTTGGAAAAGCTACAGTTGATGAACTGTTTGACCTCTAGAATTCTGAGCTACTATAGAAGCTCAATCTTTCTCAATCTTCATCCTTCTCGACTTTTCTCAATCCTTTTGCAGTCACTCACCATCTTCTGGATATTCTCTTCTATATAGATTTTCATGACACTACAATCTTCTGTTGTTCCTGCCTGCCCAACACCTCGTTCTCATGCAATGGGTCTTAATTCAAGTCATTTCTGTTAAACATAGTTGCCCCCAAGATTCTGTCTTATTCTCTCTATATACCATTTCACTTGGTGGCCACCAGCTTTGTCCAGGCCCTTATCGCTTCATGTCTGAATTGTTACAGTACTCTTTTTCTTGGTCTTCTGCCTCAAGTCTTTCCCTGCTTTAGTCCATTCTCTACTCAGATGTCAAATTGATTTTCCTATGTTCAGACCAGGTCACCCTGGTATACAGGTTCATAAATTCGAGTGGCTCCCTATAATCTCCAGGATCAAATATATAATCTTTTGTTTAGTTTTTAAAGCTCTTCATATTTTGGCCCTCTCCTACTTTTCCAGTATTCTTATGCCTTTCGCTTTACATCTCTAGTGACATTGACTTCCTTGCTGTTCCTCACACAAAACACTATCGCCCTCCTCCAGGCATTTTCACTGTTTGTTTCTACATGCCTGAATTTCTCTCTCCTCTCTCTCTCTCTCTCTCTCTCTCTCTCTCTCTCTCTCTCTCTCTCTCTCTCTCTCTCTCTCCTCTTGTTTCTTAAAATCCCTGGCTTCCTTCAAGTCTCAGACAATCTTCTACCTCCTACAAATCTTTTCCCAGTTCTCCTTAATTTTGGTACTTTAGCTCATATATGTGTGTGTGTATGTGTGTGTGTGTGTGTGTGTGTGTGTGTTTTGAGTAGGTCTTTGATAAGTAATTGTTGACTTGACTTGGCAACAATATGATAAGCCCCCAAAGTAGACAGCTATCAGGCTCCTTAAGGAGAAGTGAACTGACCCAGAGCAAGTTAACCTTATTGATGATGATCCTTATTGGAATTAAGTCTCATTAAGTGGCAACTGCACTTCCAGCCTATGTGAGATAGGGAGATCCAGTTTCAAGAAAGGAAATATATATATATATATCCAGTATGAAAATCAAGGACAAAGACCTGTATCAGCAACTTATGTTGCTTTTCATGAATGTGGTTCAGTAGAAAGCACAGTAAAATCAAAAGTCCCATATTATAGTCCTGGATCTATTAGCTGTGTGAATTTGGACAAATTCCATGACTTTTTTGAGCTTCAGTTACCTCTCTGTAAAATGGAGATAATTATATGGTTCTTACCTTCCTCCAAAGGCTGTGATCAGATAAAATAATGTATATGAAGCATCTTGCAGCTGTAAGTGATGCATGGATCTAAACTATTACATTATACAGAAATTCTGTAGCTTCAGAGATCTGTGCATACTGGCAGAGATGAAAATGACTCAAGTTATTTAAAAGTGTCACATTCATGATGAATCTACCAAAACAAATTAAATATCTTTTAGCTGAGCCCATAGTGCCATGTTCTATATGTTTTTCAAGTCCCATCTACCCCCAAAAAGGACTCTAAGCAAGTCAGTTTCTTCTTCACAATGGGAAGTTTCAACAGAATCCTTCTTTTGATGGAGATGCCATCAAATTACGATTTTCACCCTGGACATAAGGAAAGGAACTGACTCTGTTGGAAGGTGGTCTTAAGACCATAACTGATCCCAAGAAACACTAAATTCCCCATCTATTTCCTCAACAGATAGTGCTAAACTAAGAAAAAATTTGTTGGATGAAGTACAGTACAAGGGAGAAACATGTTGGATTTGAAATTAGAGAATCTGGATTCTAGTCCCAGCTCTTTAAGTTATTGTTAGCGTGAAGCTGGGTGATTAACCTACCTTCTATTTACCTCAATTTTCTAATTTGTAAAAAAGGCAATAAAGAAATAGGTTAGTTGACTGCTGAGGTACTTTTCAACATCAAAAATATGATCTTATGTAAGAAGAAATCAAGAAAAGTTCAATTTAATTTAGTGGCATTCAACTCATACAAGAAACTATGTTAGTTTCTCAATATAAAAAAAGAAAAAGTCCTCCTTTCTTCCTGTTTATGATTATTAGGGGAGAAGTGAGTTATACTCTCCAATAACCTTAATACAAATTAGGAATTGATTAGAATATAAAAGTCTAACCAAGCAATGATTCAACAAGCATTTATTAAGTTACAGCTATATGCCACATATTTTTTCTAGGAACTGGAGATATAAAGATATAAGTGAAACAAAACCTCAAATAGCCTATAGTTTATCATGGTAGACAACATGTATACGTATATCTAAATATAAGCATTCTTCTCCTAAATTACCTTCTTTCCATCAACTGCTAAGTTGAATCGGGAAAAAGAAAAATTTCAACATCACTGCTTTGTTGTAACATGTGTGTATGTGTATGTGTGTATTCATATGTGTGTATGTATGTATGTATTGGGTTTCCAATGTACACTGAGCACTATGTTTATAAATACTAAAATCTAAGTAATATTAATAATTGCCACCTTGGACAGATAATATGGAAATGTGGATAACTACCTACTTGGACAGATAATATGGAAAATTGTAGTGGTCTCCATGGGGAATGTTTAACAATTCAAAGAAAGTTCTTAGAAATATTATTACAGACACATTCAAGCCTCTGAAATCATCCAGCTCAGCACATTATAGGGGTTCTTCAATTTATGCAATCAATATGTTCTTGAAAAAATTGTAAGATCAATTTATATAAACTAAACTGGATTTTAAATGCATAAGGAAGCTTGCTATTGAATGGACCTCTGGAGCGATCTTGACATAATATAGGATCTAGCACACTGTGGGGCACATAGTAGGTATTTACTAAATATATGGTGATGGATTGATAAGGCAAATGATCATGCCCCTAGTTTGTTTATTTTGTAAGCTTAGATTTTCTTAAACTAAGGCATGGCTGTGCATCTTTCGTCAGCATTATGCCCATTTGCATCAACATCACATCAATTATTTCCCCAATATAGTTCACAGGTATTTTCTGTTTCAGTTATAACCATCACTTTTCTTCCGAGGAACTCATATTTCTCAGGCATTCGTTTTTCAATGTATTCTAAATCTTTCTGTCTGTACTGTCTGTTTCTTCTCAAACATGGGTCAGTCAATCAACATCAGTTATTAGACACCCACTGCGGAGAGATACAAAGGAAAGAGAAACTCAATTTTATTTCTCTGAAGAATTCCAATCTAACTGGAATGTGGAATTCACACATGAAGTTGGTTTAGAACACTTTCAGGAAATGTGTAAGCAAATACTAATGGACTTTAAACTATGCACATGAGTCCTATGGAAGTGTAAGATATGATAAAGCTTGATTAATCAGGAAAAAATAAACCTGCTCAAGCAAGTTTGGAATAGAATCTAGAAGGAAGGAAAGGCTACCTGTTGATTAATGAAAAATACTGGGGTAGGCATTTCAAGTCGGGGGACTGGGGATAGACTTGTGCCAAATTGCTAGGAGACAAGAATAAATGAGTAATGAACCAAAGATGGGAAGGATTTGCTTGGCAGGAGTAGAAAATCTGCGTTAGGGCAAAATTTAAAATAAGGTTAGGAGAACTTGGACAAAGACAAACAAAATAGGGAATTTGAATTTCACAGGATAAGAAATAGGCAGTCAATATAGGCTCTTGACCATATACACTTATGAGTATATATAATGGGAAGTGGAACATGTCCCAATCGCCTATCAGAGACATCGTGAGGGGCTTGCGCCGAGCATGCCTGATATGGAGGCATTGAGTTCCCTACCCTGTGGGTAAGGGTGGCATCCTTTGATTGGCTGAATAGCCAGAAAGACTTCATCTTTACAACTGAACAAACTAAGACAGGCTCCCTTTTTTCTTGAATGTTCTTTTCTTACATTTTTTTTAAATTCTGAACTTAAGAAATAAAATAAGTATTTTCATAAGATAGCAGGATAGGAAAACAACAAAATGATTGCTCACGAAACTGCAAATTCATTATGTATAATTTTCTATTCCTTTTAAATATATAACAAAGTTATCATGTGACTTCTTTTTCCTCCCCTCACCCCCTTGCTCTTTCCTCACCAAAGGGTGAGGATCACAGTTACACACAGACCAGTCTCTATGAACTGAACCTGCAAGAGGGAAAAGATTTACTTCCCTTACTCTTCCTCTCTATCCTGCCTCTGAGAAATAAGCCTGGGGATGCGGGAGGGGGAGGGCTTCTTTTATGTTCTTTGTCCTCAATTTCAGGTGCTAATTTGATCTCCACAAGTCTCAAAAGTTTATACCATGGAAATCTTGGAACCAGAATTTCAGCCACAGTGGTGCAGCCAGTTAGCCCAGCAATAAAATCCAGACTGCCTGGGACTCAGAACTTCGATTGTAAAGGAAGAGAGAGAAAAGGGTGCCTGAGAACACTGGGGGCAGAATGAAATGTAATATAATTGGCCTTCAGGCAGGGGCGGGCTATTTATCATTGCTGATACACAATATATACCAAATAAATATAAGGTAATTAGAAATGGAGAGTGGGGAGTAGGCAATAGAGAAATCAGGAAAGGTTTCCTATAGAAGCCAGTGCTTGAAATGAAAGAAGGAAGAAATTCTTAAAATATTCATAGGTTTTGAAATATAAATATGACTATCAAATAAAAACTCATAATAAGTAAAATATTCACCTAAGAAATAAATTCAAATCTAAAAGAGGCATAGTAAGGTTTAGGTTTTACTTAAATAGATCTATAATCTATGTATTGTACATACTACTGGCAAAAATGAAGATTGCCAAGCTTTCACTCTTTATCTCATCGATGATATATTTTTTGATACTTCTCCTGCACAATTCTTACTTATAATATGATGTAGCATACTTATGCTTACCATGTAACTTTCCACTGCCCTTTGGGAAATCTGAAATTTTCCATGTCTCAGAGTCACATAGCATTACCATAATAATAAGTGATATTAAACAAAATGGCTTTTGATTTAGGAGATATAAAAAGCAATTTTTAGTTTCCCAAAGGCAATCTAGATATTTTTTCCTCCCCTGCAATTGAAGGCTCAGTTTGTTGTCCATTTGAAGTTTCTATCCAATATACATGTACTAATAGACCACTTCCGTGGTCTGTTCATACAGCTGTATATCAAAGTCTAGGAAGACATTTTTATCCATTTCTCCTGTGTAGATATTTAAACTGATCTTTTCTGAGTGATTATGACTCATATTCAGGAGCTTTGGAAATATTATGGGGTTTGATTCTCCTAGTATAATATCATCTGAAAATGAGAGAGGACTGGAGAAGTCATCTTGTAGAGGAAGTTCCTCTTCATTGCAGCTTTTGCACTAGATGTGCTTAACAATGGTAGCAAATATTTTTGGCTGATATATTTCTTCATGTTTTTGCTCAATCAGTGATAATAACTAGAAGCCATCAAGCTGCTTTCTGTTGTTTCAAGAAATCAGAGAAGAGCCTTTAAACAGACATTTTGCTTTAAAAATATAGACATAATCAACTATTAATACGTATACTGATATCTTGTGTTCTCTGAACATTTCATTCAATAATGTGACTACAAAAACAAGGTCTGAGCAAACTTCTGGGTCACTTGAGCAACAAGATGGCAAACTAGATGTTTCTCTAATCCTCACAACCTCTCATATCTCTCCAAACCAGAAATTATGCACCAAATATAAAGCAACATCAATTTGCTCAACGTCTAGAACTCCTAGAATGCAAATAAAGTCTAAAAATTACTCTTACTGAATCTGATCTTACTCAATACCTCTTCCCTACCTCCCATTCCACCAAAAATGAGACTTCATTAGCAGACTCAAATATATGACTTAGGCTTATATCAACACTAACATACCCCTCCCCCCCAAACCTCAGTCCCCTTCCATCTTTCCAGTGCCCTGGCTCCAAGTTATAGAAGTTTTCTCAGGAGCACCAGTGTTACAAAGATTTGGACTATCAGTGCCAAGGAAAACACTGTCTGGACTATTGATACAAGGCAAGAGAACTGAGGAATAGAGGCAATGGGAGAGGTCACCAAGACAGGACATTATATGTGTAGGGAGCTGTGCAGTACTCTACCAAACCTGAGGTAAAGAACATATCGCCCAGGTGTGACAGTTCTGACCCACCAAAAGTCTTGTTGGACATAAACAGTCTGATAAACTGTGAGATACCCAATATAAGAGGAGGCTGAAACATTTGAGATTCAACTCCCAAGGAAACTATAATCAGAGTGGCGATTAAGGAAGTGATAATCTTCCTTTTTCAGACAAATTAATAATAAAGAAAATAAGAGGGAAGGCTGAAAGTACAAAAGATTAGGGAAAGATGAAAATTCAAAGACCTTGAACATAAACAGAATATAAACAATGGAAAAAATTAAACATGAGAAAAAATATGGCCTCCAGACATAGTTTTATCTTTAAAAAAAGCTCAAGCATCTATGAACAAATATCACAAAATAAAGAAAAGTGATCCAACACTTCAGATAGAGGACCTTGTGGATTTTGATGAGAACATGCCACCAGAACATGCTCTTCCTGAGTGATTTATAAGAAAAATAGAAATTATCAAAGCAGAATTTGTGTTCTGCCTAGTAAAAATAATGAGTAAAATAGAAAAAAAAATATCAGCTTGAAGCACACGTTTTACTTTATTTTTTTGTTTTATGTTTTGACTTTCTTTCATAGTATGGCTAATAAAGAAATATAATTTGTAGTACTTCAAATGCATAATAGACATTACATTACTTATCTTGAGGAGAGAGAAATGTTGGAACTCAAAATTTTTTAAAATAATTGCTAAAAAATTTTACATGTAATTAGGAAATGGTTTACAAAATAAATAAAAATATATTTAAAAAAACAAACTTGATTTTGCGATGGCAAGCCTCCCCAAAGAAATCAAAAAGAGAGCAATAGATTGGGAATGAAAATACACAAACAAAAAAATAAAAGAAAATATGCTTACTATGCAAGCATATATTATAGATTTTGAAAACAGGATGTGTACAGACAATTTAAGGATCATGGGTCTCCCAGAAGGACACAAAAGACCAAAAAAAAATTTAGCATGATAATGAAAATAATAGAAGAGAACCACCTAGAACTTCTGAACATAGAAATGAATCTAGTTGAAAAGATTCAAAGATTGCTTTCAGAAAGAAATCCAAGGCTAAAAACTCCAAGATATATCGTGGTAAATTTTACAATTAGGTTGTGAAACAGTATTCTGTAAGGCATGAGGAAAAATATCTTCAAATACAAAGGAAACGGCATTCAAACAATGCATGGCTATTTTGCAACCATTGGTAAAAGAAAAATGGAATTGAATAATGTATTCCAAAGAACAATAACTCAGCATGAAGCCCAGGTAGAGCTATCCTGCTAATCTGAACTTTATCATATAGAACAAAAAATGGAAGTTTGATAATAGAAATTTGAAATATTTGGGGGGAAAAAAGTCTGAGCTTTGCTTAAGGGTTTGTTAGCCTCTTCAAAAATCTAGAAAATTGGTGGAGCCAAGATTGAGGAGCAAAAGCAGAGACTTATCTGAGCTCTTCTACATTCCTTTGCATACCTCTAAAATGTGAACAAATTTTAGAGAGGCAGAATCCACTAGGAGACAGAGCGAGGCCCAAAAGGGCTGCCCAAAAGGTCAGTGGGAAGGTTCTGTTACACAGGGCTGGAGGAGAACAGAGTCTGCAGGCAGGCAGCACCAGCACCACAGTGGAGTGGGAGCAGCCATGTGCACTCTGAGTCATCAGCTGCAGGGACTATTTTCAAACCTCTCAATACAAAACTGGAGTAAAGTGGAGCTGGTTAGGGGTGGGAGAAAAGCCTGGGGACCATAGTAGTAACAGGTGCTTCTCCTGGGACTATTAACCCACAGACTGAATGTTTAAAAGTCACCTACTTGGCCTTCTAGGGGTCAAAATTGTGGAATAAACTGTAAATGCTCTCACTCTCCCTTTTTGACCTTGAAAAAACTCAGAGAATAATTGTTCAAGGAAAAAATTCTGAAATAGCAGAGTCAGCAGAAGGGGTACAGCAGTCTTTTAGCTCAGAAGGCTGGGGAGATTAACAAGAACAGTCCCACTTGCTGTGGCTGTGGCTATGGCTGAAGGGGACCAGTGTAGAACCAGAAGGACCACCTCAGTGGAAAAGTAAGAGATCCTGAGCCACAGGGTAGTGAAGTCAGTAAGTAACACCACCAGGACCAGAGGCGAGCCTTAGCACAGCCAGGGAAATTGGGCAGACATCAGTACAGATAGGTGTCCACAAGCAGCTGAGTCCACCTGAGTTCTAGAACAGCCCTAGGAGAAGAGGAGACCTCCAGAAACTATACCACCCCTTCCCCACATCTTGCACTGCAAGCTTCAGAGTAACACCAGGGAAACTCCAAAAGACTTCACCTGGCCTCAGCCTGGGCACACACCAGTCAGCTCAGCACCAGGCAGCATAATATAGCTTCAAGCTGACAGAACCAGAGGCCACAGTATGAAAACCAGTAGCCAGACCCATAGCTCCCAGTACAAGAAATGTGGGACAGAGCCCACTGTGCCTCAGAGGTAGGGATCCAATTCAAAAGCCAGGAAGAAGCAATCACCATAAGCAAGAAGCAAATTAGAAAAAAAAACCATAGAATCTTCTTATAGTGAGAGCTAAGATCAAACTACAAATTCAGAAGAGGACGGCATTGACACTATACACACATCTGAAACCTCAAAAGGGAATGCTAACTAGTCTCAAGCCCAAAAAGCATTCTTAGAAGAGATCAAGAAGAATTTTAAAAGCCAAATTAGAGAGGTAGCAGAAAAATTGACCAATGCTTTTAAAATACAATTGACAAAATTTAAAAAATTCACTGAAGAGAACACCTCCTTAAAAAGTAAAATTGGCCAAATGGATAAGGAGCTACAAAATCTAACTGGAGAAAATAACTCCTTTAAAGGAATCATTGGACAAATAGAAAAGTAGATATGAAAACTAACTGAAGAAAATAATTCATTAAAAATTAGAATTGGACAAGTAGAAGCTAACGACTCTATGAAGCATCAAAATTGATTGGAAAAACAACTGCCCTAGAAAATAGAACCAAGAGAGACAATCTAAGAATTCTGGGTCTACCAGAAATCCATGATATTAAAAAACAGCCAGGACAGTATCTTCCAAGAAATAATCAAGGAAAAGTCCCTGAGATCTTAGAGGATAAAATAATCACCAAAAGAATCCACTGATCACCTCCTGAATAAGATCCCAATTTCAAAATGTCAAAGAATAGTGTTGCCAAATTCCAGAATTATCAGATCAAGGAGAAAATACTCTGTACAAAAGGTCCAGAATATCAAGGGAATTAATGAAAAGAAATTCCAGGGAAAATGGTCTAACCATACCAGATCTTAAATTGTATTAAAAGTAGTAATCATCAAAAACTATTTGGTGCTGGCTAAGCAATATAGGGGTAGATCAATGGAATATGTTGGGTACATGAGACACAGTAGTCAATGACTAATAAAATTTACTGTTTGATAAACCCAAGTACCCCAGATTCTGGAATAAGAATTCACAGTTTGACAAAAACTACTGGAACAACTGGAAATTACTGTGGCAGAAACTGGATATAGAGCAATATTTGACACTGTATACCAGAATAAAGTCCCAATGGGTACATTATGTAGGTATAAAGGTTGATACTATAAGCAAACTATGGGAGTAAGAAATAATTTATTTATCAGATTTATGGAGAATAAAGGAAGTTATGACCAAACAAGAAATAGATAACATTATGAAATGCAAGGTGGATAACTTTGATTGCATCAACTTGAAAAGTTTTTGCACAAAGCCAATGCAACCAAGATTAGGAGGAAAGCAGAAAACTGAGAAAAAAATCTTACAACTAGTTATGTGATAAAAGTCTCATTTCTAAAATATAGAGAGAACTGAGTCAAATTTTAAATGGTCAAAGCATGTGAACAGGAAGTTTTCAGAGGAAGATATTAAAGCTATGTGTAGTCAAATGAAAACAATGCTCTTAATCACTATTGGTTAGAGAATTGCAAATATACCACTCTGAGGTACTGCCTCATACCTATCAGATTTGCTATCATGACGATTGGAAGAGTTGGAACACTAATTCATTGTTGGTGGAGCTGTGAGCTGATCCAACCATTCTGGAGAGCAATTTGGAACTATGTTCAAAGG
>CM053769.1:256489878-256532360 GCA_028658325.1 Potorous gilbertii | reverse complement strand
CCAAGTGGAAAAAGAGGTGCAATAGCTCACTGAAGAAAATAGTTCTCTCAAAATTAGAAAGGAATAGATGGAGGCTAATGACTTTCTGAGAAACCAAGAAATTACAAAACAAAACCAAAAGAATGACAAAATGGAAGAGAATGTGAAATATCTCATTGGAAGAACTGCTATGAGGATCAAATGAGATATTCATAAAACATTTAGCATCGTGCCTGGCATGTAGCATATGTTTTTTCCTTCCATCCTGAGGTAGTATGAGTATTCGCTCCAAGTACCGAATCCCTACAGTTTATACCCATTGTAAGATTCCCATCAGCATTTATGGAAAATCTCTCTTCCCCTATGGAACCTGATCCCATCACTAAAATGAAATTCCTCCTTTCCCTGTCATGTTTTAATTCCTCCTTTCGACTCTTCATTCATTCTCTCATAGGTTCTCTTCTTTCTTAGAGACTGGAGTAATTATTTTCTATTTAATGTTAGTCTCTGCCATGAGTAGAGTAATCCTATATTCCCTTCTATCTCTTCTGCTCCCTCCTTTTGTGAATCTTGACATTGCATAATGAAGTTTTACAAAAAAAAAACAACTATAAATGGGTTGTGGGAAGGATTAACCCATGCTCTAGAAAGCTTATCTCCCCACCATCACTTCTATTTTACTTCTGTTCTTACTCTACTTTCTTTTATAATTTTGGAAAGAGATTTCTTAACGATCTCTCTGTTATTATTTTGCAATTGTTGTCCTTGGATACAATTTGCTTGCCTTTTTTATATTTGCATGGTATTAAATATTTGAAAAAGAAATAATTTCTTCAAGTCTATTTTTATATGGCTACTTCAAATGCATCTTTTTAAATTGAATATCCATATTTTATATTAATGGCTAAGCTCAAGTTTACAGGGTATGCCATTTTGTGTTCAGAATACATCATTCAATTTCTTCCTGTAGTTTCAATAATCCAGAACAATACTAACATATGATTCAAATTCATCCTCCTTGTAAAGATCTTTACCTTGGCTACTTGCAGAATTTATAGTTTGTTTATGAAATTGGTCACTTTAATCCTAATATATCTGAAACTTTGAATCATACATTCCCCCTACCCCCAAAGCAAACTATGGATTCTTACAGTTGGCACTTTGTTTTAGATGTTAAGGTTTTGGGGCAGTTTTCTTTTATTACTTTTTTTACATTCTAGAATTCAGGGTTTTTTGACATAGTGTGGTCTTTTGGGATATCTATAATTCTTAAATTGTGTTCATATATCTTGTCTTTCAGATCAATGTATTTTCCTTGTATAGAGATCACATTTTCTTTCGATGTTTTTTACTTCTCTTCTTCCAGGCAGCACTCCTCTGTGTATCTACATTTTCAACTGCTTATTTTTTTTCTTTGCTGAAACTTGTCATTGTGCATTTGAAGGAGGTTTTTTTTGTATGTTACTAATTATTTCTTCCATATAGGTCAAAAAAATCTGCTTTCATCACTCTTACTTCTCTTCTAAACTATGTAGGAAGATTCTGCTTTAGTTTCATGCTCATTGGCAACCCACAGGTTCTCCTGGTTCATCAGGGGTTGATTCATTTTTTTTTGCCATCTAATATTTATTAATAGATGTCTGAATTCTTTTAGCTGATATAGAAGTCCTATTATCTTTTGTTAACAGTATCTTCTTTGTTGGTTTATCTGCAGAAGATTCTTTAATTGTGTTTTCTTTCTCCTGAGACTTCTTCCTCTACCCTTCCATGTTCTCCAATTGCTCACTTTATGACTCTTTCCCCTTTGTTTACGGTTTCCCTAGGGTTAGAATTAAAAATCATCTCCACCTCTTCCTACCTAAGCCTGCTTCACTAGCTTCAGTAACTGTCCCATGACTTCTGGACTGACAGAACTAACTCTAACTGGATGCTCATCTCTTTCTCTAAGGTTTAGTGGATTGCCTTGCAGCAATGTATATATGACCTGCCTCAGTTCCTACTATTCCTCAGTTTTCTGATTGAGCCCTCTTGTAGTACAGAGCAGTGTTCTGCTAAGATAATCTTCTGCCTCTTGGTTTTCCAGAACACTGGGAATAATAAAGAGTACATTTGAGTTTTGCTTCAAGCCCAAGATTCTACTTACATAGTCCTCCTTGTTTGTGTAGTGGTGGGGTGGGAAATAGTGCTAAATGAATGCATTAAGGATGAAGGATAAGTTTTTTCTAACAGGAACTCATTGGGTTTTCATTTTATTGGAATTCTTGGTTCCAACAGTTCCAAAATGTTAAGACAGCTAAAATTTCTCTTGCACATAATTCCTACTTTGGAGTCATTGAGAGGTTCTCACCATAATAAAAATGTCTAGCCCTTACACTCAACAAGCTAAAAAAGTGTGTATATCCTTTGATCCAACAATACCACTGCTAATTCTCTATCCCAAAGATGCCAAAGAAAGGAGAAGAGACATATTATTATAAAAATATTTGTAGCAGCTCTTTTTGTAGTGGCTAAGAAGTAGAAATCTAGAAAATGCCCATCAATTGGGGACTGTCTAAACAAGCTGTGGTATATGATTGTGAAGGAATATTATTATGCTATAAGGTGTGACAAGCAAGATGATTTCAGAAAAACCTGGAAAGACTAACACATACTGATGCAAAGTGAAGTGACTAACTAGGGGAATAGTAACAGCAGTATTATGTGACAAAGAAATGTGAATGATTTAACTATTCTCAGTAATACAATAATTCAAGATAATACCAAAGGACTCATGATGAAGCACATCATCCAGTTCCACAGAAAGAACTGTTGCTATTCGAATACAGACTGAAACATGCTATTTTCACTCTCTTTTTTCTTTCTTTCTCCTTTCTTTCCTTTTATCTTTCTTCCTATTATTCATCTTCTTATACAAAATGACTAATATGGAGATGTTTTACATTACAGTACATATGTAACTTATGTCAAATTGCTTATTGTCTCAAAGAGGAGGAAGAGGAGGGAGGAAAAGACAGAATTTGAAACTCAAAACTTTAAAAATTGTTTTTAAATTATTTTAATATGTAATTTGGAGACAATAAAATTTAAATATATCTAGTTCTACATTTTTTGAAACAATTTGAAATGCTTGTTCACCATTTTTTGTTATTTTTGGAAAAAAATCTTCCCTTCCTATGAACATTTTTCTGTTGAGACAATGTCTCTTGGTTCAATCTCTATTTTTCTATATTTTTGTTTTGTTTTTTTTTTTACAGATCAGGTTAGGAACCTCCCTACAAAAATGTAGATCAGAAAAACAAAGCTATTCTGAAACTCATTCTCTTTGAGAGTTCACTAGGACACAGAGTTTAAGTGATTTTTTTTTTCCAGGAGTTCATAGGGGATACAGATGTAACATGTATTTGAAAACTGACTGACATCTTAGAATGTGTAGTTCAGTGGGGCAATTATTGCCTCTTAGCTCTGTGAACTGTTTTTTGACTCTCAATACCATTTAATTGCAAGTTAGATGTGAGTGGTAGGGGGGAGTAGAATGTTAAAAGAACACATTAAATTTTAAAGACAGACTGAGGTAGGAATGGGGATAGCAGGAACTGAGAAATAGCAGAAGAAGCAGTGGGAAATGAGTATGCCCTGCCTCCCTGAGCCTCCTGTGACTAACCAGGCTGAGTTGACAAGTATTGGGGGCAACATGCAAAAAGAGAAAATGGAAAGGAGAAATTTGTAGGCTAAAAGGAAACTATGAAATAGGGGCTGAAATATAACAAAGGAGAGAACAAAGAGAGGCATTCATGAAAACCCTATAGGCATCTCAGAGTAAAAGATTGAAGCTGAAACTTCTGGTGGGACCCACATCATCAAGGATTGAGGGAAAGAAGGAAATAGGAATTTATTAAAGCCCTACCAGAAACCAGGCTATGTGCTATACAAGAATCTCATTGGATCCTCACAGCCTTGTGAGGTGGGTACAATTATTATTCCCCATTTTATAGTTGAGGCAGACAAGACAGAGAAGTTATGTGATTTATCTAAAATCATAGTTAGCAAATATCTGAAATCAGATTTGAACTTGGGACTTCCTAACTCCAGGCATAGTACTCTTTGCACTATGCCACCTATCTCTTAGATGTTCCAGATAAAAAAGTCTACTCTTTCTCCAACTTTCTCTCCTATCTAGTAAAAGATACTGTAATATGTTGCATTTGCTGATTATGCCTAAAGATATGGGCTTCATAGCTTTTGCTTCAGCTATAAAGTGATCATTAGTCAGAGAGGAACAAAAGTTTAAATTAGATCAGAGAGCCAAATCGTCATCTGAATGTTGGGAATTCTTTAACTGTGGATCCTGAACCATTGTGATTGGACAACTTGTTTGATAAAACAGAGAAAAGGACTCAGGACCTGAGGGTCATGACATTGACCCCAAACTACAAAATTAGCTATTTTTAATAACAAGATGTGAATAATTAGGTCAAGAGATGCAGGGGATAAGGAAGAAAAGGAAGAAAAATCAGGGACCTGAAGTCACTCACCTGAGTAGAAAAAAACCCTAGGAAGAATGCTGTTCTATCCATACCTATTATGGAAGAAGAATCTAGTACTGACTGGCTAATTCTAACTTTGTTAGGAACATCACAAGTATTACATTGGTCTTTTGCTTTATTCCTTGAAAACTCTAATTTCTCGGCATCTGTCCTTGCCATTTTCACTTAATTC
Source organism: Potorous gilbertii (assembly GCA_028658325.1). NCBI lineage: Eukaryota > Metazoa > Chordata > Mammalia > Diprotodontia > Potoroidae > Potorous > Potorous gilbertii. Next base: position 256,527,665 of record CM053769.1, on the reverse strand, counting down.
TTTGATTACTTTTCTGAACCATTCTAATACCCCAGTGTCACTTAGGTGGAGTTCATAATTTGCTATAATATTTTCCTCTTTCTAAGGGAATTCTCCTTTATTTAAAAATTGCTTATCCATTGAGATAATTTTTTATTTATCCTTCTTAATTATTTTTTATTCATATTTACAGTCACTGTACTAAATTTTTTATGTTGCCCTGGTGACCATCAATCCTCTCCTTTCTGTAAGCTCAACACTGCCATTATGAGCCCTTACTTCCTTATCTATTTTCTTTTCTCTCAGACCACTAGACTTGGCTCTCAGAAGATAAGGATGACCCCTTGGGTCATCAAAATAGGGAATTAATAGATGAAGAGATTTAAAGTTGGATGAGATTTCTGGTCCATAATATAATTCTTTTAAATGGAATGAATAAAGAATAACTGATATCTTTTAATGAAAAAGAATTGTATCTGTGTCAATATAAAGGAAAATCTGTTTTACTCCTCAGAAATTGATATAAAGGTTCATAGGATAACATATTTTAGCTAGGTAGGACATTAAAGACCAGTTAGTCCAATCCTTTCATTTTTAAAATGAAGAAACTAAAGTCCAAAGAGCCTGAGTGGCTTGTCCAAGGTCACACTGGTAGGAAATGCAGACTATAGTCGGCACACTGTAATGGACAGAGATGGTCAGTTGACCTTTTGATTCCAGAGTCAATGCTTTATTGCCTACCTGCCATATAACCATTTTCAACATCTTTGATCATTGCTCATTCATTATATTCAACTATATGCAATGTAATGTCCAGAGTTCAGAGTTCAGGGTTCCAGGGACCCTTGGACAGGGTAGAGATGAAGTGCAAAATAAATGTACTAAAACCATGATTTTTGCCTCTGAAGAGTTTATACGCTATAGGGAAAAATACACATAGAAAAATTACATGTCATTATTATGGGGGGGGTATGTGTATTGTATATGTATATACTTATATGTATGTACATACATATGTATTCGTATACGCATATATGTGCATGTATACATATGTGTGTGTACATTTACATATATAAATGTTTGGAATTGGAGAGAAAATTTCTGACTCAATTCATTGGACAAGGCTACGTGGAGGTGTCATTTGATGTGGGTCTTTAAGGGTGGATAGGATTGTAATACTGGCAATGGCAAGGTGGGGAATACCTTAAACTTCTATGTAAATGTCTGCTATTATTGTTTTAAGGGAAGGTTGCCCTAGCCAGGAAGTATGATATAAGCAAAGCTACACACTATACGCATTTGTTCATGGAACATGTAGTATATATCAAGTTAACTTGTATACAATGTGCATTGCGGGCAATGATGATAGATAAAACTATGGTATCAACATTGACAAGAACAAAAGAATCTGAACTTCATTTTGTAAGTATTATGTAGACATTAGACATTTTTATCAGAGTAGTGACATGATGAAAGAAATGCAATATGGAAATTATCCTGACAACAATTTGTCAGCAGTGGGAAAAGATTGGAGACATGAATACAAGTTAAGAGGCAACTGCAAAGATGTAGTTGTGTGTTAGCAAGATTCACTACCAGATGAAATTGATAGCCACTATCAGAAGTTGTAGAGATTATGAGTACTGAGCTGACAGGAAGTGCACAGGAAATGTAAATCATGAAGAAGAGATAGATAACCTTCTATATTCCTGTTTTACCTCTCTCTGAGTGAATATACAGTCTTGTTAGCCATAGGAATGTGGTTAACATATATTTACTTAATCAGAAATAGCTCTGATCCCAACCACCATATACCGTTTCAGGTCTCTTGTCTAAATTTGCTATTTCCCATTAAGCCTTAGCCATATGATATTGACATAAAATAATAATCATTCAGTAAGGGCTTATCAAATGCTGATTATGTGCCAAATACTTTCCTATACATAGTGAATACAAAGACAACTTAATCCCTGAACACAAGGACCTTATATTCTATCAGATACTATAACATGTGTAGGCATATGTAAAATAGGCATGAAAGAATTAAAGGGTCAGTTTTTGCTTTTATTTCTGTTTTGGCAGGTTTTTTTTGTTTATCTTTATTTTTCCTTGGGGATGGGAGTTACTAGAAGCTATAGGATTCAGAAAAGTTTCATATGCAAGGCAGTCCTTGAACTGAATTTTAAAGCAAATTGGGAATTTAAAGAGGCAGAGGTGGGGAAGATGTGCATTCCAGGCATAGGAAGCAACAGGCTTAATTACCCTCCAAAGAACAGAATTGTGCTGCAGAGCCATAAGAGAGTACAGGTGACCTCCAGAGTTGTTTTCAGGATCTCAAGCTTGAAGCTTGACAATATACTCTCAACAACATTTGATGCAGAAAACATTTAAACTAGAAGAGAAAGTGTAATGTAGAACAACAAACTGACAATTTAACAGGAAAAGAAAAAATCCCTGTGATTGTTCATTATACTATGAAATACTACACAATTGTTGTCACGTTCATCATAACATTTGCCTTTTTTATAAGTTGAGTTTGAGATTAGCTTGCAGAATATACTCAGTTTGATTTTGAAAAATGTTTGGTTTGGTTTAGTTTGGTTTTTTTTTTCATTTTAAAGAAGTTCAATGTATCCAAATTAAGTAGTGTAACAGAAATCTGATAACCACCTATTTTCCACTTGTGACCATTAACTGCAGTACATTAAACCCTTCTTTGAACACAGCCTGTCATTACAAGTGTTTTTCATATATGGGTCAAGCCGTATCTCCCGAAACACACACACACACACACACACACACACACACACACACACACACACACAATTATTTTCCATTAGAAGGAGCCCTGGATTTGGAGCTAGAGGACCTACTTTTAAATTCTGGTTCCTCCTGTGTGATTTTGAGTTAGTCACTTGACCTCTATGGCCATCTGTTTCCTCATTTGTAAATGAGTGGTTAGGAACAAATGATGTTGAAGGGTCCTTCTAACTCTATGTCTATGATCCTAAGCTTAATATAACCTCCTGTGACATGCTTATACAATTACTGTTAATCATGTCCTCTTGCCTATTATCATAATGGGGATCTGCAATTTATTTTACTACACATAAAAAGTGATGAGAAACCTAGGCCTCATTCCACAACAGATTTAAATGTTGCGGAATTAGATAGATTGCTTTCAAAACCTACACATTTAAGGGGTATCAGAATATTTGAACTGAAGTAAACTCAATTGAATCATAGCAGTGAGACAGTTCTGTCTGGCAACAAGATGCCAACTAAGGACTAAGAAATATGCCTGGGAAGATGTTAGCTGCAGCAAAATAAAATACATCTTCCACTTTATAAGAGAAAGCAAATGAATGAACTCAAGTAGGAAAAAGACAGAGGCCTACTGGTCAGTTCAAAATTATTTCCCTTGAATTTTTTCTAAATAAGAAAAACAGGAGAAATAAAAACACCAATCTAAAAAAATGGCAAATACAATGAAAAAAGGCATAACCAATATTTACTAAAAGTAGAAAATTTTTGAAACAATAAAAAAATTGGAAAGTTTTCATAATATTATCTATGTAGAATGATAGAACTCTACCCACAACTTCCCATCTTGTAAATATACTTCTATTAATATTCCACACGATAGGGACTTAGGTCTTTTATAATAATCTGGTTCACACTACCAAGTAAACTGTCCATGTGCTATTCCTTCCTCTTGTAACATGACCAGATAACCCTGTTTTCATTCATATATTCACAAAATGTTATATTTTAGATCACTTATCCACAAATTACTCACACTCAGTTTATGACTTTCCACTGACCTTTGGGTCTGAACCAATTTTGTTCCTTCAGAAAATTTGGTGTGCTATGATTTACAACCATATAGTGTCACTAAAAGAATATTAATCTTAAGAAAGATGATTTTTACTTCAGGAAAGGCTTAGCATAATTTAAAGAACAACGCAATTTGCCAAAACTCATTATTCTCCTTTGTAATTCTAGGTCAAGTTGAAAATCTATCTGTCCAAGGTATATGACGTGATGAACCAGTTAAATGAGTAATCTATTCAATGGCAGGTCATAATCTGAACAATAGAAAATTTTTATCCACTTGGTTATAACTGTGTAGATTGTCAGAATGAACTCTTTTTGAACTGAAGTGGATTTTGTGGGGGGGGGGACAAGGGGGAAGAGTAAGAGAGAAAGGTGCCTGGGAAGAAGTTATCATGGTAAGTGATTTCATTGTCATAGCACATATCTGGTAAGGAAACTCCCTCTACCAAAGTAAATTGGCAAACAACTTTGCAACAGAAAGCCTAATTTTTGAGACTATAATGTATCATAATTATTTGTGTCCATATTTTCCCCCTACTTGTTTATAAGCTCTTTGAGGGTAGCTAGGTGGTGCAATGGATAAAGCACCAGTGCAGGAGTCAGGAGGACCTGAGTTCAAATCTCACCTCAGACACTTGACACTCACTAGCTGTGTGACCTTGGGCAAGTCACTTAACTCCAATTGTCTCATCGTGGGTCATCTGCAGTCATCCTGATGAATATCTGGTCACTGGATTCAGATGGCTCAGGAGGAGAAGTAAAGCTGGTTACCTGCACAGCCTTACCTCACTCAAAACAAAGTCAAATGCAAGTCATGTCGTTATTTCTCTGATGGCAAGGTCTTCTTTGGCAATGAAGGACGAACACACATGTAAGCTCTTTAAAGGCAAGGATTATGTTGTTTTTAATCTTTTAACCAGTAGAATAAACAGAAAAAGGCAGGTTCTAAAATGATGACATTTTTTAATTGAATGGCTTTAAATCATGATTAATTCAGCGATTTAATTCAAAAGTCTTTGCATGCGACAAAGAGTGCTTAACAGGGGCTCAACAGATCTCCAAAGATCTCTACACAACAGTAGATTTTAAGGAGTCCATAAACTTGGATGGTGAAAAAAAAATGCATCTTTATTTCGATATAATTTATTTCATTTATGATGTTTTACATATGCATATATATTATATATATAACATATATACATACATATATACATACATACATATATGGCTTCACCAAACTGTCAGCAGAATTCACGACCCAACAAGTGTTAAAAATTTCTATACTCATCCTTCGTATATTGCCAGCCTTTTATTCTGAGGGCCTGCTTTGCTATTTGTTATATTTTCAAACATTAGATTTGAATTTTCAGCTTTAATCATCTGCAGTTCAAATTCTATTAGTTTCTCTGTATTATTAAAATAGGCACAAAATTTTTTCTCTGTTATTAAATTAATCTGAATGCCTAATTTTGAAGTACATTTGGTTTGTGATATTTATTATCTCTTCAGAAACTCAGAAGGTGATTTTCCTTGCTTTTGTTAAAAATCATATTGAAATGTTATTTTTACTATTTAGACTGGGAGTACTTGGGAATGGAGGGTAAGGCATACTTAAACTAAGAACCTCTCATTCTGATCTCTAACTTTCACCTATAGGATTGTTGTGATTGTGTGGCATACTGAAATTTTCAATGATTTTAGAATCAGAAAACCCACAAATATGGGTTCAAGTTTAATTCAACATTTTCTAGCTCTGTGACCTTAGGCAGGTTATTTAAGATCTCTGAAACTGTTTTCACATCTGAAAAGTTCATCTAATGATCCAAAAATCTATCTACATCACCAAGTCCTTGCATTGATGAAATGGGAAATGAGTTCATCAAGATTAAAGTTCTTTATTAACTATAAATATAATCTAAAGTATTATAGGTAAATAATTATTTTTTCAGCACCTCACACATAGTGAATAATTGAGAAATATTTGTTGAATTGAATATTATGAAATGGAAATGCTATGAAATAAGACATCACCAAAGTCTTTATATTAGTTGTAAATTTCGATATAATTCAGTCCACCTGGAATTTATTAGTCACCTAGTATGTGCTAGGCACAGTGGTATATTTTGGGGATACACCAAATGGAAAGACAAAATGAAAATATTCTCAACCTTAAAAGAAGTTGTCTTCTACTCAGAGCAAAAAAGGTACTCAGATAAATAAAAATTCTTTTGGTCAGAGCCTGTGATTTCATGAGTGTAGAAAGATCTCAATAAGGAAACTGCTTCTCCAATGCAGATGGGCAACTACCCCACCATTTATAGTCATAGAGAGTTACATGGAGTACTGAGAGCTTATAAGGTTGCATGATCAGTATCTATTAGTAATGGGACTTAAACCCAAGGCTTCCTGACTCTGAGGACAATGCTAATTCCACTATGCCATGTTGTCTCCCAATATAAAAATTGTAACAAATAAAGACATTATATACAAAATCTATTTTGGGTTTTTGGCCCTTCTTCTGGACTTAAATCCATGCTACTTTGACTGCAAAGTCTTCTTTCCTCTATCTTTCCCCTACATCATCTTGTGTCTTACCATAACAAAAAAAGCAAATTTAAAATATGTGTAAAACATATACACAGTAATTTAGGGCAAGACATAAGTAATTATTTCTGATGAGAATATGCTTTTATAGGAATTGTTTCTATATACTTATAAGAAATTTTCTTCACTTAAGAGCATTATTTTGTATTCTAATAAGAGTTTGAGAAAATGTGAGCTACCAGGATATGAGAATAAGGAAGCTAGAGAAATAGAGAGACTATCTGGAGTCACTGACCTATTAAACCTGTGATGTGGTTTAGAGAGAAATTAGCCTAAAGAACCTCAAGCCTATCCTATATTAGCAAGTTCTATAGCTACTCAGATCCTGTATCATCACAAGAGTCCTGTACTCACTCTATCTGTGACTCTCCCTACTCAGGCCGATGGAAACCAGGCTATGGTATCAAAGCATATGTAGAACTAGTCCAATATAAGTGGTTAAATGTTATACATGATAGGTCACTAAAAGTAAACAAAATAGAGCAATGGACCCCTGAAGAGTGGGTTTGAGAAGAATTGGAGAGGTCAAAGACTACAAAAATGATTCCAACATTTACATCATGAATACTTTCCTCAAGAAAAGGCTGTTGCTGACTTCCTTCACCTGCCTCTGATCTCGGAACAGTCCATTAGAGGGGTCTTGACACTCCGAATTCCCAGGAATTTTGACATTTAGAAACAATTTACTCAGTCCCACCATTGAGACAAAGTAACCTAGAGGTCCTGTGGCTGCCACCATCCCTGCCAGATTTTGAGAGTTTGCACCAGTTGCCAGAATTACTCTACGGTATTGTGTTGTACTATGCTGTATTATGCACATGCCCTTGAACAAGTGGCATCATTAAACGCCTTTGGAAACAAGTATTAAAGAATTATCCTAGCTAATTCAAGGATGGTTCTAAGGAGTAACAAAGCAAACTGAACAGTGATTAACTGAACCCAAATTAGAAACTACTTTTGGTTGAGATTTAAAATTCTGTTCAGCATCACAATACATTTTCAATTTTACCAATAAAGTTCATTGAACTTCTCTCTCTTGAGAAATGTTAAAGAATGAGGTATTGAAGCTATTTTTTGAGGCAAGGAATAAGGAAGGAGCTATTCAGTGAGGTGAGTCCCTTCTGGCCCTATTATTTTCTATTTTGTTATTATTGTACTGTAGCACATTCAGATAACACCCACCTTACTCTCCACTTCTGAAGTCCAGTGTATAGCCATGTGAAAAAAAAATTTATTGAAAAAGAAACATCGTTTTCAAGCAAAGGTCTTAGTCTATGTATACAATTTTCCCCTTCCCTGTTCCCCATTCAGAATGGATTTTTATAAGAAAAAATAAGTATTAATACAATTGCAATACATTTTCTGATCTTTTGCTGGTCAGAATTAATTGAAATATAGAGAATGAAGCAAAGAAGGCAATAGTCTCTCATGTGAGAAAGATGAAGTCTCAGGGGAAAGAGATTGTTTATTGTAATAAATTAGAGGGGCAACTAGGTGGCAAAGTGAATACAGCACCAGCCCTGGAGTCAAAAGAACCTGAGTGCAAATCCAGCCTCAGCCACTTATTAGCGGTGTGACCCTGGGCAAGTCACTTAACCCTAGTTGCCACTAAAAAATAAAAAGTAATATAATAGAATCTAAGTATAGAGATGTACATTTAATAGACAACATGATGATTTATTTAAAAATAGAAATTTGTTATAGTATTTGACTCCTGATTTATTATTTTATTTTATGTATTTCCTAGTGTTAAATTTTCCAGCAAAAGTAGGATAGCAGAATGGGTTGAAGGCCAGCCTTGGAGTGAGAAAGATTTGGTTTCTTTCATTTATTCTTTCAACAAGCATTCAGCAAGTACCTACTATGTACCTGGTGTTATGCTAGACATTGAGAGTATAAAGATAAAAATTAACTAGTCCTTAACCTCAATGATTTTACATTCTATCAGGGGTAGAAAATATATAAACAAAAAAGTAAATTGAAAATATATTCAAGGTAGAAACAACATAATGGGAAGAAAGGAGGTTTAATTTCTGGACCTGTCACAAAAAAATGTAGGCATAGGCAAGCCATTAACTTTATTGGTCCTCCTTGCACATAAGATGATAAGTTAAAGAAGAGCTGCCAATCGTCATCCAGGTTTTCATGCAAGGAGTTCTTAAACCAATACATCACTAGGATTTTTTTGGGTCACATGAGCAACATGATAGCAGATTAGACATTTTCTCTGATCACTAAGACTTCTCAAACCTCTCCAAAACAGAAATTATGCATCAAAGATAAATCAACTTCAGCTGTCTCCAAGGTCTGGAACACACAGAATTCAAAACAGGGGGAAGGTTAAAAAAAAGCAGAAACAGATGCTTACTGACATTGACCTCACTCAGCATCCCTCCCCTACTTCCACAACTACCCAAGGATCTGTGAAGGAAGATGGTTTCTGCATCCAGAGAAAGAATTGATAAATAGAAGGATGTACAGAATGATTTTACATATATATGTATATGCATATTTATATCTAATGGTAGCCATAGAATGGAGGAGAAAAAAGGAAAAAATTTACATAATAATTTTATTATATATTTTAAAATAATATCAAGCTGTACACAACAGATTTTCAATTTCATGTGCAACTTTTTTCCTATTCTGCTGTTATAGAATTGCTTGTTTTATTTAAGTTCAGAACAGAATAAATACAGTTTTAAAAAATAACGAGAAGCAAGAAGGAAGGATTAGATCATGAAAAAAATAGTGAAGCTGCTCTAGCAGACTCAAGGCCATGATACAGACTTCCGTCAAAACCTATTCCCCAGTTCCCCCTCCCTCTTTCCAATGCTGTGGAGACCCCAGCTCCAGTCTGCAAAAGTTTGCTCAGGGCTCAACAGCCAGGATGATCATAGACCTTAAGGAGCAAAAATATGTCAGAGTTGCAACTGGAAAGCACCAGTGCAACAAAGCTCTAAACTGGTGGCCCCAGGGAAAAGAAGCTCTGAACTGCTGTCACTGGGACAAAGGACAGAGGAACAGGAGTGAGACCAGCCATCACAACAGGACAGAATGCATGTGGGAGGCTGTGAAGCACTCCACCAAGCCTGAAAGGGAAGAGCAATACCACACACCTGGAACCACCTCTGATGATCTTAAATTTAGTTTCTCAGTGTGGAAGGAGGCTGAGACACTGAGATTCAGCTTCTAAGGGAATCACAAGTCTGAATGGAAGGAGTCAAGAAGTAAGTGATAAAGAAAATAAGGGAGTGGGGTACTGAAAGTAATCACTGTCCAGTTTGCTTTGTTACTCCTTAGAGCCATCCTTGAACTAGCAAGGATAATTCTTTAATACTTGTTTCCAAAGGTATTTAATGACGCCACTTGTTCAAGGGCATGTGCATAATACAGGATAGTATAACACAATGCCGTAGGTTTCAGGAAGAAGAAAATTCAAAGACTGAACCAAGGTAATTAAAAACAAAACTTTTTTTCAGAACTCCTTATAATATAAATTTTTATTTATAGGAAATCATTCCAGTGTTTAATAATTTGCAGTCATATTGCAAAACTATGAGCATACTGATGTTAGAAAGATGAGTTTATGGTTTTGAAGTAACTTCAGATCATTGAAAGTGATGAACAGTTTTATGAATATGATGCAACCTGATCTTTCCCTGCTATTGAATTCTGGGTCTGGCTCATTGTCTCTGTGTAGAGTCTGTCCTAGATAAATTTAATGGTGGACTAATTAAATGGATTGATTATTCAATCGTGTATGGCAAAAAGTGTGTTTGTCATCTACTTTTGTTTTTTACTCTGTAGATGCTTGAATCTCTTGAATGACCAGAAATGTCATTGAGAAGACATTATAGTTTTATAATACTTATTACTATTAATACAGTGTCAATCAGAAAAAAGAATATCTGAAAAAAGTGATGATAGGTTTCATATATATGTACATATATACTTGATATTAATATATAAGTAATAATGGAGCAATGGATACAATTTATCATAAAAATTTTATAATAGTTAAAAATTCATAAAAGGAGAAAGTAGGTTTTGTACTACCAGTGATGAAGATGGTGATAATGATGATGATGGCATCCTTCCAATATTAGTATATAATGAAAAAATCCCTTAGGATATTTGGTGGATATTCAATGGAAACCTTGTCGAAGTAAATAGATAGGTGAGTTTGGGATGACATCATTTTTAAAAAATCTACATTGAAATCACACATCCATTTTACTTTTTTACTATAATAAAAATAAGATGGTATGGCTTAATAGGCCTGACACAGGTTGGTACAGTGCTAAATTTGATATTGGTACAAAATGAAAGAATAGAAGGAATTTAGTTAGCCATAGCATAGAAAGAATATCCATAAAGGACATAGGATTGATTCAACAAATCACAATTGCCATGTTTCAATATTACTCACACTGACTACCATTTAAAAGTATATGACTGAGAAAAATGCTACTGAATCTTTTTGGCCTGGCTTTTATTTTTGTATTCAGTCATATAGACTCTTTCTGGCTCCATGGACAATAACACATCAGGTCCTTCTATTATCAACCATTTCTCAAAGTTTGTCCAAGCTCATGTTCGTTACTTCCATGTCGCTATCTAGCCAGCTCATCCTCTACCATCCCTTTTCCTTTTGTCTTCAATCTTTCCCAACATCAAGGTCTTTTCCAATGATTCCCATTTTTTTCACTATGTAGTCAACATTTTTAGGTTTTGGTTTCAGTACTTGACCATCCAGTGAAGAGCCTGAATTAATTACTTTAAGCAATGATTGATTTGATCTCCTTGATATCCAAGAGACTCTCAAAAGTCTTTTTCAGCAACTTAATTTGAAAGAGGTGATTCTGGCACTCCAATTTCCTTATTCTCCAACTGTCACAGATATACATTGCTACTGACAAAAAAAATAATAAAAGCCAAGACATTGACTTTACAGAGCTTTGTTAGTAAGATGATGCCCTTACTTTTTAGTAGATTTTCCATACATTTCCATATCTTTCCTTCCAACAAGCAAGCATCTCTTAATTTCATGGTTATAGTTGCCATCTGCAGTGATCTTTGAGGGCATGAATACAAAATTGGATACTGCTTCTATTTCATCTCCCTTTATTTACCAGGAAGTGATGGGGCCAGTTGCCAAAATCTTAGATTTTTTTTGGTATTAAGCTTCAAGCCAGCTTTCCTCTTTCACTTTCGGAAGAGTTTAGCTCCTTGTCACTTTCTGCCATCAGAATAGTATTTTCTGCATATCTGAAAGTGTTGATATTTCTCCCAGAAACCTCAATTTCAACTTTTGATCTATCTAGCTAGATATGCCCCATGATATATTCTGTATATAATTTAAATAAATAAGGTGACAATATACAGCCTTGTTGTACCGCTTTTCCACTCTTAAACCAATCAGTTGTTTCATGTTCCATTCTAAATTGTTGTTTATTGGTACATGTACAGGCTCCTCAAGAGATGAAATAATCTGGGACTCCTGTCTCTTTGAAAACTTGCTACATTTTGTTGTGATCCACATAGTCAAAGGCTTTATTATAGTCAATGAAGCAGAAATGGATGGAATTCTTTGTTTTTTCACTCTTTGGAACCCCTTCTATTTGACAATTTGGTCTCTTAAAAGAACAGCCTACTCTTCTGGTAATTCTCAGTTCATATATTGCTGACACTTAGCTTACAGGATCTTAAGCATAACCTTACTGGTGTGTGAAATGAGCACAAACGTTTTGGAAATTTGAAAATTCTTTGGCATTGTCCAATTTGAGTATTTGGATATAAGCTGATATTTTCCAATCCAGAGGCTACTGTTGAGTTTTCCAAATTTGCTGGCATATTGAATGCAGCACTTGAAAAGTATCATCTTTAAGGATTTTAAATAACTCAGCTGGAATTCCATCACCTCCATGTGATGGCAAGTAAAGTAAGATCTTTGACTGTTTTTGTTTTAGTATAATTTTCTCTGATTGAATGTTACATTTATCAACCAAGAGTCTTTACTAGAAGCAAAGTACATAAATAAGAATTATTTTTAAAAGAAACAGTACATGTATTTGTATTGTTAATTATTTTTATGTGATTAAAGATCTTCCCTACACATTAATGGACCTGGGAAGATTTGTATGAAGGCCCATACCTTTTGTTAATGAGGCACTGATTCTCAAGAGTTGTGATGCCCAGTGGTGGAGCCAAGATGGCAGAGTCGAAAGACACATATACTTTAGCTCTTCCCCCATAACCCATTAAATACCTATGAAAAATGACTCTAAACAAATTCTAGAGTAGCAGAAGCCACAAAATTGTAGAGTGAAAGAGACTTCCAGCCCAAGGTAGCCTGGAAGGCCAACAGGAAAGGTCTACTGCATGGGGCACTGAGCTGAGCAAAGTACAGCCCAAAGTGGTCCACAGGGCACAGTGCAGCAAGGACAGGACCCAGAACAGGCCTCGGGGGCAGAATCCCCAGTATCAGTGGCAGTTCTCAGATCTCTCAACCCACAATCACAAAGAAAGCTTCAAAGGTCAGTGAGAAAGCTTTTTCAACTGGGTGACAAGGGAGCAGAGTCCTCCCCTAACCTTGGCCCCAGGCAGCTGCAGTGGCAGAGGAAGAGGAGACAGCATGGGTGGCAGCAGCTGCAGCAGCAACGTCCATTTTTGGAGCTTTCTTTCTAAAGATCCTGGGGGAATTGAGCTGCTAATCTGGTTGTCAGCCCTGAGTGGAGCTGGTAGAGGCTGTGGAAAGGGAATTCTACTTGTAGACCCTGGGGAGAAAAGCTTTGATAGATTCCAAAACAGTGTGGAAGCCAGGAGAGGAGCAAACTCCTCTCCCTTGATTGTTCCACCTTGGAGGAATTGAGAATAGTCTCCAGAGTATTCCTCCCTCCTTAACAAAGGACTCAAAAATCAAGTAACTAGCTGGGAAAATGCCCTCAAAAGGGAAAGAAAATAAGACTATAGAATATTACTTTCTTGGTGAACAAGTATTTCCTCCCACTTGACTTCATTCTCCAGGATGTCTGGCTCTAAATCAGTAACCATACCACTGTACTTATTGGTGATGCTAAGATCTCTATGGTGTAGTTCTTTATTATATTCTTATTCTCTCTTCTTAATTTGTTCTAATTCTTTTAAGTCTCTATAAGTTTAGTCTTTTATTATGCCCATTTTTACGTGAAATATTCCCATGATATCTCTAATTCTCTTGAAAAGATCTTTTGCTTTTCCCACTCTATTTTTTCCTTCTATTCTTTGCATTGCTCCTTTCGATTTCTAGTTCTTAGTCACTACAAAGAGAGCTGCTATAAATATTTTTGTATACTTGGCACCCTTTCTCATTTTTATGGTTTCTTCAGGATACAGTCCTAGAAGTGATATTGCTGAGTCAAAGTGTATGCATATTTTTGTAGCCCTTTGGGCATAGTTCCAAATTGCTCTCCAGAATGGTTGAATTAGCGTGCAGCCCCATCAGCAATAAATTAGTGTTCCAACTCTCCCACATCTTCTCCAACATTTATCATCTTCCTGTTTTGTCATGTTAGCCAATCTGATAGAGTTGTTTTGATTTGCATCTCTCTAATCAATAGTGATTTAGAGCATTTTTTTCATTTGACTCTAGATAGCTTTAATTTCTTCCTCTGAAAACTGCCTCTTCTTATTCTTTGACCATTTATCAATTGAGGATTGGTTTGTATTCTTGTACATTTGACTCAGTACCTAAACCAGAAAGAGTCAAAACAGAAAAAAAATTATAATCCAATTTCCCTAATGAATATATATGCAAAAATTTTAAATAAGATATTAGTGAAAAGAATATAGTAACTTATCACAAGAATAATACATTATGATCACTTACAATTTATACCAGGAATGCAGGGCTGGTTCAATATTAGGAAAACTATCAGCATAATTGACTATGTCAACAACTAAACTAACAGAAACCATATGATTATCTCAATAGATGCAGGAAAAACTTTTGACAAAATACAACACCCATTCCTATTGAAAACACTGCAGAGCATAGGAATAAATAGATCCTTCCATAAAATAATAAACAGTATCTACCTAAAACCATAAGCAAGCTTTATATGTAATTGGGATAAGTTAGATGTATTTCCAATAAGATCACGTCCATTATCACCACTGTTATTCAATAAGGTACTAGAAATGTTAACTTTAGAAATAAGATAAGAAAAAGAAATTGAAGGAATTAGAATAGGCAAAGAAAAAAACTAAGCTACCACTCTTTGTAGATGATACGATATACTTACAGAATCATAGAGAATCAAGTAAAAAACCACTTGAAATAATAAACAACTTTGACAAAGTTTCAGGTTACAAAATAAACCCACATAAATTATCTGCATTTCTATATATTCTATATATTAATCTATATATTAATCTAGGTTCCATACATTGCTAATAAAGCCCAATAGCAAGAGATGGAGAAATCCTATTTAAAACTACAGTAGACACTATAAAATATTTGGGAGTCTACCTGCCAAAACAAATCCAGGGATTATATTAACACAATTACAAAACACTTTTCACACAAATAAGGTAAGATCTAAGTAAGTGAAAAAACATCAGTTGCTCATTTGTAGGCCAAGCTAATATAGCAAAAATGACAATTCTACCTAAATTAATTGACTTATTCAGTGCCGTACCATTCATACTACCAGAAAAATATTGTCTAGAGCTAGAAAAAAACCATATAAAAATTCAACTGGCAGAACAAAAGGTCCAGAATATCAAGTGAACTAATGAAAAGAAATGCTATGGAAAGTGGCCTAGCATTACCAGACTTCAAATTGTATTATAAAGCAGTAATCATCAAACCACTTGGTACTGGCTAAGAAATAGAGGGGTAGACCAGTGGAATATGTTAGGTAATCAAAACACACTAATCTATGAATATAGCAATCTGCTGTTTGATAAACCCAAAGACTCAAGCTTATGGGATAAGAACTCACTGTTTGACAAAAATTGCTGGAAAAACTGGATAACCATGTGGCAGAAATAGGGTATTGACCAATACCTGACACCTTACACAAGAATAAAGTCCAAATGGATATATGATCTTGGCATAAAGATTGATAGTATGAACAAATTAGAGGAGCAAGGAATATGTATTTCTCTCATTTATGGAGAATGGAGTAATTTATGATGGAACAAGAGACTGAGAACATTATGAAGTACAAAATGGATAATTTAGATTACATTAAATTTAAATGTTTTTGCATAACCAACCCAATGCAACCAAGATTAGGAGGGAAGTAGAAAACTGGGAAAGAATTTTTGCAACTATTGTCTGTGATAAATATTACTCCTTTTCAGAAAACTTTCTTATCTCTCCTTTCTATTCTCTGGAAATCTGAATTAAACTGGGTACCTTTCTCCTTCTCCTTCACTTTTTGCTTTATTTCTTTCTTCAGCTAATTGTAAAGCCTCATCAGATAGCCATTTGACTTTCTTGCACTTCTTTTTCTTTGTTTTTTTTTCAATTATTGTTACCTCCTGTACAATTTTGTGAACCTTTATCCATAGTTCTGTCTACTAGATGTAGCCCCTTGAATCTATTCATCACTTCTACTTCATATTCATAAGATATATTATTTAGATCATACTTACGGTTTTCCTTACTTTCTTCCGTTTAAGTCTGAATTTTGCAATAAAAAGCTCATGATCTGAACCACAATCAGCTCCAGATCTTGTTTTAATCGACTGTGTAGAGCTTCTCTACCTTTGACTACAAAGTATATAATCAATCTGATTTCAATATTGGCCATTTGGTGAAGGTCACATGTAGCTTTTCGTGCTGTTGAAAAAGAGTATTTGCTATGACCAGTGACCTGTCTTGAACTTGAACTGACTTGAACTATCTTAGTCCCTCCCCTGTTTCATTTTGTACTCCAAGGCCAAGAGTTGTCTATGATTCCAATTATGTCTTGATTTCCTAGTTTAGCATTCTAATTCCCTATGATGAATGTGACATTTTTATGTGATGGGGGCTTTCTACTAGAACATGTTTTAGATGTTCATAGAACTGATCAACTTTGGTCTCTTTGACATCAGTAGTTGGAGCATAGACTTGTATCACTGTGATGTTGAATGGTTTGCCTTGGATTGAAACACATATTCTGTCATTTTTGCATTTATACCTCAGTATTGTTTTTCTCACCCTTTTATTGAATATTATGGCTACTCTATTTCTCCTAAAGGATTCTTGCTCATAGTAGTGTATATAATGATTGTTTGAATGCCATTAATTTTAGTTTACTGACACCCAAAATTATGTTTTATCTTTCTATCTCTTCTTTTGCCATATCTTGTTTCACTTGAATCACACATCTTACATTCCAGATTCTTATGCAATATTGATCTTTATAGCATCAAACTTTTCTTTCATCACCAGATGCATCCTCAGTTGAGTTTCCTTTCATCTTAGGCCCAAACATTTCATTAGTACTGGAGTTATTTGTAGATGTCCTTTGCTCTTCCTCAGTAGCATATTGGATACCTTCCAACCTGGGGTGCTTATCTTCTATTTCATATTTTTTATCCCATCTTTTCTCCATGGAGCTTTCTTGGTAAAGGTATTGGAGCGGTTTCCCATTTCCTTCTCCAGTGGATCATCTTTTGTCAGAACTCTCTCCTATGACCTATCCATTTTAGGTAACCGTGTATGGCATAGCCCATTGTTTCACTGAGTTATGTAAGCACCTCTGCCATGTCAGGGAAATGATCCAAGAGGAAATTTCGGTCCTTAGGCTTCCAAAAACCCCTATCAATGGTTCAAGTCTTAGTCTTATGGACCATTTAAGTTTCAAGAACACTTACAATAAGAATAAACTATCCTAGTCTATGTTAGCTGGTGTTAGTCTGAATTGAATTATCAACAATATAGAAAGTTCCTCATTAATTACTTCTCCCAACAAATAAAGAAAAGGAAAGGAAATTATTGGACAATGAAGGATAGACCAAAGAGGAGGAGAACTGTGTAGTGTCACAGAAGTTAAGTGAGGAGACTTTCAAGAAGAAAGTAATTAACAGTGCCATAAGTTGCAAAGAGATTGAATAGGAAAATGAATGAAAAAATCCAACAGATTTGGTATTTAAATGTCAGTCTCTGATAAAACAGTTTCAATAGTACATTAGGGTCAGAAGACTATTTTGTTCTTACTATAAGATAAGCACTATTTCTTTATATTTTAAACATTAAATGGATGTTTCTTAATTCGTTGTTGTTTAGGTATTTTTCATGTCCAATTCTTTTTTAATCATTTGGGGTTTTCTTGGCAAAGATACAGGATAATAGCTTGCTATTTCCTTCTCCAGCTCATGTTATAGATGATGACTCTGAGGCAGACACTTATGAGACTATCCTAGGGTCACATAGAAAGTGTCTGAGGCTAGATTTGAACTCATAAAGATGAGTCTTCATAACTTCAGGCCCAGAACTCTATATACTGTGTGATCTGTCACCTTAAATAAGGATCCCATATTTCAAGACCATCTAATAGCCTGTGACAAATTTGTGGTAAAAGGTTGAATTCTTTGGGTTTTAAAAATAAAATTAGGCTATGATATTTCCATTAAACATTTAGTCTTTAGCATGAAAGACTAAATTCCACAGGGATCATAAAGTGAAAAAACAATCTGAGTTAAACAAAATGTTGGACAAGGTCAGCCTTGTCCAACGTTAGCCTAAATATGGGCATGACTTTACCACTTACGGGTAGTTCAAAACTTTGGGAAATGACTACACCAACTTCAAAGATATTATAGGAAACTTACTTGTATTTGTATATTAAAAAATCTTGAAAATACAACTGAATATAGAATTATATAAATTAATCTAATAATCTGACACATACTCAAGTTACTTAATCTTTCAGTAATCCATTTAACACCATAACACTATGAGTTGTAGATGAGTATTCATTCTGCCATCAAAAAGGGAATTTCTACATTATGTGTTACCCAGTTTGATGAAATTTCAGGTTCAGACCAAGAGAAAATATCCATATAATGAGAGAGGCAAGAGGAGGAGGTAGGAAGATGAGGCAAAACGCTAATTTCGACACAGAAATTGAACCTGAAAATGTACGGAAAAGCAGAGAAAGAAAATATCATAGAAAGAGACTAGGCATACCATGAAGAATGTAATGAAGATTGATGTAACATTTTTATGTCAACAAATAAATTTTCTTTGGCCAGGTAAACCTTGTGGACCTTCTATACATAGGGAAGTAGCTGTATCCCACAAGTAAATTTTCGTTGGAAAATATAGGATCACTGTTTAATAAAGTTAAAAAGTTTGAAGTATTCTCAAACTTTTATCTGTAACATGCTCCTCACCAACTAGTACAAATAGCCCAGTTTCAGAAGCATTTACTTGTTTCTGTTCATACCATAAGGATTAGCTCATGTTCCTCCTTATTGCTTTCTCATCTCCCTTGAAGTTTTAAGGACTGTACCAGGGAGGACAGTGAGCAAACATGTTTCAGCTTCTTTCCTCTCCTTTCCCTGTCCACTGCCATTTCCCTGATATCAGGGATAAGAATTAGAGTATAACCTAAAGTTCAAGGATAGAAGCATAGAAGTGACAGTCAAATTCTCTAATGCACCTGGACTATTAAAAGTACTGTCTCAGGGTGGCTAATGGAAAACATACAGATAGGTCAACTGAAACCCTGAAAAATCTACTTGTAAAATTCTTGAAGATCTGGGACCTAGGTAATCAATAGCATTTCTAGGTACTGAAGGTGGTGGAAGAGTTGAGACAACTTAATTGATGTACTGACTTTAGACTCTTGTCTCATATTTTTCCTTATAATCAGCAAGGGTGTTTGTGAATCTTTCCTGACCACAGCTGTCAATTCTTAATGGGCCGTGGGCCATGATTTATTCAGGGACAGATTTTAGAGCACTCTAAAAATGTACCAAAATAGGTAGACTAGAAAACAGAAGTCAGAAAGAACTAGAACAAGGGCAGTGGTGAATATCAGAGCCATAACTAGTGTTTTTGCACCTATGAATAGTGTAACTGTGGTTGTTCTTGTGGCATTGGCTCCTGGGGGAAGTCTCTCATTGAGAAAAGAGAATGGACTCAAGGGCACCAGTGATTTTCAAAGCTACTACAAGGGAATGAAACCATCCCAGGATGAGGCTGCAGCCACTGGGAAGGTAGTAAGCAGGGAAGAAAGCTATAGGGTCCCTCTAAAACCCTTGTCCTAGAGCAAAGTCCTAGTGGGCCCATCCCATTTACAAATTTGGAGAACATTTCTTGTTTATTTGGTTGTGCTTTTTTCCTGTTCCTTGAGATCATTTAAGGGAGTTAAAGATCTTAACCCTTGATATACTGGATCAACTTCCCAGAAGTATGTAGCTATCCAATAATTCACAATATCAGCTCATATCGTCAGTTCTTGAGCCCCTCCAGTCAATGAATCCTTTTCTAGATTTCTTTACCACCACTTTGCTTTCCTTATTTGTTTATTTTTCTCTTCAACATTCAACTCTTCCCCACCCCCTCCACACTCACACATACACACACGCACACACACACACACACACACACACACACACACACACACATACCCCTATTTAATTTTCCAGGGGAAACTCAATGAGCTTATGTGCAGAAGAGAGAAATGCTAAACTTCACTCAAAGAAATGCAACACTTATTCCTGAAAGTTCAGAGTATTTGACACCTTCCCCTTTTCTCTAGGAGAATAAATATATTTTCACCTCTCAGGAATCCTGAAGTGAGAAGGGGGAGGCAGTTCTCCATAACTAGCTTCCTACATCCTTCTCCCAGAGACAAGAGAGAGAGAATTTGTTGCAGTAACACATTTGTGTCTACTGACTCTGTTTTGTGATATTTTCTCCCTTAGTCAAACTGTACAGAAGTCTTATTAAATAAGCATGCATTGAATCTTGAAGGTGGAGATGAAGATATTGTCACCTTTCCATGACTCGCAGGAAGGAGGTTGTCCTTGTGCTACCTGGAGCTATGTGGGAAGAACAAAATGGAATATCCTGCAATTCATGTTTGGGTAATAGCCACAGAACTTTTTGCAGAAGCTTCATTAATATGGTTCTGGTTTAAAACACCTTTCTATCTTGTTATATGTCTCACTTACACACACTTTATCACAGTGTGACTCAGACTGAGTCTGTCAATTTCAATTTGTAAGAGTTTTTGGCATACTTAGTTACATAATCTATCCTAAATTATGAGAAATAAGGAATAAAGGAGATCAAGCCATAATTGAACTTAACGCAGTTTAGTTCACTCATCAAGAACTCATATATATGTATATACCCAGAATCTTCTCAGTGTCACTAGTGCAAAGTATCTTAAGTTAATTTGTTTATTAAATATCAATTTCTCCATGAAAAAATATATTTTCTGCCAAACAGATTGTCTGGTTAGATCTTAGCAAGTATTTTGAGGCATAATTATTTATCCCATCCATGAAATAGTCCATCTTTGGGGAAGGGATGGTAGAAGTAGCTCAGTGAAGACTGCAAAATAAAGACAAGTAAAATTACCATAGCATCAGACAAATCTTTGTCATCCTAGGCTTCCAAATATTCAATTTTGTATTTCTGCTACTGAGCAGAAAATGTAGAGGACAAGATCATAATTTTGCAAAACAAATGTCATAATTCTGTGCTAAGAGCCAAAACTAAAGAGATGAGAATTTTATATCCTGACTCACTTCAAGCTCAGAATCTTGCAATTTCCAAGGATTAAAATACTAAAGGATTCACAGGTAGGCAATTTTGCTCTGACATTTGTACTGCCATTTAGTATTCGGTTGCATCTCCCCTCTAAAGAAACAAGAACTCTCTGTCAGAAAATTAAAGAAGACTGATTCCCCTTTTGTTAAATGCTTGCCACAAAGGAAAATATGCTACCTTGGAACAGCTCATTTCCTTTCTTCCTGTTTTGGAGTATGCATTTGCTCACAATGGAATTCAAGACAATCTTGAAATGTTACATTTGAATCTAATTACCTGGTATTTACAATAGTTCCCCTTCCAGCCAAGAGATAATTTTCATATCCTTAATTTTGCCACATCAAGAGTGTACTCTCTAAAGACCTGTCTGTCTGTGCTCCACGGGATTGGTTGCAACTGGAAGATTAGGTTTTCCTGAATCGCTGTAGTTCTTCCTGACAGACTCCTGAGTAGTAGTACCAATAGAAGTAATCCCCTACTGATCAATGCACTTAGCCTGAGAATATATGTATATAGTAGCCTATAACTTCAAAGATTGAAGTGAAGTTGGGCTATTGAAACACCTAGCATTTTATATATTAAGTAGAAGAAGAACAAAATAGAAAAGAAGTCTGGAAGGAAGGAAGGAAAGAACAGAGGGAGGAAGGAAAAAAAGGTCTTATGAGGGAATCTTTGGGATTTCAAAAACTTTCAGTAGTTTACAATTAACATAGTGGCTTCCCACAATCTCTTGATTAACTTCTACCCGCATCTCTAGGTAGATATATAGATACATAGAGATTGAGGGAGAGGGAGAGAGAGAGAGAGAGAGAGAGAGAGAGAGAGAGAGAGAGAGAGAGAGAGAGGAAGAGAGAGGGGGGAGAGAGAGAGAGAGAAATTGGTTGGCTGGGAGTCATGAAGGGTTTCAGATCATACTAGAGTTACTTGCTAGTTATGTTGAGCAAGTCACTTAAGCTCTTTTAGCTTCAGTTTCCACTTTCATAAAATACGGATGATAGTAACACCCAACCTCGGAGAATTAGTAAGAAGCCCAAATGAGAATAATATTGTAAAGAATACTACAAATCTGCCAAGCATTATATAACCACACACCTACACACACACACACACACACACACACACACACATATATATATATATATATACACTACACAAACTACATAGACAAGATGTCCCAAAGTTCTTTGTATAGTTTTAAATTTAAAGCATAAAACTGCACTTTGATTATCCTGTGCATGCACACACACACACACACCCATATGTGTGTGTATATATGTAAACATATATACATATATGCATGTATAAAGTACGTGTACATGTGTACCTATATTGATATTATAGATATATACACACTGTGTATATATCCATATATATGTGTGTGTATGTACTACACATACTAGATAGGGGTTCAAGCAAAAAATATATAAGTATGTATATATGTGAGTTTATGTATACCTCTAGTCTCTGGTGAAATATATGAGAAATAGGATTCTGCTGTCTAGAACTCTAACATACAACCAAGACTTTCATATTATCATGTCCAACTTCTGGTCAGTGTGTAAAAGGATTCTGAACAGCAGGCATTCTATCTCTGTAAATTGTCATGCATTTCACCATCCACAGAATCATAGATTTAGAGATGGAAAAGACCTTAGAAGTCATCTAGACCAGCCCATTCTTTTGAAATGAGAAAAGTGAAGATCATGGAGGCTAAGGGACCTATCAAAGGTCCCCAGGTGATAAAGTCAGGATTTAAACTAAACTCCTGAGACAGTACATTTTGCTGTCCTGATTTACTCTCAAATGGAAACAAGCTGCTAATAAGGAAGTAAGTAAAATTATTCTTCAGTAACCTTTGCCTTCAAAGTATTCCTTCCTCCCATAGGTACTTGATATTTCTAAGATACTCTCCCTGTCTTATAATACATGCTTAACACAAAAGGGTTAAAAACATATTCTCACAAATGTAAAAATGACTGACTATCACTTCATGGGTTACCTCTCTCAGGGATATTTTCATTTTGATAGGGGGCACAGCCCTTGTGAAAAAAGATCATGTAATTCTTTGCTGAGAAAATTTATCTTTCACTTTCTTTAAGTAAAAAAAGATGGCAATGATAACAGCTAACTTTATGTGACAAATATATTGTCTATAGAATGTAAGCTCCTTGAGATTAGGATGTTCATGTTATTCTTTGTACCCCAGTGATTTTTTTTTTATTAAAGGGGCTATCCCTTGAGTAACTAAGAAGGCTTTTCATTGAATGGGTGTATTTCACTCAAAGTGAAAATCTGATAAGACCTTAGCCTGAAAGGGTCTCCCATGGTATCCTGGGCCATCTCCAGCTGTCCGGATGTATATCAGGCCACTGGACCCAGATGATTCAGGAGAACAAAGTGAGGCTGGTGACCTTGTACAGTCCTCCCCCACTCAAATCAAAGTCAACTGCAAGTCATGCCATCATCTTGATGTCATGGTCCTCCTCAAGAAGGAAGGACAAACACAACAACAAGTGATTAACACAGAGTATGTATTTGATAAATGCATATTGATTGATTGCCTTATTTGCTCCACAATAAGAACACTGAGAGAGGTTTCCAGATATTATCACCCCTATTTTTCAGGTAAGGAAACTGAAGTCTAGAGAAGTTTCTTGCCCTTGGTCACAAAGTCAGTGAATCTCTGAAGTAAGATTTGACCCTAACTACTGAATCCAAGTCCTGTACATTTTTCATTACATTACTCTGTCTTTCAAGGGAACAGGCACTTGAAGAAGATGGCTACACCCAAACTGTGTACAAAGATGAGCCATTGCAGCCATAGAAAGAAGCAAAGAATACTGGAATTTCACTTCTGCCCTTTACTAAAATGGTGATGCCCATTTGAACCCACCAATTTCCACCCCTCACCTCAGTACCTCAGTGACCTGCAGGGGAACTAGACAGATGCAGCAGGCCAGACCAGTTTCTGCCATCCTTCAAGGTGGCAGCCCCCAGCAGCTACCTGACAAGTTCTGCATGGTTCTCCGGCACAGCTGCCCCAATGGCTTTGGGTGAAAGGCTGGCAGGAACAGTTCTAGGTGGGTGATGTGCCTTCCTGGATGAGGTTTTTCAGCTATGTGGTGCTAGGTTATGGGCACTCTCAGGATGCTGGAGAGCACCTTAATGGGGAAACTGGGCCCACCAGATGGAGCTGACCCTTGCTGCTAGGGATCCAAGGGATGATTGGGAAGTGGCCTGCAGCCCCGCTAATCCCAGGCTGCCTCCCTTCTGTCCATTCTGGAGGCCTCACTCTCGGTGTCAAGAGGAAAACCTTCACTCCTATCATTAGACTGAAAGTAAAGGAAGAGCCAAAGGAAGAAATATCAGTCAAGAAAGAGAAATGAGTGAGGAATCAAGATCAACCACAAGATGGGCATGGTTGAGGGAGGGGTTGTCAAGAAGTGATCCAGTCCCAATCCATTTTTGAGCATAGTCCTGCAGAAATGATGAAGAAGAAATTCAACTGGGATAAGATAATGGATTTTTCAGATTTTGACCCATCTCATATTATCAACATTAAAAAGGAGAAGAGGGACAAGGGTGAAGAAACTAAACAAATTTGACACATGCTAGAGAAGAGTAATTTTGACCCAGGGCTTAAGAATAATACATGAAACAAGCCTGTGAAGCTTCATCTGGCTCACCCAAGGTGGTTCTTTATAGAAGAGACTGAAGAACCTGATGTCAAGCCCAGGCTGGGGAGAGTCAAGGAAGAGAATGTGGAGATGGATATGCCAGCACTGAAAGTAAAAGAGGAATCACAAGATGAGGATGAGACCAAGGCAATTGCCCCCTTCAGGCCTGACAGAAGGGTGCCTAGACTTCCTCAAGATGTGTCTGTGACAGATTTACTCAGGGAACTGAGCTTTGCCAAGGAGGAAGAGTTTTTGTTCCTGCAGCTGCCTGACATGCTTCCTAGTCAACCTCTTACTCATGACATCAAGCCCATCAACACAGAGGTTTAAGGAGAAGATGGGCAGATGATGCTCATGAAGACAGAGAAAAACAGGGATACTACACTGGCAGAGAACCTATGTATACTGAGTGACCTGACAGAGGATCATGTGCGAAAACTCCTTAACCAAAAATCTAGAAAGGTGCAACTGCTTCTGAGCAAAGTGACTCTGGATATAACAGTAGGAACTTCCTATTCCTTTTTGCAAGAGCTTGTTTCTGTTGGCATTGGAGACAGCAGAACAGGTGATGTGACAGTGCTGGGCCATATGAAACACAAGCTTGTGTGTTCCCCTGATTTCAAATTCCTCTTGGGTACACTGGTACAACAAACTGACTGAGGGAGAAAGGGATGCCATTTGCTCTTTGCCTTAGGATTTTCATGCTTGAACTTCATTGCAATCCAAAAGACCATTCCAACCTGCAATTCCTGCCTCTGATAACTATCATGACTGACTGTCAAGAGACTATAAATGTTCAATGATTTCTTCTCAAGTGTTAATGAATGGCTTGATAGCCTTTGGAGAGAATGGAAATAATATGCACAAGCCTGCTACTATATTTATGGTCTTGTGCCCACTCTATACCTTATATTTATGTCTTCCCATTTTTATACTGACTATATCTATATGTGCTGAAGGGCAGTGGAGACACAAATGGAGTCATGGGAAATAAGACTATTTCTTTTGGTTTTCTTACCTGAATCTCCTGGAGGGATGTATAGGTGTTGCTATGCTTTTGTATCACCAAGGCAATATTCACAGCACCAAGGGCAACTGTTAATATGCTGGTGTAGTTATGAATCACAAAGTACAACAGACTCTCCATATAGAAGGCAAAAGAAAAACGTTAATTCAGATACTAGAAAGCCAAATCCCAACACCAGAAAGCCAAAGCTGTCATAATAATAAAGAAGTCCATTCACACTATCACTGCAGGGGATAAAGCCATTCTCAAGCCACCCTCTTCCCCTCCCTGCTGGGCCTTCCCACAAACACTCTTAAGCATAGCTGTGCCTGCTTGTCTATATCCTCTCCTCCCTTCACCCTAACTGCTCTCACCACCTTCCTTCCAGTTTTCCTCTATCCTTCCTGTTCTCACCATTCAGCAAGCTCCTACCACCACTTATGACTTAGGCCTCCAGGTGATTTAAGCAGGTCACATGGGCCTATTAATGAATGGAAAAGATCTTCCCATTTAAATTGCCATTACATTTGGTCCCAAGATCTTTTGTAGTCATTATATTGGTTGGTTTGTCAACTGATACCAGTAGAATTGTAACAGGGATAACAGAAAATAAGTATATAAAACAATGTCTTAGGGTGAGGCTTGAGCACAAGCACCCCATCATTCCCCCTCAAATGAATAGAGCCTAAAACCTTAGGTAAGGGGCAAAGGTCTCTTCTGTAGCTACTTCCTGCTGAAATTAGACATTGAACTGTTCCTGCCGCAAGCGGTCCCATTTGAGGGATCAGTTCTTTAGCTGGCATCCGAAGCTTGGTTGACATCATGTCCAGGGGGTGACACATCACAATTGTGGACAGGGAATGACATCTGGCTTAAGCAATCAGGCATATGTAGGTAAAGGGTTCTAAGCCTGCAGGAAACAAATCTAGCAAACAAGATTATCAGACAAAAAGTCAAAAAGAAACAAGGAGACAATAACCAGAAGCAGGGTAGGTAGGGTGAGTGCTTCTAGAGTCCATGAAGCCACTATCACAGCCTCATTCATGGTAGAATATATGAGTTAGAGGTATAATTTGGTAATCATATTCTCCTGAATAAACAATAGTTAAGGTATATCTTTCCCATGTGCTACAATTTCCACAGCCTTTGGAACAGTATCTAGCTTTCATTTTGCCCATACTTTAGCTCCTAATTTTATTCTATCATAAAAACCCAACCCTTCAGTTCTGCTAGTTATTTTGGAAGTGGGGAGTCAATTTTCACAAAGGAGTATTGTTTCACGAGGAATAATAATCACTTGAACCATCCCATCATTTTTACAAAACTGTATGGGTTCTTCACCTAAATTCTCGAATGTCAAAATAATTTGTCCTTGATAATTAGAATCTATCAACCCAGCCAATACATGTATTCCTCAACCTGCTAATCCTGATTTAGGTAATATCCATCTAAAATGATTCTCATACATATTCCTGTAGAGATTTTTTTTACATCTTTCCTAATACAAAAGTCCTTTAAACAATGTAAATATATCCTGCCAAACCAGGTATCCCTGGATACGATGCTGTGACATGTGACCTCATAGTCCAATACTCAATATTTTGGATCTGATGTGTTTGTTGTTTTCTAATTTGCAGATTTGAGGTCATCTTTCTGGCTAGAGGTATACTTCCTCCCAATGATCTGTTATTCAAATTAAGTAAAACAGTGAACAAATTATCTTTCCAATGTTGATAAGAATTATTAGAACTTAACTTCCTTAACTGTTCTTTCAATAATCCATTCATTCTTTCAATTAATCCAGATGCTTGGGGATAATATGGAATATAATATATCCATTCTATGTTGTTTAATACACAATATGTCTTCATTTCATCACCTTTGAAATGCGACCCATTGTCATTTTGGATCTGCATTGGGGCTCCATAATATAGACTTCCGATATCTAGAGTTTTACAGGTGTTTTTCTTGGTCACATTGTTACAGGGACAAGCCAGTAATACACTTGAATAGGTGTCAACACAAGTGTATTTAAACTTGCATCCTTTATCTTGGGGTAGGGGTCCAATATAATCTATTTGCCAAATTTGGACTGGTATTTTCCCCTTGCTATCTCTCCAATTACTACCCAAGGAACAGAGCATTCTTTTTCTGCTTGACATATATAACATTCCTCTGCTGCTTGTTTTAACAATGAATAAGAGATATAAATACCTCATCCTTATGCCTACCGCTCTCTGGCCTGGACACCTAAATAGCTGGCCATTTGATGGAATTATTTTGCTAGTACCAAATCATCATTTGGTGTCATAGTGGGACAATACGATGAGTAGTAATCTTTGCTAGTTTATTAGCTTGTACATTGTACTCATGTTTTGGCATGGTGAGGTCCATGTGAGCATCTACATGAAAACCTGACAAAATAGTAACCAAAGACATATCCCTATATCATCCCATAATTCTTTCCCCTAGACTTTTTTGCCATGCATTTCCCAATTTTGATTTTTCCACATGGGCATCCATGTAGCTAACCCATTAGCTACTGCCCTTGAATCAGTGAATATATGGCATTGTCCTCCTTGTTCTGTTTTGATAGCTTGGTGTACTGCAATAGGTTCAGCATACTGACTACTTTTACCTATCCCAGTACTTTTCAAAGTTCACCTCGTACATGTATTATAGGCTATTGCTTTCCAATGTCTTCTGTGCCCCAAATATTCTGCTGTCCCATAAATAAACTATGCATGTCTCTGTTCTACAATTAATCCATCATAACCTGCATTCCATTTTCCCAAGGATTGTACCAACAGCGACTTTTGTATCATTTCCCTCAGTATCTGTGTTTGCTACAGATTCATGTAAAGCAGAAACTCCACTTTTGCCTGCTTTAGCTCTATTTTGAATATACCAGTCCCATTTAATTAGGCTAGGCTCTTGTATATGTCCAATTCCGTGAGAAGCTGGGATAGTCATTACTCAGGTCAAAATTGGGATTCCAGGCCTTAATATTACCTCATGACCTAAAGTGAGTTGTTCTGCCTCTACCAAAACCCAATATGCAGCTAACAACTGTTTTTCAAAAGGAGTATATTGAATTCCAAATGAAGGGAGTTTCCTAGACCAAAATTCTAAGGGCATATTTTGGCTTTGGTGTTTTTGTCATAGACACCAGTTTGCATATTCATCCTGTACAGTCACTTGTAATTTCACTGGGCCATTTTGTATACTCCATAAGTTTAGGGCCAATTGTATAGTGGCCTTTGCTTTTCAAAAACTTTACTCTGCTCACATCCCCATTCAAATTCATATTTTTTTCCTAGTAATTTTATATAAGGGTTTCAAAATTTGTCCTAGATGCAGTATGTGATGTCACCAATATTCAAATAATCCTATCAACTTTTGGGCTTCTTGTCATCTAAATATTCAGCCACAATCCTATGACAAATAGTGGGGCTATGCAGATATCCTTGTAACAAGCATGTAAAAATATATTGTTGATCCTGATTAAGTGAAAGCAAACTGATCCCATTGCATAGAATCTATTGGGACAGTGAAGAAAGTATTGGCTAAATCAATAACATCCCATCATATTTCAGGATCTTTTCCATTAAGGTAACCATACCTGGAACAGCAGCATACAGGAGTCACTTTATTCAATGTCTTTAATCCATTGTCATCCTCTATATCCCATCTGACTTTCACACTGGCTAGACAGGACTATTTCATCAAGTAGTTGAAGGAACTAACACTCCTGCCTTAATATATTCCTTTATAGTATTGGTAATTTCATCTAGCCCACTTGGCACACAATATTACTTTAAAGTAATTACTTTAGTAGGTTCAGTGATTGAGTCCATTTTTATTTTACCCACTAAAACTGTATTAATTCATATCTTCCTTACTGAAAATTAGTATCTCCCATCAGGTAAATTTAAAGTCATACCTCTCAATATATCTCTTCCATTTATGTATTCAAGAATGGGTACAATTACCATAGTATACTCTTTCTTGGGTAATTGTCCAATTTTCGTCATTAGTTTGACTTTTCTGACTGATATTTCAGCCCCTCCCAGTCCTGTGATGGTGATAGGAGTTTCATGTTTAAATTTATCAGGATTTTCATATATAAGGGAGGCCTCTGCCCCAGTATCTATTAAAGTGCTAGTTACAGTATTTGATCTATTTTTCCAATATTTGATCAAATTGATATAGGGTCTGTAATCCCATCTGTGTATTTCTTTAATCTGAGCTTGGTCTCAGTCAATTTCCTATTCTCCCTGAAAGTGTGACAAACTTGATTACAAGGGTTCAGGAGGATCTATAGGGACAGTTCTTACTTCTCAATTCTGTCTAGTATTAAGCCTCTTTTCTTGGTACATTTTGTATAGTTCATTAGTTGGAACACCATCTATGCTTACAAAATCTACCCCTGCTTTCATCAGAGCTTTAAACAATTCTTTCTTGTCAATCTATTCTGACTTTGAATCTGTTGACTATTTACTCTTGGCTCTCAAGGAAATTTATTTTATCCCCAGTCCCTTAAGTCCCTTAACTGTAACATCTTGTCCAGCACCTCCGAAAGAAGGCACCCTATTTCCCCAATTATTAGAGTTAAAAATAAGTGCTTGTAAGCAGGAGTAGTCATCTTCACTATTATATTCCTAGGGGAAACTTCTAAGGGGGTATCATAGTATACATCTGCATTTCCAATCATTATGTCAGTCTTCATTACCTCCTCCTTTAACTTTATTATACAGTCCCTAAGTGAATATTAGGGTCTATATCCACTAGGCCACAAAGATTCAGTAGGATACTGTTTACAGCATTCTTCTGCAGACAACGCTGACAGATTAGTCTTATTGTTGTCTCCTTGCATATTGTAAACCCTAAAAGTTTGGTGTACAAAAGAATTCTGATTAATACCTATAAATTTCAAGCAATCCATGCCATGTGTATATACTCCTCCAGCCCCTTCATCACTGATTCTCACCATCCAAGACACTAATGATTCTCTCATCCTTTGGGTGAACAGAATCAAAATATCTGTGACCTCCTGCTGAGTAAAACCCTCAATTATCTCCCTAAACACTGTGTCCTCCCACTTGGTTCTCTTGTTTTTGCCCTAATATGGGGTGCGCTTCTGCCTGAGAAGTCTCCCCTTGTAACATTTTTTTCATTTTCCTCCCACACATTCTCCCGACAGTCCTCACCAAGGCAAATAGGCTGGGTCTGTACCAAGGCTGTATGCATACTTCTTTTGCAAACCTTCCACTTCTTCTTCTCAGCTAAATGAACTGACTTTTTTCCACCTAAGACCTCCAGCTTACTCTTTTAAAGGAGAGCCAACCATTGAGAATTCCCATGCAAACTAGCTAAGAATTTTTTTCTTTTAGCAGCTTATCTCTGCTTTCACACATCATACAGTAAACTGCTAATAAAATCCAGCCTCTCCTACACACTCGTGCCAGTTCTTTCCCTGGTTTTATTGATATTCCCTTTCCAAATCTCTAGGTTCCTTCTCTGTTAACTGCAGTTCCCAGTTTTCACAGGGTCCAGTGCTTTTAGCCTATTCCCTTGTTAGGGAGGAATACATTAAAGCCTCCCATCCCAGGATATCCATTTGTTCCTCTAAAGCCTTTCTGCCTCCAAATAGAGATTTTATGCCCTGTGATCCTGTTCGTGATGGCAAATGTATCATCAAGGCAATATTCATAGCATCCAGGGCAACTATGAATATGCCAGCATAGTTCTGAACAGAAAGTATAACAGGTTCTCCATATAGAAGGCAGAAGAAAAACATTTATTCAGACATCAGAAAGTCAAATCCCAACATGAGAAAGCCAAATATGTCATAGAAACCAAAAAGTCAATACATATTATCACTGCAGGTGACAAAGCCATTCTCAAGCCTCCCCCCAAGCCTTCCCCCACCCTGCCCCCATCCCTACTGAGTCCTTCCCACAAACAAACACTCAAGAGCCTAGCATACCTGCTTCCTTGTGTCCTCTCCTCTCTCTGCCCTAACTACTCTCACCAATTTCCTCCCAGTTCTGCTCTACCCTTCCTGTTCTACCCATTCTGTAAGCTCCTATCACCACACAGGACTTAGGCTTTCAGATGATTTAAGCAGGTCACATGGTCCTGTTAATGGGTGGGAAACATCTTCTCATTTTAATTACCATTACAACCTTGCTCTCCAACCCCTTTCCCTAGTCCTTTGTCAGCTATGTCTGAGGAAAATGTTCCAGCTTTACTCCTCTCAACCAGAAAACACAGGAAAATCTACTATGCTTAAAGGTCCTGAAACACAAACTGCGCAGGATACCCTTATTTTTGCCATGGACTTTTAAGCCAATGTTTTGATAGAGTGTGAGTTCTGTTGAAAGGCATGAATAGAGAAAATTCTGTCAACATACACACACACACACACACACACACACACACACACGCACATGCACATGCACAAAGAGAAAATGGGCATTCATTCTTAATATGTTTGCTTGACCTTGTTTCCTCTTTTCACTTCCCCCTCTTCATTCTCTGAGCATTAATTCAACTGCACCTGAATGAGGGAGTTCATCATTTCCACATTCCTCTCCATTGTGAATGACTGGAATGTGATGTGTATCAGAATAGGAATCCCAACTGATTGAACCAAATTAAAGATTAATGGATCTGAAAGCTATCAACTAATGTCCAAGCATCAATCAACTGAGGAAAGGGATGAATTTGCTACTATAGATACTTTCCTTTATCACAACTTTGCCCCTTACTGTTAAGAGAAGTAATTATGTATTTCTTTTTTAATATCTAATTATGTGTATCAGGATCCAGTTGTTTTTTTCCCTTTTTCCTTCCTCATTCAGGGAAAAGTCCTTGGTGGTGAGCAAGTCTCTGAAAGATGGTCAATGATAAGAATGGCCTAACCTTCTGAAACAATCTGGTCAGGAATAATCTGGAACACTTTGGCAGGACCCCAACCAATTGGGAAATTTTATTTCTAATTAAAGTCTAAAAAAATCTAATCTAGGTGAATTCCTCATTCATGCCCTTGAACCCCTGCCCCCCCCCCACAACATTGTTCAACTTAAAGGGTCTGGATGTAGATGGGTTCTTTTGCCCAGATTGCTGGAAACAGTGGAATCTCTCATAATCAGGCCACATTCTCAGCAGGAAGAGTTGAAAGCTTTCAACTCATCTCCTTATTTGAAAGTCTACCCCCTCATTCATTGTTCACCAATCCAGGTGGGACCTTTGTCTGTCAGAGGCATCCACTTCTCCAAAAGTATTTAAGCTCTTGATGATCTCCATAGTCTGCCTTTTTATCACCAAAAGAGACCATTGACCATCAATGTATTATCTCTTAGTCTAATTAATAAATGGATAATTAATTACCCAAAAAGTCTGGGGTAATGAAGTTACCTTCATCTAATACCTATATGACCTTGTTCAAATTACTTACTTCTCTGAAGCTCCATTCCTCATCTGTAAAATGAGAGGGTTGGATTAGAACTCTAATATCTCTTCCAATTTCTAAACTATGATTTCATAAGCCTATCCTTCCACAGAAGCAATAATCTACTATCCATAAGCATAAGAACAGCCCTGAGGTTAACAATGATAACTCTCATCTTCTTGGTAAATAAAGATTACTCATGTGTCTTCAGTAAAGGCCATTGGAGAATATATTTTTAATAATATTCAAACATCATAATTTCTACACCTGGATAAAATTACTTTCCTTAATGTTTCAATTAAGTAAACCTTGCTTGCTTGTTTTCTCATAACTAACTCTTCTTCCACCCTAGAACACCCCACATTCACCTAAGATTCAAAGTAGGAGGACAATACAATCTTGGTTTGAACCATTATCTAATGCAAACTCTATTTGCAAATCAGGAAAATCACTAGAAATCAAATAATAGAGTGTATAACTTTCAATAAAATTTTTTCTTTACCCCATCATAAATCAAAGGAAAACAATTCCCTCATAGATTCTTTTGCTGTGGGAGAGGCAGGAAAAGAATTTAAGTTTTAAGATTGGAGAAGGAAGACATTGATATTCCAAAGATAGCAGAGACAAAGTTTCCTTATATTGCTCCTGGAACACCTCCCCAGGCAGTAATATGCCTCAACTTATTCCATTTTACAAACTGTAGAGAAGGATGCCTTGAGTTACTGCTAGAGAGAGACTCTCTAGAGTGAGTGATCTTCTTTTACCTCTTCCAAGATTCAGGAACAAGTAATATAACCCCTCTTCCCATCACTTCCCCTGCTATCAAAGTCTTTCATTTCTTCAATTTTTATTTTTGGTTTGGTTTGGTTTTCTCTGAGTTTGGAAATAAAGATACACACACACACACACACACACACACACACACCATTCTTTATAGTTTCACCTTCCATGATGTCCTGCCTTCCACATATTCTTGTATCCATTCCATAAGCATCAAGAAGACAACAAAACAGAAAGGGGTATAAGCAGTAAATCCTCTTCTATCATTCAAGTCATCAAAGTAAAACCCTCACGCCCTTTAGACTCTCCCTCAAGGTAAAGTTTGCAGTCCTTGAAATAACTGATTGATGGTTTTAATTTGTAATCTATCAGACTGCCTATTCATTTGCACACAGTTGGGTTCCATGCACATTGTACCACTGTAATACCTAATTCCAAAGTTGAAATGGTAAGCAATATAGCAAACACATAAATTTTCGGCACATAAAATACCTACATAGCAACCCAAGAAGCATATGGTGAAGCAGGAAAAGAGGCTTCATTCAATTACATCACTAAACATGTTGAAGTTATATACAAAACATACATTATATACATTCCTTAAAGGTCATTAACTCTACCACATAAAAACAGTCTAGTCTATGTCAGTCTGGCCACTGGCTAAATCACTCCAGCATTTCTCTGGTAACCTGTTGTTTGTATTCTTGTGACCCATAAGTCTACTGACCTGAGTACCTATCCCATACTATGGACCTCTCAAGCTAACATAGTCTCAAGTCCCTTAGTTCACCAGTTCTTCTAGGATTGTAGAATAATAGATTTAGAATTGAAAATGCCCATAAATGTCAACTAGAACTGACCATTTTATAGAAGAGGAAATTGTGTTCTGCGTGTTGACATGATTTGCTTAGGGTCACATAGGTTGTAAATGGCAGAACCAGGATTTGTACCCAAATCCTCTGATTTTGAATTCAGTCATCTTTTCATTTCATTATGCTTCCTTTTGATTCCCCAGCTGTTTCTTTGAGAATCAGAAAATGCTTCACAGCTTCTAGTGGCTCACACAATGTACCTCCTATGTCATCTACTTTCTCTGTTTACTTTACTCAGGTGGCTGTGCAAAGACTGCACAACATAATGTCAAATGCCTTCCATGTCATTTATCATTATCATCATCAATGCACACTCCTCCCCAGATTCACAGTCTTTGATGTAGGTAAAGGCTTCCTTTGACAGCTAACTCCCCAATCTAATATTATATATGTATATATATATAAATATACATACATATATATATATATGTGTGTGTATACATGGCTATTCAAATGTACTATGACACTGTAATAAATAATATCATTACATTTTAAGAGAATATATGATCATGTGATGTTACCATTGTTCAACACTTGTGCCCTAAAACAAGTTTCCTGAACTCCTAATAGGACTTTCACCCCCCAAAAAATCTAAAAATTCTAAAAACTAGCTCCTAAATTATACCCTAAACCATGAGGACAGAGAAAAAAATGTCTCAACAAGTGTTTGCAGTATTAGTACAACCACCATTAGCTTGATCATATAAAATCATCCTATACAAGCCCCCAAACAAAGGTAAAGGAGGGAGAGGGAGAGGTGATATGTGCATACTTTTACTTGATAATACTAGCAATTTCCATCTCAAAAATTCAATATAAACAACAGTAATAAGTCAAAAATACATCAGACTGAATCAGAAATGTAATCAATGATGTTGCTGAGACATTGCTATTGTTGGCTTGCTTATGGGACTTGATTTGCATGTGGCACTAATCAACATTATAGGTGTTATATAAATGCCTATTCCTTCCCCTAGACCTAGAAGCTAATTCTAGCAACTACTGTCAGTCACCAAAGTATCACCTCCTTAGCCACCACTCAGGTTAGAACAGAACAGATCAGAGATTTAGAGCTAGAAAAGTCTTGAAGGCTATCTTATCCAACTCCCTCACTTTACAGATGGGAAAACCAAAGTCCAAAGGTTTTATGTATTGTCTTCCCCCATTAGAATGCAAGTGCCCCAATAAATTAGATGGGAAAGGGGGAAAGTTATTCTAATTATTCCCATTATAGATGATGGGATTATAGGTAATTCCCATAGCAAGTAATAAAGTCAACTCACTATCATGCCCACTAAAGGGATGTATCAATTAAATTTATTTATAGCTCTCATATAAATCATAAGATAAGAGGATTACTGGAAGGAAACTTAGAGTTCACCTTGTCCAACCCCCACCATTTATAAAGGAAGAAATCTAGGCTCAGAGAGTTTAAGTTATGTGTCCAAGGTACATACATAGTAAATACTAGATCTAGGGTTTAAACACAGATATTCAGACTCCACAATCAGCATTTTTCCTGCCATAACTAGTACTAATCTTTCCTCCACTCAACCCAAATATCCCAGAATCTCACTCAGGATTTGAATAAGCAAGAGAGGCATATGTTTTAGGGGGTTGACAGTCCTGACCATGAATTAATGAACAATCCAAAGTGATTGACAGGAAAATCCGCTTCAAGAGAATCAAGAGATGATTGGCTACAGAAATATTGCCATATTCTGATTAGGTACCATCAAGTAATTAAAGTGAGAGGGCACTGCAGAGGAAATCTCAAAAAAAGGAAGAAACAATTCTCACCCCAACCTTCATTAGGGAAAAGGAGAACACAAACCCAGAGTACCTGATGAATGCTATTACAAGAGCAAACTTTCAATGAGAACAAAGTAGCATAGTATATAGACAGATGTAGGATACTTAAAAGAACTATAGATTGGGAGCCAAGATGATGGAGTAGAAAGACTCACCTATGCTAGCTCCGAACCCACAGCCCATGGATTTCCTCTAAAAAGAACTCCCAATAAATTCTGGAATAGTGGAAGCCACGCAGCAACACAGTGAAGGAGATTTCCATTCCAGAGAGCCCTAAAACCAATCCCAAAGGTCCATCACGCACAGGACAAGAGCAGAGCCCTCCCCTGCCCTGCCCCAGGCTGCGCAGCACTGACAGGAGTGAGCAGATCCGAGCAAGCTTCAGGGACTGAATCTCCAGTGGCTGTGAAGGTCCCTCCAACCACAGATGCACAGGTCAGTGAGAGAGATGGGCTGAGAGGGAAGTGGGGTGTCTCTGGGACTCAGGCCCCCTTGAGGGGTGGCGGCAGTGGCAGCAGCAGAGGCAGCAGGCGGCCAGAGACCCCCGGAGCAGGCAGGAGCTCAGCAGCAGCTCCATTACAGAAGATCTCTGCATAAACCCCCTGAGGGAACTGGGCCTGGGAGGCAGACCTGCCCCCACTTGAGAACCTGATTTAATTTTACCCTGAATAGCAGCCAGGCCTGCCGCCAAAGCCCTGAGGCTGGGGAACAGCATTTGAATCTCAGACCTCAAGCACTAGCTGGGTGGACCTAGGGTGGGGTGGAGAGGACTCTCAGAAGTCAAGTAACTGGCTGGGAAAATGCCCAGAAAAGGGAAAAAAACTAAGACCATAGAAAGTTATTTTCTTGGTGAAAAGATATTAGCTCCTTTCCTTTCTGAGGAGGAGGAACAATGCTTACCATCAGGAAAAGAT
Organism: Potorous gilbertii; assembly: GCA_028658325.1. Lineage (NCBI taxonomy): Eukaryota > Metazoa > Chordata > Mammalia > Diprotodontia > Potoroidae > Potorous > Potorous gilbertii. The sequence continues at coordinate 256,489,961 of CM053769.1, read as the reverse complement.
ATAGGAGTCAAGGCCTCTGTATCCCAAATATCTGAAATAGATATCCCATGGGCTCAGGCCATGGAAGAGCTCAAAAAGGATTT
>CM053769.1:256442924-256489378 GCA_028658325.1 Potorous gilbertii | reverse complement strand
CAAATGGGGAGAAAATTTTGGAACCCAAAATCTTGTGAAAATGAATGTGAAAAGTTAAATAAATAAATTTATATTTAAAAAAAATAAAAATAAATAAAAAAAAAGAACTGTAGATTATAAATTTAAAGCCTTAGGTTCCAGTCTCAATCCTACCAGTAATGTGACTCATTTGTGGTAGAAGTGATCATATTATTATCATTATACATACACAGGCACATAGAGAATCAAACACATCTTTGATCTATCTCATTGATGTGGGTGCTCCCTCCAAGTGAAGTTCATAGCCCATCCATGCCTTCTTATGCAATTCCTGACCATATTCTCCTTCAAGTTTATAGGAGGGCCATCCAATATTCTGGGAGCCTTCTTTGTCTTTTCTTGATGCCTCAACAATGCCATGAAAACACTTTAATTATCCCCCTGTCTTACCTTATGAAGATTTCATCTTATTTTTCGTTTACATATTTCATAAATGAAATCTTTACTTCCCTTTTGTAGTTGTCTGTTGTGTGCCATAGCCTACAGCTTGCTCATGGCACTATTCTCCTTTTCATTGTTTTCTTGGTGATGCTGATTTTAAATTCTTCCAAAATTAAGGTATTCCAAGTTTTACAGTCACATAGTAGCAAGAGGAGTATTACACTAGTGGGTCTTTGTTTAGTGTAGACATCTGGAGTCTCTAAGGGAACTCCACAATTTCTCAAAAGCATTCGGGCTTTCTCTCCTCCTTTGTAATGTTGGCCTCAACTCATTTCCCATTTGTAGTGACTCTCCAAGACATATATACCAATAGATAAGCTTAATGCACTCTCCATACAATTGCATTTTTTTAACCTGGACGATATGTATTCTTCATATGTTTTTTATCTTGTTTTTCTTTTGTTTAAATATGCCTGTACATATTAAACACTTTGTGGGTTCAGAACACTTTCTTAGAAACTGGGGTAGAGACAAATATAGATGCTACATGGTCTTTATCCTCAAGAATCTTTACAGTTAAGTGGGAGATAAAACACCCACACAAAAGACCATAGTACACAATATTACATAATAAGTGCACTTGAGACTTATGAGACAAATATTAAATAAATAATATTTCCTGGAAGAAATAGTATTTAAGTTAGGATTTAAGAGAGAAATAGAAATTTAATAGATATAAAGAGAGAGAGGAGAGAGGGAAAGAGAAAGAGGGAGTGGAGAGAGAGAAAAAGAGGGAGAGAGGGAGAGGGAGAGACAGAGACAGAGAGAGACAGAGACAGACAGAGATAGAACATTCCCATCATAAGGCACAGCCAGAGAAAAATCAGAAGAAAGACAGAAGGACACAGAGAATGACTAGGAGACCCACATAGCTGGAATGTGTAAGACAATAATATAATATTAGGTGGGGGAAAAGTGATGCTAGGTTGAGGAAGATTCAAATGTCAGGCAAAGAAGTTGGAACATTATTCAATAGATAATAGAGAGACACTGATTTTTGTTTCTGTTTTCAGTCATGATATATGTCTGACATAACAAAATAAATTCATAAGAAAGATTATTTCATATTTTTTAACATCCTAGACCAAAATACCTATACCTGGCCAATACTCCCTTCTATTCCTTTAAAAAGAGACTATTTTACTTTTAGTATTTATATCCCCACAAGTTAATAAGAACTTAATAAATATTTTTCAATCATTCATTCATTCTAGCAGAAGTATAAAAAGGTCTTGATCAGGAATAAAGAGAGAAGGCCAAGATGAAAAGAAGTATAAGAAATGTTGCAATAGTCCTTGGTGGTGGTAAATAAAGCCTTTACTGAGAAAGCAAAGAGTGGGAACGGAGAGAAGATTACTCATTTGAGAAATGTTTGCAAGATGAGATAGGGCTGTATAAGCAGAGGCAATATAACAGGAGCAAGAATAGTGAGTTATGGTTTCACCTAATTTAAGCAATAGGGGATTTATATAATTAATTTCACCCAGAAAGCAAAGATAATCATAAGATTACTAATATTAAATACTGCATTGTATTACAGATGGAAATGGGTCGTCATAAGGAAGAGACAATTCAGAACAAAAAAATAATAAACTCTGTTTTATACTTCTTAAGTTTAAGGTGCAAAAGAGAATGTCTAGGCTTAAAGATACCAGAAGCAGGTGGGGGTATGAGTCTGGAGCTCAAAAAAGAGACTAGAACTATACATATATATGTAGGAATCATATTCATCTAGCTGGTATAAGCAAGAGAGTGAATGATATTGTCAAAGGAGAAAGTATTTTTTTTAAATTGGGTGTGCCTCAATTAATTGATCTTGGTTATATCATTTAATCTCTACAGTTATCTCATCTGAAAAATGAAAGAGATTTTTCAGTTCCTGAAGGTCTATGATTCTACATCAGTACATAGAGAATTTTAAATGGAAAAAATAAAATATTAATTAAGAATAAAATTATTTTTATTTAATAGTTTATTTTTTATTTTACTTAATAAAATTATTTTAAAATGAAAGTGAATAAATACCTGTTGATTTTATTTTTTTTTCCTTTCTGGAACTGTGCTAAATATTGCAGATTTAAAAAAGAAGCAAAAACATTTCCTACCATCAAGAAATTTCATATCCTAATGGGGAAAATCTGTGGAACACACACATATATATATGTGTATGTGTATGTATATACGTACATACATATATGTACATATATATGCACATTTATATAATTTTAAGGATTCTTTTTAAACATTCAAGAAGGAGAAATAACTCTAATAACTAGAGGGGAAAAAAGCAATAAGAAAAAATCAAGGTAAAGCTTTTGCGTCTTAGATAGCCTCTATCTAATCTTCTCAGCACCTAGAATGATGCTTCATACTTGGTGGAGTGGAAAAGGAGTTGGTGTACTCCCTAAGTGTTGTTTAGGGTTGAGAGTGATGCAGAAATTGAGTCAAAGTCAAAAGCCATTCTGGTCACATTCAGTTCTTCATCGTAATTCAAGGGCTAACCATCACCTTTTGGCCAGTCAGGCCACAGGCTTCAAATCTTGCCTGAATGCTAATGTTGCCTTCTGCACATTTCCAACATCAGATGTAAAAGCCTTTCCTTGGCAATGTCTTCCATTTTAGCTCATTTATCTCCCAAGAGAACCAGCACTTCTGTTGTGGCCCACAGGAAGGGTACAAATTAGAGCAGGATGACTAATCACAAGACATACAAACCATGAATCAGGCCCTGGAGTGAACAAACGAGTGTTTTTTTTTTCCTTTTCTTTTCCTGAAACAAACCGCACAGCAGGAACTCTTGTATTTCATCTTCAAATTGGACATCCATGAGTTTTTTTCATTTCATATCTATCCCAGTTAGTCTTTCAGTTTGTCAAATACAAAACCATGATATATAAATATGTTCATACCTGCAGATTTAATTAACACTTTAGCCAAAATTCAGAATGCTTTACTATGTAAATGATTTTTTAAAAGCATATTTACCCTTCAACCTCTCATACCACCCTAAAGACAACTGGGATCATTTTTCTGAAATAATAAAATATAGCTCTCTCTTTCCTCCCCATCCTTTTCTGTGTTCTCTGGTATGACTGATGGACAAATGAAGTCTACAGCAAATCCAGGCTATATCATAATAGGTCGTGACAGAACATTAGAGAGATACTGACTTCAAAAATATTGCCATGGCAACTAGTGAAATTTGGTTCTAAATGCAGCAGAGGGAAATGAGTGTCTTCCAACAAACAAAAGGAAAAAAATCTCAGTCTAGGGTATAGAATGATTTCTGCCTTAGTAACCTGATTAACCAAACTCTTTGTGAGCAGTCTAACTCAGCACTTCCATTGTGCTTTATTTCTCTTGGTGTCAAAATGAATAAACAGTGGGACAAAGGAAACAAACTAGGAATGGGTAATGAGCTAATAAATACCCTGATTATAAAATACAGTTTCAGAGACTGTGTTTTCAGTGCAAGGATTATAGATGAAGGATTTCAGGAAAGGTTTTAGGCTGGAGTATATGTTTAAATGACAGAAAAAAATTATTAGTAATAATAAAAAGTTAATCTACACTTTTACACCTACTTCTGCTAATTCAATCACAAACGTATTATGCGTTTTCTGAGAATATCTTCTGAAGCTTTATTTTCAAAGCTTAACCTGCTTTCTATCTGAATTTCCTATATGTACTAAGGCAAATTTATTCCCTTATTTGCTAATTGGTACTGCACCCTCTACTTGATCCAGTGGTAGCTTGACAATCATTTTGTTCTTAGTTTCGCACATTTTTGGAGATTGTCTGAATCATTAGAGTATGTCTCCATTTAAAGATGTCCCCACTATTGTACATTTGATAACATTGTTTTGAAGTTGGTGCCAGCCTGTTTGAAAACAGCAGTTTCCATAGGAACAGATTTTCCGACTAGATCTTACAGGGACAAGTATGTCATAAATAATTGGCAATGCCCTGAGGGAACTGTTAAACACCCAAAGAACGACAAGGAGAGAAAAAAAGGAAAAATTCTAGGGAATTGTCACACAGTGACAGTAGACTGCAGGGGGTGTAGGGAAGCAAATATGGTTTAAATTCCTTGGATCTTGATGAAGGTAATAAATTAACTTTTTTAAAGGCACCATTATCAAAACTTGAAATGTGTTAGCTCCAAAATCAAGTTACATAAAATTTGTACATAAAAGATTCGACACATTCACATAGTAGTCCCCTGTCCCCCTCTCAAAAATATGTTGATGGTATACAAATCATTGCCATGTAACCATGAATGATTTAACTCAAAGAGTACATATCATTGCCAAATGGTGGTTTCTGAATGTAGTGTTTGGCATTCAGAATGAGGTGGATAGGGAACTACTCCCTTTAGCAGCAAGGAATTTTTCTTGCTAAACTGTTTGCCAGAACTCAACCTTAGAGACTAGAAGAGCTGTTGGTAGGAACAACCCAGGTTAATTTCACTTTCTCACCTTTCTTTCTTTTAATTGTTTCATTAGCTTCTACCCTGCCTGACTTTGTTGTTTAGGAACAGGGCTGGTTACAGGAAGCAACTGTGCTGTTGGAGGTGGGGGAAGTAACATCCAGATCCTTTCTATTAGATTGGGATAATTCCAAGGATGTGATCCTAGGGTAAGTATAGGCAGTGGATTTTGTGTTTCCATCTCCACATAATAATGCAAGAGAAGAGTGGATATTTCTGTAACATTACATGTTGACATACAAATAATGAAATTGAACTCCCATCAATTCTGAGTTCATACAGACATACTGACACTCTAAACCCTATTTATAGAATTATAAATATTTGAATTTAGATGAAACCTAAAAGTTATCTATCTAGGCCAGTTCATATCTGATCAAAACCCTCTCAACTTAAGTCCTCATCATATCTTATCTGGTCCACATCTGGAGTAATATATATAGTTCTGAGGACAAAGTTTAGAAGGCACGTCAAAGACCATCCAAAGGAGACACATATCCCACGTTCACGATGTAAAGAGAATTAATTTTTTTCCTAACATGGGTTGGACTAGATGACTTCTGAGGTCCTTGAAGCTTCATTTTCAAAGACTGACCTTTCAGTCTTGATATTCTGAGATCACCAATAAGTGAGCAACATTCTGCTTCTACTTGACAACCTCCAGTAGTGAGGAATTTCCAGGCTTCTGAAGCATCTCATTCCATATTTGGATATTAATTATTGATAGGAAGATTTTCCTCATTTGAGCCCAAATTTGCCTTTTTGATTTGTACCGAGGATATCTCATTTTGCTATGTCAGACTAAACAGAACAATCCTAATCACTTTTCCATATATCATCACTCAAATATTTGAAGTTAGCTATCATGTCTCTCTTAAACCTTTCGCCCAGATTAAACATTCCCAGTTCCTTAACCCAGGAATCTTTAATCTTTTGTTTTTTTGACATGGACTCCATTGACAATCTGATGAAACCATGGACCTAGTCTCAGAATTAGGTTTTCAAATGCATAAAAATTTTAAATGCATCAGATTATAAAGGAAACCAATCATACTGAAATAGTTGTCTATGTTTGTATCTTCATAGACCCTCTTACAAGAGCTGCTACTTTGACCAGTCCTTATGTAACAAATAGTCTTCTCACCATTCTGATGGATTTCCTTTGCTTCCTTTATCTATAGGTATTTCATATCAGACCACACTTTCCCTTTCAGCCTGATACACTGATGACTATTTGGTTTAGAAGGCACAATGCCTTCCTTCTTTCTGAGCATACAATTCCAGATTTAGAGGTGGAAAGAATCATAAAGGTCAAGTAGTCCAACTCCCTCATTCCACAAGATGGGAAATTGAAGGTAAGAAAGGCAAATGATTTTCCTAAGGTCACCTAGATGGTAACAGAGCCAAATTTTGAATTCATATCATTTGACTACAAAATTACCACTTTCCTCATACTCTTTCCCTAGTAGAGAACAAATTATTACTTGAGCCTATTTGAGGAGATGATGAGTTTTATTTATCTTTGGAAAATTTACTTCATTAGCTGGGATATAGTCAGCTCTTCTTGGCTATAATCCTGACACACTGGGGATCCCTTTTCCTTTCCAGATTATATATTTTTTTAATCTCATCTGAAGACTTAGCTGAAAATCCCCTGGATCCTGAATTGGCCTAAATTGTAACACAAACTGGCCAACAACCTAGATAGAGAGAGTCTCAAGGTCTGGATGATCAGTAATTTGATTTGTTTGGTTGATTTGCCCCTGAATAGATTTCTCATCCTCAGTCCACCTCTAGTCAGGTGAAAAGTGAGCAGATGATAGATTCCCATCATGATTAAAGTTACAAAACCATAATGCTAGTAAAGCAATATGCATCGGAGATGACCTTGACCACCGATAATTAGAGACCTAGAATCCAAGAATAGACTCAAGAAAGGAAAAAAAATATTAAGGAATATCTAGCACAAAATTATTATAAATGCATTTTGTTATTTCTTGGACATTGTTCAGAAACTGACTCAGTTTATCGGTTTTATTTTCTGTTTTTTTTTTAAATATCTGCATTCCTACTTCCTCAGAACAATAAAACATAATGAATCTTACACAGAAATTTGAAAATTAATTGTCAGACCTGTGTTGACCAATGCCTGAAACTATGTAGATTGTGCTTAATTGTACTACATTAGTCCATAAAATTATTTGCATGATACAAATGACAAAACTGATCAATGGGCCCTTGCGAGTAGACACTGTTTCATCCAAAGCATTTCAATGGCTAGCTTTGGTCAGCTCATACTTTTTGTTTACTTGATTAACACAGTATAATACAGACGTCAAAAGACATGCAGCAATCCTTGGGAGCAATGGTCTCCAAAATTTTGACTATTAAGATTCCTTTCTAATGTTAAAAGAAAAAATGTCATGGACTTTTTTATTATTTATTTATTATTTATATTACAGTAGTCCCAATATTAGTATCCATTGTCTGAAAAAGTAATTAGAAAAGCCTACTGTTAATCATTAAATGTCTGTCAATAAATGTACCTTTTATTAATGGCAGAAACTTTTATGTGCATTTGAAAAACAGTAATATGGATGAGTATGTGATGTGTTAGTGTATAAAAAGGTGTTTATTATTAATAAATTTTCAGATCTCTGGGAAAAGTCAGTGGTCCATAGACTGCAGACCATTAGCAAAACAAAAAAGTAAGAAACTAGCTCTTGAAAGGTATTGTATTCACTGTATCACTGATTGCCAGGTGGATTTTAGTCCTTTTGAACACACCAACTTGCGAATGACTCACTAGGACATCTTCTTGAAGGAGAAACTGTTTATTTCTCTTGCGTGATAAGTCATTTTCAAAAGGTCATGTATTTGTGCTTTCAAAACTTTTTTTTTAGTAAGGTAAAAGACTTTGCTTAAGGTAAGGGCCAAGCAATTTCTGAATGACAGAATTTTAAAATAAATTCTTTTCAAAAACTTCACCAACATCACAAATGCCCCCTTTCACATGTAGGTAATTCCTAAATGGTCAAATGGATTTTTTAATGAAACTTTCCAATATGTTGCTGAGATAGAGATGGAGCATGAAAAAAAATTCAACAGAAGAGATTTTTTTTGAAAAAGAAAAGTTATAGAGGACAGAAAATAGAAATTTAAAATGGAAATGACTTTTTCAATCTTAAATATAGAATTATCATGGTGATATTGCTATACAATCCATTTAACATACTCAGATAACGTAAGAGAACTTTATTATCCATGGTTTATACTTATTCTTAAATATCACTTCTCTGATTCCTTTTTAAAAAGGGGGTTTAAATAATTCTGGGAAACATCATCCTATATGTGTATATGCCTATAGACACAGAAAACATAATCACATACTTTATTGGAATCCATATACATTATTTTATTTCACGTGTATATATGCACAGAGATTTATATTGTGTAAGCAGAGATATATATACACGTGAAATAAAATAATGTATAAAAATACCTATAGTATATGTGATTATATTTTATAAACTAGAAGTTTATATGTATATATATAAGGTGTCTTATGTTATGTGTAAAAATATACATGTGCAAACTAAATCATGTCATATTGTCTATATAAAAATTAGTTGCATTATATTAATGAGAGATGTTATAATGTAGTAATTAAAGGACTGACTTTGGAGTCAGAAAGTTATGGGTTCAATGTTGGCTTCTTACACCTACTTGTTGTATGACTATGGGTAAGTCAATTAATCTCACAGTTCCCCCAGGAAACTCTCTAACACTGTAATGTATGAATCAGATGCTTATCTCCATCAATGGAGGGCCTTCTCCACACTTAAAAGTTCTCTACACAATTGAACACACAAATTTGTACCAAAATTGTACCTATATATGCACAGTAACTCAGACACATAAAAGATGCATAATGAATGCTTAATATAAATGTAATAATATAAATGTTAAATATATTTTAAAACTTTAAAGTTTGAAAAAATTGTTTTATTTATACTATTTCATTTGATCCTTGATCAAACACTTTGAATTATTACACCCATTTTACAGATGAGGAAATTGAAGCTGAGAGATTAAGTGACTAAGTTTTTGATAGATTGATACACATACTTAAAAACACATCTTCCTGTGTGTATTTGTATATCCAGGGTAATCAGAGGAACTACGAATTTGCTGGACTGGAACATTTTCCGTGGAAGTAGACACAAACCAAGATTTCTCATTGAAGGAGAAGATATGGAAAATTATTGTGACTGAGTCCCAGTGACTAGGAAGGAATGCATTGAAGATGATAGGCAACTGGGTGTTGGAAGACTGTCATATTTTTCCCCACCTACCCACTACTTTCTCTTCACTGGACTTCCACCAAAGAAAGGGAGGGAATTTTTACCTAGCCACCCATCACTAGCAGTCAATTAGCAACAGAGAAGCCTGTGTCAAGGTAAGACACATCCTTCCTCTGGTGAGGCTGAGTTTAAATTACTATTTCTTGTTCCTATACTTCCTGGCTGCTGTTTTCTGCTTTTCTGTTTCCTTTTCTGAGTGCAAGTCAGTGTACTGAGGAATCCTGAGGATTCAACATTTCCAATCTTGGAACCTTGCAGATAGAGAGATCCCGTGGTGAGGAGTTAGAGATCAGCCAAGAGAGAGATTTCCTCAAAAGCAAGTTTTTCAGATAAGAGAACCACATCCAGGGTCACATTTAGGCTGAAGGACTGAAGCCATGGGATGAGCAGCCTGATGACCTAGACTTTGCAAACCCTCCTTGAAATTTGTTTTGTAATCCTAGGATAATACAGGTGCTAAATTAAAGCATAATACCCATTCAGTACTCTTTTAAGGGATCTTTACCTTTTTGACAGGAGCAGAATGCATATATTGGGTTGAAGTTTTTATGGGTTGTTTTTGTGATACTATGTATGTTCACTTGTGCCTTGGAGTGCTTTCTCTTTTATGCATTTTCTGTAGTGAAAGAAATTAAGTAGATCTAATACACAATACCTAGTTTATATAATGAATAACTATGAAATAAGACCCCATTTCCTGATTTGAGGGAGTCCCCCTTTTATGAAACACATCTGTGTAATTCATAAGCTGCATTTTTTAGAGATTTCCTTGGAGTTTTATTCTAAGGTGAGAACAGAGGCAAAGGATGAATCCAGGTTAATGTGAGCCCAAGGTCCTTTATGGTAGGGGGTCTCTAGGTTGCAGGACAATATGTTAAAAACTATTCATTATTTTGCCACCACTTTGTTTAAAACTTTGCCTTTCTATATAACATACATGTACATATACATACATATGATGCACACATATACACTGTGTGGTGCAGCAGAGAGTATGTGTAGCCAGGAGATGAGTTCTAACACATGCTACCTATGTGAACTTGGTGAAGTTAATCTCTCAGAGCCTCTATTTCATCAAATATAAAATTGGATGGCTAATTGACCTCAAAGGTCCCACTCAGAGGCAAATTGAAATATGTATGTATGTATGCATATATGTATGTATAAATGCATATAATATTTAAGAGAGACATACAAAGAGATGCAGAAATAAAGAGACACATTGAGAGATTCACAGTGGGAGGAAAAAGGAGAATATAAGAAAGAGGGAAGGTGAAAAAGAGGGAAAAGGGAAGGGAAGGAAAGAGAACAGGATAAAAGAGACACGGACAAAGAGAGACAAGAAGAAGATTTAAATAAATATGTGACAAAAATGAAATGTGATATTTGACTGACTTGCAGTCTTACTACCATATCTTAAAATGACTGTGTATATACACAGATAATTTTGTGTATAATGCATAGTGGAGTGTAAGACTCCCAATGAGAAAAGCATAGGTTTAGAAGTTCCTTCTTATGCTTACTAGTTGTGTGAGTATCAGTAGTTAATTCCTCTAAGCCATATTTTATTTCCTTCACGGAGTTTTTGTGAGGTTCAGATGAAATTACATATTTAAAGCACTTTACAGACTTTAAAGGGTTAGAGAAATTTCTTATATCTGTATTTACATATATAATATTCATATTCAATTTAAAAGATAATAGTATGGTTGCTTCAGGATTGCAAGTCAATATTAAACATCAGGGTTTTTTTTTTAATTTCCCCTTCCCTGGATATCCAAATCACATTTCTTTTAAAGTATTATAAAGATTAATAACCAAATTCTACCTCTCAAGATTTCTAGCCAGCAATGAGTCAAAAAGTTCCTTTTCTATAAGAAAACAAACATCTCTTCCTTATACCTGCATGAACCCAGAAAGGTAAGTTAAGTAGGCACTGATCTTGGCTTTAAGGAGCTTAAAATCTAAGACCTAACCAATGGCATGTTTAATATGTTTGCAAAGTAAAGAAAGGTACTTCACATTTTAATTTGGAGCTGAGTTTGGAAAGAATAAAAATGGCATAGCTTTGAGTCATGAAATGCTGAAGAGCAATTTTTAGTGTGCTTTCTATAGACTCTGTATTCTTAAATCCCAGACTCTTTTGGTCCTAAAACAGAGGAAGTAGACAAAAATAGGATGACCTTCACTGTCAAAAATGGTCCATATTGACTTATAATTAAAGCATGCAGATGAAATCATGTTTTCTAACTGTTATTAAGGATTCAAACTGATCAATGGATATTTTATCACCCAGTTCCCATTGTGATAGAAGGTGTACATTTTAAGATAGAGGACTGAGATTAAGCCCTTGTTCTGTGACCATAGGACAAAGTAGTCATCAGGCAGAACAAAGTTGACATACTCTCCGCGTCATTAGTCACAGTCACATGTTACTATAACCAAAAGAACTAACTATGTCTTTGAGAAAGCATAGGCCTTTACCAAGAGTTTTTCATTTGGACCATGAAGTCATATACAGTCCAGACTCAAGTTTAAATTAGTTATTGGTCATTTTCTCTATTTTTGCCTATTTTCCTTCCATCTTCTACTTATAATATCCTCCCTTATAAGAGTTAGAGATGAAAGATTATGTATTCTTACTCTGCTGGTGTAATAGATGAAGAAATTAAGGTGCAGAGAAGTAAAGCCAATTGCCCAAGTTTATATGTGCATAAATGCAAAAAAGTCAAAATGTGAACCGCAGAGCTACTGACTTCAAATTCAGATCAACTCCGTTTAGGTAAAGTTTTAGAGGTTCAACCATATCCTCCAACCAGTTTTCTTCAATTACTCGATTTGATATTGATCTCTCACTTTTTTTGGATTCTTGTGGTACCACATGGTTTAGCACATAAATCTCTGTTTAATCTCTCAGTTTGTTCTCCCCAACTAGACTGGAATATCCCTAAGAACATGCACTGTAGGTTATTCAATTAAATTCTGTTCAATTCAATCGAATACAATAAACATTATTTGAAAGAAACTACACTGGTGAAGTGCATTATAAAAGCAAAATTAAATAGACCCTGCCCTCAGGCAACTAATATTCCTTTGTGGGACACAACATAGGATCATTTGATCAAACATATAGAGTTGGAAGGGACCTTTTCTTAGAGATCATCTAATCTGGCACTTCTTAAACTGTGGGTGATGACCCCAAGGGATTGTGAAAAATTTGGCAATGGTAAAAGGTTTCTGAACATAATGACCAAAAATTAATTCAAAATCAAATGCATAATGAATCTGAGGTGTTTCTGGCAGCACTTGCCCATGTTGTATCATGCAACTTCACTGAAGCCTTAGCTCTGAACACATGACATGCCCACTTTGCACTGTGAATGCCATCATGCCCATGCAGTGCCAATAAATGCTGCCAAAACACAGAAAGCTTAAGAAGTCCTGAATCTAACCCTCTCATTTTTTTTTAAGATGAGGTAAATTTCCCAAAGTCACACAAGTAGTGTGGCAATGTCAGAGCTAGGATTTGAACCCATATTTTCTAAATTCAAACACATTGTTTTACCACTATACCACACTACTTATACACGCATACAAATAGAGAAATACAAAAGCATAGACAGATGAATGAGAAGTAATTTCAAAAGAAAGAGAATACTCATGGCTACAGGGAATCCTGAAAGGTTTTGTATAGGGGGTGGTAGCCATGCATTGAAGGAGAAAGGAAGTATGTTTCAAAGAGAGATGATCTCTCCTATACAGGCACAGAGGTAATAGATGGAATGACAGGTATGATGTATGAGGAATAGTTAGCAAGACACTGAGCCTAAAGGGAGAAGAGGAACAATAAGAAATAAATAGAAGTATAGATGTGAACCAGATTGTTAATGATTTCAAATGAAAAGCTGAGTATTTTGTATTTCATCCTAGTGGAAAGAGGGACCCATTGAAGATTTTTAAGGGGCAAGGAGATTGACATGGTTGGAACTATTTTAGGAATATTGTAGCTAAGTGTAAGATGGATTGGAGAAGGAAAAGGTTAGAGGTGTGCAGAACAATTAAAAGGCTATTGAACTTATTCAGGCAAGAGAAAATGAGGGGGAAAGGGATGGATGCAACAAATTAATATCAAGCACACCACTATCCTCATAATAACACAAGGTTGAAAACTAGATGTCATTTCCAACATTGCAATCTCACCCACAATGTACATTTGTTGCCAGAGTACGTCAATTTTGCCTTTGCAAAATCTCTGACTGGAAGTAAGATTAATAAAACTGGACAACTTATTGGATGTGAAGGTTGAGGAAGAATAAGGAATTAAGGAAAAATTCTAGGTTTTAAAGATGGGTGAGTGGAATGATAATGGTATTATCAAGAGGAATGAGAAATTTTGTAAAGAGAATAGGTTAGGAGGGAAATAAAGTATTTTGAATGCATTAAATTTGAGATATCTATAAGGGTACTGTGAGGTTTGAATGAAATAAGGAGTGTAAAACACTTAGAAACCTTAAAGTCCAATATAAATGTCAGCTGCCACTGCTGCTGCTGCCACTGTTACTGTTATACTCCTGTACCAAGCCTTTAGTTTAGTGGTAACTTCATTCTCTGATTATGCCTGACTCATGTTTGAATTCAAGCAATGTTCATAAAGTAATGCAGGGGTATACTAGTAAATGTTTAACAATCAGAATCTCTCAAAAAGATACATACACAAACTTTTAAGTTTAATTTTCATTATTAACATGTAGTCAAATCTAGACAATTTAAAACATGATAAATCAAACTCTGATTTATAGTTAATTTCTGAGGTGTAAATGATCATAATGAAAATTTAACCATCGAGACTGATACCCTCTTGCCTATAGGGTTATCTTGTTGGAAGTGATGAGCAAACAGTTTATAATTACCTTATTCCCCTACAGTTACTAGCACAAACCACTCAATATATACTTGTTAATTTACTGATGTAAACTTTCTCATGCAGGAATTACTAGAAATAAGGAAAACGAACACTATACCTTCATTAGTCTCCATTACTCAAAAGGTATCTTAAATGGTGACATATATTGTTGATTCATGCAGACTGGAAAAAAAGTAGATGAAGTTTGTCTTCAGGTGAGCTCCCCTGGGACATTTTAAATTTCATCACAAGGTGGAGTTTATAGCCACTCTCTGGAATAGTAGCTGAACTTGTTCTATGCAATTTATCAATGAGCAGGTGTTTAGTAAGTGCCAGACACTTTGCTAAAAGTAAAGAACTCAAAGAAAAAGTTAAACAGTCACCAAGACATGCACCCTGAAAGTTTGTTTATTACTTGCTGGGCAGAAGTACAAGGTGCTTTACTTTCTGTTGTTTCCAGAGTCAGCAATTTTCTCTCTCTAAATTGGTCCCTTTCTCTGGGACTGTCCCAACTCATTGTCAAAAAGTATGTGAATTTAATATTTTGCCCAATTAGAACTCATCTCTGAGACCCCATGTACTGGCAACATCTGCCCCCTTCTGAATTTATGATATTTCAAACAACACTTTGATCTCGGGTATATTGGATTTGTCTCTCTATGGAAGCACGCATGCCTCTATGTTCTATGCAGTGTTTATTCTCATTATAGAATCAAAAAGTGAATAAACAGTATATAACAACAAAAACATATTGCAGAATAAAGCAGTAAAACATCTACTGAGCAGCTGTAAACTCCTAGCTCTCCTAAAACACCTAAATCTACCCAGACATAGGATAGATCTGGAGGCAGAAGTTGAAGGACATGCACAGTTTGAGTGTGCTCTTCTCCCCATGGGTGAATCTCTAACCTCTTCCCCCAGCAGACAAATGTGTATAAACTATGTAGTTTCCATACTTCCAGTGGAACCAGTCAACAAAAACAGAGACAAATATTCCAGAAAAACTCTGAATCTGGGATTCCTGGGGTAGAAAAATAGACTTAGAATCCATTGTAAATTGAACCTGAGGAGGATGTCACTTTCTTTGGTGATGATTGCTAGGTAACTGGCAAGGACCTCTGACTACTGACATTGACTAACACATCATGGAGTAGGGTTAATGAAATTAAGAGCCAGCCCTGGAAAGGAACAATGCAGCCATTGCCACTCCAAGATTTTTCTTCCCTCTTTGACTTTGCTCTTGACACAGCTCTGTCACAGCTATCTCTCCTCATCATTTTCTACTATCTCTAGTTTCAGTGAAGGTGGGGAGAGAATTGCACAAATATTTACCTCACCTTCCTATAATGCATCACTAGTGAAATTTCAGTAGTAGAATGTAGATGAGAGAAGTAGATTGAAGGAAGTAGATATTCCTGAAACCCTAAAACACTACCATATTTCACCACATAATCATCCACACTGCATATTCGTTGTACCCTGTGGTTTTTTTTCCAGTCCACAGCTTGTTTTATGGTCTTTCATCACATAATTGTCGCATGGTATAATTCTGTTCATCGCATTTCTTAAAAGGTAAACAGAAGCAATGTATTCACCAGATGGATAGTATTTATCTCTCTTGTGCCTTATAAGCCATGAGACTAGAATTCTCAGCAAACTCACGTTGTCAGTGTATTTCTGAAATCTGATTTGTATGGTTTGTTTAGAGTGCTGCAGTATTAATGGTATTGTTATTCAACCCAATGAAGGCTCAAGGGGAGCAGGCAGGTAAGCAAAGCTATCATGAGTAAGTCATGTGATATGGTAAAACTTGCATCTTCCCATGCTAAACTGTACTGCTCATATGCCAGCAATACAGTTTAGTAACAAATGATTTTTAAGTAATATTGGCACAATTTAAAAAAAAAAAAGAAGCTCCACATAATGGTTGCACCCTACTTTTTTACCAAAAATTGACATTAAATCCGTGAAGCTTATGTGGTGAAATATGGTACTTGTAACTGTAGGTGTTGGTATACTAAGCTCATGATCTGAGGACACCAATTTGAAAGCCCCAAGTTCCTAGTAATTCTCCCCATAGAAATGTAGTTATGGAACTTAAAAAAATACATCATGATTATATTCCTAATCTTCCCAGACTCAGCATCCAAAGTTGTTCTGTACCCATATCTCAAACAAAAGGAAAGAAGAAAATCCATGGATAACATCAACCACAGCTGCTTATGAAAAATAAGATTAAATAACTCCGAAGTAGTCTTTAGCTGATGTTTTTAATGAACTCAGGAATTGTTGCACTCATCTTGAGTAAGACAGGAGATAAGGACTACCAGTTCCTCTGTATCTGTTTTAACGACTCCCATCTTAATCCTAAATCCAGCACTCCAGTCACCTGAGGCCACCTGTGATGGAAATATAGTATAATTTTTTCTGCTTTAACTCTCATGAAGGTGAGGTTTTGAGAAGGCAAACTACCAATGTTATCCCCATTGCTGTCAGCTACAGCCTTCCATGCATTGCCTTTCCACGTGGCTGACACGACAAAGTACTGTAACCTCTTTCCTCTCCTTGTGATTTTTCTCCCTTCACCTTCACAGGTTCCCTTTTTTGACCCACTATAGCCAAAACTGCTATTTAGCCCGCACTTTCATGTTAGTTACCTCCCTTCCTTAGAACGGAAGAAATATAACTCCCAAGTTCTTACGTACAAGAGAGCCAATTCAAGCATTGCCAGAGGACTCCTATACACAAGACCATCTACTTCACAAGTAGGTAACTAGGTAGGTAAATTGAGTCATATTTATAGTCAAGAAACATTTGTTAAGTATCTGTTATGTTCCAGGCACTGTGCTAAGTGCTGAGTATACAAATAAGAAACGAAAAAGAGTCCCTGACCCTAAAGAGCTTATAATCTTCTGAAGGAAGAAAAGGAAATACAAAAGAAAACTGAATGGGAGTGAGGGAGAGGAGTAGTTGCCAGATGAGTGTCAGTGTGTCATAGTATTTGCCGCATCAAGACCAAGACAGAGTAGCTGATAGAGGATGAGAAGATGAAAGAGAAAGAGAAAAGAGAGGGGGGGAAGAGAGGGAGAGAGTGAGAAAGAGAAAGAGAGAGAGAGTAGTAAGCAGCTAAGTGATACAGTGGATAGAATGCTGGGTATGGCATCAAGAAGACATCTTCCTGAGTTCAAATCCAGCCTCAAACATTTACTAGTTGTATGACCTTGGTCAAGTCATTTAATCCTGTTTGCCTCAGTTCCTCATCTGTGAAATGATCTGGAGAAGGAAATGGCAAACCACTCCAGTATCTCTGCCAAGAAAACCCCAAACGGCATCATGAAAAATTAAACATGACTGAAATGAATGAACAGCTCTTTCTCTCTGTGTCTCTCCCTGTCTCTGTCTCTCTCTGTCTCTGTCTCTCTGTCTCTCTCTCTCTCTTTCTGTCTCTGATTTTCTCACACACACACACACACACACACACACACACACACACATGCCATCAGGAAGGATGATATACAAAAGCTGCCATTGTAACTGGTTTTGAAGGGAACTGGGGGTTCCAAAATGCAATAATAAGCAGATATGGTATTCCAGGCACACAGAACAGACAGTGTAAAATCACAGAGACAGGACATAGAGTATTATTTATAGAAAGACAATCCTCAGTTTCAATGAGTTCCCTCTAAGATAGATCTTTAAAAGTTGAATAAAAGTTACTACGTCCTAGATATAAACATCAGAATTTCTAGTATTGTGTCATAGCAGTATAGTCAGGTGTCTAGTTAAAAAGCTATGCTAAGGAGCTAAGAATGTTAAAAGAGGCTATTGAATTTCAATGGGCTAAAAGAAATTAAGAAAATAAATCAAAACTATTATTAAATAATGAGAAGTTGGCTACAGATAAGAATTACATCTAAAGCATACAACGAGACACTGAAAAATTAGAAGGAATATAGAGAGTAATACAAGTAGATCAAAGGAATAAAGAAGTGGATGTCTATTGAAAGATTAAAGGAGGTAAATCATAAAGGTTTATATTTATACTTAGAAGAAAAGAAAAATTATAAAGACAGAAGGAAAAGAACATAGACTTGAATATACGTATAATTGCAAACTAATCATTGAAAATTCTCTTTAATGAAGGGATATAATTTGAAGAATATCAGTATGATGTTACTTAAAGGAGCAGGGTGATACATAAAGATAAGCTACCTATCCAAAAGAAGTCACTGATTAGCCACTAATCAATAAATTATAAACTGGAATATTCCTCTGTAGAAACATAGAATAAAAGATCCCAAGGGTAGGAAGTTATGTCAGAGCTCATTTAGTCCAACCTTCACCAAGGCAGGAATTTATGAAATCTTGGCATATGTTAACCCCACTTCCACTCTAATGAAAAAGGCTATTTTTGCACCACTTCAGTTAATTAATAATACCTACCTTTCTCTTCCCTAAAGCCTAAATCTACCTCTGAAAATTCTGCATTTTGGCCCCTTTTCTGCTCTTAGGGGCCAAGAAGACTAAATGTAATCCCTGCTTCTGTATGATAACATTTTAAATATTTGAAAACAGTTATCAGGTTCACTAAAATCTCCTCTCTATGAACTAATCATACAACATCTTGTCCCTTATTTGTTCTCAGAGGCATATATGCAATGTCATAATCTCTTACATGTGCAATAGGAGCTTCACCTGGGCCATCTCTCTTTCACCAGCCCACCTCTACCTTGGAGTATGTGTAGACATTTTCTACATTCCCCTGAGGCATCTGTGTGAAAACTTGAGAATGCCCAGATATTCTTTGCCAACTTTTAGGTATGTATGTCTCATCTAATCCCCCATTGGTTACTGTGCCGAAATTTAATAAATTAAAGGGGAAACCTACTGTTCAGCACTCTCTTCTTTCCTTTTTTAAAGTGTGAGGACAATTCTTTGAACTACACAGGAAGGCTTGGTTGTACCTCACCCAACATTTTCAAAAGTTGTATACAAGTGGCCTTCCTAGACAAACTTGTTTCTTAAATGCAACCATGTTCCAATTTATATCATTCCTTTAGTACAGAATCTTCTGAGAACTCACAGTCTTGAGGCATGTGGTTGTAAAAGTGATATATCGCACTGGTTGGTAAGCAGGTAGCATTAACTCACCCAGAGTGATAACGGATCAGGGGAAGGAAGAGGAGGGTATCAGATACTAAGCACCTTCAATGGACAACTTGACTACCACTACCAGGAAAGAGGGACTCATCAGTGACAGGATCCAACTGTCACCAAGGGAAGATTTGGAATAGGGTGGGAGTGGCATTTGCAAAGAAAATCTTGCTCTGTTGTTTCAAATTATCCCTAAAGAAGGTGAAATGTAAAATGGCTAACATGTAACTTTGAAAGAAAAACCTGTCAGTATGAGGCTTTCATAGTACATCCTTAACTAATTGCATGAGCAATGTGGTTACCAGATTCTAGTCTTATCAGTCTTGGATTTTCTGTTGCTTCTTCATCCTTTTTTCTGTGTGGGGTAAACCCCTTGTGCCATACTTGATTCATCTTTGTATCTATAGCTAGATATTTACTATCTCCTTTTAGGAAAATTCTAAACCAAAAGCAAAAGTATCATCACCAAAATTAACAACTTTCCTAAAGAAGTGAAGGGGATGATGAGCCAATGAATGTGAAAATAGGATGGCTAATTCCTCTAAAATGTCAAATTTTCCTCAAAGGAAAAGCCTGAGCCACTGGGACAACAGGTAAAGAATTAAGACAGTTATACATCTCCAGTTCCTATAACCTCTGGGGAACGGTGCCAAACTAGAAAAGGAAATTGAAGACATAAACTATCTACAAATGTTAGCGTACCCTGATGGTATAATTTGCTTTAAGAAGACGCCAAAGGAACATGAAGAAAAACTGAGAGAAGTGTTGTATCAGTTGGAATAAAATGATATAAATCTTTATTAAAAAGTGCCCGTTTTGTAGACCCCTCTCGGGTATGTGGATCACATTATATCACAATAAAATGTGAGCATGGACCCAGAGAAGATAGAAGAATTTATGGCTGGGACACATTCAAGGAATCTTCATGACATAAGTGTGTTTCTATTATTTGGTGGTAGTTAAGGATTTCTTTAAAGTTGTTAACATTTTCAAATGCAAATTATTTCCCTCCCTAAAATCCATTGAGAAGGCAAGAAATACAGTATCCACTAAATATATGAAGTCATGCAAAACATATTTCTGCATTAGGCATATCGATATTTTGTTTAAAAAAATAAACAAATCAAAACTTTGTTGCCATTACGAAGCCACTAAGCACATTGGTTGAAATATGTACATTTGAAAGGGTACAGAAATAGATATACATGAAGTCCAAAGTTGTCTTGACAACAACAAAGGCTTTTGCAGATGGACAAACATACAAATATGAAATTTTTTTCTATTTTGTTTTAAACTTGTTAATTTATTTTTAATTTTCAACAGACGCACAAAATTTTGAGTTCCAAATTTTCTCTCCATCTCTTCCCTCCACCCATCCCAAGATAGTGTGCATTCTGATTACCACTTCTCCCAATCTTCCCTTCTTTCTACAACACCCCTACTTTCCCTTATCCTTATCCCCTCTATTTTTTGTAGAGCAAGATACATTTCTGTACCCCATTGCCTGAATATCGTATTTCTCAGTTGCAAGTAAAAACAATTTTTAAGATTCATTTTTAAAACTTTGAGTTCCAACTACTCTCCTTCCTCCTTCCCCACCCATCTCCACTGAGAAGGCAAGCAATTCAGTATAGGTTATACATGTCATTATGCAAAATATTTCCATAACTGTCATACTGTAAAAGACTAACTATATTTCCCTCCATCCTATCCTGCCCTCCCATTTATTCTATTGCCTCTTCTGATCCTATCCCTCCTCCAAATTGTTTGCTTCTAATTACCCTGTCCTCCCACTTGTCCATCCTTCTATCATCCCCCACTACTCTGCCTTATTCCCTTCTCCCCTACTTTCCTGTAGTGTAATTTAGATTTCCATGCCAAATTAAGTGTGCATGTTATTCCTTCCTTAAGCCAAATGTGATGACAGTAAAGTTTACTCTTTCCCTCTCACCTCTCCACCCTTCCTCTCCATTGAAAAATCTTTTTCTTGCCTCTTTTATGAGAGATAATTTGCCCCATTCCATTTCTCCCTTTTCATCCCAATATATTTCTCTCTCATCCCTTAATTTTATTTTTTAGATATCATCCCTACCTATTCAACTCATCCTGTGACCTCTGTCTATACAACTATGCCAACTACCCTAATACTGAGAAAAGTCTCAAGAGTTACAAATATGATCTTTCTATGTAGGTATGTGAACAGTTCAACTTTAGTAAGTCCCTTATGATTTTTCTTTCCTGTTTACCTTTTCATGCTTCTCTTGATTCTTGTGCTTGAAAGTCAAATTTTCTATTCAACTCTAGTTGTTTCAACAAGAATGATTGAAAGTCCTCTATTTCATTGAATAATCATTTTTCCCTAAAGTATAATACTCAGTTTTGCTGGGTAGGTGATCCTTCATTTTAATCCTAACCCCTCTGACTTCTGTAATATCGTATTCCAAGTCCTATGATCCCTTAATGTAGAAGCTGCCACACCCTGTGTTATCCTGATTGTATTTACACAACACTTGAGGTGTTTCTTTCTGGCTTCTTGCAGTATTTTCTCCTTGACCTGGGAGCTCTGGGATTTAGCTACAATATTCTTAGGAGGTTTCCTTTTGTGATATCAATATCTATTTTACCCTCTGGTTCTAAAATATCAGGGCAGTTTCCACTGATGATTTCTTGAAAGATGATGTCTAGGATCTTTTTTTTGATCATGGTTTTCAGGTAGTCCAATAATTTTTAAATTGTCTCTCCTGGATCTATTTTCCAGGTTAGTTGTTTTTCCAGTGAGATATTTCACATTGTCTGTTATTTTTCATTCCTTTAGTTTTATTTTATAATTTCTTAATTTTTCATAAAGTCATTAGCTCCCATCAGCTCCATTCTAATCTTTAAGAAATTATTTTCTTCAGTGAGCTTTTGAACCTCCTTTCCCATCTGGCTAATTCTGCTTTTTAGGACATTCTTTTCCTCATTGCCTTTTTGGATCGCTTTTGCCATTTGGGTTAGTCTATTTTTTAACGTGCTATTTTCTTTGGAATTTTTTGGGTTTCCTTTAGCAAGCAGTTGACTTATTTGTCATGATTTTCTTGCATTACTCATGTTTCTCTTTCTGATTTTTGCTCTGCTTCTCTTACTTGATTTTCAAAATTCTTTTTGAGCTCTTCCATGGCCTGAGACTAATTAATATTTTTCTTGGAGGCTTTGGATGTAGGAACATTCATTTGTTGTCTTCATTTTGTCTATTTTGGTCTTCCTTGTTACCAAAATAAGATTCTATAGTCTAATTCCTTTTCTGGTTTTTACCCATTTCCCCAGTCATTAATGTGACTTTTGAGCTCTTTGTTAAGGTAGTTCTCTGCTTCCAGTAAGGTTGGCAGGTTGTACTGTCAGCCACTTGATGCCCCCCACAATCTGTAAGCCTAAGCTCCAGAAACAATCACCACTGCTGCCCTGCTCCTGCTACTGTTGCTGCAGGCTATTCCTCCACCCTTTCCACTGCCCTGGGGCTGGGGCCTGACCACTCTACTCTCTCACACAAGTCCCACAGGTTTTTTACACTGATCTTCCAATCTGCCTTTGGCATTTTGGGGTCATGAAGTCTGGAAACTACCACAGGTGCTCAACATTCAGTCCCCCCAAGGCATGCTTATGTCCTGTCTCTGCCAGCATGGCCCATGCTGACTGCTCTGCTCCTATTGTGGCTTGACAGAAAATTTCTGACCACCTTCCAGGCTATCTTGGACTGGAGATTTGCTTCATTCCATCATTCCGTGGGTTCTGCAGCTCCATATTTCGTTGAGAATCATTTTTCACAGGTATTTGGCTGAGTTTGTGGGGAAAGTGCTAGCAAGTCCATGCTGTTTTTTCACCGTCTTGGCTCCACCTTCCATATGATAAATTTTTCAAATATTAGGCTAACTGTCTCATACATGCACCAGTTTCAGTCTTGCTTGATCCAAAAAGCTTTTTGTTCTATACTCAAGGGCATTCATGGGAACCTTGGGAGAAATGTAGAACCCAGAATTGAATGAGGGCAGAGAAAAGTATGACTTTTACTTCCTTTATTGCTCACATTATGACTATTTTATGAATATGAAGCAATATTGGTAGATTGGAAAAACTGCTGGACTAAGGACTTCAGTCTCAACCTTGGACTCATCACTTAATAATTACCTAATCTTGGGTCAGAAACAATCTCATTGAGGCTCAGTTGTTTTATCTATAGAAAATTAGGTGGTTGTGCTAGATATCTAAAGTCATACAGTTCACTCTATAAGATGATGTTAGATTTATTGGCAGCCATGAAATACTATTGAATTGTAATACATTTACCCTCTGTCTAATTATACCTTCCTTATTTTATACTTATACAGTGATTATTTGAAACCAACCATATGATTTTGTATTTTTTCTTATTAGAGTTTACCAATTAGCTTTGGCTAATCATGTTCACCTGTCAAAACTGATTTACACTTTGACTCTGTCATTCAGCATATTACCTATCCATCCTAGTTTTGTGTCACTTGAACACTTATGAAATGTCTATTCTCTGCCTTCATCCAAGTCACTGATTTAAAATAAAGATATATTTCATTTCTCTTCTGGCTGTACTAGCTCAGAATTTCTCTGACTTCTCTACCATACCTCCAGATTAAGTGACTTCTCCTCTTTCCCACATCTCCCTTCTGCTTTTTATCTTCCTTTTTGTCTTCTCCCATTAGATTGTAAGTATAGAAACTGGCTTTTTTACTTATATTCCTAGCGCTTATCATAGTACGTGGCACATAGTAGGTGTTTAATAAATGTTTACTTATTAATTTATTGCACAGCATAAGACCAAGTGGAAGAAGTAAAAAAATCAGCCTGTTTCTTAGCAATAGGAAAATTCAGCAACCCCTAATAAGAGGGGACCATAAACAGCAATAGAAAAGCAGCATGGTTCTAGTTCCTCTAAGATATTTTACTGGCTATGTGACTGCAAGGGCAAGACATTTAAATTAATCAGCCTATATGGATTTATTAAGCACACACATTATGTACCAGGTACTACTAAAGATTGAGTATGTAAAAACAAAAAAGTACTTCAGTTTCCTCATCAGTAAAATAAGGAAATGGTCTCTGAAATTCTTTCTGGATCTAAATTTATGATTCTCTAACCTTGCTCTGTGGAGCAAGCTCAAGAGGGCTGGGATAAATAATACGACCACTTATGATTTAATATAATAAATATATATTTATTCATTAATTCATTTGTCTTCTTATCTGTTTGTCTATCTTTTCCTGTAACCATCTTTGTATTTTATCATGAAAATGGTAAATGAGAGCAGTCTCATCTCTGATCATGTACATTAGAACAGACCAAATGAGAATCATAAGGCAAAGCACAATATATGGTTATGATTGTGCAATAGTCCATAAAAGCTTCATTGTGCTTATACTTAAGTTGCCCTACTTTAAATTTAAGTCAGTTGGGTTTTTTGAAGAAAATTCTAAATTTTAGTGGTTGAAAAGAAGGGAAACAGGATTTGCATTTCCTCCTCAATTCTATATTCCTTCTTCTAGTAACTCCTTGGGTAACCACAGGAAAAATGTCAATATCTTCCAATTCCTCCAACATTGACAGAGAAGGGAATTAAATTGAAATATGAGTTTTTGGGGGAAATGAGGTGAGGAGATATTATTTCTTTGGGATCCTAGTATTAAATTAGAAGATGCATGATAGGTTGCAACAAATATCTCCTAAATGATTCTTGGCTTTCAAAGCATGCAGATTTTTCCTAAACAGAATTGTGTCAACCAATAAGGTTGAAGAAAATAAGGAGGGAAGATGGGGGACATACCTGTTTCAAAGTACAGGGCTTGGATCAAGATGACTTGGTGAATATCATTTTGTTGTAAGCAAGCTGCATGGGCTCATCACAATGACCACTCTACTCCTAATAAATACCCAGAGGCCCAGGTGGTTTCTGATAGGCAACTTTGAAAATTCAGTTTAGACTAATAGGTTAATTTAGTAATTTATTAAGCATTTACTATGGACCTAATGCTGTGATAAATGCCTTCAAAGATCTTAAATAACACATAAAAATGAGACTGAAAATCAAGGGGTCTCAGGATGTACAGGGCACAGAGTTAGCATGAGTACTTCCCAACTCCATTCAGGAGACAATTAATCATCAGAGAAGAATCCATTAGGGACAAGTTGTGGTGAGGTCCATCTGAGAACAACAAAAATGAAGTCATTCCATGAGGAGAGCTAAACATCCAAAACAATTCTCAAAATAGAATAGTCCTCCAGGACTCAGAGTTCTAGATAGGTTTTCTGAATGACAAGCAATTTAATTTTTCTTTTTAAGCTTTTGTTGTTGTTCACTCTATTTTTCAGTTGTGTCCTACTTTTCAGAACCCCATTTGAGATTTTCTTAGCAAAGATACTAGAGAAGTTTGCCATTTTCTTCTCTAGCACATTTTACAGATAAGGAAATTGAGGCAAACAGGATTAAGTCACTTGCCCAGGGTCATACAGCTAATAGTTTCTGAGGCCAGATTTTAATTCAGTATGGGTCTTCCTGATTCTAGGCACAACACAAGCACCACCTAGCTGCTTTAAATTGCTATTGTTGAGTTGTATCTGACTCTTCATGATCCCATTTGGAATTTTCTTGCCTAAGACACTGGGGTGCTTTACCATTTCCTTTTCCAGTTCATTTTGCAGGGAAGCTTACTGAAGCAAAGAGGATTAAGTGATATGCCCAGGGTCACAGAGCCAGTAAGTATCTGAGGCCAGATTTGAACTCAGGAAGATGAGTCTTCCTAACTCTAGGCCTTGCACTATATTCACTGTGACACTTAATAGACTGTTATAGGCCTATTAGAATAGCCTTGAGAGCTATAACTGCCTTTTTCCCCATTTTGTACATATATTACCCAAATCCAAATGGCAATATTATACCTAACACCGCTACTTGCAGGGCAGTACCTGTTTGATTGATTAATTATGTATAAGAAATCTAGTCCAAAGTAAAGTGAGTCCACTTGATGGAAATGGAAATCAAATACATGATATCCCTTGAGGATCAAAGAATTGCAGATTTAGAGTTGAAAGATTGGAGACTCCTGGGGGATCAATTCTTAAGAAATCTAAAAAAAGAAGAATATGCCAAATGTTTTGAAAACTTTGAGGATGTTGTTAGTACCCCCAAAAAAAAGATGATCAATAAAATATCAATAACTGGTCATCATTATAACAACTTTCTGATCTCTAAAAAGACTTTCTATTCCTTGATAAAGACATGAGAAGGGAACAGCTGTCTTGTGAGCTCTCCTCCAACAAGATAGCTTTCATACACAAGCTGAAAGGATATAAGATTCTATAGGTTTCTAGACTTGGAAAGTATCTCCTAAGACTTCTAATCATCTTGCTCTTTTGACAGAAGAAGGCTCAGAGAGGGGAAGTGACTTGTCCAAAGTCACATGGGTAGTAGCTGTGTGAGAAAGGATTTAAACCTAGACCTTTCTGACTCCATGCACAGTACTCTTTCTACTTTACCTTGTTGCCTCTTGGTTCACATGCTAGCCAAAATAAGAACTATCTAGATATTTACAGGAGGTACCCACTTTCCTATAAAGAAATGGTAAATGATAGATAAGCCATTTAAGTATTTATATTGTGGGGCAGGTACTATGCTAAAGGATGGGAATATAAATATAGGTAAGCAACACAGTATACTATCTAATGGCAGAAACAATGGAATGAAAAGAAAGGGAGGGGTGGCTGCAGGGACAGTAGCAAACAGTAAAGTTATGTGAGAAGTGGCATAAGACCTGAATCTAAGGGAAGTGAGGAGATGCCTATATAGCAGAGAATAGCACAGTAAGGAGATTGTCAGAAAATATATGTGTATGTGTACATGTACATGGGCATGTATATGTGTGTATATATGTGCATACAGGCAGCAAGATGGTGTCACAGTGGACAGATTTCTGGGCTTGGAGTTAGGAGACTCATCTTTCTGAGTTCAAATCCAGACTTAGACACTTACTAGCTATGTGACCTATGTCACTTATCCCTGCTTGCTTCAGTTTCCTCATCTATAAAATGAACTAGAAAAGGAAATGGCAAACCACCAAGTAAATCCCAAATGAGGTCACAAAGAGTGAGATACAAATGAAAAATGAATAAACAACAAATGGTCAAAAGTTGTAGCAGATGAATGAGTGAACTGTGATGAAGGATACACCTCTTGGAAAGAAAAAATCCTTCAAGTCCTTCTTTAGAAGGATTTGGAATCAATAGTAGAGAAAATATTCTCTATATTTTGACTCTTCCTCATAATTGCAATTCTTTCTCACTGAATTATATATGAAACAAAACAAAAAGTTGGTCAACTTGCCTTTATAGAGTATCTACTCTATGCCAAACGCTGTGCTAAAGGAAGGAAAAATATTCAGCCATCTAGTCCAAATCCAAATGGCAATATTATACTTAACACTGATACTTGCAGTGTAAGTATCCTACACACACAAACACACACACACACACACACAAATACGCATATTTCCTCATGGCTTGTAAGGCAGTATGCCCAACATTGAGCATACAAGGTCAAAAATAAAGTGGACCCTGCCCTCAAGGAACTTACATTTTATTGGAGAAGACAACATATATTTTCATATAAGAATATGCTACATACATACATATATATATATATATATATATATATATATATATATATTATGGAGGGCTCCAGAAAGTCCTCCTGCAGGAGGTAATTTCCAAGGTAAACTTAGAAGGATTCTATGATGTGTAGGTGAAAAGAGAGTGTATTCAAGTGTGAGAAACAGTATGCAAAAGCACACAGATGAGAAATGGACTGTCATATCAGATCAAGTCAGTAGACATTTACTATGTGCGAAGTTCTGTGAATACAAGTAGAAGCAAAAACAAAGATAGCTTCTTCCTTCAGAGAACTTACATTCTAATAGGGAAAATAATACATAAAATGAAACTGAAAAAGGTGGTCCGGGGTGGCTGATTTTCAGCACTGGGAAAATGATGGAGAAGTCTAGAACAAAGCCTATTTAGAATTTAGGAGATGGAATTAAAAAAATGGGCAACTTCCTTAAAAGAGGAATTCTCCACCCTTCAATCAGAGGGAAGGGCTCTAAGGGCAAAGGTTACTTGTGAACTATGACATCTATGGTTTAAATTATCTTCCAGGATGAAGAACTTTCTGGGATGTAATGATGAAAATCTAGAAGAGTATAGCCTAAGGAGAAGTGGGAAAAGCAAACAAATATAGAAGAAACAGGAGAAAATTTAGGATTATAGAGTTCATGAAGAGGAAGTGTACTGAAGACAGCATGAAGGCCTTTAAATAGCAAACAAAGAAGCTTGATTTTGACCCTGGAGGTGAATGGGAAACAGTCAAGAACTGTGCAGTGAAATAGACAGACTTGTGCTTTTGGACTTCATTTTGGCATCTATGCAAAGGATGGATTAGATCAGGGAGAAGCTGGATGCAGGGAGACCAATTAGGCCATTGCAATAATGCAAGTAAGTAGAAATGAGGACCTCAACCAGGTTATGGCCATGTAACTGGAGAGAAGTAAATTTTATAGAGGAAGAATTAGGAAGATATAGAAATTAATCGAATATTAATTGTTCTTACTGTATTTCTATAAGTTTGCAGCCAACTGAGATCCCTATATGTCTCATAGCCAGGGATTATTCATTAAGAGGGGGTTGTAACTGTTTCCTATTATCCCAATAGTAATCTTCCCAATGGCATGAGATGTGGGCTTCTTTATCCTTCTATTCTTATCAAATTCACCGAATGGTAGAAAATGACTTTTCAGTAGACCTGGGTCTATAACATCATTTAAACAAATATTTTGCCACACGTTGCATATTTCTCACATTTTGCATATTTCCCCATTTTAATAAGTGGGAAATGCACTATTCTGGTGAAATTAACAAAAACTATCAAAATCTACCATGTTAGAAATAATGCTGAAGGAAATAGTAGCCCTAGAGGAAGTAAGAATGCCAAAGATAATAAAAAGACTATTTCTGTGTTCTCAGCGGAAGAAAACTCTAATGAGAATGTTGTATTGTTGTAAAAGATTTTAAAAAATCTCCCCAACTATTATCTTTCATTGAATGGAAGAGTGAAAATTAAGATACTAAATTATGTACTCACAAACTGCAGCTGAACCAAATGTTGGCAATATTAACAGAAGGAAAATAACAAAAAATGTGAAATAATGGAGAGAGGGAGGGAGACCAAGGGAAAGGGGAGAGAAAGACAGAGAGCGAGCGAGAGAGAAAGAGAGAAACAGAGACAGAGACAGAGAGACAGAGAGAGAGACTTTATAGTAAATTAAAGTTACTGCTTAGATGTTACACTTACAGGGGAAAAGTAAGGAAAGAGATGATCTAGAAGGGGAAAATATGATCTAGTTGCATTAAAAAAAAACATTCAAAAATGGGCTGCAGCTTGAGCTAAAAAAATGGTTGCTTATCCATTTGAAAGAACTCATAAAACCTAATGTGCATACTTCAAATGTGAAAGTATTAGGGATTTGTGATAAATAGAACAGTATATCAAAAGAGCAAAATGCAAAATAGAATAAATAATCTATCAGAGTAAGTTAAGACATTTTCTCTTTTGTCTGTCCTTAAATCGTTTTCAGACTTGAAGCTAAATTGTTTCAGGGACCACAAGGAAGGAAATCATGCTAGTAATATGAAATTGGACCAAATATAGACTATGATGTCAAAAGGATTTTTTTTTCATAATCAGTAAGTGCTGAAAGACTTGAGAAAATCATCCAGGCATCTATGATCAAAACCACATGGTTTTTCAACCAAAGCCGATTTTTAGCAAATGTAAAATAAAATTTGGCAAGCTCATGGTCTCAAAGCATTTCTCCTTCACCACATAAGTAATTGTCTATCAGTGTCCAAAAATATGAGTCCATCAATCTACTTTTTTAATATAAACTTGCCTACCCCATGTCAACTCAGAATCTTTCAGGAATACTGAGCAATGTTCCCAGGAAAACTTCTTTTGGCATCAAGGTGACTACTTTTCTCACATGTGTAGTTTCCCCATGTTTTTAATTTCTGTTGTGCCAAGTAGAGTTATCTTCACATCATAGGACATTTGAAGAATGTCTGTTGACCATTGACCAATTGGTCACATGTCGCTAACTTTAGGTGCTGGTGTTATTCTGTCTGTATATTATAATTAAGAAAGTAAGGATATGATAGGAGGAGGTCCTTTGGGTTAAATTTATATTCTTTTGCATGTTTCTCCGGTTTAAACATGATGGTTTTCATAAATATACACTGAGTTGTCAACCTTGAAATATATCACATTGACCACACATAAACAAAACCTTAACTTTCTAACTTGGCTAAGATCATACAAAACTGCACAGGAGAAATTTCAAGATGATCCATATTTTATTGTATTTAAAATAGATTTGAGAGGCAGAAATAGAGAGTTCTTTATTAGTAGGTGCCCTTGGAGGATATCAAAATGATAAACTGTGCATTGTGTTGGCGGGGAGATAAATCAAGCCCAGTGGATCATAATTGCCATAAAGTTTGCTCTTGCTGATTTCCTGAAAGAGTGCCTTACTGAAAAGATTTGTTGACATGAAAAGGTTTCATGAAAAGAAAGCATAAAATATATTATTTCTTCAGAAGCAAGATCATGTTCCTAGTGGTAAAAAGGTAAGTTGTGTCCTCAAAGGATTATTGGAATAAGACTGACTAAAGAAAGAGTCAAAGGAACCCATGATTCAGGCTAGACCACCTTTTTAATTTTTTTCCCCAAAGCCAACAAACCTTGAGTAAATCAAAAATGGTCCATTTGTTAGCATGTGAGATTCAAAATGAATTGTCCTTGGCAGCCATAGCTCAACAAAATGAACAATGGATTTGAGACTCAGGAGATCCAGGATCTAATCTCAGGGTTGCCTGTTATCAGTATTTAGTAGCGTGTCCTTGGACATCACTTTACTTCTTTAGGTGACAGTTTCTTCATCTTTAAAATGAGGGGATGCTACATGATCCCTACTGTCTTAACCAGTTCTGACAATCTTTATGATTGCGCAGCATGATGTGAAGGAAATAGCACTGGATTTGTAGTTGGAAAATATAGCTTTAAAGTTTAATTGGACTAGTTCAGTGTAACCAGAGCACTGCCTCAGGTCACCAAAGTTTAGAGTAGGAGTGGGAAAACTGTGACCTCAAGGCCATTATTCAGTTAAAGGGCCACACTTGAGGACCTAGAAGGCCACATGTGGTCCCAAGGCCACAGGTTCCCCTCCCCTGGTTTAGAGGATGCCAACAGCCCTTGTACTATTCCAGTCTGTTCACTCGCAACAACATGGACTCATAGAGTCTTGAAAGTCTTCCCAAACACAAAGAAATTTCCTTTTGTCTCTTCTTCCAAGTGGCCTTGCATCCTTGGATCTGAGGCCTTACTATAACTATAACTATAACTATAGCTCTATGACAGTAAACCATAGGCTTCCCTTCTGTAACTATAGCTCTATGGCAGTAAACATAGGCTTCCCTTCGTGATTTTCCTGGACAAATTTTGTATGTCATATCCATCTATAGAATGTAGGCTCCATAAGGGAAGGAACTATTTCATTTTTGCCTTTGTGTGCTCAACTCCTGATAATCAATTAACATTTATTAAGCAAGAACACTAATCATTTACTATGTGCTGGACACTCTGCTAAGTACTATAAAGAAAAAAAATAGTTCTTGATAAGTGGCTGTCACATAGTAGATACTAAATAAATTGTTCTTGA
This sequence comes from Potorous gilbertii, assembly GCA_028658325.1. Taxonomy (NCBI): domain Eukaryota; kingdom Metazoa; phylum Chordata; class Mammalia; order Diprotodontia; family Potoroidae; genus Potorous; species Potorous gilbertii. The sequence goes on along the minus strand of CM053769.1, from coordinate 256,457,163 downwards.
TTCATTCATTGTAGATCTTGCCATGGGTGCCAGGGTTAATACATCTATTAACTGTGAGAATTCAGGCAAGTTGCTTCAGCTTTCAGGTTCTTGATTTTTTTCTCCTATAAAATGACTCTTCTATAAAAATCTCTATAGCCCCTTCTAGTTCTATGATTCTGTGATTTGATATTTCCTGGTTTTGATTTGCATGAGAATAGGGTATGACTGCAAGTCCCCATGGGTGTTTTATATTATACTCCTTTTTAAGAGCTGCTTCAACCTTCAAGTAAGTATTTAATTAGATTCTCTTGGAGTTTGTTTTGTTGCAATTTTTATTGGTTCTAGTGCTTCTAATATTTCTTTCCTAGCAATACATCCCTTTTTTTTCTGTTTTACAAAACTTGTTACCTATGTTTCAGGATAGGGGTGAGGGGTGTGGGAAAGGAGAATAGACCCTACCATTATATATAGTTTCCATGGTAGTAGAAAGCAATAGCAATACTCTCTGACTCCCCGTTTTCTCTGCCATCCTCTACTAATCAACAGACAACTTTCTAACATGTTGTTCCCTCTTAATCTTTGTTTAAAGGTAATGTAGTATAAAGCAGAGATTCGTAATCTTTTTATCTTGTCATAGACCCCCTTTGACAGTTTGGTGAAGCTTATGGATTTATTCTCATAATACTGCAGAAATGTATATGAATAAAGTGCATAAATTGAAATGTATAATATAAAATAAAGTAATTATAAAGGAAATCAATCATATCAAAATAGATTTATGAAAATGATAATCTAAAAAATTAATTTCACTATCCAGATTAAGAGCTTCTGGTTAAGTAGATAGAGATATGACCCAACAGAAGACCTGGGTTTGTCTTTTTTCTGACACCTATTAGACATGTGACCCTCGTATAGTTGCTTGGAATTAAGCACCTATCTAAGATTGGAAGGGCAAGCAATGACCTTTACTGGCAGAAGGTGTTTCCTCACTTGGATTTCCTTATACCAATGATATCACAGAGTTGGCCTAAAAAAAATAGAAGCAAAAAAAAGATAAGCATAGCTAAGCTTCAGAGACAGGGCAAAAGAGAGGTCCAGTTCCCTAATCAAATCATTGCAGTTCTGGACCTCCTCAAGGAGATACAGGAGAGGGATATTATTTTTATGAAATTGCATCAATGTGTCTTCAGAGTGACTCACCTAATATATGTTCTAGACAAAGGAACTGTTCTCATCTTCTTTTGCCCTCCTCCTGATTTAATCATGGTAGAGAGCTGCCATTGTCTACAAAAAGAGGGCTTCACATGGGTAAAAATCCAGACAGAACATAGTTCTAAGTGATTTTTAAAAAGTAGGTTCTCCAAAGAGAATCATTTTCTTTTCCAATAATGCCTCTTCCTTCAAGTCAGTAAGTAAGTATTTATAGAGTTCCTCTTATGCCAGGTATTATGCTAAGCACTGGGGTTACAATAAAAGACAAAAAATAATTCCTGTGTTTCAAAAATCTCACTGTCTGGGGTGAGCCAATATCATGGAATGAAAGCAGAGACTCACCTGAGCTCTTCCACAAATTCCTTCTAAAAAGTGAATCTGAACAAATTTTAGAATTGCTGAATCCATTAGGAGACAGAATGTAGTGGATTTCCAACTCAGGATAGCATGAAAGGTCAACATGAAGTATCTGTTACACCAGACTGGGGAGCACAGAGCTGGCAAGCTTGACCATCACAGAGTCAGCCATAGTGGAGTGGGAATGCCCTAGGCAGTTTGAGTCACGAGTGCCAGTGCCAATTCCCAAACCTCTCAGCACAGGATTGGGTGAGAGAGAAGCTTAGGACTCGCAGAAGCAACAAGACTACTCCTGAGGTGATCAGTCCACAGAATAAATGCTTGAAAGCCACTTACTTGAACTTCAGGGGGCCAAGATGGTAGAGTAAACTGCAAATGCTCTTTCTGTCCCTTGTTGACCTTGCAAATCCCAGAGAATATTGCCCAAGGCAAAATATGATATTACTGAAGCCAGCAGAGGGAGTAGAACAGTCTTTTAGCTCAGAAGCCTAGAGAAATTGAGGGGAAGGACCCCTCTTGCTATGGCTGAAGGAGATCATTGCAGGACCTGAGACTTCCCAGCAAGTCCCAGTGGACCAGCAAGAGGCCTTGAGCCCCCTGGGGGGGAGCTGGTAAGCACCAACACCAGAACACTAGGTGTGCCTTAGCACAGCCTGGGGACAGATACCAGAGCACACAGGGTTCACCAACCACTGAGCCTGCCCATGCTCTAGCACAGCCTGAGGGGAGGAGAACACCTCCAAGAGCAAGACCAACCCTTCCCCACACCTCACTCAGTGGTCTTCAGTGTTACCCTGAGATATTCAGCTAGACTTTACCTGGCCTCTGATTTGCCACATACCAGCCAGCTAAGCACCAGGTAAACTGCAGTATTGTATAGCTTATAGCTAAAAGAACTAGAGGCCATAGTATACAAAGCCAGTAACCAGGTCCCTAGCTCCCAGCACAAGAAACATGGGAATAGAGCCTCAGAAGCATAGAGCCACATTAAAAGTCAGGAAAAAGGGAATCACCATGAGTAAGAAGCAAATTAGAAAACTAAAAACCATTATCATCTTATTATGAGGAGAGGGAAGATCAAAATTATAAATTCAGAAGAGGACAGCATTGACACTATATCCATGTCAGAATTCTCAAAGGGAATATGAACTGATCTCAAGCCCAAAGAGTTTCTTGGAAGAGCTCAAGAAGGATTGTAAAAGCCAGATTAGAGAAGTAAAAGAAAAGTTGATGAATGATTTTAAAAATACAATCAACTCCTTAAAAAGTAAAACTGGACAAATTCATAAGGATATACAAAACCTAACTGGAGAAAATAACTCCTTAAGAGGAAAAATTAAACAAATGGAAAAGGGGATGTAAAAACTAACTGAAGAAATACTTAATTAAGAATTAGAATTGGGCAACTAGAAGCTAGTGAATCTATGAAGGCATCAAGAATCATTCAACAGATTTAAATAATGAAAAAAATAGAAGACAAATGTAAAATATCTCATTGGAAAAACAACTGATCTGGAAAACAGATCCAGGAGAGAAAAATCTAAGAATTATTGGTCTACTGGAAAACCATGATTTAAACAACAAGAGCCTGGACAGTATCTTCCAAGAAATCACCAAGGAAAACTGCCCTGAGGTCCTAGATCCAGAGGGCAAAATACTCATCAAAGAATCCACAGATCACATCCTGAAAGAGATCCAAATTGAAAACACCAAAGAATATTGTTGCCAAATTCCAGAATTATTAGGTCAAGGAGAAAATAATGAAAGCAGCCAGAAAGAAACAACTCAAATAGCAAGAAACTACAATTGGGATCACACAGAATATTGCAACTTCTACACTAAAAGATCAGATCAGAGGTGTTGGAATATGATATTCCCTAAGGAAAAGGAGCTTGGAATAAAAACAAGGATCAATTATCCAGAAAAACTGAGCATAATCTTTCAGGCAAGGAGATGGACATTCGATGAAATAAGGGATTTCCAGAACTTCCTGATGAAAAGGCTAGAGCTCAATAGAAAATTTGATCTTTAAATACATGAATCAAAAGAGGCACAAAAAGGTAAACAGGAAAAAAAAAGAAAAAATACTTGCTATTTAATATGGGCAAACTATTTACATCCCTACAGGGGAGGATGATAACTTGTTAATCAATGATAAAATAAAACCTAATTAAGGAGGACAAAGGGAGAAGAGAAAAGGAGGAGACAGAAAAGAGTAAATTATGTCACATCAAGAGGTACAAGTTATGTGCATACCATTTGACCCAGCCATACCATTTCTAGGGCTATATCCCCAAGAGATCATAAAAATTGGAAAGGGTCCCATATGTACAAAAATATTTATAGCAACTCTCCTTGTGGTGGTCAAAAACTGGAAATCAAGGGCATGCCCATCAATTGGAGAATGGCTGAATAAATTGTGGTATATTAATATAATGGAATACTACTGTGCTATAAGAAATGATGAACAGGAAGACTTCAGAGAGGCCTAGAAAGACTTATATGAATTGATGCTGACTGAAAGGAGCAGAACCAGGAGAACTTTGTACACAGCAACAACCACAGTGTGCAAAGAATTTTTCTGGTAGACTTGGTACTTCATTGCAATGAAAGAACTTAAAAAACTCCCAATGATCTCAAGGTAAAATGCCTTCCATATCCAGAGAAAGAATCATGGAATTCAATCACAGAATGAAGCAGACCATTTTCTTTTGTATTATGTTTTGTTTTATGATCTCTCCCACTCATTTTAATTCTTCTGTGAAACATGATCAAGATGAAAATGTATTTAATAGGAATGTACGAGTAGAACCTATATAAAATTGTATATCATCTCAGGGAAGGAATGGGGAGGAAGGGGGGACAGAGGGGGAGGGAGGGGAGCAATCTAAGTTATATGGAAGTGATTGTAGAACACTGAAAACAAAAAAAAATTATTTTAAAAAAAGAAAATATAGAATATGTCTAAACCCAAGGGAAAAAACATGGCTTTTTTTCTCTAAGTCTCTTTATTGGGGGGGAGGGGAACAAAACAGGATTGAAGCAATATTTCTCAAATGGTAATGATGTCACTCTGGCTTCATTTAAACCCTCTCCCAGCTTTTTAATGCTGATTTCTGGTTCATCAATTTCTGTTTTCTCCCTGGTGTTCATAACCCTTTACAATCTAGTTAAGGTTTTTTTGTCATAATTCTTCTTTGTGAATTCTAGACAGAGAAGATAATTTTTATCTGTTATTTTCTAAACTGTTGTTTAAATACTGTCATTTTTCCCCTTCAGATAAATAGAATGTTATGTGAATTTCTTTGGGTCACACCAAATTAGTCTGGATAATTGGGAGTTTATGTAATTGAAATTTTCATCACACAGAAAGGTCTGTCCAAGTATAATTTTATTTTATGTTAAACTGAATTATTCTTCCTCTTCTTCCTCCTTCTCCTCTTCCTCATACTCCTCATCCTCCTCTTCTTCCTCTTCTTCTTCTTCTCCTCCTCCTTCACTTTCTTCTTCTCCTCCTCCTCCTCCTTCTTCTTCTTCTCCTGCTTCTTTTTCTGCTACTGCTGCTTCTTTTGCTTTTTCTTCACCAAAGAAGTTGTTGAGATACCTCAACCATTTCAAATGGAAAACTACCAGCCCATGACTTTCCTCTGTTCATTCTCTTATGATCCTAGTTCATACCCCATACTACAAGACAGCTTGTCTTCTTGTTTTTAGTCTTCTTGCCACACTTTCTTAAAATGACTAAACCATACTTTTCATCATTCTTGTAATTTGAACTACTCCAACACCTCTACTCCATTTACCATTCCAGGGGTTCTTAACCTGGGATCCATGAACTTTAAGAAAAATTTATAATTGCATTTCAATATAATTTTTCTTGGAAATTCTATAGATTTGATTTTATAGACTTAACATTATTTTGAAAAGGGCCTATTGACTAGAAGTGGTTTCTGAAAGTATCCATCATACAAAAATGGTCAATAATACTTGTACAAATCTATTATCATACTGTACATGGTTAAGAACTATAAATATTGCTAGAAGAATACTCATGCTAAAAATTTAAAGAGAATCTAGCCTACTTTCCTCCTTCTGTCTAATTCTAAGCTAACTCATTGTTCATATGGGTTGTCTGACCAAAAGATATATAGGGAGGAGCCAACTCTAAAGGCTGACCAGAAAAATTGATTAAATACAGTTAAGAGTATACACCAAGCCTGACTTTTCCCTTCCTCCATTTCAATAAAGGAAAAGGAACTAGGCTGTAATGAGACAATCATAGTGGAGAGGGTCAGTCTCTCTCTTAGTCATTGGCAGCAAGATTCTTAGCAGCATCCTCTTCAATCATGTCATACTTCATCTGGAAGATAGGCATCTACTTGAAAACTGGTGTTGCTTAAGAAAGGGCTAAGAAATGGTCAACATGGTGTTTGCTGTCCAACAATTTTAGAAGTCTGTATAGAATAATTGTCAATGTGACCAAGATCTTTGATACTATCAATCTTGAGGACTTGTGGAAGATCATTGCGAAATTTGGTTTCCCAGAAAAGTTCATCAATTTTGTATGCCAGTTTCATGGTGGCATGCTTGGATAGGTTCTGGATAATGGACAATGCTCTCAGTCTTTCTTAGTCACCAGTGGAGTGATGCACATCTGTGTGCATGTTCCCATGCTTTTTAGCATATTTTCTGCAATTTATTCAGACATCTTTAACAAAAACAAAAACATCATCAAGGTCAACTACCACGGTGACCACATGCTATTTCATTTGAAAATGCTATAAGTCAAGACTCAAGTGAAGGGAGAGTTGGTGCATGACTTTTTTCCACAATAATTGTGCAATCAATGCAGCCTCTAAGGCTGAGATACAATGGTTCAATTCTCTGGCACTTGTATTAATTTTAGACTGAAAATTAACACCAAGAAAATGGAGGTTCTCTATCAACCATATACCACAGCATACATATATGGAACCATCAACTGCATCAAATTTAGAAACTTTGAATGTTGTGGATAAGTTCATTTACCTTTCCAGAATGTCCACAAAGATGATGAGGTTGACACAAGCATTGTCATAGTTAGCTCAGTGTTCAGGAAGCTCTGAAAGAAAGTGTGAAAGAGAAGAAATATTAGGTTAACTACCAAAATGAAGGTCTACAGAGCCATTGTGCTGACCTCATTGTTGTATGCCCCTGAAATATGGACAGTCTACCAGTGCCTTGCCAGAAAATTAAACCACTTCCATCTGAATGGTCTGGGGAAGATTCTGAAGATCACTTGGCAAGGTACGGTACCAGATACTAAGTTCATTTCTAGAGCTGAACTGCTAAGAGAATATAATTCCAATGGGCTGGCCTTGTTTGAATGACACATGTATGTTTGCCTAAAAAACTATTTTACAGAGAATTCACACAAGACAAGTGCTTACACAGAAGTCAGAATTAGTAATACAACTACACTGTCATGGTCTCTCTGAAGAATTTTGATATTGATTGTGAGATATGGAAGATACTGTCATGGGACTACCCAGCATGGCCTGCCTGCACCAAAGAAGGCACTGTGCTCTGTGAGCAAAGCAGAAATACAATAGCTCAAAAGAAATGTGAGATGTACAAATTTAGAGGTATCTCTTTCCCAATTGTTCAAATTGACTACTTGTGCCTAATCTGTGATAGAGCTTCCCAAGTTCATATTGTTCTGAACTGTCACAGATGGACAACTGTATTTTTACCTTGACATCATGATGTCATTTTGGTCCTCTTCCAGTACAAAGGACAATGACTGAGCCTTTCTTTCCTTTCAAGTTAACAATGCTCTCTGAGTCATTCTGAGCATTAAAGGCAAATATCTGTATTTTGTGATTCAAAGAGTAAAAATGATGCTAAGGCACAGTTCTCTCCAGGGCAAGATATTTTATTAACAGTTACATAAATACTGTTGGTAAAATGGGTTGCACTGGCACCTCAGCAAAATACAAGGGAAATCAGTGTGATCAATTCATTAGTTAGACTAGCAGTAACAAGAAATTGCATCAATGGCACCTTCCAATGACTAGAGACCAAAAGTGAGAGCCAACAGGGTCTTTTAAACCTAGATGTGTCTTCCTTCTGATTAACTTAGCAATACATCATTTGGCCCTCCCCTGTCACAGGTAAGACAATCCCAACTGGTAAGAGGGTTGGCCTTCTGGTGTAGATGATTACAGTCCTCTGGCAGTTTAGGAATTTTAATTATTTGATGAACATCAACTGTCTCTTATAATCTTGACTACAATACAAAAACATTCCTACCCAGCTTCACCTCCCCCTTGGAGACCAAATCCCTCCTAACTTTGAAAAGGAGAAGCAAGGACAGGAGTGTTGTCCCCTGGGGAGGGATTCACCTAAACTGGTTTCTGTTTACTGATTAAATAGAAGTGAGAGTCTTGAAAGAAGCCCACCCCAAGCTTATTTCTACATGATGGCTTTTTAGGCACTGCCTAGTGAGTTAGAAGCGGAGTGTGACAAAATGGGGAAAAGGATGAATTTCAGATTAATATGCACCATAATATTTATTTTCCTCATTAAGTTTATCATAGGTCACATAATACCCCAATTCACAAAAGATTAAGTGAAGAAAGAAGATTTAAGTAGCACAAAGGTTTGATATAGAATCTAATCTAAAAGCCACAGAAATAGAGAAAATGGGAGTTCTGGACTATTTAGAGTTATACATTATGGAACTGAGTAAAAAATTCATTTCCTGACATTAAAATGTTCATGCCTAAATATATTTAATCTACTGATTATGGGTCAAGTAATATATCTACATAAAGGTGTATTGAATGGAGTTTTAAGGCATGGCTCTCTCAAGACCTATTAATACATGACCAGAAGAGCATATACTAATAAGGTTATGTTTAACTAGTAATGAGATAATGAAGCTAATGAAGGGAGGACTTCGTTAGTAGTTGCAAAATCCCAAATCTCAGTTCTCATTAAACTGGAGTCATAGATTAATGAATATATAGGTCTTTATATTTTTTTGTCTGAGATAACAACAATTAGGTGTTATTAAAGGAAGTTGCTACTAGGTAGAAGGGGAAATTGGTGGCTCAAAGAACTAGAAAGAGTAGCATTCAATCTTTTCAAGTATAACTAAGGGAATTTTTTATGTCTGCCTTTGGGCCTCACAACTTTTGTTATGATTTATTTTCCTATAATCCTATATCAATTTGCTCCTTTTAACTTCTCCTCAAAGTTGCCATATGTTTCCTTTCTCTCGTTAGCCAGACATTAGTGACTGTCAATGGTCATTACTACGCAGTTATACCAAAAATGTACTTCACCATTACTCTAATTCTATTTCTCATGTTAATAAATTGTATGATTTCTCTTTTAGATTTTAAATGTGGATATATATAACATGGAACCATAAGGTTTTAATCTTAGAGCTGGAAGAGACATTAGGGATTATCTTAATTCAACTTCCTCATTTTATAGCTAAGAAAACTAAAACTCAGAGAAGTCAAATCCGCTCCCCAAAGTCTCAAAGGGAGTAATAGAAATATTTCAAATTTATATTTATATGAAAGTGATATGATACATGGGAAATAGGACTAACTCTGGAGGCAGAAGATTGATCCTTACCACTTGGGTGACCTTGAGCACTTTGGGCCTCAGTTTCCCCATCTATAAAAGGACAATCAGATTAGATTATCTCAGATACTTCTTCTATCTCTAGATCCATCATCCCATATAGTGCTTTTAAATTTGGAAAGAATTTCACATACATTATAAACTTAATGAGGTAGGTGCCTCTGTTATTTTCTTTTTTTAGATCAAGCCCCAGGGTTTAGAGAGATTAAGAGATTTAGCCAGGATCATACAACTAATAAATGTCTGAGATACAATTCAATCCTATGTCTTCCTGATCCTAAATCCTATTCTCACTTTGTTCTGCCTCCCTAAAGAAGAACAGCCTCTTGGTAAGTGGCAAAGACAGGATAAATATCCAGGTCTTTTGATTCCAAATCTAGTATTCTTTCCACTGAATTGTCCTGATTTCCTTGGGTGGAATAGTTAAATACAAGAAAAAAAATCCCAATAAATAGTTGGTAATTGGCTTGTTAACTGAAAGAAGCAAAAATAGAGTGAAGCTAATCATTAAAAGGTTCCACATACTCCCAAAAATAAGTCATTTGATGGTATTTGAATGGAAAATTTGCTGATGGTGAATGAATCCCCAGCAGGTCAGACTAATAACCAGGAAGACCAGTCAAAACCTTTAAAAAATTAAATTATAGTATATTTTTTAAAATATAATTTTATTACTATCAAGTTCCAAAAAATGACTAAAGAAGATAACACATTTAATTTAATCAATTAAACTATGTGTTGGAGAAGTGCATAGGAACCCATTTTAGGACAGAGAAGGAGGCAGGAAGACTTAACTTTTCTAGAAGTGTACTTCCCTACTATCCTCCCCCTGCTTCCCCTAACTTAATCCAATAGCCCAAAAGGCATGGTACTGGGGGTGGGGTGGGGGTAGTTGATGGTGGTGGAGGGCAACAAGGTAAAGATGGAAAAGACCGTCACAAGAAGATTTCTCCCCGCTCCCCTTTACTTTCCTTCATACAGGCTGCTTGACAGCTCACACAGCTTAGATGAGATGGAGGTCAATGACAATATTCCTCAAGATGAGATAACTTTCTAGCAGGGATTATTATCTGACCTGCTTCAAAGTTCTCAAGTTCCAGAACACAGTCATGTGGCATATTTGTGTAATCTAAGGGCAACAGGACTTTGTTATTCACCACACCTCTATACTCTCACTACTTCTAGGCTTTGCCATCTTCCCTAAACCTAAACTTTCTTTTATTTGTTATCCCCTCCCAGGGACAGTGAGGTGGTACAGTGGATAGAGCACCAGTGCAGGAGTCAGAAGGAACTGAGTTCAAATTTCACCTCAGACACTTGACACTCACTAGCTGTGTGACCTTGGGCAAATCCCTTAACCCCAGCTGCCTCATCCTGGGTCGTCCTGATGACTATCTGGTCACTGTATTCAGATGGCTCTGGAGATGTGAGGCTGGTGACCTGCACAGCCCTCCCTCACTCAAAACAAAGTCAAGTGTAAGTCATGTCATTATTTCTGTAATGACATAGTCTTCTTCATCAACTAAGTACGAATACACACACATCTCCTCCCAGTACTTATCACGACGACTAGCACACAGTAGGCACTTAATAAATGTTGATTGATTGTGATGACTTTAGGAGTGACCATCTCCATTTTTTTTCTATTTTTATACCTACAACATAGCAGTATTTGGTAGCTAGTAAGCACTTGATAAAAGCTTTTTAATTCATGTAATTAATACATTCTGATGTCAGAAAAAAATTTCTTTCCTGTGTTAAACACTCATCCTACCTGTGTACATGATAAATTAATTATGCTAGTTTGTTTAAAAGTATTATCTAGGCCAGAGGTGGGGAAGCTAGAGTCTCAAGATCATGTGTGGTTTTCTAAGTCCTTGGGCACAGCCTTTTGACTAAGTCCAGGTTTTACAGAACAAATCCTTTCTTTAAGGGGATTTGTTCTGTGAAGTTTGGATTTCAGTCAAAGGGCTGCAACTGAGGACCTAGAGGGCCATATGTGACCTTGAGATTTCAGGTTCCCCATCTCTGGCTAAGCAAAGGTATACTTCAGCCCAATTCTTACCTAGATTGTTTCAAGTTATGAACTAGGATAGTTCCAAATTTCTGATGCTTTTTCTATTTTTGCTGTATTAACAAGACTGCATATGTGTTATTATCTCAACTGATCAATCTATAGAATGTTTATGTAGAGAATAGGACTAAGTACATTGGGATATATGGCCCTTGTCCTCAAAGAGTTTACAATCTAGCTGTAGAAATAAAACATAGGTGCTGAATGCTAGGAGTTCTATGAAATGCAAAAATATAATCTTTGCTTTACAAAGAGCTCTCTCAAGAGAGAGAACATATAAGTGATTGTGTGAAGATATATACATATATATACATTCATATACACATATGCAATACAAATGTGTATATATATATATGTGTGTGTGCATATATATGTAGTAGTTAAAGAGCCACACGAGGACTAGAGGGCCACATGTGGCCTCGAGGTTGCAGGTTCCTGACCTCTGGCTAAACAAAGGTACACTTCAACCCAATGCTTGCCTGGATTATTTCAAATTATGAACTAGGATAGTTCCAAATTTCTATTGAAAGTGCATGCAAAAGTCACTACCCTACCAAATAATTTTTCTCCCACCCTGGAAATTCAAGTGAGGAGGAAGAAATACTAGAACTCTCAGTTAGGGAAAGTCTTTCTTCAACCTGGTCGTCATCATGTAGCATTGAAGCCATATGATGGCTCTGTTGCTTCTCTTTCTGTTATGTCTAGTGTTTGCTGCTCTTTGGTAAAGAAGTATTAGAAAAGAATGACTCTATGAGGTTTGACAAGTCAAAGGAGCTACCAAAACTCCAATGACAGAAGTCCATGGCCAAAGCTGCTGCAGTTGCTACAACTGAGGCAGGTAAGGCATCAGCACTGCCCAGAGGAGCAACCTATAGGACCCAACTTAGTAGTGAATGAACCAGGTAGCTGAGAAGTCATGTTCTTCAAGCAAGGAAACAACTCCATCTATCTGCAATGTCACTTTCAGATATTATCTGGGTGGGGCAAATGCTTTGTAATAATCACTTTAAGTGTTTCCCTAAGGACTGAGGTAGTAGAAGGGATATTGTTCTATTGCAATGATATCAACTATTTAAATTGATAATGAGACACTGATGACTTATATTGCTAATTTTGAGAAAGTATTAAGTGGTGATTAATATTAGAACAGACAGGAATGGGAGCTTTGGCTAATATCATTAGATGTACTCCAATCCCTTGGCATTACCTCTAGAATCTTGAAAGAAAAAATGTAGCCATTCTCTAAGGACCTTAATTTCAGGAAATGAGAATTGGGATAAGGACATGCAGAGTTTATATGGAACATAGTAATAAGGAAATAAAGAAAGGGGTCATATTGTAAAGGGCTTTACATGACATTCAGATAATTTTATGTTTTATTCTGGAGACAATAAGGAGACACTGGAAATAACTGATTAGGAGTAAAGGGGTAACATGGTCAGATTAATGTTGTAGGAAAATAATTTTGGTAGCTAAGAAGAAGATAAATTAGAGTAGAAAGAGATTTGAGAAAGGAAGAAGCCTACTGAAATTCCAATGAAAAACTTTACTCTGATGAAATTACAGATCCAGGGAAAAAAGTGTATAAGGAGGGGGAGAAACTTTTAAAAAGTCATGGCAGGGGGCAGAGTCAAGAAGGCAGAGTAGAAAGACTCACATATGCTAGCTCCAAACCCACAGCCCATGGATTTCTTCTAAAAAGAACTCTCAACAAATTCTGGAACAGTGGAAGCCGTGCAGCAACACAGTGAAGGAGATTTCCATTCCAGAGAGCCCTCAAAAACTGATCCCAAAGGTCCATCGTGCACCAGAGGAGAGCAGAGCCCTGCCCTGCCCTGGCCACGTGGCACTGAGAGGAGCAAGCAGATCCAAGCAGGCTTCAGGGACGGAATCTCCAGTGGCCGCGAAGGTCCTTCCACCCACAGACGCACAGGTCAGTGAGAGAGACGTCTGCACGGGCTGAGAGGGGAGCGGGGTGTCTCCATAACTCAGGCCCCCTTGGGAGACAGCAGCAGAGGCAGTGGGCAGCCAGAGGCTCTCAGAGTAGACAGGAGCTCAGCAGCAGCTCCATTACAGAAGGTCTCTGCATAAACTGCCTGAGGGAACTGAGTTTGGGAGGCGGCCCTGCCCCCACCCGAGAACCTGATTTAATCTTACCCTGAATAGCAGTCAACCAGCTGCCTAAAGTCCTGAGGCTGGGGAGTAGCATCTGAATCTCAGACCCCAAGCACTAGCTGGGCTGACCTAGGCCAGGGGTGGAGAGAACTCTCAGAAGTCAAGTAACTGGCTGGGAAAATGCCCAGAAAAGGGAAAAAAATAAGACCATAGAAGGTTACTTTCTTGGGGACCAGATGATTCCAACCTTCCTCTCTGATGAGGAAGAAAACTGCTTACCTTCAGGTAAAGACATAAGAGTCAAGGCCTCTATATTCCAAACATCTGAAATAGATATCCAATGGGCTCAGGCCATGGAAGAGCTCAAAAAGGATTTTGAAAATCAAGTTAGACAGGTGGAAGAAAAACCAGGAAAAAAATAAGAGAGATGCAAGAAAAGCATGAAAAATGGGTCAATACCTTAATGAAGGAGGCCAAAAAAAAATGCTGAAGAAAATAACACCTTGAAAAATAGGCTAACTCAATTGGCAAAAGAGGTTCAAAAAGCCAATGAGGAGAAGAATGCTTTCAAAAGCAGAATTAGCCAAGTGGAAAAAGAGGTTCAAAAACTCACTGAAGAAAACAGTTCTCTCAAAATTAGAATGGAACAGAGGGAGGCTAATGACTTTCTGAGAAACCAAGAAATCACAAAACAAAACCAAAAGAATGACAAAATGGAAGAGAATGTGAAATATCTCATTGGAAAAACAACTGACCTGGAAAATAAATCCAGGAGAGACAATTTAAAAATTATGGGATTACCTGAAAGCCACGATCAAAAAAAGAGCCTAGACATCATCCTTCATGAAATGATCAAGGAAA
>CM053769.1:256427740-256442424 GCA_028658325.1 Potorous gilbertii | reverse complement strand
CAAATGGGGAGAAAATTTTGGAACCCAAAATCTTGTGAAAATGAATGTAAAAAGTTAAATAAATAAATTTATATTCAAAAAAAAAAAAAGAAATCAATGAGCACCACGAAGTTGGATTTATTCCTAGGAGCAATTAGTAGGGAAATAATCAATATAGTTCATCATACTTAAACACAATCATTTAAATTCTCATGATTATCTCAACAGATTAAACAAATTTCTTTGATAAAGGTTAACATTCGCTTATGGTTTTAAAAAGCTCTCCAAAGTATAATCATAGAAAGGTCCTTTAAAAAATATTGTAAAAAATTTGTTTCCAAAACCAAAAGGAAGCATCATATACAATCAAGGTATTCTACTAGAACCTTTCCCTATCAGTTCAGGAATAGGGCAGTAATGTTCATTTTCCATAATATTATTTGATCTAATTCTAAAAATTCTGGCAAATCTTCTGAACCAAAAATAATTATACAAAAGTAGATAAGGAGACTAAACTCTTGTTAACTAGTGGTATGATAGTTTCCTTCTAAAATTAGAGAATCAGCAAAGATTCTAATTGAGATAATTAGTAGTTTTAGCAATCTTGCTTGCTGCAAACTAAACCCTCAAAAATACAAAACATTTCTATATAATAAGAACAAATTTCAAGAGACAATAATAGAAAAGGAATATGCGATTGGTACCTGAAAATATAATAAAAATAATACCAAGTTAATTTATAGTTTAATCCTATGCCAATCAAATTATTGAAGGGATATTTTAAAGATATCAATAAATAGTAACAACATTCAATTGGAAAAAAAGAAAAGATGTTGAATATAAAGGGAAATTAAAAAAAAGAGAGACTAATGGTAAAATTACATTTCCAGACCTCAAACCATATTATAAAGCAGAAACCATCAAAACCACCTAGTTTTGATTAAAAAATAGAGAGATAGATCACTCAGATTAACCATAGGAGAAATAGAAACACTGAAACTCAATAAACCAGTGTTCAATAAACTAGAAATCATAAAGTAATTGAGAGAGACCCCCCCCCCAACCCCCGCTTAGGCCAGCATCTTATACAATAGTCCACAAAGGATTCTAAATGTATTTTTAACCTTAATATTAAAAATTATCCTATAAAAATGAAATGAGAATAGCAGATTATAAACCTGCAATAGCTATGAGTAGGAAATATATTCTTAGTCAAAGGATTGAACCAATTTTAGAAGTTAAAATGGATGATTTTGGCTAAATAAATCTAAAATGCTTCTGCGTAGACAAAATTAATGCACCAAGGATAGGGAAAAATATCTTTGTACACTATGTTTTGGATAAGGGTTTGGTAACCAAAACCTTTAAACACACAAATATGCCAAAGTATATGTATCTAGGTGTATTTGTAAATAAATTTGTAATGCATTTGTATATGCATGTACATATGTATATGTCCATGTCCATGCACATATGTGTGTATGTGCATTTATATGTATATATGCACGTATGTGTATATATATTTATACAGACATAGACATATGTATATATGTGTGCATGTATATATATGTGTATATATGTATATATATATACATATATATATATATATATATATATATATATATATGTATATACTCTTACAAAAAAATCATTCCCTCAAACATGATAACAGGATACAGGAAACAGGGTAGATGGCTATTGGACAGAGATTCCTATCCTGAAGTCCATGAACATTTAACTATATATAGATATAGATATAAATGGATAGATAGATAACTGAATTTTAATAATCATTATTTTTCAGTCTTTATATTTAAAAACTTTGTTCTGAGGATACTCTAGGCTTGTCAGACTGACAAAGCAGTCCCTTTTTCCTCAAAATTCTGAGAACCTCTGCCATTTAAAATGACTTTAGCAAGTCATTTTATCATGATGAAAGTAGATTAGCTATTATTTAAGGTCCCTTTGATTTCTAAATTCTATTTTTATTTTCCCTTTCCTTTGTTTAGGTTTAAGTTTTCTGAGTGTACTGGATGCTCCAGTGAAGCAAGTTTTTGGTACAGACTGATGGATATTAGTTCCTTGGGCTCCTCAAACCTAATTTGCCATTTTAAATAACTGAAAATATCTTATAATCCCTCAATAATGTTTCATTTCTTTAATTATGTCCACCAATTATAGAGTTGATACCTTCTTTGGACTGGAACCTTCTCTACCCAAATCAACAAAAATTAATGAAGATTTTAGCAGTATATTATCTTTTAAACTTTGTACCAGTTTATTGGCCCCTGGATGCTTAGTCAATTACTTGGATAATTATTATTCATTTTGAAATTCCTCCTTTCTTCAATTATGGTGTCCTCTCTAACTTCTGGTGAAATAAACCACTTGCGACACAAGGATTTTCATCAACTAGGAATCATCACACTGAATACTGAAGTGTCACTTTTGTTTCATGCTATGGCAGCAGTGCTTTTCAAATAGAGACTTCATTTATTTTAAACATGAAACAAATTTACAGGAATCTGGGCATTCACCATATGTTAAATCATGCCATATTAAAAGATGTGCTTTACATAAATGTAAGGAAGTCAAGGGCTAGGTATTCTGTCTTGCTAATGGAGTGCTGATTTTTGTAACCTAAGATAAATCCCAGAGCTCTAAGAATGCTTTTAAACAAACAAGGAAACACTTCTACTTCATTAAATTTACAACACTCAATAAAGATCGATAATACATCCATAGTATTTTCACTTGATAAGGATTTGGATAAGTTGTTATCTCATTATTTTTCAAAAATTTGTTTTTGCTCCTTTTCCAAATTTATATTCTGAAAATATGAGAGCAGGGTATAGTGGATAGAGAACCCTCCTAAGGAATAGGAAGTTCTGAATTTTAATTCTCTCTCTCTGTCTCTCTGTCTCTCTCTCTGTCTCTCTCTCTCTCTCTCTCTCTCTCTCTCTCTCTCTCTCTCTCTCACACACACACACACACATACACACACACACACACACACAGGTTTTATGACTCTGTGAGATTTGTTTAACTTTTCAGGTTCCCTGGTAATGTTCAGAGTATAAGTCACAAAACCAGTGCTAATACACGTTGAATATGTGCCAATATGCATTGGTAGAGAGAGGTTCCTCATTGGAAATTCCTTATAATTATAAAACCACAATTCCAGACCAAAAAGAAGAAAGAAATAAAAGTCTTCTGAAATACTTAAAACCATACTTAACACCATTTAAACAATCTTATAACAGTCAATTGAAGTTGATTATATTTTCTGACTCATTTTCAGTGAATAATTATATCAGACAGGTCGGTGGTATACATTTTTCAAATGGTATGTGAAAGTGTAAGCCGATCATAAAAGGCCTCAATTCTGTTTAAGACAATTCAGTGAGCGCTTATTAAGCAACTACAGTATGCACAGAGCTATTCTATGTAGGAACTGGGTATGTGAAGATATTTTTTAAAAATGATTCACATAAATACTAAGATACCCAATTTTCAAATACTAAATCTTTATATTTTGGAAATTGTTAGCTGAGACGAACACCTTCCTAATTTAGATCATTAAATAAAAAACAGGAGAGGTCATTGAAAACAAGGTATTGAAAAAGAAATCTAAGATGAGATATAGTGTATGAGAGGTACAGCAAACTTTCCTTGGAAGGAGATATTTATAGACTACTAGGTATTAAATAGAGGCTTGTTGCCTGGAGTAGGGTGTCAGGGATGGAGAGGAGGCAATAAGACTCCTGTCCAATAAGACTGTGTATGTGTTGGGCAAGAGTCACAAGGTGTTTGCATAAGACTTTCTAAAGCTTTTTTTTATTATTGGAAATAGTATATGGAAAAAGGTTATAAGAAGAGTGGAAAAAACAAGAAGTAACCAACATATGAAGAGAAATAAATGCCGAACAGAAGGCTGTATGTTTGATCCTAGTAATAGGCAGCCACTGTAATTTGTTGTGTAGGGAGAACTACTCAGATAGGCCTGTGCTTTAGGAATATCACTATAGCAACAGTGAAAGATGGAGTGAGATGGGGAGAGACCTGAGGCTGGGAGAGGACAGTTAGGAGGTCATTGCAATATTATGCAAAAATGGTAATAATGGATAGAACCATGGCGGTGGCTGTGTAAGTAGAGAGAAAGGAACATATATTAAGGATACTATCAATATTTGATAACTGATTGGATATGCAAGATTAGTGAGAATGAAAAATCAAGAATTATTACCCTTCTTAATGTATTCCTCGTTTCTTAGAAGAATAAGAGATGGTTGGGTTTGGGGATGGGTAATGAGTTCTGTTTTGAACGTTTGAAGTTTGAGATGCCTTTGTGATATTCAGTTGACAAAGTATTGAATGTTATCATTGGATCTCTGTCTCTTCTTCATTCCTCAAATTAATTTGCGATAGGCATCAGAATTTCTCTGATATTTAGAATATTTATTATATCACCTTAATGAGGCAGGGTTATTAGAGGTCATAGTGAGGATGAAGAATGCATCTGGAGTAGAAAGGAATAAGGTGAAATATAGTTATGAAAGATTTGGATTGTTACGGGATTTTGCAGTTCATCAACATGGAAGTGGAATGCTAATGAGCAAGGAGCAACACAAAGGGTCTGGCTATAATTTGTGTAGCTGTCATAGAGCAGAAGAGTAAATCATAAGAGTAAGGTAGATTAAAAAGCAGAGAATTTAGAATATTTGAGGAAAATTTAACATGTTGAAGTCTGTTAATATGAGGATAAGTTGGGTTGAAGAGGGATACTGTGAGTTAGGCACTCATCTCATTAGGAAAGGATGAAGCATGTCCAGGAGGTTGTTGTCTCATGCTCATATGAACTGGGGGATGAATTTGGATACAGAGAAAATCAAAAAAACAGAGAAGTTGCTGAGTGAAGGTGGTAAAGGCAGAGTCTACAAGTAGCTATGAGGATCAAGGAGTATTCTATTTCTTTCAATGGGGTCAGTGAATCAGGAAGAGTGTCATTAAGTTCCTCCTTTATTTACTCAATAATTTATTCATACTCAGGGTAATTAGAAAGGATTGGTGGGACCATCCATCCTGATCCTGTATTATTTAAAGCTATAAATTCCATCAATCTTTCTAAACTCTTGTGTCTACTCTCTCTAAAGACTTTCGGTGAAAGCTCCTCACTATTTCCCTGCATCTGATACTACTGTTAGATAGTCTTTAGAGTATTGTTTCCTCTTGCAGTTAATGAAAACCTGTAAATCTGTGATTAAATAAATAACTCTTCAACTTTCCCACTAGAAGGTTCTTAGGTGATTTTTTTAGGGTATTTGAACTGAACAGATTTTTTGACAGCTACATTTCAACATATAAATGATCCATTCTATTCACTGATCAGGGGTATAAAAATATTAGTTTGCCATTAAATGAGATTAAGTTAGAACTCTGACAATACATAAATTTCACTGAGTATGTTCCATGACTCAGACGAATCTATTTTGACCTTTTTTACTTAGAGAATTTACAACTGGAAGGTATCTTAGAGAGCATCTAGTCCAATACCTTCATTTGACAGATTAGGAAACTGAAACCCAGAGAAGGAAAATGACTTATCTAAAGTCATACAGATGGTAAATGGTGAGTATTCAAACTCATGCCATCTGATGTCAAATCTATTGCCATTTCAGAAACACCATGTTGTTATCCATTCTCACGTTTCATTTTTCCTTCTATCCCAATTACTCCATCTCATCATTTCTCATCCCATCACCAGAACCTTTAGGGACCTGGTGAAACAAGTATGCAGTCTCTCTGTGATGATACAACATCCAAATTAGTACCTACTGTAGTATAGTAGATAAATATGTCAGGGGACTTTGATTTGAGGTCTACCTCTTCACATGGTAGTTCTTTAATGGTAGTCACTTAGCCTCACTTAACTCCATTTCCATGGCTGTAAAATAGGGAGAGTTACACTCATATTATTCATTTCAAAGGGTTGTTCTGAGTAAGGCACTTCATACTCCAAGATACTTTATAAATTTGAGCTACCATTGTCATTTCAGTGATTAATATGATGATATTTAAAAGATGACTTATAAGGTATTTTTACTAAACGAATCATTAAATCTCTTTACACAATTTTATTCTATATAACCTCTACAAACCAATGGCTAAACATTTTAGGGAAGAATGACAGAAGATGACAACAGTATTGCTTATGTGAAGCAGCAAATGATGAGAACCACTTATCTAAAAAGACAATCTATAACACCCTTTAGTGTAAAATTCTGCACAGACATCATATTCCAAGAGCATTTGTAGTTAAAATATAAGGAGATGCAAAATGGACTCAGAGCAGAACAAATCTTCTGGCTTAAATAAAAGGTATTTTCTTCCTCATTGGTAGCAATCTAACCATATTTGGACCCAGTCATCCATAAACATTTACTAAGCACCACCTCACAAACTCATGTATTATGTGAAGCAATGCTGTTGACACTGGAAAAAAAAATGCTGAGAAGAGCAACTGAACCTGGCCAAGTACAAAACAATAATTCATGCAGATTTTTACCACAATTAAAAAAATTAAGGATAAATCTTTCAAGATAATCCTGACTATCTATATAAATATCAGAGTAAAGATTTCGAAAGAAAGATCCTGATGATTTTTTTTTTACCAAAACAACTATAACAACAACTATACTAAAGCAACAGAGAAGATATTAACAATTATTGATTCATGTGCTCACTTTATCATCTATATGAGAATGATGTATTCATTGAGGGGAATCTTAATGAGAAGAGAAAACACATATTTTCCTACATTTCTTGCTTGAAACAACATTTTCATTGCCACACAACTTTTTGAGAGGCAGCTAGATGCCATATTAATTAAAATGCTGGACCTGAATAAAAATAGACCTGTGTTCAAATCCAGCCTCAGACATTTTCCAGCTATGTAAACTTAAGCAAGTCACTTAATCTCTTTTTACATGATTTTCCATAGCTGTAAAATGAGGATCACAGCAGCATCTACTTCCCAAAATTGTGAGAAACTGAGATAGTATTAGTAAGGTGCAAAAGGGCAGTGCCTAGCCCTAGCACATGGTAGGGGCTCAATAAATGTTTTTTTAATAGAGAATAAAAGATTTATTTTCTCTATTTAAAATTCAAAAGATGAGCTGCTAAGGCTGAGAAAAAAAGAAACAAATATCATCTGGAATGCAACCTTCTTTGTACTTACTGAGACTGATCTTCAAATAACAGGTGTACAGCTCTTCACTAGACACATAACCAAATGTTCAATAGGAGCTTGCCCTTTGCTGGCATAGCCCTGGAGAACCTAGGATCATATTCATGCTATGGTATAGCCTTAGGGGAGGGTTTTAATTGAATGTAATTGTTAATGTGAAGCAGCCACACATAGTAGATAAATTGTCCTGAAGTTATATACACCTTGAAATTATGTGATTTTGAGTTCCGCATCTGACATGGATTATTTGGTATGTGATGACTCAGAGAAGGCCCTTAACTTCTCAGTGCTTCTAGAAAACAAATGCAAATTGCAGAGCAGGTACAGATTTAAATTGGTAGAGGGAATTCCCTCATGGAGAACAATGAAATAATAGCAAAAAATGAAATAATAAAAGTGAAATAATAGGTTAGGACAAAACTCTTGAGATGTCTATTGGAGAGTAAGTGCTTAAAAATACTTGTTGAGGAGGAGCCAGGATGGTGAAGTAAAAGCAGGGACTTGCTTGACCTCTCCCCAAAACCTCTCCAAATACCTGTAAAAAACAAATCCAAGAGCTGCAGAACCTTTAAAAAGAAAGAGTGAAACAAATCTCCAATCAAAGACTGTCTGGAAGGTCTACAAGAAGCATCTATCATACCAGGCTGGGAACTGAGCAGAGAGCAACCCAGTGTAGGCCATGCCAGCACAGACAGGGTCAGAACAAGCCTCAGGGGACTGAGTTACTGACAGCTGTGGCAGTTTTCAGACTTTTCAACCTGCAGATGCCAGGAACAGCACCTGAAACAGCAACAGAAAGTCAGTGGGAAAATTCTGTGGGACCTGATCTGACTGGGGTCTGGCCCTGATCTCAGGGCAGAGGGGAAGGCAGCTATTGTGGTAGTGGCAGTGGTGCTAGTGGCAGAGGCTGCTTCCAGAGCTCCCAGCCCACAGCCCACAGACAGTGAGGGATCAAGTGGCTGATACAAAACCCCTGAAGCCTGGAACAGTACACCCACTTCACCCCCACTGCAAGCAGAATCCTACCTTGGGAAAGAGTTGGAGTCAAGCATTTGGCTGGGAACATGAGCAAACAGTGTGAAAAAACCTTCAGATTATAGAATCTTACTTTGGTGACAAAGAAGATCAAAACACACCAGAAGAAGACAAAAAAGTCCAAGCTCCTAAATCAAAAACCTTCAAAGCTCTCAGTTCATGGAAGAACTCCAAAAGGATTTTGATAATCAAATAACAGAAGTAGAGAAAAGTTGGGAATAGAAATGAGAGTGATGCAAGAAAATCATGAAACATGAGTAAATTCTTTGCTAAGGGAGAATCAAAAATGCTGAAGAAAATAATTCCTTAAAAATAGACTAACCCAAATGGTAAAAGAGGTCCAAAAAGCTGATGAGGAGAAAAATTCTTTAAAAAGCATGATTGTCCAAATGGAAAAGGAGGTCCAAAGGATCATTGAAGAAAATAATTTCTTCAAAATTTGAATGGAGTAAATGGAAGCTAATGATTTTATGAGAAACCAAGAAATTATAAAACAGAAAAGAAAGAATGAGAAAATAGAAGACAATGTGAAATATCTCAATGGAAAAAAAGCACTGACCTGGAAAGTAGGTCCTGGAGAGATAATTTAAAACTTTTTGGACTACCTGAGAGCCATAATCAAAAAAAGAGCCTACACAGAATATTTCAAGAAATTATCAAGGAAAAATAGAATTAGAAAGTAAAATAGAAATTGAAAGAATCCATTGATTGCCTCTTAAAAGAGAGCAAAAAGCAAAACTTCTAGGAGTATTGTAGCCAAATTCTAGAGTTCCTAGGTCAAGGAGGAAATATTGCAAGCAGCTAGAAAGAAATAATTTGAGTATTGTGGTAATACAATCAGGATAGCACAAGATCTAGCAGCTTCTACATTAAGGGATCGAAGGGCATGGAATAGGATATTCCAGAAGTCAAAGGAACTAGGACTAAAACCAAGAATCACCTACCCAGCAAACTGAGTATAATACTTCAGAGGAAAAATGGAATTTCAACAAAATAGAGGATTTTCAAGCATTCTTACTGAAAATACAAGAACTGAATAGAAAACTTTACTCTCAGATACGAGAATCAAGAGGAGCATGAAAAGGTAAACAGAAAAGAGAAATCATGAGGGATTTATTAAAGCTGAATTGTTTACATTCCTTCATGGAAAGATATTTGTAACTCATGAGAGCTTGCTCAGGATAGTTGGAGGACACGAAGATAGATAGACAGATAGACAGACAGACAGACAGACAGATAGATAGATAGATAGATAGATGGCACAGGGTGAGTTGAATATGAAGGGATGATATCTAAAATAATTAGGGAGTGAGAGGAATATTTGGGAGTAGAAGAAAGGCAGAGATAGAATGGGGTAAATTAAATCACATAAAAGAGGTAACAAAAAGTTTCACAATGGAGGGGAAGAGGGAGAAGGTGAAAGGAAATGAGTGAACCTTACTGGCAATTGGATTTGGCTCAAGGAAGGAATAGCATATACACCCCAATTGGGTATACTACCCTAAAAGAAAATAAGAGGAAAGGAGATAAGGATGGAGGAAGGGTGATAGAAGCAAGGGGAGATTGGGGGAGGGGATAGTCAGAAGTAAACACTCATGAAGAAGGACAGGGTCAAAGGAGAATATAGAATAGTTGGTGGGCAGGATAGGATGGAGGGAAATGTAGTTAGTCTTTCACAATATGACTGTTACGGAAGTGTTTTACATAAGTACACATGTATAACCTATGCTGGATTGCTTGCTTTCTCAAAGACGGTCAGTGGGAAAGGAAGAAGGAAGAGAATTTGGAACTCAAAGTTTTAAAAACAAATGTTAAAAGATTGTTTACATATGCAACTGGAAAATAGGCAATGAGGTATATAAACCTATATTGCCCTACAAGAAAGTAAGGTAGAAGGGGACAAGGGGAGGATGATAAAAGGGAGGACACATTGGAGGAAGGGGTAATTAGAATGCATTCTCTATGGAGTGGTGGAGGGGAGAGATGGAGAGAAAGTTTGGAACTCAAAACCTTGTGGAAATGAATGTTGAAAACTAGTAATAAATAAATTAATTGATTTTATTTTAAAAATGGCTTAGTCTAGCAGACATGACAAGTGGTTACTTTGTATCAAAACAAATGCCTGTAAAAGAGACAGTAAGTGAGCAAGGAATCATAATCATTTTTCCATACTGAACTTAAAAAAAAGGAAATATACCTCAGGCATCAGGGATACAACAACAGTAGAGAACAATGGGTCAAGTTGTGGAAATAGTCAGCAACTCAATTTAACTGGGAATTAAGGTTATATCAAGGAGAACCAGTGTTCTGCAAGACTTAAAAAGTAGGTGGCAGCCAGATAGATTTGAGTGACCAGATAAGGTGTTTAGATTGTATACGATAGGTTGGGGCAACCTTATAGAAAGATTTGAATGATAGTGTAAGTTATTCAGGTTATATATCAGAGGGTGTTAAGCTGAGGTTCAGGGGTTTACTGATACGTTACAGGGGATCCACGAACTTGACTGGGAAAAACATCTTTATTTTCATTAACATCTTATTGAAAGTTAGCATTCCTTATTTAAAAGTATGATTCTGAGAAGGGGTCTATAGACTTCATCAGACTGCGAAAGTGGTCACACACACACAAACACACACACACATGAACACACACACACACAAAAGCTAAGAAATTCTTCTGTATTTAATCTCAGGAGTTCTTGAAGGTGTTTGAACAGAAGTGTGGCACAATCAAAGTTATGCATTCACTATCTATTGTGTTTCCATGCCTTCAATAGATATTCCAGTAAAAACTGTGATAATTACTGTCCATGTAGAGGTGGAGTTGCTAATTTAGCAGTAAATAGATAATAGATAAAAATAAAGGTTATAATTTCTTTAGAAGAAAGCAAATAAACATTAAATGCTGAAGCAGTTTGTTTTATTCTGGAGTTCTGAATTAAACTTTGGCAAGTGTCAGTAACAATTACCCAGTGTCCTTAGGTCAGGAGTGCTGTGCTTGATATGATAATGGTTTTGAAATTTGGGCTGTAATGATATGGTTCATTTCTTTGCCTCTGAAGCAGCAATTCTAGCCCCAGACTATAAATCTGTACTCTTCACACATCCTCATTGAACTCATATACTTTCTTTATCTGAGTAAGACAGAATTATGCTTCTCCTTTCAATATAGTGAAACTCATATTGATCACATTCTAAAGGACTGGACAGGATTGAATGATAGCTTAGGAAGGTCATTCCCATTTCCAATACAGATTTCCTTTGGTCAGCACAGGAGTCATACTGTGATACAATGTGGTCTTAAATATCCACTTTGCATTGTGAAAGCTGTGGACACATAGAAAATATTTAGCAAGCACAATGCTTAACTTCTAGGAGGCAAATGGACAAAGTAAGCAGATGTGCCTTTTATAGAAAACTCATGTATTTCTTCTTGTATACTTTTCCCATGTTGTACAAGCATACTATCAAATTCAAAAGTGAGTGAAAAGAGTCCTGACATTTATATTTTTTCTAAGTGGTAATAGTTTACACTGACTATATATGAAAAGGGATGGTACTAACCCCCAAACATTACTTCCCTGAAGGAAGTTTTATTTTTTAAAAAATATTTTACAGAAAAAAATTCTGAGAATTCCTCTCAATTTCTACATATTTATTTAGCCTTAATCTTTCACCTAAACTGGATAGTCCTGTTGCCTACTGGATTTTTTCCTGCTGGAGTTTCCATAGGCCTTACAAATGAAACTTGCTCAAAATTGAACTATTATTTTTTATAAAACCTTCCCCTCCTCTGATCTTTTCTGATTCATAGTGAGAGTCAAAGGGTACTTTTTAATTGTTTAATGTCTGTGTGACCAGAGGTATCCACTGGAGTCAGTCAATCAGCAAGCATTTATTAAGTACTTTCTATTTGCTAGGAACTGTGCTAACCATCAGAGATGCAAGGACAGACAAAAACACAGTCCTTGACCTTAGTGAGCTTATTTTTAAATGAAGGAAGAGAAAGCATGCAAACAGCTATTTACATAAAAGATTATATATACATACAGACATATACTCTCACACATACATGTACACACATATATGTATGTATATGATATCAATAGGAATGAATTTCAGAAGGAAGGCACTGGGGTGGGGTACATCTGGGAAAAATCTTCTAAAGAAGATGGGAATTGAATTGAGTCTTGAGCAAAGTAAGGAAGTCAGAAGAAAAAGAGGAGCATTTCAGGCCTGAGGGACCACTAGTAAAATGCATTTTTTATGAATGATTTTGTTAAAGGCATTTATTAAAGATATGTTCATTAGATTTGTAGATGACGTCAAATTGAGAGGGGATAGCTATATGAATGTCAGGATACAAAAATCATATCAACAGGTTGGAACATTAGGCCAAATCTGCTAAGATGAATTTCTGTAAGGCAATGTAACTTGGTTCAAAAAATTAATTTCAAAATCACAAGATGCTGAGAGAAAGTTAAGCAGAAGATGTCTCGGAAAAGATCTGGCTATTTTGGTTAATAAAAACTCAGTACAAGTCTGCAGTGCCAAGCCAAATCAACAAGCATTTATAAAATATCTTCTATGAACCTGGTACTCTGCTAAGTGTTGACAATGCAAAGAAAGACAAGAATACTGCACAAGGAGTTTACATTCTGATGAACAGACAACAGACAAACAACTATGTTTAAATGTGTGTGTGAGTAAATGCATGTATGTATGCATTTATGTATGTAAATATATGTGTATGTGTATGCATACATATATATGTGTGTACGTGTGTGTGAGTGAGAGAGAGAGAGAGAGAGATGGCAACTAAAACATCTAGTTATATATTGTTTTCATCAAAACTCATCTGAAGACTTGTCTTTGTTTTCATTTTTGTGGTTATTCGGTATTCAGTCTGGTTATGTCTGATTCTTTGTGACCTCATTTGGTGTTTTCTTGCAAATATACTGGAATGGTTTGCCATTTTCTTTTCAAGCTCACTTTACAGATGAGGAAACTGAGATAAATAAGGTTAGGTAACTTGCCCAGGATCATACAACTAGTAAGTGTCTCAGGCTGCATTTGAACTTAGAAAGATGAGTTCTGACTCCAGGCTTGACACTCTGTCCACCGTGCCATCTATCTTCTCTGCTTTTAGTTTTAGGTGTCCTGTTTAAAAGGAGCATTGATAACTGTGTATTTAGAAGATAGTGATTGGGATATTGAAGGACTTTGAGTCCATGTCATTTCAGGATCAGTTGAAGGAAATAGGGATATTTAACCTGGAGAAGAATAGACTGATATTGAATTGTATTTGAATGAATGTCATGTGGAAGAGGGATTAGACTTCTATTTCTTTTATCTGCAGAACCAAAACAACTGGTAGGAGGCAGGGAGTGATTGCAAAGAGACAAATTTGGGTTTCATGTCAGGAAAAAAATTACCTAAGAATGAGAGCTGTCCAAAAGTGGAATGGACTTCCTTGAAAGGTAGTGATCCTTTCTCTCAAAAGGATTTAAATGTATGGCACATATAGATGAAACAGGAAGTGGGTAAGTTTCCTAATTCATGGAAAGCCCAGAACAGAATTAGTGTCTGTGAAAGAGATCATTTGAAGACCCTGATCTCACAGCAAGGAAGGCAGAAATATAAACACATCAGTTTCAGAAAATAAAGGATGATGAAAAATAAATTGGGCTGACAATAAGTTGAGCAAGGTAGGGTCCTGATGGGCATCAAGCATAGAATTGACAATTTATAAGGGATTTCCAGTAGTGGGAACAAGTTGCCAAATATGTGACTTCCAATTGACAGAAAAATGCAGGCCAAATGGAAGGGAGGTAAAAAGAGTTCTGGAAAGCAATTATCTGAAGTAATGAAGTCTTCTTTTCTATGATAGTCTTGCATTTCTTAGGATAATTACCACTCCATAGGTCCTCAGTTCTTATGTACAGTGGACCCCTTTTTTTCTGGGCCTAATAATGATTCTTTTCAATCAAGAAGGAAGCCAAATTACTTAACTCCATACCTTGGATGAATGATGGACACTGGGCCAGATTAACCATGAGGAGAATTCTGGTTGCAGAGTTTTAAGTGTCTTTCCTTTCCTTTCCTTTCCTTTCCTTTCCTTTCCTTTCCTTTCCTTTCCTTTCCTTTCCTTTCCTTTCCTTTCCTTTCCTTTCCTTTCCTTTCCTTTCCTTTCCTTCCTCCTTTCCTTTCCTTTCCTTTCCTTTCTCCTTTCCTTTCCTTTCCTTTCCTTTCCTTTCCTTTCCTTTCCTTTCCTTTCCTTTCCTTTCCTTCCTCCTTTCCTTCCTCCTTTCCTTTCCTTTCCTTTCCTTTCTCCTTTCCTTTCTCCTTTCCTTTCCCCTTTCCTTTCCCCTTTCCTTTCCTTTCCTTTCCTTTCCTTTCCTTTCCTTTCCTTTCCTTTCCTTTC
>CM053769.1:256405601-256427640 GCA_028658325.1 Potorous gilbertii | reverse complement strand
TCCTTTCTCCTTTCCTTTCTCCTTTGCTTTCTCCTTTCCTTTCCTTTCCTTTCCTTTCCTTTCCTTTCCTTTCCTTTCCAGACAGAGTTGCAGTCTTCAAAGGGCTGAAGGCTATTTACTGGGCCAACCTCACTAGTGACCTGCTCCATTTCTGACTTGGGCCACTGTGGCCCTCCCTAAGCAGTTTGGTAGCCCCCAGTTTTAGGGCTCACTATACTGGTCCTTGACTTACTTGTTGTTCGCTTGTTCAGTCATGTTTATCTCTACATGAACCCTGGGCATTTGTCCATGGGGTTTTCTTGGCAAAGATGTTGGAGTGGTTTGCCATTTCCTTCTCCAGTGTGTTGCCATTTTATTTATAGATGAAGGACTTGGGTAATTAAAGATTAAATGACTTGCCCAGGGTCACATAGCTAGTAAGAGTCTGAGGTGGGATTTGAAATCAGATCTTCGTGACTCCAGATTTGGTGATCTATTCACTTCACCACTTAGTGCAGTGCATTAAGTGCAGACACCCAAACATTATAGCCTACAGCAGTTCAGAACTCCCAGTCTCAAGAGATATATCATCATTGGCCTTATTGAAACCTGGGATTGCAGGTATGTTCTCTACCATGTCCAGCTGGTTTGATATCTTAATTAATGTAATGTGTACTTTTATAAATCTGCTTTTGATTTCCTTGCACTTTTCTTTTCTTTTCTGTGGTGTTGAAGTTCTAACGCAATGCATATGATAGTGTTATAATGGACTTGTAGCAAAGTCTTGGCATAGTAGTGTGCCAACCACCTTCTATCCCAAAATATTCTGTGATAAGAAGTGACATAATCTGTAGACAGTAGTATCTAAGATTTGGCTTTCATGCTTCTTGCCTCAGAGTTATATAGTTTCCAGCAGTTGTCCCAGGATTTGTACTCCTGTGCTTTTATCAGCCAGCACAGAATGGTGTTAAGTGGTGGCTATTATGGCAGCTGGGGACAGTATTCAACATCAAGGCTGATGGAAATCAGTGCTATGGAGCCAACTAAGATACTGGATTAGAAACTAGAAATTCTGTTCAAAGTAGTAAGACTCTTGATTGTGAAACAGGCAGTTATTATCCTTCCTGTAGGACTGGTGAGGTAGAAAAGAAAACACATTTCTCACAATTCTTCCCCACTTTTTCAGGTTATAATGTATGATCCTCCAGCAGAGTGTGGAGCACCTACACACACACACACACACACACACACACACACACACACACGTGCGCACACATCTTTTCTGTGAGCTTTGGGTATGAGTAATTGAGAAATCTTTCCTTGCTCCTCAAAAAATCTGCCAGGGGAAGTAAGAGAAGTTTTAGGAGATACCTAGAGGTGGATGCCTTCATAGAGGAATTTCTTTCATTTTTGTTTATCTTCAATAAACTACAAGATCATAATATGATAAGTTCTGAATCCTTTGGATGTGGAAGAAATCCTGACCTGAAAGGAGAGATTCTAGAGAGATGGAGTGGGGAGTAAGGTAGAGCTATAAGGGTGCATATGTAACAGAAACTTAATATGTTGATATTTTGAGTAATATTATATTTTATCTTTTTAGCTGAATTCTAGATCTGGACATCACTGCTCTTGAAGTCATTTGATTAGAAATGGGAATGATATTCTAGACAACTGTAGGTTGAACACCTTTTGCAAAATGATGGAGCCCCTTCAGCCCTTTGATAAGGCTATCTCCTATATGTTAGAGAGAGTATGTCCAGACCACAGGAAGAATGAATATTACTGAGGGGGCAACTCAGCTAATGTGACTCCTAGGTGAATAATTGACACTGGCATTCTACCTCTCACTTGGTTTAAGTAAGTCATTATTTGAGCCACACAACCCAAGGACGTGAAAGGAAGGGCCATAAAAATTAGAGCCATCATACTTATTTTCTTTCAAAGTTTAGTTAAGCTTTTACTTCCTCCATGTCTTCTTAAATGCCCCTAATTAATTCTCCTTTCCTCCCTGAAATATGCATGTATAAACTACCCTTCTCTAAATAAAATGCAAGCTCCCTTTGTAAGCTCCCAAACTAAAGCAAAGGATCCATTATTTTTGGATATGAGAGGTATGATTTCCACCTTCCAAGTTGAGTCCAATGAAGTCACATAAGGCTCAGAATCTAACCACAAAATGTTAACATTATTATTTTTTATATTTTTATAATTTATTTATTTTTCAGTTCTTAACGTTCACTTCTACAAGAATTGAATTCAAAATTTTCTCCTTATCTTTCCCCATCCCACCCCAGGATAGCATGCACCATTCCCACTCCATCCTCCAGTCTGTCCTCTCTTCTATTACCCTTCTTCCATCCCCCTTCCCCTCTATTTTCCTGTAGGGCAAAGTAGATTTCTATACTCCATTGTCTATGTAGCTTAATTTCCAGTTACATGTTAAAACAATTTTTGATATTCATTCTTAAAGATTTGAGTTTCATATTCTCTCCCTCCCTCCCTACCCACCATCATTGAGAAAACAAGTATTCAATATATGTCATACATGTGTAACAATGCATGTTACTTCCATAATAGTTATGTTGTAAAAAACTAACCATATTTCCCTCTGTCCTATCCTGCCCTTCATTTATAATAGTTTCTCCCTTGACCTGTCCTCCCACAATAGTGTTGGCTTCTGATTATCCCTTTCCCCAATTTGCTGCCCCTTCTATTATCTTCCCTCTCCCATCCCTTTCCCCCTTTCCTCCTGCAGGGTAAAATAGGTTTCCCTATCCAACTGAGTGTGTGTTATTTCCTCTTTAAACCAAATCCCATGACAGTAAAGCTCACATTCATTTTCATCTTCCCCCTCTTCCCCTCCATTGTAAAAACTCTTTCTTCCCTCGTCGATTTGAGATGATTTGCTACATTCTACCTCTCCCATTCTCTTACTCCTAGTACATTCCATTCAACAGTATATTTTATTTTTTTAGGTATTCTCCCTTCATATTCAGCTCACCTTGTGTCCTCTGTCTACGTGATTGTGTGTGTGTGTATACACAGACATACACCCATGTACATATACACATCTACACAAATATATAATATACACATACATACCTACCCACACACATCTACATATATATATGTGTATATATGTGTGTGTGTATGTGTGTATATATATATATATATATCTCCTCTAACTACTCAAATACTGATAAAGGTCTCATGAGTTAAAAATAACATCTTTCCATGTAGGAATGTAAACAGCTCAACTTTAATGAGTTCCTTAAGGTATCTCATTCCTGTTTACCTTTTCATATTTCTCTTGATTCTTGTATTTTAAAGTCAGATTTTCAATTCAGCTCTGTTCTTTTCAACAAGAATGCTTGGGAGTCCTCTATTTCATTGAAATTCCATTTTTTCCGTCTGAAGTATTATACTCAGTTTTGCTGGGTAGGTGATTCTTGGTTTTAATCCTATCTCCTTTTGACCTCTGGAATATCATATTCTAAGCCCTTCACTCCTTTAGTGTAGAAACTGCTAAATCCTATGTTATCCTGATTGTATTTCCACAATACTTGAATTGTTTCTTTCTGGCTGCTTATAACATTTTTCTCCTTAACCTGGGAACTCTGGAATTTGACTATAATATTCCTAGGAGTTTTTCTTTTGGGATCTCTTTCAGGAGGTGATAGGTGAATTGTTCCTATTTCTATTTTACCCTCTGATTCTAGACTATCACGGCAGTTTTCCTTGATAATTTCTTGGAAGATGATGTCTAGACTCTTTTTTGATGATGGTTTTCAGGTAGACCAATAATTTTAAAATTATTTCTCCTGGATATATTTTCCAGGTCAGTTGTTTTTCCAATGAGATATTTCACATTGTCTTCTCTTTTTTTCATTCCTTTGCTTTTGTTTTGCAATTTCTTGGTTTCTCATAAAGTCATTAGCTCCCATCTTCTCCATTCTAATTTTTAAAGAACTATTTTCTTCAGTGAAATTTTAAACCTCCTTTACCATGTGGCCAATTCTACTTTTTAAATCATTCTTCTCCTCGTTGGCTTTTTGGACCTCTTTTGAAATTTGGATTAGTATATTTTTAAAAGTGTTATTTTCTTCAGCATTTTAAGTCTCCATTAGCAAGATGTTGACTCACTTTTCATGATTTTCTTGCATTGCTCTCATTTCTTTTCTCAATTTTTTCTCCTCCTCTCTTACTTGATTTTCAAAATACTTTTTGAACTCTTCCATGGCCTGGGACCGTTACATATATTTTTTTTTTTTAGGTTTTGGATGTAGGTCTTCCTCTGATGGTATGTTTTGTTCTTCCTTTATCCCCAGGACTTAGTACAGTTTTGGCACACAGGGAATGTTTAATTAATGCTTATTGAACTGAATGAAACTGAATATTTTATACTGCCTACTGCTCCCAAGGAAAATGTAAGTTCCCTTAGGAAAAACATTTTTCATTTTTAACTTTGTATCTCTAGTGCCTAGGTATGTCACACATATTAAGCCTGTAATAAATATTTTTTGGATTAAATAGAATTTTTCTTTAGAAGAGTGGAGCCTGAAATGGAAAGCTTCCTATATTTTGCATTAAAGGCAGTTTGAGAGTGCACTATGAAGATCTAAATTTCTCTGGAATGATTGGTAGAAGTTAGAAATGTAGGCCCTTTATCATAAGATTATGAGAGTAAAATAGGGGTGAAATGAGATACGCATTCTCTGTAGTGAAGGAGCATGAGCATAACTTAATTAACAAAATGGCATTAATAACTTTTTCAGTACAATACATTTCCATCATAAATACCATTGACACATAGTTACACTTGAGGCAGCAGCAGACCTGATAGGTCTCCTGAGGACATACTAAGTTGAGGGTTTGGGAACCCCTCCCAGCAACTACCCCTCCCCCAGGATATGCAGCAACCATGAGAGTTCTACTTTTAGTTGGGGCCAGAGAAACTGACAAGACCCATAGGTTCATGGACCAAAGCAGTCCATTTACTGGTAGGCAATTGAACTATTGTGCTCCCTATCTGGATTGAATATCTTGGTAGGAAAGTGATTAATGTTAATGAATTGATGGAAGTGATCTTTCTTTTTTCTTCAAATTTATGGTTAATATTTTGTTGATATTGTTTGTCCTTAGTTCTTGATGAGACCCAGGAAGGCAACAGGAAGATGGTGCCATGATTTGCCAATGGATTAAGTGAGGGAGATCTATGCAAAGTCACCAGCCTCACTTTCTTCTCTAGAGCCACCTGGGCCCAGTGGCAAGATATGGATCAGGAGGACTGGAAGTAAAACACACATAGGGTGAAAAAGAAGCTTTAATTTTTGTTAACTCAGTGGAGGAATCTTTGATCTCCAAAATGCTATTTCTATGGCTAATTCCTCTTCTGTCTCTGAGTTGGTAGCTTAATACCTTATCAGTTTTATTGCTATTCTCACAGGATCTTTGACTTGCCCTTTACATAAGGAATGATTTTCTCTGAGACTGACATATTAAACTTCTCTCTGAGGGCAATGAGTTCTTCCCAAAGGGCTCAATCTGCTTTAATTTTATGACCAGTAATGTCATAATGTCACTTTCCAAATTGCACTTTTAGTTTTACAAAGGATTTTTTATCAAAGGGAAAAGATGAAATTGAGTGAGTGGTGCTTACTGCCTTTGCATTGCCCCATGGGAATTCAGCTTCATTAGGTTATCTGAGGTAAAAGTTGTTCAATTATTTTTTTTTTCTTTTGTGGTTATAACCAAGGTCTCATTTTTCTTTTCTTTTCTTTTTGTTTTTTATTAGTCAACTGATTTTATTTTTACTTGCAATTTGGAGAGATACCATCTCTGAATATCAACACAATTTTACTTCACTTTAAGGCTTCTTTTATAAAGAAAAGCAACCAAATCAAAGGAAGTGCTTCATTTATAGCCTAACTAGGTACAACAATACAAGTTCAGTATTTGTCCAACTTTTTGTGACCCCCAAGGTCTCATTTTTCATACACACACACACACACACACATACACACACACATACACACACACACCTCTCTATCAATCTATCTCTCTATGTCTATCTATCTGTGTCTATCTATCTATCTATCTATCTATCTATCTATCTATCTATCTATCTATCTATATCTACTTCCTGAAAGCTCTGGGAGCAGTGAATTCCTTCCCTGGAATACTTGACACTTTTTCAGTATAAGCAATGATTTAAGGAGACAGAATGCTAATTTCATTTAAGTAACAAAAAAAATTCTAATTTCATTAAAATTTCCAAGACCATGATGAGAAGGAAGGGCTTTGTAAAATATTTGGGAACATCTATATTTGTAGTAACTATTGATACCATTGATGGCAACATTTTACAAATATATGACAATCTTGGAGGGATATTTTTATCTAAAAGATGGTAAAAATCTACGTCAAGTTTCTTTAATTCTATACAATAGTTGTTTGTTGCTAAAATTTCAAAATGATCTCTTCAATCAAATCATTTCAAAGTATTGACTTCAAGCAATGAAACAATTTCAAATAATGATTGATGAGTAAACAATTAGTGAGGGAAGGACTCCACCTGTATGCAAGGTTAACATTTCTTATATTCTTGCTCTAATTGTATGTCTTAATTTAAATAAAATAATAATTCCCGAAAATTCATATTTGTTTACTTGTTTTAACAAAAAACTGCCTTTTAATTTTTTAAAGAAGAAGAGACATGCTGATATAATGGCTAGAGGGAGCAGTTTTGAAGGCAGAAAAAAACTGAGTTCAAATTTACCTTTAACACATATAAGTGTAACTTCTCAATGCCCCAGGCAAAGCTTTATGAGTATGTCACAGGTGATTCAATTAATTATATTGAGCATCTCTCAGGTACCAGGCACTAAGGTTGAAAGTTAGGATGAAAAAATGAAACAATCCCCACCCTCAAAATGCCTACGCTCTATTGGGGGAGAAAACATGTACATAAATGAGTATGAAAAATAAATAACAAAATAATTTTTATTTGGGGGAGAAAGCTCACTAGGAACTGGCATGATCAGGAAATGCTTTATTTGATGATGTGGTTTTAACAGAATTATGAAGGATGCCAGGGTTTTTATGAGGCAGAGATGAAGTAGGAGTCATTCTAGGCATTGGTGACAACCAATGCAAAAGTGTGGACGTGGTAGCTCCCTGTAATAAATTGACTCCTTTGAATTAAAACATTGTTTTATGAGTATTAGTTTTATCTTAGTTCCTTATTACTATAGAATTATTAGTTCCTTATTACTATAGGACCATAAGAATGAGACACAGTACAGTTAAATTTTGATAGAAAAGGAACAATCATAGGAAGTGGAACTTATAGTGACCTGGAAGTGACCTTAGAGACTGAGTCCAACCTCCTCATTTTACTGATGAAGAAAGAGTCCTAGAGTGGTTGTTATCTGCCCTGGGTCATACAGATAGTAACCCATTTTACAGAGGAGAAAACTGAGAGTGAGAGGTTATGGCTTTAAGTTTTACAAAAACATTTTAAATATATTATCTCATTTAATGAGTAAATTACTTGCTCAGTAAGCAAGTAATTCATTTGGTTCCTATAATTCTATAGAATTTATTTGAACCCAAATGATATCAGGTTCTAGTCCTGCCTAAGCTACCAACAATGGGTTATGTGAACTTGGTATGTTCCTTCTTCATGAACCTCAGTTTTTGAAGAGTTTGAATTTAGTTGTTTTAGAAGATTCCTCACAGAAGAGATATTCTTTAATTCTGTGGCATTCTCAGTGACTACTTGGCAAGAAAACAATAAAGTATGGTTGGATGTTAGCATTAGTTTGCCATCATTTTATTTTTTCCTATGTCTTAGTTTTAGGAAATTGATACAGCTTGAGTAGGAATGAGCCCCTTCTGATCTGTCAGCATTCGACGTTCATCTATCAGTTTCCCCTACAATTCAATGTAGGCTACTCCCAAAACTTGCAGTTTAAAAGGTGAATGATTCATTTCCACAAGCTCTGCAGTGACAATAGGGCCACATCCATCACTCTCTGTTACTGAGCTTCCTCATTCAGTCTTCCAAAGGCTTTTCAAAATCCAAAGAAAATTGATGGTGACCATTTCACCCATTCTTCATTTATGGTTTACATTTTGACTCCTTTCTACTTCAGACTATGTGGGGACCTAAATCCAGCTTGTTTCTTCCAAAGCTTTGTAGCCATAACTAATTCATCTTCTGCAGTAGCACCTGGAAAAGGGTTTCTTCGCATCAATAAGCCTACCTTGGTTGTTAATTTAATCAGACTTCCTTTTTGGGTTTGCTGAAAATACTGAATACTTGCATTGGATGGAAAGGCATAACAGCAGTGTTTTTAGTGTCCAAATGCTTCCAGTATTTTTCCTTTTCTTTCCTTATCTCCTTGTTTGGCTAATTTTAAATTGCATAGTGACCCATGCTTCTGAGGAGTTGCAAGTAATGGGCAATGTAAGGACAAGCTGTTGATTTGCTGACTCTTTTTCTGTTGAGTTGAGCCTTTTCCAAGGCTGGATAATGGTAAGATATTCACATAGCATCTGTTTGGTCAACTGGCATGGTCACAAAAGAATCAGAGGGAGGATAGTTCACAGGGGTTCACTGAAGAGCTCTAAACTGTGCAACAGTGATGCAGTCAATAAGCAACATCACTGGTAAGTAGATGATCAGAGCCTGCAGCAGCCAGAGGTCCAGCGACTAATTTTAAGCAGAGACAACATGCAGCCCATGAAGCAAAGAGGGAGTGAAGTAAATAAGACAAACCCTGAAAAGATGGTCTATTATTGCCAACAAACTACATAGTCTCATTGTGAATGATAACAACAAATCCCCTGAACCCAGAGGTCATATGAAAAAATACTTTTTTAACAGTCACACAACTAGGGAATGTTTGAAGTTGAATTTGAATTCAAGTCCTCCTGACTCTAGGGCTAGTGCTCAGGTCACTGTACCACTGCCCCAGTCACATCAAATTTCAGAGTCTCCAAGATGTCCAACTTATATATCACTTGTGCATTGCTTCCTGAACTAGTAGTCTCTGATTTCTTTTATTTGAGGTATGGAGGGGGCAGAGAGAAAACTCAATTAATAAATTATTGAATAAATATTTATTAAATATTTACTATGTGCCAGATATTAACAGTGTGGGTGATT
The DNA here is from genome assembly GCA_028658325.1 of Potorous gilbertii. Lineage (NCBI taxonomy): Eukaryota > Metazoa > Chordata > Mammalia > Diprotodontia > Potoroidae > Potorous > Potorous gilbertii. The sequence goes on along the minus strand of CM053769.1, from coordinate 256,418,486 downwards.
CCAAGAAAGGCAACAATGTTGTCCCAAACAAGCAAAAATTGTATATACAAAATGTTTATCTCCCTAGATTCAGATCTAGATGCACATACACACAACATATATACATATATGTATATGTTGTATGTATATCTATATATGTATATGTTGTAGGTATATATATATACACATATATGAAGGGAATCTCAGAGAGAAGACACTAGCAGTGGTAGAGGAGTAGACTGCAAAAGGTAAGATTTGAGTTGTCATAAACGAAGCAAGAGGGAACAGGAAGTGGAGGTAAAAAAGGAAATCATTCTAGGCATAGGGGAAAACCATTCAAAAGGGACAGATTTGGGAGACAGAGTATTAAGGTCAATGTCCTTGGAACATAGACTACATTGAAGGAAATAAAATATAAGAAAAGTTAAAAAGTAGGATGGGGTCAGATTGTGAAGCACTTTGAAAGTCGAAAAGACATTGATTGTGGAGGTAATACAGAGTCCCTGGAATTTATTTGGGGTGAAAGGAGTGACATGATGAGATCCATACTTTAGGAAATTTAAACAATTTCCATTTAAAATTATGCAGAATCGTAACTTCCAAATATATTTTAACTTCCAAATATTTTGTCAAAACAAAAATTTTCTTTTCAATAGCAATGTTCTTCCAGTGAGGTACTAAGGTTACAAACCACAGAATGCCAGACTCTTCAAAGAATGAACCTTGGAGGGGTTATTGAGAGAGCAATAGACAAATGTACTGTAGGCAGAAATACACTGTGGCATCTTACCAAGAATGAATTGCCTTGAAGAAACAACAGTGAGATGAGTCAGAAGAAAGAGGTGAGCCCATTACATGAAAAGAATAAGGATGATATATGGATGGTCTGCTGTATCCCCTGGTACCTTCTCAATGATCTAGATGTAGAGGAAATTCCTTACTTGTTGGGGGGCCATTTATGGAGCATCTATAGGAAAAATTAGACAAAAGTTAATTGGTATAAGGCAGAGGGAATGGAATGAAACCTGTATTATTGCAAGGAGGACCCAGACTGCAGAGGTAACAGATCTTTTGAAGTATTTGACATTGAATAGCATAACAATTGCTTTGTGCAAATATTTGCAAGGTTTGTCATTGTGTCTTGGGACTCTGTGGAACTTAGTCAGCATAATGACTAATATTTTGTGAGAAGAGTTTTACTTTATGTTCACAATAAACACATTAAGTTAGGAAGAAAGACCTCTAAAATTTTCATGTGAAAAAGGAAATAACACTTGCTTCTGAATTTCTTAGTCTTATCACAGTGACTTCAACACAGAAGGCATATGATACAAATTTGGTGAAAGACTGAAAGCAGGTTGAGTGAGTAAATGAATGAATGGATGATTTCTCATAGTAGGAGGACCTAGTACTTAAAAAAAGGCAAGTAGTATCATGGCAGTAGCTATCATAGTAGCAAGGGTCATGATGGAGGGAAGAAGTCAGTTTGCATAACCTTGTGGCACCTGAGATGTGCAGCTGATACCATTTTTTTTTTATGGTTCCTCAGATAATGTCCACTGTGGTTTTCGGAAACTCTGAGGAAAAAATGATGATTGTTTCTGTGACCAGTGGTTACAAGATGGCAATCCTGAAGTTAGGAATAATGTGGATTTGGGAATGGAACAGAAGAAGGTTTCCACCCTTCTGGATCCTAATACCAGCCTTCCATTTTACCTGATTTCTTAGATTTCTTTCCTTTTTTCTCACAGTATCTCTCCAAGTTTTTAATGTTCCAGGTTTTCCCCTTTAGTACCTTTAATTCTTCAATGAGGTGACAGATCAGTGGTTTTTTTCCATTATGCTTCTCTGTCTATGGTCTCATTCATCCAGGATTATTACTGATTAAATCCCCTCTGAACAGGGAAAAGGAATCCTAAATTCAAGGCATTAAATATTTCAAATGCAAGTGTCAGTCTAATAGAAGTGAGGGGGCATTGAGAGAAAAGTCAATCCACAATCCACATTTATTGGGCACATACTACGTTCTAGGCCCTGTGCTAAGGACTGAGGCTTCAGAGAAAGGCAAGGCACACAATTCTGCTCTCAAGGTACTGACATAACTCACATTGGTGGAAGAGAGGCAGAAGAAATGTCAGTGACATTCCAGAAGAACTAAACCTGTCATAGGCTTGACATAGTCCTAGGAACTAAGGTTACAAAGATAAGAAAATGAGTCCCTTTTAAGCTTTCAAGAAGTTTACATTTTACGGAGTGGGGTGGTGCACAATGTAAACAAATAAAGATATTCATGATAATTTGAGGACAAAGAGGGCATTAAAAACTAGGAAAATGAATATACATACTGCACTTACCTGGGAAATACAGCCCAAATAACAGCTTCAGTCTGGCAATTTAGTTGTTGGAGATAAAAAGCATTTTTGCTTGGATTAGTTAGATAATTATCTCCATCCTTCAATTCATTTTGTATGTGCGTATACAAATGTGATCATTTCTGATTATAAAGTAATTTCTTATCTTCCTAGTAGACCAGTCTAGTAAATGACTTCAAATCAATGGTCTATAAGTTAACACTTAATCACCAGTTTTCTGATTGCCAAATCAGAGGCATGCACAAAAACACAGTAATTCAGAAGTCATGTATGTTGTTTATTATAATCTAAAAACTCATCCAATATTACTTGGATGTTAATGAAATATTAAGGCTATGAACTGAAATAGAGATAAACCCAGAAAGTGCTAAAGTTAAATTCCCAATGTCGTGTTGACTTATGTTCTTTGAATATTCTGTATAACAAAGTAGATTGAGTCTTGTAAATTGTGTTCTCTAAAATGCTATGCGTGCTGTTATGTAATCTGAATGAGTTAATATTTAATGAGAACATATTTTTGTGCTCTAAACCTAGTCTATAAAGTTGCTTTCCTGAGCTTCCTGCAGGCACTTACCATTTTTTTTTCTTCAGAGAAAGAAGATGAAATAGAAGAAATTAAAATTATTATAGAGGTTGAGAACAAGGGAATTATTGATTTGAGATACACTTTTGTGGTGCTTTATTGAATTATAAATTCTTAGAGTGCAATTTGGTGAAAAAAGCTATTGAATTTTTTTATCATTTAAAAACTTCTTATGATCTAGCTTATAGGTATGTCAAGTAAAGTAATTTTCCATCATAGCTCCATTATGACACATTTTGAACTAGGCTTACAAAAAAAATCAGACTTATAAATAGTTCCTTTTATTTTCCCTTCCAAAAAGGACATAGGAGAGTAAACTGACAAAGCATTTGCTAAATATTTACTATGTGTCATGCAGTAGTAGATAAACAAATGCAAAAAATGAGACTGTCCTTTATGTAAAGGAGCTTACATTCTAATAGCAGGAGAGTACATGTAGTTGAGTAGTGGTCATGGAGGGTAATTTCGATATGAGGGAAGAGGGAAGGGAGGGAACAAGTATCTAAGATATATCAGATGCTGCTATGTGTTTTACAAATATTATCTCATTTGATTATTAGTTGGTTATTATCTCATTATCTCCTTACAATAATCTTAGGAGGTAGGTGCTTTATTAAAATTCCCATTTTATAATTAAAAAATTGAGAGAAGCAGAGATAAAGTGACTTGCCTACTTAAGTTTCTGAAGCCAGATTTTAACTCAGGTCTTTTGGCTTTTATGGAGTTATGGGATAAAAAGTTGATATATAGGGAATTCTACTGATGTGCCCTTTACAGAAGCAGTAATATTATTGAGCTGATTATTATATCCAGACCAAGAAATGGAAAGGAGTATAATTACAGAACAACTATCAATGTGACCAAGGGATAAACTTGGATGCCATGTCAAGTATGGTCAATGAATGTAAATGAGTTGCATTTATGATCATACAGCTAGGAAATAGCAAAGTTAGAATTGAAATCCAGGTTGTGGATTGAAAATTAGAATTCCAATCCACATAGAAATTCAAATCCAAAATATTGTACTATATACTAAAGGAAATTAACAGGGATTGTGATTTTCCTTAAGCTCAGATATGACAATGTTCTTCTCTTACTCTATAAACTTCAATATGTCCCCATTACATTAAGGATCAAATATAAACTCACTGTTTTGGTATTAAATCCTTTCATGGTATGGGCCCAAAATCCATCCTTCTACTCTTATTATATATTATTTCCTTCTCATCACTCTATCTATCAAATATCTCTCAAATTGATATTTTTTCTGTCCTTTACTTGGCAGTCCACCTCCCCTCTCTGTATCTTTGCACTGTCAATCCCTCATATCCTGAACGTACTCTTGGCTTCACAGAATCCCCAACTTCATGATTGAGCTTAAACTTCACCCTCTATAGGATGCTTTTCCTGAACTCCTTTACTTGCTAATACTCTTGTCCCTTAGCTTCCTTATACTTAACAACCTGAAATTTATTTTCTATATTTTTATTCTGCATATATTTATATATATTTTGTCTTTCCTCATAGAGTTTAGCTTCTTGATGGCAGGGATAGCTTCACTGTTTTGACAACTGCCCTCTCTGTCACTTATCTATAAACACTGAGGGGTAGCTCTCAAGGAACAGGCAGGTGGTACGTTGATTAAATCCAGAGTTGGAGCTGGAGACAGGAAAGTTTAAGTTGAAATATGTCTTGAAATACTTAGTGGTTGTATGTCCCTGCACAAGACACTTAACCTCTGTCTGCTTCAGTTTGCTCGGCTGTAAAGGGGCTAATACTAGCACCTACCTAGAAGACTTGCTCTAAAGGTCAAATGAAATCATATTTGGAAAGTGCTTAGTACATTACTGGTTCCCTCTCCATCCCCCTGATACCCAACCTAGTGTCTAGTACATTTAATACTATTTTGTAGATTTACTGATTGAGCACCCGTCTGTTTTTTAGGCCCAGGATCTCAAAAAGGAGGAGACCGATGGGTACAGGCTAAAGTCAAGAATTTTAAAGACTGAAACTATTCCATCAGCAGTGCTGCATGCCATACTTTTATTGTCCAGTTGTCTTCTGTCATATATGACTCTGTGACCCCAACTTGGAGCTTTCTTGGCAAAGATGTTAGAATAGTTTGCCATTTCCTACTCTAGCTTATTTTACAGATGAGGAAACTGAGACAAAAAGAGTTAAGTGACTTGCCCAGGGTCATATAGGTAATAAGTGTATATAGCCAGATTTGAACCCAGAAAGAGGAGCTTTCCTTCCTCCAGGTCTGGCATTCTAACCACTATACTATCTAGCTGCCCCTGAGTTGCCCTTGAGTTTGTTTTGTTTCAGCCTGAGGAAGAGCATGTTACACATTGTCGCATGAAGTATTACTAGTAGTATAATGGTGACTTCTATATCTTTGTGCTTCTGTTCCACTTTCAGAATGTGGGAGATGTTGGAACAATCAATTTTTAAACTACCTAGCCTTACACTCAAGGCTCCCATTAAAGAGAATTTTAACCTAGTCACTACTCCTTTACAATCCTTTATAACTTCTGCTTCTACATGCCTGTATGCAGGCTATCCACCATGCCTGGAATATACTCCTTTCTTAAAGACTAAACAGAGATGTCATACTAGTGGTCTTCAAAACTCCCCAATATGGCCAGAACCAGATTAAAATTCAATTGGAAAATGTTCAACAAAATAAAGAAAATTCAGTAAAACATGGATAATACAAATTTGTCATTTTCTAATTTAATATGCAACTTTCAGGATTAATTTTTGTTTGAATTTGACACCATTGGCCTAAAAGAACTGAAGTGGTTCCAGTAAGGCATCTTCAAATCATCTTCCTGCAATACTCCTCTCAAGTTCTATCTCCCTAATTGCCTTCTTTTGGAAATAGGATCTCCAGGAACGAGATTCAATTCCTGATCTCCTCAGCTGTTAGTATCATTTCCCGCAATTGCCTTCTTTTTTGTATTGTCTGTAACCTTTAATATCTTAAAACTGCATTAATATTTATAGAACTCAGCATTTTTATAAACCGTACTTACATGTGCACCTGTTGTCTTTCATCCTTAGAATGGAAGCTCCTTCAGGATAGAAACTGTTTCATTGTTTTCTCTGTATCCCCATCACTTAGCATAGGGCCTGAACCCTAGAAGAATTTTTAATAAATGCTAACTATAGGGTAGAAGGAATTAAAATAGGGAGAAATGTGGAATAATCCAGCCACAAGGTTCTAATCAAAATTTCCTAAATACCCTCTTACAGGTGAATAATTTTGTTTACTTGAATCTAGGAAGAGTTAGAGAAGACCCCTCTGCCAGGTGAAAGTTATTTACTCTGCCTCAAATTTTCTTGAGGTATTTCTTATGGCTCTCTCTTTAACCCATATTACATTCCTTTTGTTGTTCAGTTATTTCAGTTGTATCTGACTCTTTGTGATCCCATTTGGGGTTTTCTTACCTAAGATACTGGAGTGGTTTGCCATTTTCTTTTCTAGCTCATTTTACATATGAGGAAACTGAGGCAAACAGGGTTAAGTGAGAGGCCCAAGGTCACACAGGTAGTGAGTGTTTGAGGAATTGAGGAAGATGAGTTTTCCTGACTTCAGGTCTAGCACTCTAACCACTGAGCCACCTATCTGCCTCACATCACATTCTATCTTGTATTATAATTTTCAAAAGATCATAAATACAGGGCTAGAAGAAATCCCTGAAGCCGGCTACTACAACTGTAAAATTTCACACGTGAGGAGAGACTCAGGGAAGCCAAATAACTTGCTTAAAATCACATGTGTAATAAGTGTCAGATTTAATACTTATAGGTTGTCTGACGTAGCAGTCAAAGTTTTTTTTTTCCCTGTATTTCTCTTGCCCTATGGCTAACAAAGTCAGACCCTTCCTATTCTTGATCTTATCTTATCAAGCCACACCTTCCACACCTTTCTTTGGAGGAAATTCCTTTTTTCCATTTACCTGTCCTTACTCTTATTTCTATCTTCATTATCCCTCTCTGAAGTTTATCTTCTAGAAATACACTTGCAATATTAACAAATGCCTCTACATCACCAAACACTTTCTCTTCCATACTTATTTATCTTTTGAAACTAACTGAAATTTTTTGATTTTTATTAAAGAGCTAAGAAGAATTGCCATTCTTTGTAATTCTTACTGATACTGCTACAGGCTTCCTAGGTTCCCTTTGATTCAATAACAGGCAAGAGACACATTAGATTGTCAGAAGATCTGAGTGCCGCTTTTACCTCAGACACTTACCAGTCCAGTGACTCTGGGCAACATTTAACGTTTTCCAGCCTCAGTTTCCTTCCTTATCTGTAAAATGGAGGAAATTGTAGCAACTCCCTCACAGGGTTGTTGTGAGGGTTAAATTATATATCTATCTATCTATATCTACATATATACATATATATGTATATATATACACACACATAGATATATACATATATATCTATGTGTATACACACTTATATAATGAACACAAGTATATTACACACATGGATGTGTATATGTATCTATATGTCTACATATCTCTATCTATCTATCTATTAGAAAGCATGATACTTTCCACTTTTCCACCCTTCTCTCCACCTGGGGAAAAAAATTCCTTTGTGTAGTCAAGTAAAACAAATTCCCATCTTAAGCATATATAAAGATGTATTTTTCACTCTGGATATCTAGTCCATCATCTCTCTGTCAGGAAGTGACAGTATTCTAAATCATTAATATTCTAGAATCATGGATGATAATTGCATTGACCACAGTTCTTAAATCCTTCACAACTGTTAATTTTTACAATGCTGTTGTTACAGTATGAGTCCTTCCTATTCGTTCATTTCATTTAGCATCAATTCAAAGTAAATTCCAAGTCATACGCCCTGTCCTCCAAAAGTTCTTTCTTTGTATAGATATTTAAATATAGTCACAGATTATGTGGAATATGTTCCATCTCATCATTGTTCCTTCTTAATTTTAATTTTATTTATTTTTAGTTTTCAACATTCATTTCCATATGATTTTGAGTTCCAAATTTTCCCCCATCTCTCCCCTTCCCTCACCCAAAAACACATGTATTCTGATTATTCCTTCCCCCTATCTGTCCTCCCTTCTAGCACACCCCTCACTTCCCTTATTCCCATCTCTTCTATTTTCTTCTAAGGTAAGATACATTTCTATATCCCATTACCTGTATTTCTTATTTCCCAGATGCATGTAAAAACAACTTTTAACATTTGTTTTTAAAACTTTGAGTTCCAACTACTCTCCCTTCCTCCTTTCCCACTGGTTCCCACTAAGAAGGCAAGCAATTCAGTATAGGTTATACATGTATAGTTATGCAAAATACTTCCATAAAAGTCATGTTGTGAAAGACTAACTATATTTCCCTCCATCCTATCCTGTTCCCCATTTATTCTGTTCTCTCTTTTGACCTTGTACCTCCCTAAAAATGTTTACTTCTAATTATTCCCTGCTCCCATTTGCCTTCCCTTCTATCATCCCCCTCCCACACCTCACTTATTTCCTTCTCCTCTACTTTCCTGTAGTGTAAGATAGATTTTCCTACCAAACTGAGTGTGCATGTTATTCCCTGCTTAAGCCAAATATGATGAGAGTAAGGTTCACTTTGCCACTCTCACCTCCCCCTTTTTCCCTCCATTGAAAAAGCTTGTTCTTGCCACTTCCATGAGAGAAAATTTGCCCCATTTCATTTCTCCCTTTCTCTTCCCAATATATATTCCTCTCTCACCCCTTTCGATATCATCCCTTTCTGTTGAAGTCACCCTGTACCCTCTGTCTCTATGTATATAATCCCTCCAACTACCCAAATACTGAGAAAAGTTTCAAGAGTTACAAATATTATCTTTTCATGTAGGAATGTAAATAGTTCAACTTTAGTAAGTCCCATATGATTTCTCTTTCCTGTTTACTTTTTCATGCTTCTCTTGATTTGTGTGTTTGAAAGTCAAATTTTCTATTCAACTCTAGTCTTTTCATCAAAAATGCTTGAAAACGGGGGGGTGGAGCCAAGATAACAGAGTAGGAAGATACACATACACTAGCTCCTCCCCCATAGCCCATAAAATACCTGTAAAGAAAAACTCTCTACAAATTCAAGAGCAGCAGAAGGCACAGAACAACTAAGTGGAGGAGATGTCTAGCCCAGAATGACTTGAAAGTCCAATTGGAAAGATCTGTTGCATTGGATGCAGAGCAGAGTCCAGCCCAGCCTTGGCCACATGGCACTGGGAGAAGCAGGACCAAGCAGGTTTCAGGGACAGAATCCCTAGCTGTAGCACAGATCCCTCAACCCACAGGCATCAAAGGTCAGTGACAGGGTTTTATTATCTGGCCAAGAAGGCTATGGGTGTCCCTATAGCTCTGACTTCAGGCAGCAGCAGCAGACGTAATAGTGGACAGGGGCTCCCAAGACAAGCAGCAACCTGCATCCAGGCCTCATCATAAAGCCCCTGGGAGAATTGGGCCCCACCCCCACCTAAACCTCCTCGGAGCATTGAGCAGCTCATTAAAATCTCAGCTCCTAATGCTGGCTTGGCAGAACTGGAGGCAAGGTGATTGTGGAGACTAAACTCTACTACTCGCAGATTCTGGGTACAAAAGTTTGTTGTTGCTCCCACACCAGTGTACAGGCTTGATTCTGCCACCTTGGAGGAACTGAGATCTTACAAATCCCAGGGTATACCCTACTCTTGACAAAGGACACAAAAGTCAAGTAACTAGTTGGGAAAATGCCCAAAAATGGAGGAAAAAGTAAGACTGTAGAAGGTTACTTTCTTGGTGACCAAGTATCTTCCCCCACCCTTTTGGATGAGGAAGAACAATGCTTACCATCAGGGAAAGACATAGAAGTCAAGGCTTCTGTGTCCTAAACATCCAAAATAAATATTCAATATTCAGGCCATGGAAGAGCACAAAAAGGTTTTTGAAAATCAAGTAAGAGAGGTGGAGGAAAAATTGGGAAGAGAAATGAGAGAGATTCAAGAAAAGTATCAAAAGCAGGTCAGCAACTTGCTAAAGAAGATCCAAAAAATGCTGAAGAAAATAACACCTTTAAAAATAGGCCAACTCAATTGGTAAAAGAAGTTCAAAAAGCCAATGAGGAGAAGAATGCTTTCAAAAGCAGAATTAGCCAAATGGAAAAGGAGGTTCAAAAGTTCACTGAAGAAAATAGTTCTTTAAAAATTAGAATGGAACAGATGAGGCTAATGACTTTATGAGAAACCAAGAAATCACAAAACAAAACCAAAAGAATGAAATAATGGCAGATAATGTGAAATATCTCATTGGAAAAACAACTGACCTGGGAAATACATCTAGGAGAGACAATGTAAAAATTATAGGACTACCTGAAAGCCATAATCCAAAAAAGATCTTAAACATCATCTTTCATGAAATTTTCAAGGAAAACTGCCCTGATATTCTAGAACCAGAGGGCAAAGTAAATATTGAAAGAATCCACTGATCACCTCCTGAAAGAGAACCCAAAAAGGAAACTCCTAGAAACATTGTAGCCAAATTTCAGAGTGTCCAGGTCAAGGAGAAAATATTGCAAGCAGCTAGAAAGAAATAATTTGAGTGTTGTGGAATCAATCAGGATGACACAAGCTCCAGCAATTTTTACATTAAAGGATCAAAGGAAGTGGAATATGATATTCCAGAAGTCAAAGAAACTAGCACTAAAACCAAGAATCACATACCCAGCAAAACTGAGTATAATACTAAAGGGGAATAAATTATCTTTCAATGAAATAGAGGACTTTCAAGCATTCTTGGTGAAAAGAACAGAGCCGAAAGGAAAATTTGACTTTCAAACACAAGAATCAAGAGAAGCATGAAAAGTTAAACAGGAAAGAGAAATTATAAGGAACATACGAAAGTTGAACTCTTTACGTTCCTATATGGAAAGACAATATTTACAACTCTTGAAACTTTTTTCAGTATCTGAATAATTGGTGGGATTATAGACACACACACACACACACACACACACACACACACACACACACATACACATGCAGGCACACACACACAGACCATAGGGTGAGTTGAATAAGAAAGGATCATATCTAAAAAAATAAAATTAAGGAGTGAGAGAAGAATACATGGAAAGGAGAAAAGGAGAAATGGAATGGGACAAATTAACTCTTGTAAAAGAGGCAAGAAAAAGACTTTTCAATTGTGGGAAAAAGGGAAGACGTGAAAGGTAAAATGTGAGGCTTACTCTCATCACATTAGGCTCAAGGAAGGAAAAAAAGGCACTCATTTTGATATGAAAACCTATCTTCCAGTACAGGAAAGTGGAGGAGAAAGGGATAAGTAGGGTGGGGGTGATGATTGAAGAGAGGGCAATAGGAGGAAGGAGAAATTACAAGTCAACACTCTTGTGGAGGGACAAGGTCACAAGAGAGAATAGAAAAAATGCAGGCAATATAGGATAGAGGGAAATACAGTCAGTCTTACACAACATGACTATTGTGGAAGTCATTTGCAAAACTACACATATATAGGCTATATTGAATTTATTGCCTTCTCAATGGGGATGGATGGGGAGAAAGTAAGGAAGAGAAGTTGGAACTCAGAGTTTTAGCAAGAACTGTTGAGTATGGTTCTTGCATACAAGTGGGAAATAAGAAATACAGGTAATGAAGTATAGAAATTTATCTGGCCCTACAGGAGAAGAGAGAAGATGGGGATAAAGGAAGGGAGGGATGTTAGAAGGGAGGGCAGATTGGTGGTATGGGTAATTAGAATGCTCAGTATTTTGAGGTGGGTGAGGAGAGAGATGGAGAGAAAATTTGGAATTCAAAATTTTCTGGAAATTAATGTCAAAAACTTGAAATAAATAAATAAATTTAAATTAAAAAAACTAATATTTTTAAAAAAGAATGCTTGAAACTCCTCTATTTCATTGAATGACCTCTTTTGCCCCAGGACATATTATACTCAATTTTTCTGGGTAGGTGATTCTTGGTTTCAATCCTAGCTCCTTTCACTTCTGGAATATCATATTCCAAGCCCTTTGATTCCTTAAGGTAGAAGCTGCAAGATCTTGTGTTATCCCGATTGTATTTCCACAATACTCTAATTGTTTCTTTCTGGCTGCTTGCAATATTTTCTCTTTGACCTGCGAATTCTGAAATTTGACTACAACATTCCTAGGGGTTTTTCTTTTGGGATCTCTTTCACGAGGTTATTGGTGGATTACTTTAATATTTGTTTTACCCTCTGGTTCTAGAATATCAGGGCAGTTTTCCTTGAAAATTTCATGGAGAAAGACTCACATATGCTAGCTCCAAACCCACAGCCCATGGATTTCCTCTAAAAAGAACTCCCAAGAAATTCTGAAACAGTGGAAGTCGCGCAGCAACACAGTGAAGGAGATTTCCATTCCAGAGAGCCCTGAAAAACCGACTCCAAAGGTCCATCGCACACTAGGTGGGAGTGGAGCCCTCCCCTGCCCTGGCCTCCTGGCACTGAGAGGAGCGAGCAGATCCCAGCAGGCTTAACAGATGGAATCTCCAGCGGCCACGAAGGTCCCTCCACCCACAGACTCACAGGTCAGTGAGAGAGATGGGCTGAGGGGGAGCGGGGTGTATCCAGGACTCAGACCCCCTCGGAAGGCAGCAGCAGAGGCAGCAGGTGGCCAGAGGCTCCCAGAGCAGGCAGGAGCTCGGCAGGAGCTCTATTACAGAAGGTCTCTTCATAAACCCCCTGAGGGAACTGAGCCTGAGAGACGGCCCTGCCACCACCTGAGAACCTGATTTAATCTTACCCTGAATAGCAGCCAGGCCCACCACCAAAAGCCCTGAGGCTGGGGAGCAGCATTTGTATCTCAGACCCTAAGCACTAGCTGGGCAGACCTAGGCCAGGGGTGGAGAGGAGTCTCAGAAGTCAAGTAACTCGCTGGGAAAATGCCCAGAAAAGG
>CM053769.1:256392975-256405101 GCA_028658325.1 Potorous gilbertii | reverse complement strand
GGGGAGAAAATTTTGGAACCCAAAATCTTGTGAAAATGATTGTAAAAAGTTAAATAAATAAATTTATATTTAAAAAAAGTCATGGTTTAGTTGAGCAACAAAGTGGGAGATGCTAAGTAATCTCTTTATAGAAAAGATAATAATCTTCTTTTCTGGATCTTGCTCCAGGTCGTATCCACTAAGGATCGTTGTTCCCAGAATCTCTCTCTTCTCTTCTTTATACTATTTAACGTGATCATCTCATCAGCTCTCAAGGCTATAATTATTAATTTTAATTATTAATTTAATTATTTGATTATTAAATAGTAATTTGATTATTTTAATTAATTATTTAATTAATTTAAAATTCCCAGGTTCATTTATCCAGTCCTAATCTCTCAACTTTCAGTCTCACATCTCCAATTTCCTTTTAGACATCTCAAACGGTATGTCCTGCAGACATCTTAATTCACTATGTTCCAAACTGAATTAATTATCTCTGCATCTACCCTCAATCCCTTCCCTCTTACTAATTTTCCTGTTTTTGTACAGGACGTCACTATCCTCCCAACCATCCAGGCTGAAAATCTGGATTTCATCCTCGGTTCAATCTCCCTACCTTCCCCATTTCCAATTTATTGTCAATACCCACCAGTTCTACCTTGCTAACACCTCTCATATATATGTTCCTCTCTCACCTAATACTGCTGTCAAAGTGTATACCCTCATCATCTTCAGCCTGGATTATTGCAAAAGCTTGCTTGTTTGATCTACCTACCTCAAATCTGTTTCCATTCTAGCCCATCCTCTACTCAGCAGTCAAATTGATCTTCCTTAAAGCAGGTCTAAAAATACCACCTCCCTCTGTAATCAACTCCAGTGATTCCCTATTATTCCAGAATCAAGTATAAAATCCTCTGTTTAGCATTCAAAGCCATTCAAAATCCATTTCCCACTACTTTTCCAAGTTTTCTTACAACTCATTCTCCATCATGTACCCTGAAGTCCAGTGACACTGGCCTCCTTCCTGACTCTTCTCACTCAAACTTGTTCCTGACTTGCTCTGGACTACAAAATCATGCCCCCTTTACTGATGGTCAATGTGGGAGTACCTTGGGTGTGGAGCAGCCTCCCTAGTCTCCCTGAAGCCTACTCATCAAGGATTACCCCTCCATAAGGTTGGTGCCACTTTCTCCTATTGATGAATTCTTCAGGGGGCCTCTATTTTGTGGAGGAGGTTCAGGCTTATTTGCCTTCATTCCCCTTCCAGCAAATAAAGTTAATGGTTGTAAAACAGTGCCCAGCAGATAGTAAGTGCTAAATTGAAGTTTGCTCCTTCCTTACTCTCTTGTTCCTTGTAGCCTCATACTGGTTACTTTTTCTCTCCCCACTTCATCCCTCCTCACTTTTTCATGTTCTCTTCTTCCACTAGAACATAAGCTCTTTGAGGGAAGGGGCTGTGTTTCTTTTTGTTTATATTTGTTTCTCTAGTACCTAGCCTCCAATGCCTGGTGTATAAGAAACAGTTGATAAATGTTTGTTTCCTTCCTTTTTTGTTGTTTTTTCCTCGTACAAGACACTTCATCTCAATGCATTTTCACTGGATGACTTCCAACTGAGTGTATTAAGGTGGGGATTCTTTTTTAGACATGAGATACATTAAGATGTCTTTTCCAATTCTAAATTTCCATGATTTTTTATGGAGATACAACATTGAATTATGAGCAGCATTCTAGCCTTAAAGTCAGAAAGACTTGAGTTCGATTCTTGCCTTTCACATATATTATGTGAAAGTGGGCAAGTGATGTAACTTGTCAATGGCCCAAGCAAATGTATAATGATATAAAAGATAACCAGAAATGATAGTTGTTAATCTGCATTAGTTAAGGGATTTTGTACCCTAGAGATTTGCTGATATTAATGAAAATACAGGCCCTACACAAAACAAAGATTCTAGGAATGCCAGCTAGGGTGAGAGAGATCATCATCATCTACCACCTGGTAGCTCCCTATTTTAACTAATGATCATTAACAATTTGGTTCAAGGATCTTTTGTTCCTATTTCTGCTGATGGAAGTACTTTATAAAACCTCCAAATTCAGAACCTTGGAGAAAAATCCCAATCATCCTGCCCTAGTTACAACTTTGCTTTCCATTATATTATTTTGCCTTATCTATAAAAAATAAAATGCATGCAATTCTGCTAGAATATATAGTTTCCTTCACTAGATATAAATGTGTTCTGCAAGAGAAAACAAAGAGAAGGAAGCAATACGAAATAGTGGGTAGAAATTTGGCCAGGTGGACAGAAAAGACCTGACTGGGTTCAAGACTTGAATCTAACAGCAGCTATGTTACTCTGGGCAAGATATTTAATTTCTGAGAGACCCAGATGATTTTCTAAGATTACAAGTTCCAAAAGAATTGCCCCTGATTTGTGTTAGTATGGGGAGTTTTCTTATCTAGCAGCTCCCTATGTGGATGAAATCATATGTTTAGATAAAAAAGAAAGAAGAAAAAGAAAACAACATTCTATGATACAAAAAAAAATATGTCTCATAATTTTCCCCACTGAGAAATAAGGATGTTCTGGTTAACTGGATCCCCTGATGATTTGAGATTAAGTCAAATTCATTTATGGATAGAAATTGTAAATGGGATCATCTTAAAAATTATTTCAGTTATATACAGCTTTTACTGGAAAATTTCTCAGTTCACAGTGTTTAGAAATCCAACATTTGTAATAGCAATATTATTTCTAATGACTGTAAGTATAATGAACCAGGATGAAGATAAATAAAACAAAATAAAATAAACATATTTCCTCTTAACTTTACATAATATAAAAGATGGAAAATTTAAGTATCAATGAGAAGCAATGGATATTTCTAAACTAAGTTGTACAATGAAAGGTCTAAATGTGATTCTAAAGATTAAATAGGGCATGTAAAATGCTACTCAAAATCAGCATTAAAGTTTCACACTCTAATTTTATGCTCTTTGATAGCTAAAATTCACATTAGTAAACACTAACATTGAATTCTAATATTTTTATTTTTTTCCTTTGAAGGCTTTACACAATAAAATAAAGGTTTTCAGAATAGCTATATTTGATTGCTCATGGGTCCTGTGTATCCAGTTTGTTGCATTTATCTACTTTTCTATTTTTAAATGGTAATAGTTTTTGATGATTATTGTTTTATAATATAATCTGATCTAGTGATGCTATGTAAATCTCCTTAATTCCTGCTCTTTTGTCAATACCTCCCCTAAGATTCTAGACCATTTTGCCATGCATGGTGATATATGTCTATAACCTCACCTACCTTGGAGAATAGCAGATTCCTTGAACTCAGGCATTCTAAACTACAGTGGGCTAAGCTAATTAGGTGTCCCAAAACATCTGGTACCAATTAGGTGAGCCTCAGGAGCGAAAGGATAGCAGATTTCTTTAGGAGATACAAACTAGCTCAGGTCAGAAACAATGCAAGTCAAATTTTATGGACCAATCAGTAGGTTTCCAGCTGAGATTCCTAGACCTATCTAACTGCCAATTTATTAAAGGTTAACCATATGGCAAAATATTATATGTAGAAGAAAAACCATTGCTTTTCTAATCTATATTTAATAATAGAAGATAAAATTGAGCACTGGATCAAATCAATTAGTTCCAGTCAATCTGGCTCTTCCCATAAGTTCACATGTGGTGGTTCCTTTTCCTAGTTCATGAGACTATTCCTGAGGAATGATTAGAGCCTAAAGGGATCTCCGTAGCCCTCTAGTCTAAGTCACATATATTTCAGATGAGGAATGGAAGCAAAGAGAGGTTAAGGAATTTGCCCATTGACTTGTCCTTTCGATTCTGAGTCATGTTCTTCCACCTTCCAGTCACTTGATTGAGATTAAGATTTGCCTCAAATCTATTATCAATCATCGTCATAAGTTGCAGTAGCAGTAACAGTAGCAGTCACGATAGTGTTCATTCTGAAGGAATCAATTATGAACAAGTATTTATTAGGTGTCTATTATAGATAATTCACTATGGCTATAATGCAAATAATCTTTGTCCCTCAAGGAACTTATATTCTGTCTTCAAACAAGTGTATGCACAAGAAAATTTCATGGAGTTATATAAGGAAAGTCAGTAGCTGACAGGATCAGAAAAGCCCTGAAGTAAGAGGGAGGGTTTTAAGTGAGGTTTGAAAGAGGTTAAAAATTCTAAGGTATGAAGATGAATAGGGAAAACATTCTAATCATGGTACATGTTATGTCATTTTAATGCAAACAAATGAGTTTGCATTTGATCTTAGAGGCAATATGGAGCCACCGAAGATGTTTGGGCACCAATAACAATGTACAGGTTAGAACTGTGCTTTACGAGTATCAATTATGTTCAGAATGGATTGCAGAAGAGACTGTAAGCAGGAAAAATAATTGGAAAGTTACAATAATAATCCAGATAAGAAAGTAGTTTTATGGATGGAAAGAAGATAAGTATGAGAGTTACTGTGGAAATATGATCAATAAGACTTGGCAACTGAATGAACGTGTGGGATAAGGGAGAGTAAAGAGTTGAGAATGATTCAGACACTGAAAATCTAGGTGATTTGAAAGATAGTGTCAACCTTGTCAGAAATAGGGAAGTTAGGGGGAAAAGATGAATTTGAGGGGAAACAGAATAAGGTTTTTTTTGATAAGTTAAATTTAAGATGTCTATACGATATTCAATTCAAAATATCCAATGGACAATTTAGTGGTAAAAGACTTCGATATGGTTTGTCCAGCATTCTTGAAGAGGACCATGACATCAGAAAGATGATACCATGACTGTCAATTGAATTAGGTTTGAGTGAGGGAGGGCTGTGCAAAGTCAGAAATCTTGCTTTCTCCTCAAGAGCCACCTGGCTCCAGTGGTCAGACAGATATTAGGAAATTTGATATGGACCAGGATGTAGTAGGAGACCTTGATCTTTTGAAGCTAAGGTCTTTCTCAGTCTTCACTTTGACTAAGGCAACACCCATTGAGTGATTAAGAAGTGAATCAAGCAATTGCCCTCTAACAAAAAAAAATGAAACTGGGAGGGAAAGATCATCAGGGTTGCTTGCTGAAAGAGAATCAATTATTATTTGCATTCACTCTGAGCCATCAGGGTTAAAGTTAAGGGGAGAAACTAGCACTATATAGATAAATCTGGGAGACTTCTATATAGAGATGATAACTAAAACCAAAGGAGCTGATGAGATCACTAAAAGAAAGTGTAGTAAGAAAAAAAAGAGAAAAGAGGGCTCAGGACAATGCCTTGATTTATACCCACAGTTAAGGAGTAGGATATGGTTAATGATCCATCAAAGAAGATTAAAAAGCAGTAACTAGAAAGAAATAGTTAAACATGTAGAAAAAGAAACAAGAGAACAATGTCTTCAAAACCCAGGGAGGAGAAACTACCCAAGGCCACCAATGGCAAATATTGCAGAGGAATCAAGAGGGATCAGTTCTGAGAAAAAGCTGTGAGATTTGACAATTATGAGATAGCTGGCAATTTTTGAGAGAGCAGTTTTAGTTGAGTTATGATGTAATGAAATAGATTGCAGGAATTAAAAGGTGAGTTAGATGAGATAAAAAATTGGAGGCAACCAGTACAAGGAGCCAGAGAGGCAGTTGATGGTCCAGTAAAATGGGGATAATATTAGCATTTACCTCCCAGGATTGTTATGAGAAGCAAATGAGATATTTATAAAGTGCTTAGCACAAGCACTTAATAAATGTTTGTTTCCTTTATTCCTATTTCTAAGAATTTGCCTATAAAATTGAGAAGAGATATAGAATAGGTTGAGTGGGTGATACAATGAAGATCAGTTTAAGAAAGTGCTCACACCTGTCAGATTGGCTAATAGGACAGAAAAAAAATAACGAATGTTGAAGGGGATGTGGGAAAATTGGGAAACTAATGCATTGTTGGTGAAGTTGTGAACTGATCTAACCATTCTGAAGAACAATTTGGAAATATGTCCAAAGACTGTAAAACTGTGCATACCCTTGGATCCAGCAATACCACTACTAGGTCTGTAACCCAAAGATATTTAAAAAAAATATCTTTGTGTACTTTGTGTACCATTTGTGTACAAGGGTATTTATAGCAACTCTTTGTTGTGACTAAGAACTGGAAACTGAAGGAACACCCATCAATTAGGTAATGGCTGAACAAGTTGTAGTATATGATTGTGGTGGAATAGTATTTTGCTATAAAAATGATGAGTGGAATGATTTCAGAAAAAGCTGGAAAGACTTACATGAACTGATGCAGAATGAAGTTAACAGAAACAGAAGAACATTGTACATAGTAAAACAATATTGCATGATGAACAAATAAATGACTTAACTCTTCTCTGCAAAATAATGACCTAAGACAATCTTCATGATGAGAAATTCTATCTCCAGAGAAATAACTGATAGAATCTGAAGACAGAAAGAAGTATACTACTTTTCACTATTTTTAGCTCAAGTTTTCCTCCACAAAATGACTAATAGGCAGATATAATTGCACATGTATAATTTATATCAGATTGTTTAATGTTTCAGGGAGGAGGGAGGGAAGAAACTCACAATTCTGAGCTCCATGGAAATTATTTATACAAAAAATTCACTGGCAGGTAAGGTCATTTCTTTTCTAGATTCACAGCTCTATTGCTGGTCATGACTTCTCTGTTGACTGCTCTCTTTCTTGACCAAAGTAGTATAAAGTTCTTTCAACAAAACACAAACAGTAAACCTAAGATATGCAAAATTTTCCTAGGTTTGCTGAGATTTTTACCTCTCAGGTATCTAGTGGCAATACAAGCTCTGAGATTTATTCCCAGACTTGGCTAGAGGTTTCCTCTGAGTTCCTGGTTCTCATTTCAGTTCTATTCCATTCCAGCTCACCTCTTTTCTGAGCCTTAAGCTTATCTCTGCTCAGCTCAGCTATCAATTTCAAGTGACATTTTTTTCCCTTCCTCCAATGAACTTACCCAAGAAACAAGTTGCAGTGTGGGTTTTGAAGACTATTCTACATTTCCTGGAGGTCTCTCCTGGTCCTGACTCTGAGGAGTCTTCCTAAAACTAAATATGATATCTATTCTGACACATTCAGGGGTCTGATCTTGATCAAGCCACTGCTTCAAAGAAGGACCCCTTATCTGAATTAGCATCTCTATCTTCAGGCAGCCAAATTAGAATTAGGCAATATACATTTAACCCATAATCATCAAACAATGCTAGATCTCACAGTGGCCCAGCTACTAGCCTAAAAGTTTTCTTATCAGGTCTATGTAGGCAAATTAAATGTTTCAACGAGAAAGTCATATATAATATGAAGTATAGTATACTTCAACCATCATAAATTATAGGGTTTTTTTGTTTCTGCATTTTTCTAAAAATAAAATGAACCAAATCAGAAATGATATCACTTTGAAAGTACATGTCATATAAGCATTACTTGCAAGATTTAGGGATGTTTTAGCCTGCAAAAAGAAAACTCAAGGGAAATATTGTAACTGTATTCAATTGCTTGAAAAGCTGCCATTCAGAAAAGTGACTAAACTTATTCTATATGACTCCAGAGGGTAGAACCAGGAGCAATAGGTAGAAGTTGGCTGCAAAATGGCAAAATTAGGTTTGATGTGAAGCATAAATTCTTAACAATTAGTGCTGTCTCAAATGGAAAGTAGTGGGCTCTCTCCCTCCCACAGTAAAACCTTCAAGCAGGAGCTAGACCATGACTCTTCAGGTACGTCATAGTGGATTTTCCTTTTGTCTATGTGTTAGAATAAATTGCTACTGAAGTCCTTTCCAGATCTCACATTCTGGGATTCTGGAAGTTACTTTAAACCAACTCTTATGTCTTGTAGACCTTTGGCTTGTGGGTCTTAGCTAATTTGTATTCATCTGTTATAAATAGTTCCCTCAGAGGTAACTCTAGCTAGTTAGTCCTGCAAAAGAAAAAGTGTAGCACCGTGAGCTATTGAACACAATAAACGCACGAGAATATAAATCACTTCCCAGTATTGGAATACTTTGTTTCAACAAAGTAAGGGCTTATAAACCCCATGCAGGCTTCAAATATCCCTACAGAGCAGTTATGCATTTGAGATGACCATAAATATTTCTTCTACTATTAGTACTTTTTTATTATTGCAAAAGCTAATGTAAATCTAAGAAGCTCAATATGCATTAATCTGTAAAATTACCATTTTCTCTCATTGACTTGCCATTTGAAACATTATTCTCACTATGAGTGTGTTAGAGCAGTTTGAAAGCTTAAAGAGAGTAATCAGGGATTTAAATCACTGGTCTTATTACCTATTAACAGAACCCACCAGAAGTAGTTGATTTTAGGGGAATCATAACAGCTGGAAATAAAGATAAGATAGACAGAAACTTGTAGAGAAAATCTTTTTGTACTAAGCCTGTATCTGAGAACTAATGGGAAGAATGTCATACTTCAAAAAAAAAGTTTTCGTCTTATTTTGAGAAAAATGAGAATGGCCATATGGAACACCATTTCTTTAAGAAACATGATATTTATGGTAAGCATTAAATGTTCCCAAAGCTGCCAAGAATCCTATATCCATGTGATGGTTTATCAGTGTTTACCAAGGTTTCCCATACCTTCATTCAAACTGACTTCAATTGAATTGTGGTCATAAGTTTCACATACAATGATTAATCATTAAACCTTTGATTATTATATCAGAGGAGAATATACATTTATACGTAAAAATCCACTGTATAGTCAAATATAATATATTCTCCTCCAGTATAATAAAGTGTTTAATAGGCAAGCATTAAATGTGAAAATTAAACCCATAAAGTAATTTTATATCTTGATATAAATATGTACATTCATATCATTATATATGAATCATATCATTATACATAAATTATATGTTATAGATTCATGAGTTGCAGCATGGTTTTGTGGTAGACAGTTGATCTTGAAGTCAGAAAAACTTCCTGAGACCCTACCTAAGCAAATAACTAATCTCTCCGTGCTCAGGTAATTCTCTAAAACTGTAAATTACACAGAAGGTAATATTCTGCATTGGTAGATGAAATTCTTCAATGGAACTTCCATAGTCTAATGAAATCAGAGGTCCAGTCAAATATGTACATATTTGCATATATGTAATACAATTACAAATATGTAATACAAATAACGTAATACATATTTGCATATATGCAAATATACAGAAATTTTTATAGACATGTAATCATAATATATAAGCCTATAGGCTTATATGTGAATGGAACAGGTATATTTAGTGAAAACCCCTCAGGGGCCCCTTGTATCAGTCCCGTTTGTCTCACCCGACCCTGAAAAACTGTGAAACCGAACAGCAGAGATTCTGTTTTTCTTAAAATTCTTTTTGTGCTACATGATGTCCTTGACAGAGACTGCTTTTGCTTACTCTCAGGCTGCCCTTGCTCACTCCCTTACCTCCTTTCCCAGACTCCCTTACCCTCCTTTGCCAAACATTGTTCTTATATACTTATTCCTTGTTGCTGGGGTAGATTTTCCGTGGATAGATTGTATTCTCAAGGCTCAGCCAATGGTCTAAGAGGAAGGGGGTTAGGGTTTGGGTACTGTGGTCAGGGTCTATAAAAACTGCTGTGCAGGGCACACCCTTCCCTGTCCTCAGCCATTGCTACCTTGAGTGCAGGTGAGAGTTCCCTTTCTCAAGAAAGATGTATAAAAATCTTTCCATTTTATTCCTTTGGTCAAGACTCTAATTTTATGAAGGGGGTCCATCCCACACATATGTGTATACATATATATGTGGCTGTATATCTGTATATGCATATCTCTATATAGAAATAAATTTATGTTTCTCTATGGCTATAAATATATCTGTATATGTGAGTGTGTATATATGTGTATGTGTCTCTATAGATATGGATATATATAGATATATGTGTGTATTTGTCCTTCGTTGCCAAAGAAGACCAGGACATCAGAGAAATGAGGACATGACTTGCATTTGACTTTGTTTTGAGTGAGGGAGGGCTAGACAGGTCACCAGCCTCACTTCTCCTCCAGAGTCATCTGAATCCAGTGATCAGATATTCATCAGGATGACTGCAGATGACCCAGGATGAAGCAATTGGGGTTAAGTGACTTGCCCAAGGTCACACAGCTAGTGAGTATCAACTATCTGAGGTGAGATTTGAACTCAAGTCCTCCTGACTTCTGCACTGGTGCTCTATCTACTGCGCCACCTAGCTGCCCCATATAGATATAGATATAGATAGATAGATAGATAAATATATAGAGATACATATTTATGGAAATGTATCTAGAGAAAGTGATACATAAAGTCACACAAATGTAAACATATACATGCAGGGAGACTACTTCAGAAAAATAATTTGGACTCTGGTAATTTGTTAATGGAAGACTAGAGAAAGGGGCAGAGCCAAGATGGCAGGGTAGAAGGACAACCTATAGAAGCTCTCCCCCCACAACCCAAAAAATATCTGTAAAAAAATGACTAAACAAATTCTAGAGCAGCAGAAAACACAAAGCAACAGAGTGAAAAAGATTTCCAGCCCAAGGCAGCCTGAAAGGCTAACAGAAAAGGTCTGTCACATCAGGCTCAGAGAAGAGTACAGCCCAGCCTTGGCCATGTGGCATGACTCAGACAAGACTGCAGCAAGCTTCAGGGTAACACTGGCAGTAGCTGCTCCTCCCAGATTCCTCAATCCACATATGTCAAAAGCAGCTTCAAAGTTCAGTGAGAAAGCTCTTTCACCTGGATGAGAAGGGAGCAGGGTCCTCCCACAGCCCCAACCCCAGGAGATGGCAGCAGCAGAAGCATCCATTTTTGGAGTTCTCAGTCTAAAGACCCTGTGAAAATCAAGCTGCTGATCTGGGTCTCAGTCCTGAGTGGTGGTCTTGGGGTGAGGAGGAGCACTGACTCGGGGAACTAGTGGAGGCTCTGGAGAGGGAATCCTACTCCCAGATCCTGAGCAGAAAAGCTCCCAGACCACAGCACAGACCAGGAGAGGAGTAAATCCCTCTCCCTTGATTGTGCCACTTCGGAGGAACTGAGAATATACAGGTCCCCAGAACATATCCTCCTCTTGACAAAGGACTCAGAAGTCAAGTTTCCAAGGCTGGGAAAATGCCAAAAAAAGGAAAAAAATAAGACTCTAGAAGATTACTTTCTTGGTGAACAGGTATTTTCTCCCATCCTTTCAGATGAGGAAGAACAATGCATTCCATCAGAGGAAGACAAAAAAGTCAAGCCTTCTGCAACCAAGACTTTCAAAATAAATATGCAATGGCCTTAGGCCATGGAAGAGCTCAAAAAGGATTTTGAAAACCAAGTAAGAGAGGTGGAGGAAAAATTGGGAAGACAAATGAGAGTGATGCAAGAAAATTGTGAAATGTGAGTCAATAACTTGCTAAAGGAGACCCCAAAAAATGATGAAGAAAATAACACTTTTAAAAATAGACTAACTCAAATGGCAAAAGAAGCCCAAAAAGGCAATGGAGAGAAGAATGCTTTAAAAAGCAGAATTAGCCAAATGGAAAAGGAGGTTCAAAAGTTCACTGAACTAAATAGTTCTTTAAAAATTAGAATGGAACAGATGGAAGCTAATGAGAAACCAGGAAATTAAAAAACAATACAAAAAAATGAAAATAATTGAAGACAATGGGAAAAAATGGGAAAAAACTGACCTGTAAAATAGATTCAGGAGAGATAATTTAAAAATTATGGGACTATCTGAAAGTCATGATCAAAAAAAAAGAGAGACTAGACATCATCTTTCATGAAATTATCAAGGAAAACTGCCCTGATATTCTAGAACCAGAGGGTAAAATAAATATTGAAAGAATTCACTGATCACCTCCTGAAAGAGATCCAAAAAGAAAAACTCCTAAGAATATTGTAGCCAAATTCCAGAGTTCCCAGGTCAAGGAAAAAATATAGAAAGAAGCCAGAATGACACAATTTAAGTATTGTATTGGGGAAATACAATGAGTATAACACAAGATCTAGCAACTTCTACATTAAGGAATCAAAGGGCTTGGAATATGATATTCCAGAAGTCAAAGGAACTGGGATTAAAACCAAGAATCTCCTAACTAGCAAAATTGAGTATAA
>CM053769.1:256381948-256392875 GCA_028658325.1 Potorous gilbertii | reverse complement strand
GTTGAACTGTTTACATTCCTACATGGAAAGATAATATTTGTAACTCTTGAAACTTTTCTCAATATTTGTTAGAGGGATTATACATACATACATATATATATATATATATAGAGAGAGAGAGAGAGAGAGAGAGAGAGAGACAGAGAGAGAGACAGAGAGAGAGAGACAGAGAGAAAGACAGAGAGAGAGAGACAGAGAGAGAGACAGAGAGAGACAGAGGGAACAGGATGAGTTGAATAGGAAGAGATGATACCTAAAAAAATAAAATTAAGGAGTGAGAGAGGAATATATTGGGAGAAGAAAGGGAGAAATGGAAAGAGGCAAATTATCTCTCATACAACAAGCAAGAAAAAGCTTTTTCACTGGAAGGGAAAAGGGGGAAGATGAGCTTACTCTCATCACATTTGGCTTAAAGAGGGAATATCATGCACACTCGATTTGGTATGAATATCTTACAGTACAGGAAAGCAGAGGAGAAGGGGATAAGTGGGATGGGGGATGATAGAAGGGAGGGCAAATGGGAAGAGGGAGTAATTAGAAGTAAACACTTTTGGGGAGGGACAAGATCTAAAGAGAGAATAGAATAAATAGGGGCAGAATAAGGTGGAGGGAAATATAGTTAGTCTTATACAATATGACTTATGGAAGTCTTTTGCAAAACTACACATATATAGCCTATATTGAATTGCTTGCCTTCTCAGTGGGAATGGGTGGGAAGGGAGGAAGAGAGAGATGTTGGAACTCAAAGTTTAAGGAATGAGTGTTGAGAATTGTTTTTGCATGCACCTGGGAAATTAAAAATACAGGTAATGGGGTACAGAAATCTATCTTGCCCTACAAGAAAAGAGAAGATGGGAATAAGGGAAGGTAGGAGTGTGAGAGAAGAGAGGGCAGATTGAGAGAAGGGTTAATCAGAATGCATGGTGTTTTGGACTGGGGGAGGGAAGATATGGGGAGAAAATTCAGAACTCAAAATCTTGTGGAAATGAATGTTGAAAATTTCAAATAAATAAATAAATTTTTAAAAGTCTAAGACTATAATAGCTTTTAAATCCTTTCTATGCAGTAGAAATAAACATCTGAGCCACCAAAACATTAGTTTTATGGAGGTCAGTCACAGAATCTATACACTAAACAGTGTTCACCTTCAATAAAATGCAAAGAGTACTTATTAAATGTCTACTACATGGAAAACACTACGTAGAGGATATAAAGATGGAAATGAAAGTCACCCCATGCCCTCACAGAGATTACATTCTATTGGGGATAAGAAAATGCCATTACACAGATAATTAACCAGAATCTTCATGCAAATTAAATGCATGATTGAGGGGGAGAAGAAAACTAACAATTAGGAGTATTGGGAAAGGGTTGTCATGACTTTCTAGTTGAAATTCTGCTGACTTTTTATGAGTACATGAGTGTTCAGGGAAAATTAGTACCTCTGGTATAAAGACTGCTGAGCCCTTTTCAGGGCTTCTTTTCACATTTGGTGTTTACCTGTCAACCTGTAGCATGCACAGGCCTACACCCTGGTAAACTATTTTGTCAGGCTAAACCAGGTTGATGGTAACCGAAGTACCTCAAACCCATGAGTGAGTCTGTGGGGTGTCCTCATCAACCATGTGAAAGTAAAGACTTCCTCCAATAGAATGGGTGGATGTGAACAATTTGTTCCAATGGATGATGAATATATTAGAAGCAGGCACTGTGGAGTGCTTAGGGCTTGGTTAGATTTTAAAGATGCAAAAATCACCTACTGTATCCTGAGCCATTGCCCATCATCTTGACTTTTGTCTTGCCAGTGAACTTAGATGACTCTGGGAGAAAGTGAGTCCCACAAGTTTGAACAACTCTGCCACAGTTAATTCAATTAATGTGTGAGTCAAAAGACATCACCCACACCATTTTATCATTTTTACCTACTTCTAAGTCCTATGGCAATGGGAAAGTAATGAACCAGTAGGTGCAAATGCAATGGGAATTGTGGTCACAACCCAGCACATGGGTGGTCCAAGCCATAGAGTCATTGTCTCATTGTACTTAAGCAGTAATGGGATTCTCTTGGGTGCCTAAGCAGCCCTGTTTAAGAAACACATTTCTTACCTCCCAGTGTGAGGAAGGAGAGAAAAAATCCCCTAAAAATTGTCTTCTTCACCTAACTTAACCCTGGCCTAATTATCGCAGCAGGCAGGGTTCTTGCCCTATAGTGAAAACACATTACACAAAAATGTACAAAAGCTTTTGCAAAGATGATTCCATTGATCATTGGTATATAGCATGTGTGCACATTTATGGACAATATGAAATCCATAGGCCTGAAAGACAAGCAGCTCTTATTGAAAAAGAAATCAGTCAGTATTGCATCCCAATAGCAACCCTGAGTGAAACAAGGTTGGCAAATGAAGGCCAGCTTACTGAAGTTGGAGCTAGATACACATTTTTCTAGAGAGGGCACAACGATGGGGAGTACCATGAATCTGGTGTAGGCTTCCAAATCAAAACTGCGTTAGTCAACAAACTTGTATGCCTCCCAAAAGATGTGAATGATAGCCTCATAACAATGCGATTGCCACTTGCAGAAAAACAACAAGCCATCATCGTCAATGTGTATGCTACCACCATAATGAACCCTGATAAGAAAAATTTTGTGAAGACCTGGAGACCCCCTCATCCTCAAAGACAAGCTTGTAATTCAGGGTGATTTTAATGCCAGAATAGGCACAGACTAACAGACATGGCAGAGAGTACTTGGGAGATTTAGAGTCAGAAACAGCAATAATCACTTTCTACTGAAGACATATATCTCATGACCATCTTATTACCAACGCTGTCTTCCATTTACCTAAACCAAATAAAATCTCATGAATGTATGCTCACAGCAAACATTGGCATTTAATAGACTATATTATTGTAAAGAGAAGAAATAGACAATATGTGAGAGTGATGAAGACAATGTGTGGCAAAGAGTACTGAACCTATCATAGACTTATCCTCTCCAAACTAAATATGCACATTCAACAAAAGGAGCAGCCCCAAGACAAGATGACTACCAGAAAACTTAATGCCAACATATTGGAACAATTCTCTGAATATGAAAGTATATTGCTAAATTGGAGGGAAGGCTGAGCTGACACATGGTTGGCAACAGTGGAGCAGACAAAGAGTGTGCAACTTTCAGAGATTTGATATACAGCACCATATTTACTTGTCTGGCCCATAGACTCTAAAACATCAAGACAGATTGAAGAAAATGATGGGAAATTCAGAAACTGCTAAACAACAACAACAAAAAGAGCAACTCCAAAGGTGGAGAATTTCATCGGTATTGTATGTCACTTTCATAATAGCATGCTTGCATAGGTTCCAGATAATAGACAATGCTCTTACTCTTTCTCATTTGTCAGTGGAGTGAAGTAGACCTGTATGCTTGTTCCCACACTTTTTAGCATGATGTTTTCTATGTTGCTCTCAGATGTCTTCAACAAGGATGAAAGTGGCATCAAGGTCACCTGCCACATTGATAATATACTATTTCATTTGAAAAGGCTGCAAGCCAAGACTCAAGTAGAGGAAAAATTTGTTTGACTTTCTGTTTGCTAATAACTGTCCACTCGATTCAGCCCCTGAGGTTGGGATTAACAGAATATGAATAGCTTCTCTGCTGTTGTGCTAATTTTGGATTAATAATCAGCAACAAAAATAACAGAGGTTCTCCTCCAGCAAGCATCATACTTGTTTGGTTGGAGGTTGTCCTTCCTCTGAAAGAGAACTAAAATGAAATCACTAGAGTTAGGTATCAGTATGTCCAGCTGTGACTGATCAGACCAATACGAGCTCAAAATGCTCTACCATAGGTCAAACATAAATAGTCCATGGGAACCCTTGAGATGAATACTCTAAATTTATGCATCCTGCATTTCTTTGAGCTGCTTCAATTCTTCTTTTCTCATAGAGCACACTACCTTCTCTGATGTGGGCACACCCTGCCAAGTGGTCCTGCATCAATGTCTCCCAAGTCACATAATCAATTCCAAAGTTCTTAAGAGAAGTCTTGAGAGTATCCTTGTATTGCTTCTTCTGACCATCATGTGAATGCTTGCCCTGTGTGAGTTCTCCATGAAACAGTCTTTTTGGCAAACATATGTTTTGTATTCGAACAATGTGGTCAGCCCATCAGAGTTGTGCTCTCTGAAGTATAGTTTGGCAGTTCAGTTCTGGCACTGAGTATCTGGCCCCTCATTATCTGGCACCTTATCCTGCCAGGTGATCTTCAGAATCTTCCTAAAACAATTCAAGTATCATACTATCTATATGTGGAACCATTGATTATAGCAAATGAAGGAATTTTGAAAGGTGTGGGTAAGTTCACTTATCTTGGCAGTATACTTTCTAGGAATTTAGAGCCATTGTGCTGATGTCGTTGTTGTATGACTATGAAACCTGGACAGTCTACCATGCCAGAAAATCGAATCACTTGCATTTGAATAGTCTTGAGAAGATTCTGAAGATAATATAGTGAGAAAAGATACAAGACACTGAGTTACTTTTTTGAGCTGAACTGTCAAACATTCAACCTCTACTGCAGAAAGTACAACTTTGATGGACTGACCCACATTGTTCAAATGTCAAAAGTACGTTTACCCAAAAGACTACTTTATCTGGAACTCATGTAAGGCAAGTGCTCACATGGAGATCAGAGGAAGCAATACAATCAAACCCTCAAGGTCTCTAGGAAGAACTTTAGTATAGATTGTGAGATATGGGAGGCATTGGTACAGGACCTCCCACATCATCAGATGTATCAAATAAGGTGCTATGCTCTATGAGCAAAGCAGAATTACAGTAGCTCAAAAGAAATGTGAGAAGCACAAATTTAGAGACATCTCCACTCCAAATGTTCATATGGACTATTTGTGCCAAACCTGTGGTTAAAGTCTTCTGAGCTTATATTGATTTGAGCAGCCATAGTTGAACACATTGTATCTTGACCCTGGCATAGGGATAGCATTTTGATCCTCTCTGAGCATAAAGGACAGCAACCAATGCTGACCTTTCATACAAGCAGGCTGCTGGCCTATTCCTTGAATAGGAATTTTAAGAATAGAGGTGAGGAGAGAGAACATCTCTTTCTTTTTCCTTTCTATATATATTAACATAAAATGTACTTCATTTAGGCAAGTAACATTTTCGCATCTTGAAAATTATTTTTAAAAAGCTTTTCTTCTGGAAAAATAGACTGTGACAATTCAATCCAACAAGTGTTTATTGAATATCTGCTATATGGGGGATGATACAAGAGATATGTATGACAAGTATATGACAAAGAACTTGACTTCACATTATATAAAATACTATTGGGGAAACCAAAATAACACATACAAAATCATCACAGATTATCACAGGATACAGTATAATCAAGCACCAAAATATATAATACAGTTCTCTCAATCAGGAAAGGAAAAGTTCAATGCTACCCATGGATAAGTCTGTGTGTAAAGGAAAACAAAGGATAATGTGGGAAAAATTTACCTGAGATTAAATTACTTTTCCTAATTCAACAAACATCTGTCCAAGCAGCAACCTGGTCATCAGATTTAGGAAGTCTTTCAACTCTGATTCTTTTACATCAGTTCAACCTTTCCTATGTGGGAAGGAAGGCCAAACCACTCAGATTCCCAGTCCAAGACAAAAATCTAATTGATATCAGTACCATGTCTGTGTAATACCAGCTACTATGGATATGCAGGTGTATTTCCAGTATAAATTCACAAAATATAAGCTCTCTTCCTCAAAGCTGAAATCCAGACATTTATTCAAACACCAGAAAGCCAAATCCATCACAGTGACAAAAAATCTATACACATTATCAATGCAGGGAGTAACACCATCCCGAAGCTTTCCCTCCCTCAGGTCTCCCCACAAACAAGTTTCCTTAGGTAAAATCACTCCCTCCCTCACACTAGCTGCTCTATTCTGCCTGCTCTCTCTCAGCTCTGCCTCACTCTCTCTTCCTGCTCCACCTATTTGGCAAACTCCACCCACCATGCTATGTGACTGGCTGTATGAGACTTAATCCGTGGATTAGGCCAAAACTCAAAGCAGGTCACACAGATCTATTGAGGGGCAGGGAAGATCTTCAAATTCCCTTACCATTACAGTCTAATGCAGTACCTCAAACACTACAAGAGTTGTCTCTTAGTCTTATCTGCAGATGCCTCCATCAAAGAGACAACAAACTTGTCCCTTCTAGGTCTGTTATCCCATATTTCTATTTTTCATCTGCCACAGCCCCCTTGACTGTCACCTCTGAATAAGGAACATACTTCCCTATTTAGCCCCCAAAGTTTTATTCCTTGGAATTCAGGCCTCCATGTATTTATTTCATATTTGCTTTCTTCACCTTCCTCCTGTAGGTCCCTCTTGCTCCAATCTTTGGAAGTCCAATCCTTGCCTGAGGCAGGCTTATTTCAAAGGTATCATTTAGTTTATCTGAAACATATTCCTAGTTAATTGTTAAAGATGCTGCTACCCTTCAGCAAAGCTTGTTTTACTTTTTTTTTCCCTAACTATGGTCCTAATCTAACATGTGGGCCTACATTCATAATGTTTTCTACCTAGTCATGTAGTAGCAGTGTCTTCATTCCTAGAGCAGGTCTACCTTCTACTAGCAGTAAATAGCAGTAGCAGCAGCAGGAGATCTCTAGCTCTTTTTGTTAAAGCTTGTTTCTATAAGCTGGATAATGCAGAATGCTCCTTTTTACTCTGTGTCCCCAAGTCTTGCCACATTTGCAAAGCAGAGTTGACTGATAAATCCAGACCAAATAATTGAACACGGATTTCCTATCTTCCCAGTTTTAATTTTTCACTGATTTTTTCATCTCTAATAGGCTCACAGATCTCGAACCAGGTTATTTAACACAATCCTTTCATTTTACAGATGAGGAAGTTCATGCATGTGGTACACATCAGAAGTAGAATTTAAACCTGGGTTCCCAGATTTGGCTTCTGGTATCCTATCATTATAAGTCCATAGCTTCCAAAAAGTAATTGACAAAAAACAAGTGTAACATTCATAACAGCCAATTAAAAATAAGTTACATTTAGATAAGTATTTTAAAATTTGGAAAGCATTTGATAAACATTACCTTATTTGAGCCTCGCATCCACTAGCAAAGTAAATACTACTGAAATCACAATCCTCATTTCTAAAATAGGAAATTGAGGATCAGGGAAACAAAATGACTTGATCATCTTCATGGGATGGTAAGCTTAAAAGTTAAATTTGAACCCAGTCCTTCCTGATTCCAAGTTCCAACCCCCACCACTGCCCCCACTTCTAAATATAGAATTATATTCTCAGGGGGCAGAACAAAGATGGCAGAGTAGAAAGACACACATACTCTAGCTCTTTCCCCACAACCCATAAAATACCAGTAAAGAATGACTCTAAACAAATTGTAGAACAACAGAAGCCACAGAACAACACAGTGGAGGAGACTTCCAGCTCAGGGTGACTTGGAACACCTACGGGAAAGGTCTGTTGCACTGGACCCAGAGCAGAGCCCAGCCCAGCCTTGATCAGCAGCACAGGGACCAGAACAGGCCTCGGGGGTGGAATTCCCAGCAGCAGCAGTGGTTTGCAGATCCCTCAACCCTCAGGTGCCAAAGGTCAGGGAGAGGACTTTTTCAGCTGGCCAAGAAGGGAGCAGGGTCCCTCCCATAGCTCTAGCTCCAGGCAGCAGTGGCAGAGGCCTCAGCAGGTGTCAGTGGCTCCCACTGCAGCCAACATCCATTGTTGGAGGCCTCATCATTAAGACCTGGGGGAATTGAGCAGCTGATCTGAACCTCAGCCCTGAGTGCTGGCATGGCAGAACTGGAGGTGAGGCTATTGTGGAGAGGAATTCTACTACTTGCAGATTCTGGGCACAAAAGTTTCTGGTTGCTCCCAGATCAGTGTTCAGGCTTGATTGTGCCACCTTGGAAGAACTGAGATCTTACAGGTCCCTAAAGAACAGGCTACTGTTGACAAAGAACCCAAAAGTCAAGTAACAGGTTGGGAAATGCCCAAAAAAAAAGGAAAAAATAACACGATATAAGGTTACTTTCTTGATGAACAGGTATCTTCCCCAATTCTTTCAGATGAGGAAGAACAATGCTTACCATCAGCAAAAGACATAAAAATGAAGGCTTCTGTATCCCAAACATCCAAAATAAATATTCAATGGTCTCAGGCCATGGAAGAGCTCAAAAATGATTTTCAAAATCAAGTAAGAAAGGTGAAAGAAAAATTGGGAAGAGAAATGAGAGAGATGCAAAAAATCATGAAAAGTAAGTCAACAGTTTGCTAAAGGAGACCCAAAAAATACTGAAGAAAATAACACCTTGAAAAATGGACTAACTCAATTGGCAAAAGAGGTTCACAAAGCCAATGAGGAGAAGAATGCTTTCAAAAGCAGAATTAGTCAAGTGGAAAAGGAAGTTCAAAAGGTCATTGAAGAAAATAGTTCTTTAAAAATTAGAATGGAACAAATGGAAACTAATGACTTTAAGAGAAACCAAGAAATCACAAAATAAAACCAAAAGAATGAAAAAATGAAAGATAATGTGAAATACCTCATTGAAAAAACAACTAGAAAATAGATCCAGGAGAGACAATTTAAAAATTATGGGACTACCTGAAATTCATCATCAAAAAAAGAGCCTAGACATCATCTTTTATCAAATTATCAAGGAAAACTGCCCTGATATTCTAGAACCAGAGGGCAAAATAAATATGGAAAAAATTCATTGAGCTCCTCCTGAAAGAGATCCAAAAAGAGAAGTTCCTAGAAATATTGTAGTCAAATTCCAGTTACCAGGTCAAGGAGAAAATATTACAAGCAACTAGAAAGAAACAATTTGAAGTACAATCAGGATAACGTAAGATCTAACATCTTCTACATTATGGGATCAAAGCTCTTGGAATATGATATTCCAGAAGTCAAAGGAATTAGGATTAAAACTAAGAATCACTGACCCGCAAAACTAAGTATAATACTTTAGGGGGAAAAAATGGTCTTTCAATGAAATAGAGGATTTCAAGCATTCTTCATGAAAAGATCAGAGCTGAAAAGAAAATTTGACTTTCAAACACAAGAATCAAGAGAAGCATGAAAAAGTAAACAGGAAATAGAAACCATAAGGGATTTACTAAAGTTGAATTGTTTACATTCCCACATGGAAACATGATATTTGTAACTCTTGAAACTTTTGTCAGTATCTGGGTAGTTGGTGAGATTATACAAACACACACATACATATATATATATGTATACATATAAATATGTATACATATATATATATATATATATATATATATATGGAGAGAGAGCACGGTGAGTTGAATAGGAAGGGAGCATATCTAAAAAAATAAAATTAAGGGGTGAGGTAGGAATATATTGGGAGGACAAAGGGAGAAATGAAATGGGGCAAATTATCTCTCATAAAAGAGGCAAGAAAAAGCCTTTTCGAGGGGCACAGCCAAAATGGCGGAGTAAGAGCAACAACTCACCTAAGCTCTTGGACAGACTCCTTCGGATACCTATAAAAGGAGAATCTGACCAAATTTTGGAGGTGCAGAATCCAGTGGGAGATTGACAGTGGTGGATTCAGAGCCCAGGACAGATTGGAAAGTCTATGGGAAGGGTCTGTTCCACGGTGGTGAACTAACAACGAACATCACAGCACATCCAGCACAGAGGAGCAGAAGGGTCCCAGAAAACCTGAGAGCAGCAGGAGGAACCAGCGGAGTGGCACCCAAGGGCAGGAGACCAGCCTAGCTGAGCCAGTGAGAGCTGCTGAGTGCTAGATATCAGTGAAGCAACTCCTGAGACTTTCAGTCCACAGATTAAACCTCCATAAGTCACCTACTTGAACTTCTGGGAGCCAGGATGGAGGAGTGATCAGTAAATGTTCTCTCCTCTTTCCTTGATGACCTCGAAAGAACCATAAAATATTTCCCCAGAAAAATCCTGAATTAGTGGAAAACAGCAGAGAGGGTAAATAGTCTCATAATACCTGAGGCTAGGAAAAATAGCTAAGGGGGATTCCTCCTACTGTGGTGGAGGCAACCTGGAAGGACCCAGGGCAGAGAAAACTCATACTAGGACCCAGGCAAGCCTCAGTGCCAGGAGAGGAGCCCAGGAGTGGTGGGAACTCAGACTAGCCTCTAGGCATGCCTCAGTACTCCAGGGAAACCAGGAAGACAATAGTGCAGCTGTGATCACCATCTCCTGAGCTTGCCTTTGCCTCAGTTCCGCTGAGGAGATCTCCTGTGACCAGACCACTCCTCCCCCACACTTAACAAGCTAACCCCAGGACTGATTGGGGAAACACCATACAAAAACCTACTCTTAGTTTTTCCACACAAGTCAGCTCAACACCAATTTCTTCAGCTTCTAACTGAAAGAACTAGAAGTCACAACACGCAATCAACAACATGAACAAGAAAAAGCAAAAGAGGGGTAAAAAAACATAGAATCTTTCTATGGGGATAAAGACGAAAACACAAGTACCAAAGAGGTCAGTACTGAGACTGTACTTTCATCCGAAACTTCAGAAGGGACTAGAGGCCTAATCACAGTAGAATAATAACAGTGACAATAACACTAGCCGGTATGTATGTAGTGCTTTGAGGCTTGCACCGTTCTCTCCATCCATTATCTCATTTCAGCCTCGTAATATTCCTAATGTACGGAGATCATTCTAGAAAAAAGAAAGAGTCTAAAGAAAGATAAGAATAAATAAAAGGTAGAGTGATACCAGATTATATGGGCTCTTAAATGCCAAATCTTTTACTTTAATCTGTAGAGAATAGGGAGCCACTGAATATTTTTGAACAGAGAAGTGAAACAGGCAAGTCTAAGCATAAGAAATATTATTCTGT
>CM053769.1:256319448-256376948 GCA_028658325.1 Potorous gilbertii | reverse complement strand
ATTATTAACACAGTACAGTTATATATATATTTAAATGTATATAACATAATATATATGTAATATATGAATGTATATAATGTTATAGTAAGTAAATATGCATATATTGGGTGGTTGCTAATAGATCATGAAATAAAAAAGTATGAAGATCACTTATCCGGATAATAGAAAAACTTTGTAATGAAGCTGAAATGCAAGACAAACAAATTCCAAGGGTAATATGAATAAAAGATAGCCATCACTCCTTAAAGGTATAAATATTCTTTCAAGCCCTGAAAAGGGGAGCAACTTTCTTAATGGAGTCTGCATGATCATGTGTGACTGAATTGCTGTGTGTAAGAAGTCGTTTTTTTCCATGACTATAGGCATAGATGAGAGAGACAGGAAGAGTGAGAAAAAGAGAGAGAGAAAAGTGAATATATGAATATATTTTGGACATTCTGAATAGACAATGAATTGGACTAAGAAGTAAACACAAATAGACAGAATTGTCTTTGGAAAATTGCAAAGCTTCTCTAAAGATCCCAAACTGACCCCTGAAACAAAGGACCTTCTTTTGAATATCAATAGTCTACCAGTATAATATGACTTTGAGTAATGTACCAATAATATTGTCTCTAGAAAATCAAGAATGGATGGTACTTAGAAAGCAATGGAGAGACATAGTATGTATGAGAGGACAATAGCAACAGTAACAACGATGATAACTAATAAAAATAGAAACTAGCATTTATATGCTATTTTAATGCTTGCAAAACTCTTTATACACATTCTCAGTTGATCTTCACAAAAATCCTGGGACATCAGTCTTCTTATTATCCCCATTTTACAGACAAGGAAAACGAAGACAGAAGTGGCCAGGCATAAAAGACACCAAGGTCATCCACTTCTTTCCGGGCCATTGCCAGTCATCTTGACTTCTATCTTGCCCCTAGACACTAACGATTATGGAAGAGAGGCCAGCAGCTCTGAGCCCTGCCGCACTCAAATCAAATTCACCCACAAGTAAAGACATCATACATTATCTACTCCTTCAAAATTATAATGTCACTGGTCTTCTTCAAAAATGAAGGATAAATAACAACCATCTGCAATTTCAGTGGTGTGGATACTTCTGTAAATAATTTTATGGGATAGCTGCTGTTGAAACATTCATGATCTGAGAGCCTATTTCTGGTGCTGCACCTCTCCATCTCTAGATCCCCTCAAAGTCCATCTCAAGCAATGTGAGGCCTTTTCTGATTCTACCAGCTACTAGTGCCTCGCCCTCAAAAAATTAACTTGCATTTATTTTGCATATAATTTTCATATACATGTTGTTTCCCTAAGGGAATGTAAGTTCCTTGAGGACAAAAATTGTTTGATTTTACATCTCTATCCCCAATGCTTAGTATAGTTTCTGGCACAAAGTAGGTAATTAATGTGTGTTGATTGATCAGTCATTTGGTCCTCAGACAACAGACACGTTCCTTCCATGGACCTACATCCAATGCCCTTCTAACTTGTTAGAAACTTACTGGATATTGCTCTCTGCAACCTTATCCTCCAAACAACCATGGATTATTTTTATGACACAATGAGGCACTGAATTTGAGTTGATAACACAGCATTCAAGATACAAAAATGATTTCACATGAATGATTTTTAAGACTTGTTTCAAATTAGTGAGCTCCATTAAATCAATTGTAACATTTCTGTTATTACCGCATTATATCACCATAATGGAGATAATAAATAACAGGCATTTACTGAGCTCCTTTCATCTAAATGTTCCCATAGAGCTCAATCAATGTTATGAACAAAATGATTAGGGGCTATATATACAGGTGAAACAAAGCAAGCTGAATAAATCACATTGTTAAAAATAATAAAGGGTTCCTTCATTCTTCTCACTACTCTCTGCTCCCTCTCACCTCAGTATGCTAATTCAGGTAAAGAACAAAAGGCAAAATGTTTTGTTTTGTTCTGTTTTCTCCAAGTACTAATGGAAGTGAAGACTTTATAAGTAAGAGCACACCAAAAGCTACCAGTATGCATTTTTATTCCAGAAGTTAGAAAAATGTGTGTATGCGTGCGTGTGTGTGTCTGCATGTCTGTCTTTGTGTGCATGTGGGAAAGGGGAAGGGCAATTAGATTAATAAAATATAATAACTGAGGCTTTTTGAAGCTTAATGTGGTGTCATAATTTTGGAAAGAAAAAGTATTGGCATTGTGTACTGTCAAACAGCCTCTATAAATTCAAATTAACTCTGACTTTTTGTTAATGACTTCAACAATGATGCCACCTGTACATACCACCAAATACCTTCTCCTAACTTGATACCCTTCCATTTCTGGGGGGTTTTTGCCCCAAAAAGTTCATATTGTCTCTTAGTAGTGTATAGAATAACAGATAAGGGCTGTAGTTGCAATTACAAAAAATGAGAGCAGTCATTAACTAAAATAAAAGTCTTTGAAATTTCTCTCCAACATTAGCTACATATGCCTGGGAGAGCAAGAGCTGCTAAAGTGAGAGCCAGGAAACTTAACCTAAACGAGAGACCACATGTGATGACTCACTAGACAGGGAAAATGCCACTTCAACTTTTTTTGAATTCAAATGATGAAATCCTGGAAGCTACTACCTTTATTTGTCAGGAAGAAAATAGCAAAATAAGAAAAATTACGTGGATTTACAAAAATTGACCCTTTGCTAGAATCTATAAGCATAAAATTCTTCTGATCCGTGGCAAATGTCTATTGAGATTCAAATCTTTGAAATGAGGTTTTTTTAAGGTAAGACAAACATTTAAAAGAGTATCGTTCAGGGAGTCCTTAGTCACTAGTGAAATTTCCTTCCCATGTCCCCCAAAAAAGTATCCCCAGTAGTGTTTTGGAGTAATCACAGAATCACAAAATGTCAAAGTGAAAAACGACTTTAGCATCTATCTAGTCCAACTCATACCCTAAAAAAAGTCCATACTATAAAATATTCAACAAGTTGACATCCAGTCTCTACATGCAGATCTCCAAAGACTAGGAATTTATTATTTTCTGATGGAGCACATTCCACTTTTGGACAGTTCTGACTATTAGGAAATATTTTTCTGAGATAAAATTTAAAATTATGTCTTTTCAAATCAACTAGTTCTATCTACAAGAAATGTTTTTTCATTTTCTCCCATCTTCTGCCACATGAAGGGTCCTATTTCCAAAAATAACAACTCACAACTACATAATATTTGAGAATTCTCAAAGTAATTTCACATATGTATTACTTTCCTTGATAGACAAAACAAATCTGTGAATGGGGACTTTTTTTTTTTTTAGCAATGATTGGACTTTTTATGTCATTGGCATGTGGAACTCCTAGTGAGGAAATCCCTTCTATCAATGCATTGTTAGTGGCATTGTTCTATAACTTGAATAGTTAAGAATTTCCCAGGGCATTGAAAATTTAAGTAAAAGACTCAAGGGCACACAGCCAGTATGAGTCAGAAGACTTGAACACCAAGGTGAATTCACCAACTACTATGCAATATCGCCTCTCTCCATTTAAAGAAGCAGTATTCCCAGGTGATATCCCATCTAACTACTACCCAAGTCTAATATTGCTTAGCTTCTAAAATTAAACAAGATTGGTCAAATATGGAGTGGTATAACCATAAATTATAGAAATAGGCAATGTAAGTTTTGCATTCCCATTTCATAGATGGAGAAACTCAGGATGACATGTTAAATAACCTGCCAGATTTCACAGAATTGGTAAGTAAAACATTTTGCCTCCTTACTTCTAGTTGAGTTCTGTTTCAGCTATGCCATATTGCTCTCTCTCTTATGAGAGGACAGAGTCTTAGTGGATGGCAAATAGTAGGTTTTTGGTGATTTCATAGGGCGTATAGGAAAGAAGAAAAAAAATGTGTGTGTATCTGGCTACTGTCCTTCAGATCACAAAGGGTTATTTATTTCACACACATCCCCCTAATTAAACAACCAACAAAATTCTACTGAATGCTTTTTGTGTGATCTTAGGACAGTACAATGCATTCTGGGTAGGGATAATAGAGAACATATATGCTTATAGGCATTCAAGGTGGGGCTAGTAGAGGGAGAACACATATGCTTACACACACATACATGGCAATCCTTTCCTGAAATAAGTAAGTGTGAAACTCCTTATTTAGCAAATCTTTTTTCAGAGCCCAATTTTTGAAGGGAGTTAATTTTTGAATATAAGGCAAATATTCTAAAGAACTGACCTTACCAGATTCCAATTGTGTGTGTGTGTGTGTGTATTTGTGGTAAGTACTTAATAAATATTTGTTGATCACCAATTAATAAACATTCAATGGATACGAACAGGTAGTTTTCAGAAGAAATCAAAGCTATCTATAGTCATATAAAAATGCTCTACATCACTACTGATTAGAGAAATATACATTAAAACAACGCTAAGGGACTAACTCACACCTATCATATTGACTAATATGAGAGAAACAAAAAATGAGAAACATTAGAGGGAATGTGGAAAAATTGGGACACATGCACTGTTGGTGGAGTTGTGAATTGATCCACTTCTGAAGATCAATTTGGAATTATGCATTAAAGGCTATAAAACCATGCATATGTACCCTTTGATCCAGCAATACCACTATGAGGTCTATATCCCAAAGAGATCAAAGAAAAAAAGAAAAGACCTGTTTGTACAAAAATATTTATAGCAGCTCTTTTTGGGGTAAAAAAAAAAACTGGCAATTGAGAGGATGCTTATCAACTGGGGAATGACAGTGATAGAATACTATTGTGCTATAAAAAATGTTAAGCAGCTGAATTTCAGAAAAACCTGGGAAGATTTATACGAACTAAAACAAAGTAAAATGAGTAGAACTAGGAGAATATCATACACAGTAAAAGTAATATTATATGATGAGCAACTGTGCGTGAGTGAGTGACAGCTATTCTCAGCAATACAATCATCCTATCCAATTCTGAAGGACTTATGATTTTAAAAAACTTGCATTCCACTTCCAAAGAAAGAACAGATGGAGTCTGAATGGAAATTAAAGGATACTTTTTTAACTTTCTTTATTTTTCTTGTTTTTGATTTTTTGTCTGTGTTGTCTTTCACAACATGGCTAATATGGAAATAAGATTGGCATGACTGCACATTTATAATATATATAAAACTGTCTTCTCAAAGTGGGGAGAAAAAAAGAGAGAATTTGGAATTAAAAATTTTTAAAAAGCAAATGTTAAAAGTTGTTTCTGTGATGTAATTGAAAATATATCTATATTTACTTTAAAATAAAAGAACTATAAAAAGATGAAAATGGAATACTTTATTTCATTCATAGAAAAGAGATGAATTTTTATTCAAGAAACTGGAGAAATTATTAAGAAATATAAATATTTGTGAAATCTATGAATGGACACCCATACTCACTTGCAAACCTCATGAATTGGAGTGTGGAGGGGTATCACTGCATTGAATAACTGGTCAAAACTGAAGAAAAGTCCTCTAACGCTGGATAGGTGACATCAGCTAGTGTAATATAAAGCCCGCCTATTTTTTAAAAAATAAAATTAGGTAAAGAATATGTCTTAATATCTCATTTTCTGCTCTCTTCAAGTTCTGTCTACTCCCCAACAAGGGTATAG
The DNA here is from genome assembly GCA_028658325.1 of Potorous gilbertii. Taxonomy (NCBI): domain Eukaryota; kingdom Metazoa; phylum Chordata; class Mammalia; order Diprotodontia; family Potoroidae; genus Potorous; species Potorous gilbertii. Next base: position 256,371,314 of record CM053769.1, on the reverse strand, counting down.
AGTGCTCAGGAAAGACTAGTATCTCTGATGTGAGGACTGATGAGACCTTTGCAGGGATGCTTTCCATGTTTGATATCCACCTGAGTCACCCAAATCTCATCTATGACTCCAAGAAACTAAAGTTTGCACAGGGGCCACACCACGGTAAACAATGCTGGCAGATGGGCTAGACCAGGTTGGGGATAATCAAGGGCTCTCAAACCCTTCAGTGAGTTAGAGCGTGTCTACTCCAAGCCTGTTAAGACTTCCCTTGGTAGAATGCGTGAATGAGAACAATTTGTACCTAAGGACATGAAGGAGGCTGAAGCAGGCCCTAGGGAACCCTTAGAACTCAGACATCAAAGACATGAGTAAAAGTGAAGCCAATGACTTTGCACAACTTAGCCTCACTTAAATCCAATTTATGCCCAAGTCGGAAGACATCACCTATACCATTTTATGATTTTTGCCTACTTCAATGTCCTTTGGTAACAGACAAGTAATGAAGCAGCAGGCATAGATACACTGGGAGTTGCAGGCACAACCTATAGGGAGCCCAGATCATAAGGTCATCTTACTGGACTAAAGCAGCAGTGAGATTCAGAAGACCATTGAGTGTCTGAACAGCCTTTTTGAAGGAAGGCACTGCCATCTCTTGGCATAAGGAAGGGTCCAGAAAAGGTAACCTAAAATTTATCTGCTTAAATCAACCCTGAGCTACTTACCATGGCAGGTATAGGTCCTACCTTGTGGTTGAAAAACACACACACAAAAAAAATTACAAAAACTTTTGCAAGATGATTTCAGTATGTGGAATATGCACACACTTATGAAAAACACACATGCCCAAATATTTTATGGAGATCTTACACAAGGCAAGTGCTCACTTAGAAGACAGGAGAAGTGATACAAGAACACTTTCATGGTCTCTCTGAAGAACTTTGGTATCAGTTGTAAGACATGGGAAACACTATCACTGGGCCACCCAGCATGGCATGTCCACATCAAAGAAGTTTCTGTACTCTACAAGCAAAGCAGAATTGTAGCAGCACAAAAGAAAAATGAGATGCACAAATTTAGACATCTCAATTCCAAATATTCATATGGCTTATATATGCCTGTAGTGCCAACATGATATTCACAGTGCCTTCAGTGTCTATGAATATGCCAGCATATTTCTGAATCACAAAATATAACAGACTCTTCACATGGAAGACAGAATCAAAACATTTATTTAAATACCAGAAAGCTGAATCCCAACACCAGAAAACCAAATCCATAATAGCAACAAAGAAATCTATACACAATAACAATACAAGGGGCACCACCATCCCTAACTCTTCCCCCTGCTAGAGCCTTTCCACAAATGTACACTCACAGCTTGCTACCTGCTTCCTCTTTGTCCCTCAGCTCCAACTTCCTCTCAGCTCTACTCCACCCTTCCTGCTCCACCTACTCAGCAAGCTCCTCCCAACACAGACTCATGTGACACAAGTAGGTCACATGGGCCTATTAATAGATGGGAAAGATCTTCCCACTATGGAAAAATACATTAACCATACAGTGCCCAACCTGTGGAAGAGCCTTCTGAGTTGGTCTTGGTCTGATCGGCCAGTCAGATAGACCATACCTCAACCCCAACACAATGATGTCACTTTAGTCCTCTTCAGGAATGAAGGACAACAAGTGGAACTCCCTAAAAAATATACCTAGGTCTCCCCATACCCCATCCTTGAAAAGAAAAAGAAAAATCCATTCCTTACTCTTCTACTTCTTCAAACTTGAGTGATCTGTCTTTCAGTTCATATCTCTAATGAATTAGTATAGTTTGTTGATTCTATCATGAACTCTCTCCTAAACTCCCTCCTCCTTCCTCTTACTATTGCAACTAATCTGGTTTTAGTCTTCTCTTACCTGGAAGATAATAAGAACTCTCTAAATGCTCTCCTTGCCTCAAGCTTGCCATATCCTTCCTTAACATCACTTATCAATTTATTTTAATAATGAAACTGATAGTAAAATACAGAATCCTGACTCTGGCACTCAAGGGTTTCTACAATGTGGCTCAGACTAACTTTCCCAGATTTACTGTATGCTACTTTCCTTCATTCATTCCATATTATGACCAAATAGAATTCCTAAAGTGCTTCAGTACTTTATTTCTATGCCTTTATTTATACTGCTCTGTGCATAGGTTATATGCACAATCCCCTTTCTTTATATTTCATTCTATTGAAATTCTCTTTCTTGAAATCCTGATCTGTGGCATATTCTTCATTTAGTCAGTCAATTACCTTAGATAAAGTTCCTACTATATACATACATACATACATACATGTGTACATATATATAGGCACATGTATGTGTATATGTGTCTGTGTGTGTATACATATACATGTGGGTGTGTCATAGTATGGAAATCCTCTCTGATGATCCCGATCAAAAGTGATCACTTATTCCTTATGTCTTTCATAGCATTCTGTTTAGAGTCCTTCTATACTTTTATAACACTATAAGCCCAGGGGTTAGGGTTTCCTATCTCACTAAAAAGATCTGAAGATGAGATTAAAACCTGGTGGAATTTCAGCCACAAAGTGAGGAGTTAGTTTTCTTCTCATTGTCTCTGGCTCGTCTATACACTAAGTATAACTCTGGGAATGATCTCTTCCGTAAAACTTAGATTTGCTTCAAGTCTACGGTGCACTCAAGAGTCAGTGTATAAAGCAGCTCAGATATAGTACAGTTATTTAATTTACCACAAAAAGAAATTGATGAACACTTAAAGTATTTTACATTACCTTAAAGCATTAATAATTTGTTTGAGTAACTCACTCAAGGTCTCTGTGTTCTTCTGAGCATCATGACATACACAACTCATCTTCTCATCAGTGATTACTCTCTCCTCTGAAAAAACTGAAGCTAAAGAAAACATTCTCCTGCCAGTCACCCACACTTTTTCTAGTGCATGAAGTAACTACCAAGGCTTAAATAAACATCTCAAGATCTTTACTAAGCTACTTGTACTTTGGAAAAGAAACAGAGCAGAAGAGGCAGCTAGATAATTGAAGCCTAGTGTCAGACTCATTCAAGGCGTCATAATGGATTGTTGACAAATACAGGAAGTTCCTCTCCTTTAGCTGAAAGCTTAGAGACAATTAAACTCAATTAACTCAGGGGAAATAGAAGAGAGAGAGAGACAAGGACAGAGACAGAGAGATAACTCCCCCCTCTACTACCTGAAATGGTGGTGTGGACCTACAGTCCAATGAGTGACAAGTTCAAGTCCAGACTCTGGCATTTACAAACTGTGACCTCATGAAAGTAAGTTTACTTCTTTGAATCTCACTTTCCTTGTTTACGAATGGGATTAAAATCCCATGTAGTATTTATCTCACAGGGTTATTGAGATGATCAAATGTGATAAAGTATGTCAAGTTCTTTGCAAACCTTAAAGAACTACATTATTGTTATTACTGGGTTGTAAACCATGGGAGAGCAAATGACTGTCTTTTTCACCTTTGTACCTGTTCTGTCACATTCAGAATAAGGCATAGCTGGTATTTTTGTAACACTGAAAAATTTTCAAAGCCATTTTTCCCATTTGATCCTCACAGTAATCCTAGGAGAGAGTGCTATTATTTTCCCTCTTCAACAGATAAGGAAACTGAGGCTGAAAGATCAAGGAATTTGCCCAAGGCTACATAGCTACTAAGCATCTGAGGGAGAATTTCAACTCAGGCCTATTTGACTCCAAGTTCAGCATTCTATTGGCTCTGCCACCCAGCTGCCTCTATAGGTGTTTTATAAATGTTTGCTCCTTTTGAATCAGCTAACACTTCAGGTTCATGGAACTATGATGTTTTCTTTATAGTACACAAAAATGCAGAGCTCTACATAGAAGTATAAGGGAGAGGAGACAGTCATATGTCCAAGGATGCAACATACTGGCCATGAATTCAGAACTGAATAAACATCTGGCAGTGAACTCAAGACAAAAAAGTGATAAGCTCTCTCTCTCTCTCTCTCTCTCTCTCTCTCTCTCTCTCTCTCTCTCACACACACACACACACACACACACACACACACACAGAAATTAGTTAAATTCTGGTGTGGTATGCAACAGAAATATTTCAGTGTGTTTATATCTAAAAGGCAGCCACACTGTAGGATTTTTTGTTTTTTAGCCTCTAAGTGAAGGTGAGATGACAAGTTTATTGCATTGATGCACCTAAGGAAATGCAGCAGTTTCACAAAATTGAAGACTCTAACAGACTGTATTTGTCCCCAAGCAACCTGCCCCAGCTGCCAGAGCAACTGCCTTTATTTTGGAAGTGACACACAAGGTGGAATGATAGCTGCTCTAAAAGTATTTGGTCTTTTCACCTTTGACACCTATAGGCCACTCCCACCCACTTCTCCAACAGAAAAACAAAGGGCAGAGTAGGGTGGAAACAGAGGGAAAGCAACCACCAACTCTTCCCCCTCAGTATTCATCTTAACATTTAGCATCCCTATTACCTCTGGACCTAAAGGTTTAAGAAGGAAAAAAACAATCAGAAGAATGGATGCTTTTTTATCTGAATATAAGAATTATGCAATGGCGAGCCACACAGTATTTATTGAATGTCAGTCAGTCGAAAGGTTGAAACTATGTGAAGGCATGAATTGTTTTCTCTTTGTGTGTCTGGCACCTGGCCCATAAGAGGTGCTTAATAAGTGCCTATTAATGAACATTATTCTTCTCTGCTTCTGGAAGTGGTAGATTTTTCCTCCTTATCTGTTTCAAAGCAAATGTTGGATAATCTCTTGTTGAGTATTTAGTTGGATTAGATGGATAATTAGATACCTTGCAACTCTGAAAATTCTCTTGATTTTGTACCTAGGAACATCTAAGGGCAAAGGGATAAAATGAAAGTGAATGTACTGAGTAGGGTTGGTTCTATGAGTTATTATTCTTATTTCAAATCATATTCACCGTAGTGTCCACATTAAAGGAGGTAACGTTTTATTTTTAACTTTTAGATTCCTATCCTTTGTATAGATGGTAGGGCAGCTAGGTGGTACAGTGGATAGAGCACCAGGCCTGGAGGCAGGAAGACATGAGTTCAAATCCATCCTCAAATACTTGCCAGCTGTGTGACCCTGGGTAAGTTACTTAACATTGTTTGACTCAGTTTCCTCATCTGTAAAATGAGCTGGAGAAGGAATGGCAAACCACTCAGTATCTTTGGCAAGAAAACCCCAAATGGGGCCACAAAGAGTGCACAAAAACAAAGCTTCATGAGGGTAGTGACTGGTTCATTTTCATCTCTATTTCTACTTGTTATCGTTCAGTTGTCTGCAACTTTTTGAGTCCCTCCCTGGACCAAAGCATGCCAGGCCCTTCTATTATCCATAATTTCTTGAGTTCTGTCCAAGTTTGCATTCATTGTTTCCATGATACTATCTATCCATCTCATCCTCTGCCATGCTCTTTTTCTTTTTCCTTTAACCTTTCCCAACATTAGGATCTTTTCCAACAAGACCCATCTTCTTCCTGAGTACTTAAGCATCAGCTTAAGTATTTGATATTCCAGTGAATAGCCTGAATCAATTTCTTTAACTATTGCCTGATCTTCTTGCTGTTCAAGGGACTCTCCTAAGTCTTAAACCACCGCAATTTGAAAGTACTGATTTTGCAGCGCTTAACTTTCCTTAAAACTCACCTTTCACAGCCATGCATCATGACTTGAAAAACCACAGCTTCGACTCTATGGACTATATGGCAATGTTATGTCTCTGCTGTTCAGTATACTATTCAGATTTGCCATAGCTTTCCTAACATAACGCAAAGACATATAAACTAGAAGGACCTGCTGATAAGTAAACTCTCTCTACCAACGTAGGTTGGTACCTTCCATGAAATGTGTAGTTTTGGAGAATTGCCTAGATTCTAGATAGGTTAAATGACTTGCCCAGGATCACACCACCAGCATGCATTATTAGCAGGATCATGACCTTAGGGCTCCTTGTTTCTGAGATCGGTTCTTTGTCTACTATACCAAGCAGTGTTTGTTATTTGACCCCAAAATTTTGAGGCAAAAAGCAGAATTTCATAATTTTGAGGAAAAGGTCAATTTGGCCAACCCCCTCCTTCTATTTAGGAGATTTACTGTTAGAGGGTTGAAATGACCTACATGAAATAATGCCATGTATCATAATTTCTAGTCTAATGTTTTTCCCATTACACCAGAGATGTAATTTATGGAAACCCAATCACAACATTCCACTTACCAAGGAGCATATTTTGTTACAAAAGTCAAATATGAAAACAGGAGGAAATGTTTTAATATTTAATATGGTCTTAGTCTAATTTAATGCAGAGGCCTTGAAGTTTTTGTGCAGGAAAGATTTTAGATTTGGCTTAGGGCACCTGCTTCCATCCTTTTTAGCTTCCATCCATCTCTCTAAGCTTATCACCTTTCCCCCCTAAAATTTTAGACTCTCCTAAATACTTCTTGAACTCCAGATCCTGACCTTTCCTGGTCAGGCATATATATTATTACTGTCCATATTCTGTATGGACAGAATGGTACCTATTATCTGGAGGAAAAAAAATTATTGATCTGGTAAGGGTAGGGTGGGATTAGTAGCAGTGCAGAGGATAGCCCAATAGGTAGTCTTACCCTACCCCCAAAAGGGACAGGATCCTGCTTGAAGAAGGTCAAGGGTAGGAGACTAAATTATTTAAGGTGATCTAAATTAGGGGTGAGGTGGGTGGCACTGGGCAGAAAAAAAGTTCACCCTTCCTGCATGTCAATGCTCTGCTATGCATGGTTGACAGAGTAAGTAATAAAAGCAAAAGAAAAAAAAACTGAGCCCCTCTTTCTACTCTTTACCACATTTTTTGAAAATTCAGAAATATAGTGAAAAAATGGTTCTGAAGTATTTCTAACAATTTAGGAAACAAAACCAAGTACTATATAATTACAAAAATTTATCTGTGTGTTTTATCAGTAATTTTAAAGATAATGCATAAATATGTAAATAATTGATTTTCTGTAAATGATGAATGTTTATAATGCTTCCTAGCATCAAGAAGAGCTCTTACAGAGAGGAAAAGCATTTATGAGTCAAAAGAAACCACAATAATAACTGAGTTTAGTTGAAGAAAGAAGTGACTTAGAACTGAATGAATGAATATATTTCATCTAAACCCTGGTGAGAGAAATTAGTTTATGGAAATATGGTGATTTCAGACACTAAAATAATCCAAACCTTAATATTTAAACAAAAAATTGTCTGTATATCACATTTACCTGCATATTGTCACAACTCTAGGCTTTTCTACACAGAGGGGAAAACAAAAACATACTTTTCACCTAAAGTCAGTACCTTATTTAGGAGACTAAGGTTAGAATCCCCAATTCTGCTACTTAAGCCAAATTCACTTCTCTGTCTGTAAAATAATATCTAGCCAAGATGACTTCCAGGTCTATGTGTCTATGAATATCAAAGAATCATGGATCTAGACCTGGAAGGATCCTTAGAGGTCATCTAACCTAATGTATTCATTTTATACATAAGGAAAGTGAGACCCAGAAACATTAAGTGAGTTGCCTGAGATCTCACAGCCAGTAAGTGCAAAAGCTTTGATTTTTTGACTTGAACTCAAGTCCTGTGAATCCAGTTTAGCCCTATTTCCACTGTACCTCACTGCCTCTATATGTTGTATAGTCAGTCTCATCAGAGGCATTCTTTAAGTAATAAGGGCACCAAAGTCACTAAATTTTGCCGAATTCAGAAAATTAATCATTGTGGGTGGATTTATAAATGCAATACCTACATTTGTATGTATGTGTTTATATATTTATATTTAAAAGGTATTTTATATCAGTGAATTTTCTTTTTTTTTTTTAGTCACTGATAGAAATCTTTTTTAAACATATTAAATGTTATACTATGTTTCTGTAATGACAGCATCCTACAGAAGTGACAAGAACTCTTCTATTCTGGATAGCATATCCAGAGAATGATTTTAATCATTTATTCTCACCTTTATTTGTATGGTCTTTCATTTTTTGAAGCATTATTTTTAAGCAAAATATCCATCTCCTAATTTGCCATTTTCTCCTCCTGAGAAAGAATTGAATATTGCCAGAAGGCAGGTTTGAATCATTCAACATTTATTTGGTACCTACTATGTGGAAGGCACTGTATTAGGCATCAGGGAAGATATGAATATGAATAAGATGTAATCTCTGCCTTCAAGGAGCATATAATCAGTCTAGTATGAAATTGGGACATAAATTGGTGGCAAGAGGGGATATATAAGGACAGTCAAAGGCCCAAAGATCACCCAGAAAATCTTGGAGAGTCAGGAAAATGCCTCAAGATGGCACATCATGGAGGTAAATACGAGAGGACAATTGCCTTAGGAAGACTGAGCTCTCATCCTAGAAGAACCAAATTTCCAGGCAAGAACCCCATGTAGGGACTCTGGCATGGTAAGATAACATGGTTAGTAGAGTTTGAGTACAAGTAAGAGTCTCAGTTATTAGGGACAGGGCTAAAAGCCCAAGTCCTGGACCAATAATAAGTAGTTCTTTAAGTACTCCCTAGGTAAGACAGCTTTGACTATGGAGAAGAGGTCTCAGACAAATTGGGCTCGCTCTCTCTCTCCCTCTCTCTCTCTCTCTCTCTCTCTCTCTCTCTCTCTCTCTCTCTTTCTCCTTTCCTCCCTCCTCTATGCAACTTCTCATAAAAAGAGTTTCATTTTTCTCAAATTTTTACCAATACCCTACCTGACTCTCTTTTTCTCTTGTCACATTCTGCCTTGCATTATGGACATTCCCACAATAGACTGGGAGGTTGTTGAGAGCATTTTATCTGTCTTTTTGTCTCTATCTTCTTTAAAAAGTTTAATTGAATCTAATTGAATCAGATAATATATCAACACTAATTTAAAAGTCTATTACATTCCAGGCACTGTGCTAGGCACTGGAAATATGAAAAAAATGAAATTGTCTCCTTTCTAGAAGACCACATTCTATCTGGAAAGATGTAGACATGTATAAGTAAATATATAAAAAAAATAAATAGAATAGAACAGGAATAGAACACTACAAAATACTGGATTCTTATTAGGTTCTTCATTTATAATTTAGTCTTCAAAAGTCAAATGGAACATGTGTATATTTATACGGGTTTGCAAAGAATATATACAAACATGTTGCCCAACTGTCCACTAAGAAAATTCTAGCTTATGTGAGGTGAGCTGACTAGGAGTTAGGAAAATGAAAAAAAGAAAGAAATTTTGCAGGAAATGGGGAATTCTATCATAATATATCAGAGCACTTATCCACGCTTACTCTGACAATCTGTGGTGGGATCTAACTGAATAGTAATTGAGGGCAGGTGCAAAGGAGGGTGAGGTGTTGCAAAGGATCATAAGAGATCATGGCTGTCTAGGAACTGTCTAACCTGTGAAGCATAAATCAGGGTGAATTCAAGAACATCCTGATAGGGCAGACACAAGACTTTGTTCCTGTTAGCCCCCCAGGTGAGAGCAGTGATGGGCCCATGCTTGGTCATGAAGAGGAAACTCAACTTTGATATATCAGATGTAAGTTTTTTCATATTATCAGATCAGTTAAATGAGAGATTCCTTAAGTTCCCCTTAGGGCAGCAGTGGAATTAGTGATGAGCTGCAACATGCATCATTGAGAACTCATTATGATTCATCCCTTCTCAATTATCTAAAAGCCTCCCTCTGAGATAAAGGGATGATCAAAGAATTGGAACTTAGTCTGATTTAAAATGTAAAATAATTTTTAAAAAATAGATCTCACTTGCAATGAATATTACTAAGAAACATATTGTTTTGCCATTAAGACCACAAAACTTCGTATTTGGCGGCTCTAATATCTCAAAACCTAAAATGCAACATCAACCCCCCTAAATTACAGGTGAAAATGTCAGTAAACAATGCCATTATAAAATACAACTCCCTTCTGCATCAGAACTTAAACGTCAGGAGTGGTCACGACCAGTGTTCCATATAGACAACCTGTGAACCAAGTCAGTGCTCCAGGAAGCAGCTTCCTGATAGCTTGGGAATCTCTCTTCTCTCTCTCTCTCTCTCTCTCTCTCTCTCTCTCTCTCTCTCTCTCTCTCTCTCTTCCTTTCTCTTTCTCCACCTCTCTCTCTCTCCCTCCCTTTCTTCCTCCCTCCCTATGTTCCTGCCTCCATCCTTCCCTCCCCCACTTTGTCTCTCTCCTTCTGTATGTGTATATATGTTCATACAGACATATGCATGTGTGCATCTATTGTTTTTCTTTCTTTTTCAGATGTGCTCATATCTGTGATTTCATCTGTCTGGGAGCACTCAGTGAGGAAATTGTCTCTACAATTATAAATTGACAACTGTCCTGGAGCTTGTGACCTTAAAGATTTGTCTTAGGTACTAAGAGGTTAAGTGATTTATCCAAGATTGGGTCAGCCATTATATGTCAGAGGTGACACCTAGGTCTTCCTCACTAAAGATGACCTTCTATCCACTACTCTATACTGTTTCTTTTTTGTAAATGTTTTCATTCTTTTCACGCCTACTTGTTCCCCACACCCATTCAGTAGCATTTTCTCATATATCTGTGTTCTCATGAGTACTTTTCTCCAATTCTTTTGATACAGGTGATATGGTGTTGCGCCTTCTCAAGTATGGGCAAAGATTGCAAAATGAATCATGAGTCACAGATTATTAGACCTAGTAGGAACCACTGAGATTATTTTAAAAAACACACTTTCATTTTATACATGAGGAAACAAAGAGATGATGAGTAAAAGGAAGAATATTCATTCTGTAGTCAGAAGACTACAAGCAAGCGCAACCTGAGAATTGCAAATCTTTGCTATTCAGAACCCATGGGTGAATGACCTGTCCTTGATCCCTGAATCAAGAGAATTGGGAGGCTTACGTTAAACACTTCATCTGTGTTTTGTTCAACCTTGATACTGAAGGCAGTCACAGTGAAGGTTTGCTCCAATAAAGGACTGGGAGACTTGAAATATTTGCAGTTTCTGAAATACATGTGTCTGCTGTATAAAATTAATTATTGTATTGTATTAGTGGAGGAGTGAACTGGTCCAAACATTCTGGAAAATAATTAGGAACTAAGTCCAAAGAGCTATAGAATAGTGAAAATCCTTTGACTCAGCAATACTACTACTAGGTCTGTATCACAGAGATCAAAGGAAAAGGAAAGGGACCTATATGTTCAAAAATACTTATATCAGATCTTTTTGTGGTGGCAATGAATTCAAAATCAAGGAGATACTCATCATTTGGAGAATGGCTGAATAAGGTATATATGATTATAATACAGTACTATTGTGCTAAAAGAAATGAGTTCAGTTTTGTCATCTGAGAAATCAGTATACCATTACTCCTATCCTTCTTGAGGTGTTGTTATAGGGAAAAGTACATTATAAACCTTAAAGAACCATATAAATGTGTTATTATTCTAAGTGAGGAAAATATCTTTAATTTCTTGTTCTAGTGCCTGATCACTATTAGAGCTTGGAATGCAACATTTTCCTTGAAATTATTGCTAGTTTTTGAATACTAAATAGTTATAATTATTTGTAACAATTTGCTCATATTGTCATAGATCACTGAGCAATGTGGCCAATTTTTTCTTGATCTTTGAGCTGTGATATTACTATTTTATTTTCTGTTCTCATTTTTACTCATTTTTTATTCTAGAAAAAGTTTGCTTTTATCTTTCATGTTAATTTTTCAACAAGATAAAATCAGCTACCTTAGGAAAAATCACTGCTTGTTCTTTCATAGATAGATGATATATAGCTGGCTGGATGAAGGTTTCTTTCATGAACTCTCCTCCCCTTAAAAATAGGTCCCATTATCTTTACTATCAAAAGGTGTTATGATATCATTAAAATATCGCAACCACTATAATCCTACCAAACAACAAGTATGTGCTGATTTCCAAGTCCGATTTTAATGCGCATTATTATACTACTTTTATATTTCAAAAACTAGCATTTCTGTTATAGATCAGTAGACTTTGGAGTTTCTGTTTTGAAACTAAATAAATCTATAACTGTAACCCTATAGGCAGAGGGTAGAAATATTAATATGAATTCCATTCCAGTAGGACTTGATTTTTTTAAAAAATGCATTAAATCAAACTATTATTTTACTTTCTCAATATTTTTAATGACATGAATATTCCTTTAACAGAAGCTGTAATATAGTCTAAAAGGGAATGGATTGAAACTTGTTCTTGAGCAAGAAGAGCCTGCTACCATTCTCCCCTCTCAACTGACCTTGAAATCCCATGATACCTTCCCCTTGAATAAACATCATTTTCACTTGTACTCTTGCTTTTTTACTCTCACCCTGGCCACAGAAGCTCAACCACTAGAAGAGTGTTCCAAAAAGCAAGAGAGAACCACACAGAGGTCTCCTACTAGTGTTGAGGGGTTGGGTTTCACATTATGGACACATTCATGTCTTCATTCATTCATTCCTCCTCTCTACCTAGCCTTGTTCTTTCCCTTAAGACAAAGAGCACCAAAAGTTAAGAATGTTGTTACTCAGAGATACCATATTTGACTAGGCTTTCCTCAAAAAAATGGAACCCCTCTACAAGCCTGTATACTTGTTTTATTTCACTCAGGTCTATAGTCCATGTTGCATACTTGATAGAAGAGAGTAACTTAGAGTAGTTAATTGCCTCCTACAAGTTATAAAGAATATAAAGACAACCTCCTAATTCCACTAACTGATCTCTTTCCATGGGTAGAAGAATGTATAGAAAGCGAGTCAAGAGTCAGAGATCAATGGCAAGATTGCGAAAGGAGATGATAACAGAGAGAGACTGATGAGAGAGTGGCATGGCTATATGAGTCCATAGAAGTAATTAGTGAATGCAGTCAAGGTCAGATCCATATAGGATTGAGTTTGACCTTAGAGTAAACTTTGATGTAGGGATCAAGGTAAATTTAAGGAATAGGGCAGTACATGAAAACTGATGATTCCCACTCACCAGAGTACACAGCTAAGCAGTGAAACTAAATGTTTTCTATGCCCTACTCTGCTCCCCATAAAGGGATCGCATTTTTTCTTGGGACAGGGATGAAAAAGTTGAGTCAACTGTGATATCTCTGAATGTCACAGTTGTAAGCTACTTTCTGTCTGCAGGGTAAGAGGCAAGAGGTAAATGAAGATAACTGTGAACGTGGCCATAATATGCAAACCAAAACCCTTCTACCTCTTGTTCTTTGGCCCATCTTCTATGGCCAGGTGAGAAGTGAGAAAATAAGAGTACAAGCAAAAGTGATGAGATGCAACATTCAAGGGTATGGTGCCATGGAGTTTCAAGGACAGATGAGAGGGGAAAGAGCAGCAGGCTCTCCTTTTGTTCAGATTTGTTTCCTTAACTCAATAAATGACGAGCTATCCACTGTACAAAGGACTTAGTATGGACTAGTACCTGCCTATAACCAGACATTGAAAGGGAAATACTAACACTAAGAACTTTTGTCTAAACATAAAATTTCACCTGAGTCCTTATCCCCATGCTACATGTAGGAACTAAGTCCTATATCCAGAGTTCCTTAGATCTTCATTTAATGGATGTCCTTATTAAATATTGTGAGTCAAGCAGAAGTTAAGATTTACATTTATTTCCTCCACTCCTTTGTTTACTTCCAGGAGGATGGTAGTTGTCAAGGGTTGAACCACTGAACTGTATCTTTCTAAAATATAGTCTGGATGTAGGAGATGTCACAAGTATTCTGTTATTTATTAACTAATTTTGGTGGGTTCTATGCAAAGAGTAAAACCTGTGTGTATCACTAAGCAAGCCAGTTAAGAAGTACTAATTAACAACTTACTATGTGTCAGGCAAGGAACAAGGAGTTCATATTCAAATGGAGATGAGAACATATAACTAACTAGGTACATAATGCAAGTTACATACAGAGTGAATGGGAAGGAATCTCAAGCTTAAGACTTTAGCAATGGGGAGACCAAGGAAAACCTCCTGGGAAATGTGAGGTTTCTGCTGAGTATTGAAGAAAATCAGAAAGTAGAAATGAAAAGGAAGAGTATTCCAGGCATAAGCAACAATGAAAAGTCATTAAGTCAGGAGATGGAGTGTCATATGTGGGGAGCAACAAGAAGAACTATGGAGTATGTGATGGGGAGAAAAGTACAAGACTGGAGAGGCAGAAAGGCACCAGTTTGTGAAGGACTTTAACAGACAAATGAAGTATTGTCTATTTGGTCCTGGAAGTAATAGGGAAATATTGGATTTTAATGAAGGGAGGGGTGACATGGTCAGACCTGAATGTTAGGCAGATCACTTTGCCAGCTGAATGGAGTATGAACTGAAATAAGGAGAGACTTGAGTCAGAAAAATGAACCATAAGGCTATTGCTATAATCCAAGCATGAAGTGACGATAGCCTATACTAGGGTGTGTGAATAGAGAGAAGAGAATATAGATGAGAAATGGTGTAAAGGTAAAAAAGAAAAGATGGCAAAAAAAAGATTGGATATGTAGGGTAACTGAAAATAAGAGGTGAAGAATGACACCAGAGTTGTATCCCTTGGTGACTGGAAAGGTGGCAGTGACCTCAAGACTAACAGGAAAGTTGGGAGAGTGGAGAATTTAGGTACATAAGTGAGTGAGTTTTGGGGCTGACACATTGAATTTCAAATGTCAACAGGACATTTGATCCAAGATATCCAAAATGCACATCTGTCTGTTCACATTGGAGGGCTCACACTTTTATATGAGTCTAAGGTCTAATTACTAGGGGTCTGTGAAATACAATAGATTCAATAGCTGAGGATAGTATGGGCAAAGCAACTTGTGAATTGAGCGACTCTCCCCTTTTGTGATGACCAAATTTGGCATGATGAGAACACTATTTTAGAGCAGACACTTTTAGATCCATAAACTGGACTTAAACTTATTAACAACCTTCAAGTTAGAGCTAGAAGTACTAAGATGCTTGTTGTTAGGAAAGTAAAAGTACATGTTGGAGTAGAGTCTGTCCATCAATTTTTCAGGTATTCAGTCTATAGGGACTTTAAAAATAAGGATCAGTCTTTAAGCCAGGAACAGACTCTGGCTACACACTTGTCCAGTGTATATTGTTTCAAAGAGAGCCAAATTTCAGTCCATTTGGAGCTGTAATGATAAGAACAAACATTTGCCGAGTTTCTATCAGCTAAGCCAACATTTTAATTAATTATTGCAATAATGGTTTACATATAAAGTCATTGTCTATTATACAATAACAGTATATATTATTTTCTGCCAAAAGAGAAAATCAACATTTCTCTACAAAGGAAAAAAGCCTAGTATACATCAAATTATTTGTCCATTAAGACTTAAGAAGACTTATTTTAAAGGGTATGATGATTGATGTATTGAAATTAAAATTTTTCCCTTTTACCCCTCAAATGGCGACCACAAAAATGTAAGCTGTTCTGCATTCTGACTCAACGATACTTCATTCATTTATATATAAAATGACTTAAATGTTGATAAGTCTTTAAAGGACAATGCATTTGGATAAAGGAATATACAATAAAGTATAAATTGCTGATACTAGTACATTCCCCATTTTAAGAACAAGGAAGGGGGCTAGAGAGCTGGAAGTCACGTGGTATTTGAACTGGAAAACCTTCTACTGCAAGGGAAATGGGTATAAAAAAAACAGAATCTAGGAGAGAAATATTGCTCATTTCACTATTTCCTTAGGGTCTGCTTGGTTTACCTCAAAACATGCACAATTTCAAGTTATGTACATTACATTCTGTTTTCAAAGACTATGCACATTTGTAACTTCGCAGCAACATGGCTCCCAAGCCAGTATTTTTCACACTAGCTCATTCTGTTTCTTTAGCGATTTTATTTTTCTGTAAGTTTTTCAGAAACCATCAGCAAACAATTCAAGGAATCAAACAGCATGAGCTATAGGAGCACATGTTGACTCCCCAGGTTATCCAAGAGAATGAGGTGTTCCTGCAAAGAATAAAAGTACTTCAAGGAAGAAACCAAGAAGAAAAATAGATGGAAAAAAGACAAAGGGGAATTCTCACATGTCAGCAAATTACATGTTGGAAAAATGAAATAGAAAAGAAAAAGAAGAGGGTCAACTAAACACGCAGGTGATATGATGGATAGGAGATTCTCATCTCTAATGAACCATCTCTGGAGGAAGCAAATCTTCCATATGTAGATCTACAACAGCTAACTAATGAGATGCCATTCCATGATGGGTTCCCACAGAGGAACGATGAGGAAGCTATTTGTCCCCCCTAACAACAACAGAGAAGTAAGGTGTGTACATCCATGTGTATCTTTATACACGTAATTGTGTGTGTGGGTACAAACATGGATGTGTGTATATATGCACATGCATGTGATGTGATGGACAACATCCCAAGACTTGCCGTACATAATGGTCGTTATCACCCTCTTCTATTGAGTCCTACAGGAATAAATGGTTATTGTTGTTCAGTTGTTTCATCATGCCTGTTTCTTCATGACCTCATGGATTTCCCATGAGGTTTTCTTGTAGAAGATGCTGAAGTGGACTGTCATTTCCTTCTTTGGTGGATTAGAGCTAACAGAGGTTAAGTGATTTATTCCGGGTCACATAGCAAATGAGCGTCTGAAGCACTTGGAACTCAAGTCTTCCTGACTCCAGGTTCTATCCACTAAGCCAGAAACAAGAAATCACTGATAAATATAATGAATTGAATAGCGTAGGTGGGGGGAATGGAGGTTAAGATGAGAAGGGATTCTAGTTTTATTTCAGTCACTGGGAAAAATTAAAGACAGGTTACTCAGAAGAGCAAGAGATAGCTGAGAAATGAAGAGAAAGGTGAGAAGATAGTACCTAAGAATAGTTTATGGATTTCTGAATTTATATAGCATTCAAGCCATTTCTATGGTTTGGAATATAGAAATGATGGATTAATGGAAATGGATATAATGTACGTAAGAGGAGCTTGTAAAAGTATATCTGCCTGAAGTCTTACAAAGATGGGCTTTAAATTACAAAGGGAAACAGAGGAAGAAAACTGCCTAGACAGAACTAATGATACTGATGCAACAAATAGCAGGTACAATATAGAAGAAAAAAAGACAAATAATTCTTGGCACAATATTCAAGAAGTCATCATGACCTTTGCTGTCTAAATATATAAATTTACAAAGTAAGGGTTAACAAAAACAATAGACACTGAATCTAAATTTAAAAAGTGAAATTTATATTTAATAGCTGTCTCTGAGAGTTAGTTGGGCTTTGGAATTATGACTAAAATCTGACTCAGGAAAGATACTTCACATTTCAAATGGAGCAGAATAGATACGTGGTAGTGGATTAGTAATGTACATTAATATATGCACTCATGTAACGAAATCAAGGAAAATGTGGAAGAGCATATTTGGTTAAGGATAACAGAGGTTGAAACAGAAACAATACAGTTGGGGATTATATCCCAGACTTCCTGGACAGAGGAGAATAATGAGGAGTTTTAGAAACAGATCACAAACTTCAAAGGAAAAAAAATTAATGTTACCATCAGAGATGACTTCATTCTGTAAATATCTGCTAACAAATTGCCTGTATCAATCAATCAAGCATTTATCAATGAATATAATGGGCCATGCAATATTCTAGGTGTTAAGCATACAACAGTCTTTTTCCTCAAGGAGTTTTTCTTTCTATTAGGGAAAATAGATATTATTAGGGTTTTTTTTTACTCATGTCTTATTCTTTGTGACCCCTTTTGGAGTCCTTTGGCAAAGATAGTGGAGTGGTTTGCCATTTCCTGCTCCAGTTCATTTTACACTTAAAGATCTAAGACAAACAGGGCTAAGTAACTTGCCCAAAGTCACATAGCTAGTAAGTGTCTAAGGTTGGATTTGAGCCCTAGAAGATGAGTCTTCCTGACTTCAAGCCCAGTACTCTATGGCACCACCTAGCAGCCTACAGATGTATATGCATGTAAGTAAATACAAAATATTTATGTGGCATCCATACTCTCCTTGAAGACATAAAGGGAGGGGGAACTCACCATATCTCAAGCAAACCCATTCCAATGGGAGTGACTGATGATGTAGCAAATGAGACTGAGGAGTGACCAGACTGGAAAGAGAACGAAGAAAGAGTAGTATCATAAAATTATAGATATCATGTAGATATCATAAAATTATATATATAATAAAATTATAAAATCACAAAATTCTCATAGAGAAGAGAGCAGTCCATACTGTTAAATTCTGGAGAGAGTTCAGGAAGGATGAGCACTGATAAAAAGTCATTGGATTTGATAATCATGGATAATGTTGGAGAAAGTAATTTCAGTAGAGTACAGAGACTGAAAACAAAGGACTGAGAAGTAATGTTGTCCATCACTGGAGTACACTACAGGACATCTGGACAGATAACAGATACAGATGAAGAGTTTATGAAATAGGTATAAAGCCTTGTTAAGATAAATGTTAAATAATAGATTTTAAGTTTTGCATGATTTCATATATATAATGGATATCATATTGTTTCCTTATTAGTGGGTCCCAACCCATTAAAGGACTAGAGGAAGGGGGAGAATTTGGAAGTAAAATTTAAGAATCAATGCTTAAAAAAATAGATACAAAGTCTGACACAAAGGTCTGATATAGGAGTAATTGAAATAATTACTGAAAGACTGTCTTTAACAAAAACAGGGCTACTAACATTCTTTAACTTGCTTTACAGATAATTGTAACTTTCAAAAAGGTGGAGAAACCAACAAGGGGAAGGAAATTATCCTCTGGACCTAATTCTCACTAACAAGAAGGAATTGATAGTGGGGCAAAAATCATGGTAATCTTGTCATAATGACATTAAAATAGGGATTGATGACATTTCTATTTTCATAGAAATAAGAAAAATCCAGAACAGTTTGACAAGCATCCAAGAATTTGTGATTGTAGATTTCAATAAGTTTAAAGACAGAGTAGTATAGGGAGATGAACACTGGCTCTGCAATCAGAGAACATGGGTTCAAATCCAACCTCTTATGTTTACTAACTCGTGACTCATGGTAATGTACTTACTCTCATTGGTTCTAAGTTTCTTGATCTATGAAATGAGAGGGTCTTTCCCTCCCAGATTGATCATCTTTATGATGGTACTTTGAGTCATCTTTTGTCTCAATTCTTACCTAGCTCATAGCCCTTGATTGAGCAAGGCCTCAGACAAACTGGAACCAGGAAAAGACCTTAATTTAGAAAAGCCAAGGTCAACCACTGCATCCTGGGGTATCATCAGTCATTTTGACCTTTGTCTTGTCACTGGACTTTGATGACTCTGGAGGAGAGAGTGAGGCTGACAACCTTGCTCAGCTCTGCCTCACTTATATCCAATGTATTTGCAAGTCAAGACATCATTCTTGTGATTTCATTGGTGCTCTTCAAGAATGAAGGAACCACAACAGGAACAAAATGAGACTGTTAGATCAGATAACTCCTGCAGCCCCTCCAAGCTCTAGCTCTATGATCCTATGATCCCATGCACTGAAACTGCATTCCAAGGTCAGTCCAGAAGGAATGGAAAGCTCTTGAAAACAAAATTCTTCCTGAGCATGGGGTAAGAAAGGGAAGCTAATAAACATTTATTAAGAGCTTGCTACGAGCCAGGAACGGTACTAAACACTTTACAAACGTAATCTCATTTGATCCTCAGAACAACCATGTAACATAAATGAAATTATCTGTATTTTATAGCTGAAGAAACTGAAGCAGAGAGAGAATAAGTGACTTGACAGGGTCAAACAGCTAGTGTTTGAGGCCAAATTTGAATTCAGATCATCCTGACTCCTGGCTCAGGACTCTACCCACTCTAACTTCATGGGGATGTGCACCTGTAATCCTAGGTACCATGGAGGCTGAGACAGCATGTATCTTGAGTTATAAAATTCTGAGCTGCAGTGGAATAAATGAACAAAATATCTATACTAAGCCTGGAACCCACATAGTATTTTTAAAAATATAAGTTGCTTGAAAAAACTATTATGGGTGTAGAAAGAACATACCCACCAACATGTGTGTATATATACATATATGTACATGTATTTAATATATACATTTAGCAAATTTATAGGCATGCACACATATATACATATATGTGCATGGATAAAGGTAGGTATGTGCCATCTATGTGATATATGTATGTGTGTATGCATATATACATGTATACATATATGTGTACATACATAGCCATGCCTGTTAACTCCCCTGCTCCAGGATCCTCTCTCTGAAGGTGCCAAATTTAATGTGGATGGCCAATTAGTTTATCTCAGTGCACTTTAGAACTCTTGAGGTCAAGAGATCTATCATCATCAGCTTCCTTGGTAACAGGGATTACAGACATATACCACTATGACCACCAGGATGAAATTTAAAAGAAATAAATATAAAGAAAAGTTTAAAAAATGAGCCTTCACTATTGAAATATGGGGCAATATGACTAGATAGCAACATATCTAAAATAAAGAAAAGATCTAGGAGTTTCAGAGGACCAAATGGTTAATATGAGTCATCGATGCAGTACTGCAGCCCAGAAAGCTAAAGCAATCTCGGACTGCATTATGAAAAGCGTGGAATCCAGAAATGAAGATGTTAGAGGCCTCATATTATTACAGTTAAGGTTGTATTCCACCATGATCAGACCATAGTGTGAATATCGCATTTAGTCCAGAATGTCCCTACTTAGAAAAGCCATTAATAAGGAACAAGATATCCAAAAGATGGTAAGCAGTAGGATGAGGAGGCTGTATGAAGACTGGTTGATGAAAATGGGGCTATTTAACCTACAAAAGGGAAGAATAAGGGAAGCATAAAAACTGCTTTCAAGTATTTGAAGTTGTCGCATGGAAAAGTGATTAGAGTTGTACTACTTGAAAACAAAAGGAAGAAAATCTGTAAAGGGGTAGACATTGCAGAAGCAATTTTAGTTTTCCCATAAGGAAAGATTTCCCAAAAGTAGACATCTTCCACCCCATATCTTCAAATAAGAGCTGGATAACCACTTGTCAAGTATTTGTAAATGCTTTCTTGGGTGTATGATAGACTACATTGTAAGTGAGATAATCCTCCAAATATAAAATTCTGTGATTCCTTACCAACAAAAGAGTACTAAAAGAAGCAATAAGACAGGTAAAAGTAAAAAAAGAAGAAATCATTTTAATAAAGTCAAGTTAATAAATCTTTATTAGGTATATATCATACACCAAGACCTGTTCTAAACACTTGCAACATAAAGGCAAAACCATTGTCCTTTCCATCAGTGAATTTATATTAAAATGGAGAAAACAACATGTAAATAACTAGGTACAAAAATTATATACTTACAAAATATAGAGACAGTAGAATGATGGTTGCTACCATAAGAGGAGAAGAAATTAGCAAGTGGGGAAACTGGGAAAGACTTCTTAGAGTAGGTAGGATTTGAGAAATCTTATAGGAGTCAGAGAAAATATGAGATAGACGTGAGGAGGTAAAGCTTTCCATGGAGTAAAGCATTCCAGGCAAAGGGGACAGCTGGAGATTGAAGATGGAGTGACATATTCAAGGAAGTTCAAGTAGGCCAGTACCCTGGAACATGATGTGTATATAGAAGAGAGTAAAGTGTAAAAGGATTAGAAATATAGAAAGAGGCCAGATTATTAAAAGCTTTAAATACCAAAGGAGTTTATATTGGATCCTGAAGGTGACAGGAAGCAGAGGGGGTGACGTGGTCAGATCTATACTTTAAAAAAATTACCTGTTTTAGTTGGTGATTTCATCAGTTCCCATGGTTTCAATTATCATCTCTTTGAAGATTAATCTTAGACATATTTGTCTAGCTTTAACTTCTCTCCAAACTTCTAGTCTTAAATCTTCAGCTGCTTATTAAACATATTGAAATGGATGTTGTATGGACATCTTAAAGTCAACAATGGCCAAAGCTAAACTCATTCTTTCCCCAAAAATCTTTCACTCTCCCTAACTTTCCTATCACTGTCAAGGATATTACCATCTGCCCAATCACCCAAGCTATAAACCTAAGATTCATCCTCAACTCTTAACTGTCCCATATGTTGTCTTTTCTACGTTCATAATGTCTCTTGTACATGCTTTCTGCTTTCTGAAACTGTGATCACCTTGATAGAGACCCTCTTTACCTCACATCTGGACAATTGCAATAGTGGAGACTGAGTGGGGAATGAATTTGAGTGGAAAGAGAATAGAGGCAAGGAGATCAGTTATATTATAGTTCTAGTGTAGTCAGGTGAAAGGTGATAACATCTTGAAATTCACTTGAAACACTGTGAATGGAAAAAAGAGAACAGATAGATTCTGCGAAGGTAGAAATAATAAGATTTGGCAGTGAATTGGATATGTAGCACAACAAGGCTGCATATTGTCACCCCATTTATTTAACTTATAGGCAGAGTACATCATGCAAAATGCCAGGATGGAAGAATCAAAAGCTGGAAGAATCAAAATCAGAAAAATACCAATAATCTCAGATATACAGACGATCTCATTCTGATGGCAGAAAGTGAAGAGGAATTAAGAAGCCTCTTGATGAAGGTAAAAGAGGAGAATGGAGAAGTTGGCTTGAAGCTTAACATTTAAAAAGAATAAGATCTTGACAGTCAGTCCCATCACTTCCTGGCAAATAGAGAAGTAAAGAAAGCACTATCAGATTTTATTCTCTTGGGCTTAAAGATCACTGAAGACAATAACTATAGCCATGAAATTAAAATATATTTGCTCCTAGAAGAAAAGTTATGGCAAATCTGGAAAGCATATTAAAAAGCAGAGACTTCACCTTGCCAACCAATGTCCATATAATCAAAGCTATGGTTTTTTTTTAATTTTTCTTGTAGTAACTTATGGCTATTAGGGTTGGATTATAAGGAAAGCTAAGCACTACACTATTGACACTTTTGAAGAATAGTGCAGGAGAAAACTTTTGAGAGTCCCTTAGACAGTAAGGAGATCAAATCGGTCAATAATTAAAAGAATTAATTCAGGTTATTTCCTAGAAGGTCAAATACTGAAGCTGAAATTAGAAGAGAGGACCCATTATAAAAGACCCTGATGTTGGGAAATAGTGAAGGCAAAAGGAAAGACAGATGGCAAACGATGAGATGGATAGATAGTATCACAGGAAAAATGAACATGAACTCAGAAAAATTCAAGAGATAGTGGAGCATAGAAGGGCCTAGCATGCTATGGCCTATGGAGTCATGCTGTCAGACACTACTGAATGACTGAATAACCACAACAGCCACAATAATAACAAAGTATATGTAAGGTAAATGATCTGAGGATGATACCTAAATTGCATATTTAAGTAAATGGAAGGATCCCCCAAAATACTAACCCCTCCAACTACCCTTGAAAGTAACAGGAAAGTTGAGAAGAAGGGAAGATTTTAAAGAAAAGATATAGTTCTACTTTCGTCGTTAACATTCTGATTTCACGATGCCTATAGGACATCCAATTCAAGACACCCAAAAGGCAACTGGCAATGTGAAGATCAAGAGACTGGCTTTATGCATAAATCTGGGAATCACAGAGATGATAATTGAACTCATGAAAGTTTATGAGATTTCCAAGTAGGATGCCAGAGAGAAAAGAGAAGAATTCCTAGGACATTTCCTTAGGAGACAATAAGGATTAGAGGGTATGACATAGATAAGAACCAGTGAAAGGAACTGCTAGAGAGCAAGAGAACCAGGAGAGAATATTGTCACAAAAGTATGGTGAGGAAAGAGTAGCCAGAAGAGGTGGTCAACAATGCCAATTATGAAAGAAAACATTACGTATCTGAAGGAAAATGTCACTGAATCTAAATGAATGCCTAGAGAAATGGGTAAACATTGAAAAGAAGTGAATTAAGGTCTGGTGCCTGGAAAATATTTTAACTCTTAACAATAGATGTAAACAAAAGTGGAAGAAACTGCTTCAAAAGGTTGCTAGTTCCTCCTCCCTGGTGGTCTTCAAACTGAAGCTAAATGATCAGTTGTCAGGTATCATATAGAGAACATAACTTTCAGGGAGATGTTGGACTACATACATGGTTGCTGAGGTCCCTTTCTATTCTCAAATTCTGTGAGTCTATGATTCTGCGAATGCTACTCATCATTACTTACTAACTGATAAGAAACAATTTATAAACTTGCCAAATAGTAAACTGAATATCTCAGAAGAGTCTCTAATTGCAATGTCATTGTTTTGCCATTCCTCAGCACTTGGAACTCTAATTTGAGATCTACTCAAGGGCAACATTGCAAATTAGAAACATAATTGAAATCCACTACTGAATAAATTGAAGTTTGCCACTACATAGAATTAACGTAATAGTTTTTAAAAGTATAGATTCCCTTGCCATCCCTAACACCTCTATCCCTTAGACTTTTCTATCTATTTAGTTGAATAGGTTTTTTTAAAGGCTATCCCAACCCATTCTCCACAATGATAAATATATACTACATTTGGGGCCAACTAGATTGAAAGATGACACTGAACAATTGTTTCTAGCATCAGCATGGATCTTAATTTTGAGGAAGAAGAATGCAATCTCTTTGAGGACAGGAATAGTCTCACCTCCTACTTGAACATCACAAGTATCTAGCATCCTATATTGTACATGATAAACACTTAGTGATTGTTCTTCAAACTGAATCAGAACCAATTCATATTTAATCCGCAAATATTTGGTGCTTAGCAATGTTTGTTGTTCAATTTGACATTTTCCAAAACAGCAGGATATAGGGATATGGAGAAGTCAGTGGCCCAGTGGAGTGAGGCTTCGAATCTATTCAAGGACTTCATTCCTAGAATGGAATTTCTTGGTGTATATGACAACAAATTTCAAAGTCAATGAATTTTATTTTGCAGGTTTTTCATTTATCTAGACAAAATTAGTCACCAAATTCTGTTTATCCCTTCAGTCTCTGTTGCCTTTTCTATTCCCACTACCAATACCCTCATCCTCTCATCCTGGATGCTCCTAAATGTTCTCCCTGATTGTAGTCCTGGAATTCCAGTGACCACATCTCCCATTCATGGAACTCAGAAGAATTAATCCTTTCAGCTTTGGGGTCCTGCTTAGAGCATGAGCTGTCCTGATTGGTGGGTGAGTTAGTGAAAATTCATCTTAGTCCACTAAATATCTGGTCAGCCCCCAAATCACACTCCACATTGCATCTAGCCACCCAACAAGACACTAGAGCCTATTCAGTAAATGCATCATGATGGTTTTCTGTTGCCATGGATATTATTCTTCCTCACCACTCCCCTAACCATCTTTTTTTTAAATCATATTTTGGTCTGAGAATAATAATTAAATACAAATTAAATTGCTAGTAGAAAGTTCATGACAATCTGTGGCCCTGTGGATCTTTTCACAATCCCTGTGATTGCCTAGACCAAAAGAATCTCTTCTTTAATCACTACTCTCCACTGTGTGGTATTGATCATTTAGAAAAGAAATTGCCTGTGTACAAGGACAGGTCTCACTTATACACTGTAACCCCAGTACCTAGCACAGTGTCTTGAGGTGATTTGCCCACAACTTTTTAGTAATGAATCCAGGACCCAAACCCATGTCTAGACCTGTCTAATCCATCATGAATTTGTCAAGCACTATCTCATTCAAGGCATCATGCTAGATGTGAGACTCACATAGCCAAAACAAATAAAAAGAGTCTTTAACCTCAAAGAGTTTATACTCTACTTGGGGTAAGCAAGATGCAAATAGATTGGCATATGATAATCTAAGAAGGGAAAAACACATTAATAGCAATAAGATGACACGGTAGCTAGAGCATTGAATTTGTAGTCAGGAAAATGTGAGTTTGAATCCTGTCTCAGACATTTACTAACTATGTGATCTTGAGCGTGTCACTTAACTTCTGTTTGCCTCAGTTTCCTCATCTGTAAAATAAGGAGAATGGTGCCTAACCACCAGGGATATTATGGAAGGTGTAAGGGGATAATATTTGTACTTTAAAGAGCTAAAAGTACTATAAAAATACTAGTTATTATTACAGCTAATTAGATGGTACAGCAGATACAAACTAAATTAGAGACAGGAAGACCTGAATTCAAATCCTATCTCAGATACTAGCTCTGTAACAAAGAGCAAGTCATTTAACTTCACTCAAACACTATTTCTTTATCTCTAAAAAATAATCATAGAACTTACAATAAAGGGCTCTTATGAGAGTCAAAGAAGATTATATTAAATAACTAGTGGAACTATGTATATTTACTACAAGAGTTCATTGTTCATTGGAAAAAGATGCAGCTCAGTGAATAGAGCACTGGGCCTAGCATCAGGAAGACCTGAGTTCAAATCTAGCCTCAGGACACTTCCTAGCTATGAGACCCTGGGCAAGCCACTTAACCTCTGATTGCCTGACAAACCGAATCCACTGGATCCATTGGAGGAGAAAATGTCAAACTACTCCAGTATCTTGGCCAAGAATACCCCAAATGGAGTCACAAACGGTTGAACATGAATGAAATGATTAAACAATTGAAAAAAGAAGAGAGAGAGAGAGAAGAAAAAGAAAAGAGACAGAGGAGAGAGAAGAGGAAGAAGAGGATGGAAGGGAAGGAGGGAGGGAAAGAAGGGAAGGAAAGAGGAAGGGAGGAAGGAAAAATTCTTCATAGGTGGAAGCACCTGAGCTGAATCTTAAAGGATGCTAGTGCCTCCTTGTCCTGTGCTTTTTCTCCTACAACATTTTGTCCCTTTTCCCTGTGCTATTAAGTCTCCCACTCCTAATCTCATCAGTTCTATAATCTTGTCAAAATCAAGGTCCCATAATTTTCAGTGAGTAACCTAATATTAATGAGTACACCTGCCTGAAACCAATTGTTATACTTAGTATTTTTTTCCTCAAGAATCTATCTACTCACCCGAAAGATCAAAAAAAAAAGTAAACGTTTTCTAGCATTTTTCTTTGAGAATCATTACAAGGATTATGATGACCTACAGACAAACAGGTAAGTGACAGACGTTCATACATGTGCAGATACAACACATAGCCCAGGCCTTTCTTAGCTTCCTCAAAGTCCAGTCAATACTTCAGCTGTATCCAAACATAATGAAACGACTCTAAGTGTTAACACCCTGGGGATCTGAAAAGACTCAGTGGGAGCTGGAACAAGATCCGAGATTCTCTGTCCAGATTGGCCAAGGAGCCCCCTGCAGCAATGCCTCCAAGTCCAACAGAAACAACTCTTCACACAGAGAAAAGGGAGGCTTAGAAACAGTTGACCTTTGAGCCTATTGACACCTCTGGACAAAAACAGCAACTAGATTGGATGGAGATCTGAAAACATTTCTTTAATAAGAGCAGCATGCTTTCTGCACCTGATTGAAAGGTAGGAGAAGCTATAAGAAAGTTTGCAGCCTGTCTGCCCTTAGGCAACCTAAGAAGCTGCTTTTATGAATTCTTCCCTTCAGCTCCTCCTCCTACCCCTACCCCCAATCATTTTCCTATTTCAGAGAAATAATGCCTTGTATATAACTTTATCAATGCATTTTACTTTTCATCAACAAGAAGCCCTGGTGTCTTGGTTCTGCTATGAGTATTCTTCTAGTTAGCTGGCAAGTTACATTGATTCAGTTCAATGAATTAAGCAGTAAACATAGTTTATAGTTTATAAAACTTGCAATTGATCGCATTCTAAAATATTCATAGAACCCTGAATAAATCAACTAGTTAGGAAAACCGATATCCTCTGACAGGCCAAATTTATGCTAAATTGGAATAGCAGAAAACAAATATCTTTTCCCTTTGTGGCATTAAATGGCCCTATAGCATGAGAAACAAGAAATGAGAAAGGATTTCAGAAATCATCTGCTTCCAGTTACCACTGCATCTAAAGTCTTCCAGTCAAAAAATGTATCTATCTTATTCTTAAAGATCTCTAGGGAAGGAGTTTCTCCCATTAGTCCATTCCAATACCTCAGAATTATCTTTCTTACAAGCTAACAAGTCCCTTCAATAACAGCTGATGTAGAGACATTAGGCTTATAGGAATAAACAACTTCTATATTTACTAATCAAGCATTTGCTTTCCAGAGTGTCAAAGCTCTTTGCCCAAATAAGATGTGGGTGTTTCTACCCCCATCCCAATTAATGCAATCACAGAAGGCCCAGAGAGCTCAGAGAGAATCAATCAACCAATCAATCAAAAGTCTAAATCTATGTGCAAATATGTCCTTAATCAGTATAGCAGAAATAAAATGTTTTCCTCAAGACAGGTGATTCCATACAGGAAATACTGGGAGAAACAGTATGGTGTAGAGGAAAGAAGATTGAATTTTCCACTGAAATTGGACTTATGAGACCTAAGTTCAAATTTTGATTATCATTTGCTGTCTCTATGACCTTGAAGAGAGGCCTGAATCTCACCATACTCAATTTATTTATCTATAAAATGAAAAGGTTGAAATAGATGGACTTGGAATTCCCTTCCAGTTCTTGATTTATGTTCCCATGATTTTGTGAATAGCCAAAAGAATCAAGCCTACCTCTGAGCCTATGGACAAAATATCAGTCCAGATTTATGAAGTCAAACCACAAACCAGCCTAGTGGTGATCCAGCTCCAGACAATCCACTGAAAGGTAATTGATTAGCACAACCACACACACACACACACACACACACACACACACACACGCATACACACACACAACCAACTTCCATCTTCAGGTGACCACAGATATTTGGGAGTTTTAGAGTCTTATCAGACTCTAAATCTTTCTTATCAGAAGGATTTAAGGTTTTAGGAAAGGAAAGGAAAGCAGAAAGCTGGGAAATCTTTGCATCAAGGGTCTCTGATAAAGGCCTCATTTCTCCAGTTCTAGAGAACTGAGTCAAATTTACAAGAATACAAGCCATTCCCCAACTGAAAAATGGTCAAAGGATATGAACAGGCAATTTTTCAGCAAAAAATCAAAACTATCTATGGACATATGAAGAAGTTCTCTAAATCACTTTTGATTAGAGAAATGCAAATTAAATTAACTCTGAGCTTCCAGATACACCTATCAAATTGGCCAATATGATCAAAAAAAAAAGGAAAGTAATAAATGTTGGAAATAATGTAGGAAAATTAGGACATTAATGCACTATTGTTGAAGTTGCAAACTAATCCAACCTTTCTGGAGAGCAATTTAGAACCATGCCCAGAGGGAAAATAAACAGTGAATACCCTTTGATCCAGCAATACCATTATTAGGAGTATATCCCACAGAGATCATAAAAAAGGGGACATGACCTATGCGTACAAAAATATTTATAGCAGCCATTTTCATGGCAGCAAAATATTAAAAACTGCTGGGATACCCATTAGGGAATGGCTGAACAAGCCATGGTACATGAATGTAATTGAATACTATTGTACAATAAGAAATGATGAACAGGTAGATTTCTGAAAAACCTGGAAAGATGTGTGAACTGATGCAAAGTAAAATGAACAGAACCAGCAAAACATTGCACACAGTATCAGGAACACTGTGTGATGACAACTATTCATGGTTCAGCTCTTTTCAACAACACAATGTTCCAAAACAAATATAGTGGATTCACAAATGAAAATTTGTGATCAGGTAAAGAACTGATGAACTTTGAATGCAGATCAAAACATACTTTTCTCACTTACTTTTTTTGCTTTTTTGCATTTTTTTCTTTTGATGTTTCTTCTTTCATAAGTGTGACTAATACTGAAATGTTTTACATGATAACACATGTATAACCTGTATCAAATTGCCTACCATTTGAGGAAAAGGAGAGGGAGTAAAATTTGAATATTTCAAAAATTTTCAATATTTCAAAATCTTGTAAAAATGAATGCTAAAAAATTGTTTTGACATGTAATTGGGAAAAAATAAAGTACTACTAAAAACAAATAGAAAAAAATACACAACTGTCCTAGACCTTGGTGTAAAGGGATAAGAAGAAAAGACCTAAGCTGATAGGGCATGAGGAAGACATGGTCTCAGGAAGCAAGAAGTATCCATAGACAAAAAAGAAGGGTCAAGAGAAAGAAAAAGATTCCATGAGTAGTAATGGGGAAAAGAGCTATCCGCCTGGAGGAACTATTCCCAAGAGTCTTCTCCGAGTAAGGCACTGTTTGTACCTATTGTCACCTGTGGCTCCAAGAAGCATACCACACCCTGGTTAAAAAAAAAAAACCATCAGCAGCAAATTCTCAGGCTGAGAGTAACTGACTGACCCCTTGGTAAGTTAGGGTGTTGTCTGCCCCAAGCATGGGAAGATTTCTGCTGGCACAGTGGGTGGATGCAAACAATTTGTTCTAACAGCCATTAAGGTAGTTGAAGCAGGCACTGTGGAGGGTTTAGAGTTGGTCAGACCTCAAAGACACTGAGGTCAGCCACTGTAGGCCATCACAAGCTGTCTTGACTTTTGTCTTGCCATTAGAGTTTGATGACTGGAAAAGAAAGAGGGGCTGAAAACTTCATTCAACTTCCCAAATAAGGACCCCAAATAAGGAACCCCCAAACTAGATGGTCTTTGAGTTCCTCCAAACTCTGAGACTTTATGATTTCATGGTCTCATGAATAAAAATAAAAATATACTATTTAAATCAAGATATGGACCATACCAAATATTCCACAATCAAAAGAGAAATAAAGATGAAGGACATTGAATTCATTAGGATCTCAACTGCTTAGGAGTCTCATGTCATTTTAGACAGCTAATGTCCAGAGTCTCAACTTGGGACCTCATTCTCGCTACACAGGGTACAGTAGCATTGCCAGGCTCCAGTGTGACCACCTTCTTGCTCCATCCTTAATTATCTCACAAAGGAGCCCTACCTTAGACAGCATCAGACTAATATGACACTGAAATAAGTAGTCACCCTGATGGGATTCCCTTCCCAGAATATCTCCCCTACTCCAATGACATGGCATTGTACCTAAAATTCATCAGGAGTGATTTATTCCTTTGGAGTAAACACTGCCTTCACCCTACTTTCTTCTTTTAAAAGGTAAATCTTCATGGCAAGAGTAAAAATAATAGCTGGCATTGATATAGAACCTTAAGCTTTACAAAGCAGGTTACTTCCAAAAGTCCTGTAAGGTAGACAATGAATTATTATGCCCATTTTACAAGTGAGGAAACTGAGGCTTACAGAGTTGAAAATTGTCCAGCATCCCACTGTCAGTAAGCGTGAGAGCCAGAATTCAAAGTCAGGCCACCTGCTTCTGTTACCATGGTTCTTTCCATGACAGCCCTGCTGCCTCAGGGCAATGCAGTGAACTAAATTAAATTTAACAATCATTTTTAAGCACCTGCTCTGTTCTAGGCACTGTTCTAAGGGCTGGAGATAAACAGAGTGTGCCTGCCTTAAAAAAAAAAATTAAATCATCCCTCTTTCATAGAGCTTATATCCTACTTGAGGGAAGCAAGATGTTCATAGATAAGTAAATTTAAAATATCTACAAAGTAATTCAGGGAAAAAAAAAACATTAAGAACTGCAGGGAATCAGACAAGTGTTTTATTCACCTTCACTTCAGTCTGAATGAATTGAAAAGATAAATTCCCTCTTGACAGGTTGGAGTGGAGGTGAAATGACAGGTGAAATGGAGAGGGGTTGCTTTATCTACTTCAAAGAATTAAGCTGCTTCCTATATAAGCTTATGATAAAGGGAAAGCTTACTAGGGACACAAGAGTGCCAGAAATAAAGAATAGGGTGACTCAGTTGGGTCAAAGGACCTATACAGTCATGCTCTAGGGGGAGGATAATATTAAGTAACCTCATGGAGTGGTTCAGCAGCTGGAACATGAATCAGCAAATGGATGACTCAGCTGTTCCTCCCAGCTGCCTGCGGGTAACTGCACTGTACAAACTGTCCCCAACTTATGAATAGAATGTGTTCCAAAAAGTTCATTGATAACGGTTCTTTAGAAGTTGGAAAGCACTTTTTCCCATGGAAACAGCACTATAAGTGTTAATTCAAGCCCTAGGCCAGTCCATAAAAGCCTATTTATGGCAACTAAGTAGTACAAAAGATAGATCCCCAGGCCTGAAGTCAAGACCTAAATTCAAATCCAGCCTCAGACACATACTGGCTGTGGGACCATGGGAAAGTAACTTCATCTTTCTGAGTCTCTGTTTCCTTACCTGCAAACTAAGGATAATTAAGTAGCTATTACTTCCCAGAGTTGTGAGGATAAAATGAGGTATTTGTAGAATGCTTCACCCCCCTTATAGTGCAACATAAAGGCTATACTGTTAATTAACCCCCAATTTACCCGAGCACGACCAGTGTTAAAAAAATCTAACCATTATGTAGAGGCATTACTGTAGGGGTTAAGGGAAGGAGGTCCTACTTGAATGTATCAGATATTATGGGGGTGGTAGAAAGAGCTCTGAATTAGGAGCTGCAGAATCTCACTTTGATTTACTACTCTGCTTGGACAACTCTCTGGGCCACACTTCCCTCATTTTTAAAATGAAGGGATTGGACCAGGGTACTTTAAGCTCCTTTCTGCCTTTGAGGCTGTATTCTCTTCCTGTAGTCCCATAGAATGCTATGGGACTTCCTTAACTCAGTCTCCCTCTAAGGGCTATAGGACTTAGAATAGGAAAAGAAGTTTGAAATTCAAAAATCCAGGCCCCTCCTTTTTCAGATAATGAAACTGAAGTTCATGGGTGGGGGATGGGGGTAACTTACTCAAGGACATACATATCACTACCTACAGGCATTAAAGTAGTACTGCTGGGATTTGAATTCATGTCCTCTAATTTCAAATCTAAATTTGTTTCCAACACGCGCGCACACACACACACACACACACAATTGTACCTTCTCCCTCTTTTTTTTTTACTTGGAACCCATAAAATCAATGGTCTTAAAGGTAGTAAAAGTTAGCATTTAGATAATGACTATTTATATTTTCAAATAAATATAGAGAGATAGGAGAAAATATAAAACAGAATTAGAGTGCTGGGAGGAACTTTAGAGATTGTCCAGGACAACCGCACTGATTCTGTTGCTAAGAAAATTGAGACATACTAGGTTAAATGACTTTCCCAACATCACATTGGCTGTAAGTTGTAGAACTAGAATTCAAATCAGATTCTCAGATGCCAAAAGCAGCATTCACTTTATTGCAAAGCAACACTGACTTGAAGCCAAGGATTAAACTAGCTTTGTTAAGGAAGGAGAATAATGAAGGAGCATTTCTGGAGGGAATTTATCCTCAGTCATCTCCTCCCCTTAGCCTGCCAACTCCCAGACACACGGACCAGAAACCATACCTTGCAGAAATTTCCACATGGGGCCCAGCTGTGCTCATTGGTGACTGCCTCTCTTGGACCATTATTTCAGAAAAACCCTAACTCTTATACTTCACTTCATTCTGTACTCTCTAACCATCTCCTCCATAGCTCTTAAACTACTTTATTGCCATGTAAATGCCCTTTCCTGCTCTATGATGCCACTTCAGTTCTGGAGTCATTATCCATGATTGAATCAACTCTACCATTGTTCCTGGATTAGCTGTGCCAATTACATAGCTACGGTCCTCATACCATCCTTATAGACAAAATTCCCTTCCCTGACCACCACTTTTCTATGTGTACTGTTTCCACCACTTGAATATAAGTTATTTGGGGAAAGAAACTGTCTTTCCTATTGTATTTGTATCCCCAGTGCCTAGCAAATGTCTCAGCACCTGAGATGCTTAATAAATGTATTTGTTTCATTTTCCTATACTGCCACAAGTCCAGCCCATCTGCAGGCCATTAAGGACACAAAGAAGTTATTTTAGTCCTTGCTGTAAAGAGATAAGAAGAAAATACCCAAGTGAGGGAATTGGGGGGACTGGGAGGGTTGGAGAGAGAGTGGAGAGTGAGAACATGGTCCCAGGAAGAAACGGATCTCCATTGACAAAAGAGAAGGGTAAAGGGAAAAAGAAAAATGCCAAGAGTAAAAATGGGGAAAGGAATGACCTGCTTGAAATATCTATTCCCAACTGTCTTCCTTGAGTTAGGCACAGCCTGTACTGGATTTAAGTTAATATAGATACAGTATAACCTAGCTTCTCAAAAAAAAAAGTCTCCTGAGCTCATTTCGCCCAAGGGACATTAACATCTGCAATACATTCAGTCTCACAGGAGGAGCAGGAGAAAAAGTGGATTTCTTTTTCCCATGAAATATTCTTTCATCAAATAAAGGAAACTATAGACAATTGGGATGACACACATTGCTACACAGTAATTTTGGCCAGATAGAATCCTGTTGTTTGGAATAATGGCTTTAAAATTACTTTTTAAAAAGGGAGGGAAAAGTTTCCCAACTACATATCAGCTAGCTCTGCTAGAGTTTCAAATAAAGCCCAGCGCTCTCAACATTATTCATTTTCAACTAAAACCCAAGCCAGTCAACCGCTGCTTTTTTTTTCAAGGTCCCATGAAATTCCCAAGGGTTCAAATCCCCACTTCTGACATTTCTTTAACCTGTAGCAAAGAAGCAGTGAGGTGACAGAGGCTAGAACACTTGACCTGGACTCAGGAAGATCTGAGTTCAAAATTTGCCTCAGAAACTTAGTAGTATGGGACACAGGGCAAATTATTTAACCTCAGTTTGCCTCAGTTTCCACAACCAAAACATGGAAATAATAATGGCAAAGGATTATTGTGCAGATCAAATAAGGTAATTGTGAAGCATGTAGCATATAGTAAGGACTGTAGAAAATTTTTCCCATTCACCCTGTGATCCTCGATGTTCTGTTTTACCACTCTAAGCATCAATTTCCACACCTGACAAATGGGCATGATACTTACAATCCCAAGCTCAAAGGGTTATTTTGAGAATCCATCAAGCAACTCCAGACCATCCCAAGGAACAAGGAAATGGGGCTTACCCAAGCACATCTGCCATTCTTCTCCAGAACTGTACCCTAACCAGTATGGATATGGATTATTTTGGGTCTCCATGGAATCAGCACTGAGCCCGGAGTCAGGGAGACCTGAGTTTAAATTTTGCAGCACTAGCTATGCGAACAAGTCACCTCACCTCTGTTTGTCTCAGTTTCTTCACTTGTCAAATAAAGATAACAAAACCACCTGTCTTCCAGGATTGTTGTACAGATTAAATGAAATATTTGCAAGCACTGTTAAGTATTAAAGCACTATATAAGTGCTAGTTATTCATATTTCATGTTTTTGTCTTTTGTCTCCCCAATACCTAATACAGAATTTGGCTTTTAATAGGTGACTACTAAATATTTGCTGAATTCAGTTGAATTGATTTGATTCAGAGAGAACTATAGTTTTCACTGAGTAAAATGTTCACCTCAGGAGACTGAGTTTTCTGCCACACCAGAGGATCGGTGTGTCACTTACCCTGAAAATAGAACATTGTGTCAGTCAGACTTCCCATTGCACTAACATATCACGAAGCATATCCCATCACTGGGGGGTGGGGGAGAATACGTGCACACATATATACACACATACACATACACACATATATATGTATGTATGTATGCATATATGTATGTATCTTCTATGTGCACAGCATAGTGATAGACATGGAAAAAACAATGATGAAAAAGGCACAATCTCTGACCTAGTTTATTGGATTTATTTTCAGAAATCCTGAGATTGAGGACAACAACTTTTTTTTTTAGTAGATGGTTTACGTTTGGTTTCTTTAAAGTGAAAAGATCATTGACAGTGTGAGACTAGGAGAAAAAATGTCACTGACACAGATAGGGTACAGTATTATTAAACTGAATGGAGGCATCATGATAGCTGCCAGCCAGTGCATAGATGACCATTTGGAGTCATCTCCCTAGTAAGATCATCAATAATGTAGGTTAAGGAGCTATCCTCTATGCAATTATAGAATTTTACACTCAACTATACATATGGTAATATGTTTGTTCTTTTGTTTATTCTTTTTTAGTTTTATTATTTTAACTTTATTTTTAATAAACATTTTATAGATTTTTTTCAATACCATTGTCACTGTCCAATGACTCCCCTGCCTCATCACAGACCATAGAAAATTCTCTTTCATAGAAAATTATAGCCAAACAAAACAGACCAAAACAGTGTCCATGTCTGACAAAATATGATACCTACCTCTCTACCAAGAGGAAGGGGGAAGGTTTCACCTTCAGTCCTTCGAAATTAAGGTTGTCTCTCCTTTCATATTCCAAATGCCTTAATGACAATCTAGTCAATGGATCCAGATGACTCAGGAGGAGAAAGTGAGGCTGATGACCTTGCACAGCCTTCCCTCACTCAAAACAAAGTCAAGTAAAAGTCATGTCATCATTTCTCTGATGTCATGGTCTTCTTCAAAAGGATGAATATAATCTGTGAGTAGACTAAGCTACCTGAGCGGGGGCTCAGTTAGTTGGGTAACCCAGCTCATCCTCTCCCTTCTGCCTTCCTCTCCTCTTCCTTTGGGGTTTACTGGCTAGATGTTCTTCCTTATTTCCTTCCTTCTTTTCTTTCTTCCTTCCTTCCTTCCTTCCTTCTTTTCTGGTTGTTCCCCAAACTTTAAACCCAGTGCACTCTGAAGCCCATAGTTCGGACAACAATAGGTCCTTGCCCAAGCTCCACTTAATGGCTGGCTTAGAGTGATTATCAATAGTAACTATTTCTCTTTTTCCCACTCAGTTTCATTTTGCTATTTTTTTTCTTTTGCTCATTAAAAGGGCCATTCCCTCACTACTTCTTAAAGAGGCCTATTCACTCAATGGGCGTTGCCTCTCTGGAAGTAAGTACCTAAAAAGGCAAAAGTTCCCCATTGCGTCCTGGGCCATCTCCCATCATCCTGATGAAAATCTGGTCACCGGATCCAGATAGCTCAAGAGGAGAAAGTGAGAATGGTGACCTTGCACAGCCCCTCCTCACTCAAAACAAAGTCAAGTGCAAGTCATGTCATCATTTCTCTGATGATATGGTCCTACTCGAAAATGAAGGAAAACACAACAACACAACAAACCTTAATGACAGAGATCTTTCCTGTTCTATCATATGACAAATATATATGTTAAATATGGATGAGAACAATTTGTTCCATTGGCTATGAAGGCAAATGCAGTAGGCACCATGGAACACTTAGAGCTTTGTTAGACATTAAAGATGTAAAGGTCATCCACTCTATCATAGGCCATCATCACTCATCCTGATTTTTGTCATGCCACTAGAGTTGGAGTATGACTGATGATTTTAGGCAGCTCTGCCTCACTTAAATGCAATTCATGTAAGTGAAGACATCACCCCATGATGTCATTGGTCCTTTTTGGAAATTAAGGATGAACAACATATGCCAAATATATATGACAAAGACATTTCTAAGGCATCCCTAATCCACACTTATTCTCTATTTTGTCATGATAGATCGGTCACTCAGAAACTGATGAACAAGAAAAAAAGGCTTTCAATCTCTTTATTCCTTTGAATTTTAATTTCAAGCTGTGGTGAAAATGAGACCATTAATATGGAGCTGAAAGGGACTGATAACGATGATGCTGATGATGATAGCATGTGTGTGTGTGTGTGTGTTGTGTGTGTGTGTGTGTAATTTTAAGGTTTGCAAAGTGCTTTGCCATTATCATTTTCTTTCATCCTCACAACTCTGGGAGATAGATGTTATCATTATACCCATTTTAGATGAGATTAAGTGATGTATCCATAGTCACACAGCTTGTAAGTGGCAGGGCTAGCATTCAAACTCATATCCTTTGACTCAAAATTTAGCATTCTCACCACTGTGCTATGTAGAAAACCTTAGCAACTCTTTATTTACAGAAGAAATTCCCCTTGGTTCACACCCACAAATCCAGAATACCATTTCAGAGATAGGTTTTTGAAGTCTCAGTTATGATTACTATTTGAATTTTAATTGTGGATTTAAGGCATAAAAA
This sequence comes from Potorous gilbertii, assembly GCA_028658325.1. Taxonomy (NCBI): domain Eukaryota; kingdom Metazoa; phylum Chordata; class Mammalia; order Diprotodontia; family Potoroidae; genus Potorous; species Potorous gilbertii. Next base: position 256,333,328 of record CM053769.1, on the reverse strand, counting down.
ATACTAATTTTAATGAACCTATAATCCTCAGTAATATCATATTCTTCAATCTACTTCAATCCATTTTCTATGCCTTACAATATGAAGATGGCTAAAACATTAGATTTATTGGTCATAGTGTAGCTCTTTGGGTCTTTAGCAGTGGAATAAGGCTAATAAAAAGATACTTATTTTCCTTATTGTTTGTTTCTAGCTGAGAGGTATGTGGAGAGGGGCTTCAATTTTCATGTAATTGATTTCCAAACATGATTTTTTTTTTTTACAAAACCTCACTGATGATATTGGGGAAAAGATTTACCAGGATTATCAGAGAATAATAGAGCCTTGTCAGAAGGAAATATGGTATGTGTGATTCTTCCTGGTTTAATAGTAGTGCTGTATTTCACAGGGCCATATTTTATAAACTATGATCAGCACCTACAATTACGAGTACAAAGAGTTATCTTTGCTGGTTCCTGTAGTGCCATAGAAAAGATGTAATTATTGTCTAATCACATCTATTATTTGGTTTTCAGGACTATTTTCAGTCATGTTATCTTCACTTATCACAAAGATTCATTCTGCTCTAAATCATAGAATATCTGAGTTAGAAATTAATCAATCCACATAAATATAAAGAGGAAGATACCTTAGGGAATATAGAGCCTAACTCCTTAAATACGATACCATAAAATATAAAATATTCTAGTTTTTAAAGTCCTCCATAACCTCACCACTTTCCATTGGACTCTTTGTTATTCCTACAGAAGATACACCATCTCCCATTTCCTGATTGTAGACATTTTCCCTGGTTGTCCCTCATGCCTGGACTTCTCTCCATCCTCATCTCTACCACCTAACTTCTCCAACTTCCTTCAGAACCCAGCTAAAATCCTACCTTCTGCAAGTTCTGCCCAACCCAGCCCCCGCCACCTTCCAAGCTTATTGTGCATTATTCCCCTTTGTGCATTCCATGGTCTAGCCAAACTGATCTCCTTGTTGTTTCTCACACATGGCTTTCCTGCCTCCATGACTTTGAATTACCTTTCTCTCATACATGGAACACCATTAATCTTGATATCCACCTCTCTTATAATCCCTATCTTTCTTCAAGGCTTTTATATCAAACTTATACCGATCCCCCTATTCCAAAAATTGCCATATATCATTTTGTTTATATGTAGCATTTAGTAGAGTGCCTGAAATATAGTAGGTACTTGACAAATGCTTATTAATTTACTGATTTAGTTATCCTAAGGCCAAAGGGAGCTACTAGTGATAGTAGCTTCTACAGTCTTGGTAGACTTTAGAAGATTCGTTTGTGTTCAATAACAAGGATGGTACTTATGATTACATTTAGCCACTTATTTAGTGGGTTCACAAGAAGGGGAGAAATCACTTCATTCTGTTACTATAGATCTGATCCACCCCAAAGTCAAGAAATATATTTTCTCTCAATAAAATTTAATACACAATGAAAGAAATAAGGAAGGAAGGAAGGAAGGAAGGAAGGAAGGAAGGCAGGAAGGAAGGAAGGAAGAGAGAGAATGAAAGAAAGAAAGAAAGAAAGAAAGAAAGAAAGAAAGCAGGAAGGAAGGAGAAAGAAAGAAAGAGAGAGAGAAAAATAAAAATAAAAGAAAGAAAGGCGGTAGGAAGGAGAGGAAAGGGAAGGGGAGGAAAGGAGAGGAGAAAACTAGGGTAGTTGTAGACGCAGTAAGACAATTACTTTCTCAGTATAAAGAAACAGATTTTGTTAGGTTAGGTACATGTGCGTTTTGTTACTTAACAGGCAGGTGGTATTGCTTACAGTTTTCCTTTTCTTCCCTGCCATCACTATGACTTTCCCACTGTGAGTTGGAAGCAAAGTGAGAGAGTAGGAAGAGGTTGCAGGATACAAGTAATAAAAAAGGGAGTTTCACATTAGAGAGAAATTGGTGGAAAGGAGTAAGAAGCATCAGATCAAAATGATGAAAGGAAAAAAGAGAAAAGACAGGAAGAGACCAGAAAGTGGAGCTGGGGATGGGGAGGAGGTAATGAAAAGGAAGTAAACAGAAAGGAAAGTATGTTTTCATTTACCCTTTTCCATAACCATCTTACAAAAGAAATATGATGTCACTTCCATGTCAGAAGAGGAAAGTTGTTTCAGAAAATAAATCTGTATTCCTTTTTTCTATTAAGACTGAATCACTGCCCCCAGGTTAAAATTATTTCTCCCATTTTTCAGAATGAAGTTCACAGAAGTACAATGAAATATCTTTTCTATCCTATTTTACTTGAGTATCTAAATTCATTAGTACTTACAGTATTTTCACAAACTTCAAAATGCATACCACTTAGCCATTTATTTCTGGGGTTAAGTTTGATATAAAATCACACTTGGAGAATTAGCGCCCATACTGATCTCATGTTTTTCATACTTGTCAAGCTTTACTTTTTCATGAATGCATATAATAATACCATTGAACATTAAAGCTGGCGATATTTTTAAAATTATGCTTTACCTTTCCCAACTGACAAAATTCAGTGTTTGCTTTATCAAAGATTTTATTAGTGAATGCATAAGGAAATAACTACTAGCCCTGTGATATCTTGCTAGCGGTAAGATCAATTGAAATTTTGTTTTTTCTAAATGTAATAGGAACATAGACTTGAAACGAATTATAGAGTCAATTTCATTCAATCCCCTCATTTTATAAAAGAAGAAATTCTGGTTGTGATGAAACTAGTATTGAGTTCAAAAGACAGAATTTGAACCCAAGTAGTCTGATTCCAAATCTAAAAAGTTTTTTTTTGTTTTGTTAGTTGGAGTAGTTTGGTTTTATTAACTATACCACAAAGGTCAAAGTGAAAACATTTCTTTTAGAATTTCCTTTTAGGGAGTATGCAAGAAAATAGAAAGAACAATGACATCTTGTACACTTGTACCAACAGGCAGTGAAAAGAGCATTCCAAAGTGCAGGAAATAAATGCCATTGCAATGGAAGTATTGCAATGTCAGATGATCATGAGATGAGGTGTTGGGATCATGGTTGCTATGGACTTCAAGTTTATATCATGGATATCAGCATTCAGTCTAGAGTTATACATCATCATTTCCATGTTAGTTAAAACTCTTAGAAGGGTAGAACAAAAAAAGATTCTTATCACACAGGTAGTTAGATGGTACACTGGTTAAAGCACTGGGCATGGAGTCAGAGATCTTAAATGTTACCTCAAATACTACTAGCTGTGTGACTCTGAGCAAGCTCATGTGTTACTGCTACTGTTGTTTTTGTTTGTCCTTAGTTCTTGAAGAGGACCATGACATCATAGAGATGATGCCATGACATACAAGTAAATTTGATTTAAGTGAGGGAGAGTTGTGCAAAGTCACCAGACTCACTTTCTCCTCCAGAGTCATCTGGATCTAGTGGGCAGCAACACATCAGGATGAATGAAGATGGCCCCAGATGTGGAGGAAGAGCTTGATCTTTTAAAGATAATGTCATTAGCAGGTCTCTGTTTGACTGAGGCAAAGCTCATTCCAAGATTAAGGCTAGGTTAAAAAACAAAGAATAAAGTAAAGAATGCCTGCTTTGATGTAGTACAGAAAAAAAAAAGTCAAATTGAAAAGGGAAGATCCAGAGAGTTTCTGGTCAAAACAGAGACAATTCCTGTTTATATTCACTCTGACTCAACCAGGGCCCAAATAATGGCCAAATATGTAATGACACTAATGCCAACCATATTAGTCCTTGCTAATGCTGTGTTATTGCCATGTCCTAGAACCTGCATCTCCAGTTTCTAAAACATGTTTCAGAATTCCTGAATGGCAAACTTGGTAATCATGTGAACTCTTTCTTGGTATATTCTCTTAATATTTGATCTTCCCAGAATCAGATTATACAGATTGTTAGGGGATTCTGAAAATTGCTTGAGGCCTAGCTGTAACATAAGGTTGTTAAAGATAGGTGTGTATGATGGCATTCATGTAATTATCTGAATATACAACTTTTAGAAACTAATCATGTTTTTCTTCTCTAAAGATGGACATTTTGCTTTGAGTTTAAGATTAAATCAGATGCAAAAAGAAGTTTAAAAAGAGCTAAGAGAATTCAAAATATGGTTCAACAATCAATAACCAAAACTCTTTTATACTCTGCTTTTCTTTTATGAAATATGGACAAATATAATTGCTAGCATTTACATAAAGTTTGCAATGTGCTTCACAAAATCATCTCATTTGATTTTCAGAGGTAAATATCACTTTGCTCCTCAAAGAGGAAACTGAGAAGAGTGAATTGTTAGAACAGTAAGGAAACCAACACACACAGGAGGGTTTTTGTACAGATTCTTAGATCTGTTTTTCTAAAAAGAAAGCACCTTTTGAGAGGTCAGCAATCTGCTTTAATCAAGCACATATATCATTCACTTAGATCAGGGGAAAAGTCAGCACCCTGAACTTCAGGGAAAACACAAACAGAGAAATAAAGGTCAACAAACAAGGGTTCCAACTGTCTGACCACAAACAATAAAACATCACAGGTCAACAGACAGATCTGTCTGACTATTATATACATCCATAGATACCAGAGAGAGAAGCATCATCTGGGTTTTCAAAGCCAGAAGGGCTCATTAGCAGCTATTCATAGTCTTGTCTGGCCAAACAAACCCTTCTGGTAAGTAAGCCCCAAAGTACAACCTCATCTCAGAGTATTTATACACTTTTTAAAGCTAGAGGGCAGGACCCTCTGACCCACTACTTCAATAGAAATTAATAAAAGGGATTGAGGTCTATTAAAGGGCAGAGAAGATCTTTATCTCTTCCCCCCACCCACCATTAACCTTACATTAACATTACAATTGCTGAAGGAAACGTAGGTAATTAGTTTCTAAAGCTAGGTTTGAACTCTGATCTTCCTGGTTCCAGATCCAGTGCTATCCATTGTTCCTCCAGGCTGTCTAGCAATGAAGCTGTCTTGGAAAGTAGTGAGACAGAATGTAGCAGGAAACATTAGTATCAGCTATGGGAATCACTGTATCTTGAAATAGGCCAGTACATTGTTATCAAAATCTCATGTGCCATTCAAGTCAGAACAAGGGAAGATAAACAGATCAGGTCAGACTACTGTGATAACATGAGAAGGCTAATGCCTTTTCTCCCTGCAAACCTTCAGTAAATGCTTTCCTTTGTGTCCCAAGCATTTATTATAGTGCCTAGTACAAAGTAGGAACTCAACATATGCTAGCTGAATATGACAAAAAAAAAAAAAAAACAAAACCTCCGGTTGATACATTAAGTCATCTACAATTGGTCAACTTCTATCTTTCATTGGCATGTACTGGCTATCCAACACACCTATAATCTACTCCCTCCTCACCTCTGCCTCATGAATCTATCTCTTCATTCAAGACTCAGGCAAAGGACCACCTTCTCTGTTCAGAAGTACTGGGAAATTTTCTTGTATTATTTTTCACACTATGCTGTATAGATTTTTTGACTTGGGTTCTTCTAGAAAATTAATAATCCTTAAGTTGTATCTTGCTTACACAGGGGTTATTCTTTAATATTATTGCATTGTACTTCTCTTCTTCTGGAGTGCCCTTTACTATTGTGTATTTTCATCCCCATGATTTTTCTATCTTCTGTTTCTTTGATGATTTCTCTGTGGTTTCAAGTTTTTTTTTTTAATTTCACTCATTATTTCTGCAGTCTAGGTCATAATTGGCCGAATGGAAAAGAAGGTCAAAAGCTCACTGAAGAAAATGATCCTTCAAAATTAGAATGGAGCAAATGGAAGCTAATGACTTTACAAGAAATCAAGAAATTATAAAACAGAACCAAAGAATAAAAAAAAAGAAGACAATGTGAAATATCTCATTGGAAAAACCACTAGCCTGGAAGATGGATCCAGGAGAGATAATTTAAAAATTATTGGACTACCCGAAAACCATGATAAAAAAAAAGAACTTAGACATCATCTTTCAAGAAATTATCATTGAAAACTGCCCTCATATTCTAGAACCAAAGGGCAAAATAGAAATTGAAAGAATCTGCAGATCACCTCTGGAAAGAGATACCTAAAGGAAAACTCCTAGGAATATTGTAGTCAAATTCCAGAACTCTCAAGTCAAGGAGAAAATACTGCAAGCAGCTAAAAGGAAACAATTCAAGTATCATGGAAATACAATTAGGATAATAGAAGATCTAGCAGCTTCTACATTACAGGATCAAAGGACTTGGAATATGATATTCTGGATGTCAGAAGAGCTAAGATTAAAACTAAGAATCCTCTAGCTAGCAAAACTGAGTATAATTCTTCAAGAGGAAAATGGATATTTGATGAAATAAAGGATTTTCAAGCATTCTTGATGAAAAGACCAGAGCTGAATAGAAATTTGACTTTAATAGAAGAGAAGGTAGATTGGGGGAGAGGGGAAGTCAGAAGTAAACACTAGAAAAGGGACAAAGTCAAAGTCTCAAATAGAAAATAGAATATTTGAGAGGAGGGATAGGATGGAGGGAAATATAGTTAGTCTTTTACAACATGACTATTATGAAGTTGTTTTGCATAGCTACACATGTATAACCTATATTGAATTGCTTGCCTTCTCAATGAGGGTGAGTGGGGAGGGAAGATGGAGAGAATTTGGAACTCAAAGTTTTAAAAAATAAATGTTAAGAAATCTTTTTACATGGAGCTCAAAGTTTTGAAAAATAAATATTAAAAAATCTTTTTACAGCTCAGAGTTTTAAAAAATAAAGGCTAAAAAATCTTTTTACATGGAAAATAAGATATATAGGCAATGCAGTATAGAAATCTATCTTGCCCTTCAAGAAAATAAAGGGGAAGGGGATAAGAGGTGGGGATGATAAAAGAAGGGGAGACTGGAGGAAAAGGTAATCAGAACCCATGCCATCTCAGGGTAGAGGGAGGGGAAAGATGAGGAGAAAACTTGGAACTCAAAATCTTGTGGAAATGAATGTTGAAAACCAAAAATAAATAATATTAAATCTTTTAAAAAAAATTTATTCACTCAAAGTTATTTTGATTGAGAAAAGGATGAGAAAAATAGGGTATTTTCTGTGGGAATGGTAGGGTCTGGTGAAGTTTTCGTTGTTAAGGATGAGAAGATAAGTGTGTTTGAAGACAGTAGGGAAATCAATTGATAGAGAGACGTTGAATATTTGAGAGAGGGAATGTTTGAAGGAGAAATCTGCTGGAGGAGACAGGAAGGAGTGGAATCATGGACATGTATAAAGCAGTTAGATTATTAGTAAATAAAGAACTCCTTTGCCATACGCTTTAAGAAAGGAGGAGAACATGTGGAGTGATATCAAAGGGTTCAGAGACCAAGAGGATAAGAAAAGAGATTGTATTGAATGCCATCAATTCTCTCAGTAAAGGGTCAAGGTCTTCATCTAAGAGAGTTGGGTAGGAGTAGGTATGCAAGGTTTGTGATGGTGGACAGAACATTCTGTTCCCCAGTATATAATTTTCCTTTAACAGAAATGAGGATAATAAGATTGAAGCTTGAGAAACTCTGATACTTTAGAATATTTTGTTGACTATGGGATGACTATGTATTAGCTATTTGTGACTTGATTGACAGAAATGTGAATTTTGATTTTCAATCACAAAACAGAGGTTATTTCATTGTTAGGGGCCAAGCTCTGGGAGCTGGCTCTGCCCTCAGGGAGGAACATGGGAGGGGCTCTGGCTGGGGATATAAGGAGCTGTCTGGGACGGTTCCGGGAGTGATGTAAGCAATAAAGTGAAGTGTACTGGCTACCTCAGATGTTCTGTGTAGTCATTTCCCCTCCGTGGAGGAGGGGTTGGTATACCAGAGATGTCTGAAGACATAGGATAGGGTAAGTATCCAAGCGAGGGCCGGGGGCTAGCCCCATGCATTTCATAAGAGAACCTGTGTTAGAAGAGTAGGATTGGTCAATGTTAGATTTATTGGGGCAAGACAAAACCTCTGAGTCTAAAAAGAGTCCTCAGACATGGACAACAAGAAGATTTCATGTTACCTGTTGCTGGAAACAGCTCACTGGAGAAAAAAACTTTTATTGCTCAGAGAAAAATAGAAGGGGATGGGGAAAAAATTATTACTACAAGGAAATAATTTCACCTTTATGTTTTCTCCCACTGTCCTGCTCTGAGAGATGGAAACCTTTCAGAGACTAGTTGAGTTAGCAGACCTAGAAAAACTCTGAAGATCTTAGGCCTAAGGGTTTTGTTGAAATACTGTAACATTGTCTCTGAACTCAGGGAGCAGAACAGGAAAAGATCTGTAATTTTCAGGATCAGGATTCTATTTTGCTAGAAGTATTTAACACTGCTCTAACAACCTAGAATAGGAGTGACTCAAGTATAGCAGGAGAGCATAGTGGCCTAAAGAAAGATTAGCCATAACCATCAATGAAATGTTGTGCACTGTCTTTTAGGGACACCATGCACATTTAGATCTATAGTACAGACCTATGAGTTACTTCAGTCATGTGTGACTCTTATTCATGTGTTCACATGATCTGGTTTTGTAAGTGAGTACAAACACACACATACACACACAAACTGTGTATGTTTGTGGGACATCATTTGTTAGATTTATAGTTGGAATGTTATATTTTGATTATTCTTTATTTACTTTTTGTTTATTAAATATTTCTGATTAAGAATTAATTATTTAATCTTGGCTGATTTTTGAATGAGGAACACAATGGCAAGGCTTCAAAAACTAAAGCTACGGGTAACAGAAATAGGACTCTTCCACACCAGGGTTACTCCTTAGACCTTCAGAATGCATTGGAATAGCTTGAGTGCTCCTGCCTGAGAAATGTCTTGACCTACCACCATAAGTATAGGTTAGATGAGTGAGCCAAGAGAAAAAGAGTTCAGATGCTAAACTCAGCACAATGCAAATCAAAAGAACTTTGCAAATTTTAAAACACTAGGTAAATAATGGTTGCTATTCTACATCTAAGTCAAGAGAGTCTGTCCTATTTTAAAGGGAAATTCACCATTGCAATGTAATCTACGAGACTTTTGTGGTCCAGTTATTGCTGCCAGGGAGGGGGAAGCTATTGTCTCTCCATTATAACCAGTCAGAAAATAACTGGTTGTCAATATTTGCAATAGTAAAAGGCTAGGCTCCTAACAACTTACTTGTAATGTCCCTCCTTCCTATTCAAATGAAAACTCTTTAAGGTCCAGGACTCTTTTTTTTTGTCTTTGTGCCCCCAGTAGCTAACATACTGGTTTGATTATAGTAGACTCAACACTTGTTTGCTGAAATGAATTCAGTTGAACCAATAATCTTCAGAATCTGTTTTTGTAGATTGCCAGATTGATGGGTGAGGACAGTGGAAGAGCCAGCTGTGAATCAACAGCTCTACAGCTGGCTGCCAGTCTCTGGCAAGAAATGCTAAGTGATTGAACTGTCACATCATAACAAATTATTATATCTTAGTTTCTTCAATAGAATTGTCATTGCAGAGATAAACATGACTGTGTCTATTGAGCCCTTCTTCTCCTGTTTTCCTGTGTTTTGAAGGCAGAAGCAGAGAGGGTGAATAGATGAGCAAAAAGGTTGAATTTGGATAAATAACTGCTAATTTTGAAAGTGTCCAGTTGTTTATTATTATTTTTCTGAGCATAATTGCACATTTTCAAAACACTGGAGGTTTTTTGTTTGCTTTTACTAAATTTGATCATTTTCTTATCAAATTATTTTTGTGTGAATACAGAGTTTTATTTTTTAAAGTGTGAATTCAAACTATTAGTTTTGCCCCTGGAATATTTAGCATCTCCTAGGCTCAATTCTCTGCTTCACACAAGTATTGTTCTTGGCTTCTGATTAGTGAGAATTCAGTAAAACTAGCCCAAAACAGTCCCATCATATTGCTGTCACTTCCTGACTATCTTTTTATCATGCCACTTCAAACATACCTCATTCAGTACCAACCACCCCTTTATATCTTTAGTTCTAGAAACAATGATCAATTTAGTACCATCAAAGAATATATGTTGATCAATTGCTCTATGACTCGACTCACCATCTCTGAAACATCCCTGATCAAAACACTATCAATACCACCTCCAATCCTCTTATGTGTTTTTTCCCTATTCAAAGGTAAGTTTCTGGAATGAAGGGGGCTATTTTGCTACTTATAAACTCTATCTCCACTTAGCACAGTGCCTGATATACAACAAGTGCTGAAGATATTTTTTTTCCGTTCATTCACTCACATCAGGTTATAAATGAGTCGCCAACTGCATCTACAGGACTCACATATATTTGTTAAGATTTTAAAGTATGTGTACATCCATGTCTCTTCAGAGAATCTCAGAGTTTAAAAGGTATCTCAGAAGCCATCTAGTGCAAATCACATCTAAATAACAATTCCTTTTACAATACATTTGACACATGGTCATCAAGAGTTGACTCCAGGAATAGGGAACTCACTATCTCCCAAGGAACCCCATTCCTCTTTTGATTAGCTCTAATTTTTAAGAGGTTTTCCTTATATGGAGTCTAAATTTGTATGTTTTCAATTTACGCTCCTGGCATATGGTTTTCCCCTTTGAATCCAATCAGAATACATCTAATAATGAATTAACTCTCCTAGTACTTGAAGACAGCTACCACATTTACCTGGAACCTTCACTTATCTAGGTTAAACCTAGACTCCTCGAATTATAGAATTTTAGAGTAATATAATCTATGGCCCAAGGACCCCCTAAGCGATGTGCTCACATGGATCAGGTTGATTTTGAAGGATAGCCTAGAAAGGTCAATATCTCTGCTCCTTATGCCACTATCCATGTTTTACTCTGTTAAATCTCCAAATAGCATTTAAATAGAGCTACTTTAGGTTTCCTCAAATGGGAATAGCATAGTTCTCAGTCCTCACATAAGCCTTCAAGGTAACAAATGTATATTACTGAAGCACAACATTTTTCACCCTTCAAAAAAGTGCATGTATAAACAACAGAAAAGACTAACAGGAACCCAACAGATACAGAAAATGCATAAAACATATAAAACCTAGCAAGCTCCTCCCAGAAGGAATTGAACTTGCCATTGCTAGTGGGGATAGTCTCTATCCTCTAGAATCCTACATAGATGGAAGGGGGAAGACTCCTACATGGAGACCTGGTGATGAATTCCAGACAGTCAGAAGCAAAGCTGGAAAAATAAAAGATGGCCAGCCTAGATGCACCCTTTGAATGGAGACACCAGGAGAAACTGGTCAAAAGGAGAAGAGGGCCACAGGGTTATGGGATATCCCAAGATGAGAAATATACAGGAACTAAGGAAAGTCTCAGTATCAGAAAGCATTGAGGTAAAGTGGCAGAAAACAGTCAGAAGCAAATCCAGAAGAGGAGTTACATGAGTGGTACTCTTCTTTCTCTAAGCGGTTTAGAAATTCTCCTTAGAAACTATCCAGAAAGTTCAGTTCCTAAAATTTCAAACTTAGAGTTATTTTTAAAGCAACCTCAGATTCTGAAGTTCCCTAAGAAATCTACCTTCATTTTTAGATAATTAGATTATGGAATGACACTAGCTAGAAAATCAAAATCCTCTATTCAGGAGCAACAATAAACCTATAGGATCATAGATCTAGAGCTCTGTGGTATTTTGGTATTTGGGAGGTGTTCTAATTCAAACCTCTCATTTTTATTTTACAGATGAATAAAGTGAGACAAAGAGAAGTTGTTATTTTCTCTGGGTTATGGAGGTAAGATACACAGTATGTACAACACACTTCTACTTCCACATGACAGCCATGCAAATATTGAAGACAATCATCATCCCCTTCACCATCAGCTTGAGTCTTTTTCTCTGGGTCTCACTTTGCTAGATTGTTTACATTTCTAATCTCAGTGGTCTTCAAAATGATTGAAAGCTAGAGGTCTAACTTAACTCTTTAATTTAATAGATTTGAAAAGTAAAGACCAGTGAGTCTAAATGTCTTGCCCAAGATCACACAATTAGCATCAGAAGTAGGATTTGAATCCAGGTCTCCTGGCTCCAGAGCCAGTTCTTTTTCCAATGTATCTCATTTTCCCCCAAAGCACTATATGAATATAAGCCATAATGATAATGGGCCTTGACTGTTTATCTAAATGCAAAACTCAGAAAGAAATAAAGAAGTCACATGTATAAAAACTCAGTAAACTCTTGGGCGAAAAATATATTATTGTCAAAAGTTATTGATACAGGCTATGTTTGGTCATGAAATCCCTTATGTCCACTGAACTATGCAGTGTCCCATCTTTTAAGTTTTCCATGTGAACCAAGGCTAAATAAAGGCATATATGCTTCCAATAAGGATTTTTAAAAGAGAGAATAAGTATTTTTAAATTCATGTGACCATCCTTCAAATGCTCCTATACTTAAACATATTTTCAATGAAAATTTACCATGGTTTAATCCCTCATTCATCTAAAGTGTAGTTTCTTAGCAACAACTTGAAAATGGTTTCAGCATGAAGGCCAACCATGCTACATCTGTATTCAACTCAGAGACCATTTTTAATAACAATTAAGGTGGTGACCCTTCCATAGATGAGTGGTAAGGGAATCATCAACACAGAGAGACTGTTTCTTCACTAAACAACATCCAAAGGTGAAGAGTCTAAGTGTGAAATATACCCAATTGACAGGAGATGAAAAGGGCTGTGGTGCAATCTCTCAACCAGTTTCCAAGAGTTGGATTTTGAAGAGGAGAAAAGATAGATCTGGCAGGCAGCCCTTTCCAAGCATCTCTCAGGACAGTATGATGTAACATTCCATCATGTGCAATAAGAATATGCTGTTGGAGATATTAGTTATTTCATAGCTGTGTGCACAGGGGAAATATATGCATGGAAGGCAAGCAGACTAAAGCATCAGGCCCATACCCAGTTTCTGATCACATTTAAACTTGTAATTCAGCAAGTCTTTGGAATAAATGTCTGGGAAGATTTGAAAATTACTTAGATGCTATGGATATTGAACCTGATAACAGAGGGAACTCTCCAGGGCCCAAAATTATGCCGGAAAGTATGACAAATATGCATGAGATGCAAAAAGCTGGATTAAGAGAATACTTTAGTGCAAAACTAAATATCGAGTCTGACAAATTTGAGTTCAGGCTGGCCAGTAAAAAAGTTATGGCGGCCAGAGAAAAACATAAGCAGGTTGTACAACACAGCACAGAGCTACAATTTTCTTCAAACAAATATAGAAATAAAATTTTAATTTATTTCTTTCCCTCCTGCCACCTCCTTCACTGAACTTATATACTGAAGATTAAGATTAAATCAGGCTAATCTGCCAGACATGAATTTTTGGGATTCCTAGAGACTATGTCAGAGCTATTGTAAGAAGCCTAGAAAAATCTCCAAATGTGGTATATTAAGACATGCACCATATACGTTGGCTGGGTTGTGGGGAGGGAGATTGGTGACTTGAGTTCATAAAGTCATATATTGAGAACCAGAAAGGACATTAAGGATCATCTAGTCATGGCATCATAAGACATAGAGTAGGAAGGGATTACAGGGCATTTAATTCAATCTTCCTTTTTGTACATTCAAAAAAACCAGCACCCAAAGAAATTAAATGACTTAGCTAAAGTCATACAGGTCATAAGTTGAAGGGCCTTGGATAATAAGATCATAGAGTTAGAGCTGGAAGGAATTTCAGAAACCATTTAGTTCAATTCCCTAATTTCATAGTTGAGGAAGTTGAAGCCCAAGAAGTTTAAATGATTTGCCCAATAGATATTTTGTAAGTTTCTTACTAAACCCAGGAATTTCGACTAGTGATCCAGAACTCTCTTCACCATGCTGTGCTTCAAACTAAAGTGCTATAACTTTGAGGCAAGCGTCCTTTACACTTCATCGTTCCATGACATTGAAAAGGTAGGAT